>OX346723.1:13610090-14260090 GCA_947063395.1 Hemistola chrysoprasaria
TTGAGACTCTCTTTCCGGCCTTCTGTATCTTTTTAATTTTGCTTCTTCGCGCTTGGTTATAAACTTTATAATTTTTTACGCGAAAATGATGCTTAATAATATGTTAGCAATAAGGTCGTTATGAAAAGTAAGCGAAATAATTTTCTTGGACCCGTCATTTAATGTGATGTGGGCACGGCTTTGATGTGCGTCTTGGTATGAGGTGCAAGTTGAAAACTTCAGAGACCTAAAAATTATTAGTTAGAGAATTTGAAGTCATAACTGTGGTCATATGTGCTCCTGTTTCCGGCGAAATACAAGGAGACGTTCCTCCAGAAGTTTATCCTAAGGCGATGCGCCTCAGAGAGGTGAAACCGAATAATACCATTCTTATGCCATAATAATAATAATGATAAAATAAATATTGTATTATGGATGTAAGGTATATTTTAAATATGGGCCTCTTTGCAATGCCTGATTGCTTGAAATAAATGAATTATTTTTATTATAAACTCAAACTCAAACTCAAACAGATTTATTCAAATAGGTCATAATCTGACACTTTTTCACGTCAATCAAGATAAACAGTACTGTGTCTACCGTGCGTTCGGAAAGATACCTCTACAAGAAGAACGCACAAGAAACTTGTAGGGCTTAATTTTTTCAACTTTATATATTTAATTGATGATAAGATCATCAATTATCGAAAAAAATTCAAATGACTGAACGGGGCGGTGACCGTAGAGTTTCCCCATACAAACTTAATTGTTAAATCATTTGAAATCAGAGCATAAGCAAAACATAGGTATTTTCAAATATAACTCCAAATTATAAGTATTTTAGACTAAAATATAAATAATTAGGAACCTAGATAACTAGTGTCTCATTCCATATAACGTCATTATATGTTGGAAATATGCTCTGATTTCAAATAATATAAATGATTTAACTATAACGTTTGTATTCTCCGGTGGTCGCTCTTTAACATGCTTATTAAGTTATTCCACAACATAATTGTATGAAACACTTAAATAATTATCAACACTTTGTAATTTTCATACTCACTCTCTTATAAATTGTACCACATAACATTTCCATTTGAAAACTAACCTAAGTCGATAGTCGGTGGCATATCAAAGGCTCAAGAACTTCGGCGAAGTTCGCCAACTCTCGGGAACTTTCGTAAGGCGGATTTTTTCGATTAGTTCCCGCTGTAATGAATAGGGCTGATCAGTTTTCTAACTTTTTTAATTTGTTGGCAGCTTTATCGGGGGCTCGGTGATGAGACGAAATGAGATTTTGGGCGCTCGAGTCTTGATGTGAATTTATTGGCTGTAATAATTTATCACGCCGATATATTATCTACTATTTACCTACTATCTATACTCTTTTCGCTGTAAGATGATGCCAATGAAAGGAGTTGTTTGTTTCTGGGTCACGTTGACTAATACATTATTTTATTTGATAGTCCTAACAATAAGAATTTCAAATGTGCATATATTTATGAATATATTTTTTAGTACTTATTGCCAATAACTATTATGAATTAAGCAAATGTCACCGTTAAAAATACGTAGTGCTTAACCAAACTTTATTTAAAGCGTAATATTCACAATTCATTAAATAAATAAATAAATAAATATATTCAAAACTGTCACAGGCACCATCCTACAGTGAACAGAGTATATAGTGCATAACCCTTAAGGCTATGAATTTTTGGGGCAACTATCACTATGAAGAAAACTTTGAAATAATGCAAAAATAACTTTAATGGTTCAAGAACGGCAAGGCTTTTTATTAAACAATCGATATTCTTTTTACAATTTCAGATGTGTACATGTAACATATTATAAAGTTTGCACAGTGCAATATAATGAACAACAAGGATAGAAAGACGTACCGAAGACTGAAGTGCGACCGAGACAACAATATCAGTCGCTCGTACGCCCTTTTTTTTTTTTTTTTGTTGCCCGGGGAAAAATGCGTGACGGATACCACCCGCACCCGGGGGAGCGCAGGGTGGTTATGTGGGACTCCCCGCCGGCACAGTAACGTACTGACGTACGGCGCTGTGCCGGCGCGTATACCCACTAAAAAACCCCGGGGTGTTCCTTCACGACGCCATGTGTCGGGGCTGCGGGCACGCCGAAGCACTCATCCGCGGCCCCGACGGCGTTTGGTCCTCCTTGGACCCCGCCACGGTGGGGTGAAGGTAATCCTTCACCCCAACCCTCCCAAGGGGCGCGCGGAAACACGCGCGCGCCTCCTCGCAGGCCTTTTAGGTGGGCAACGGATACCCCCGCATTCGTTGCCCAGGCCCCAGGATTCAGATTCTCCGGTCGCCACCGCACAGAAGGAATTCTGCATGGTGACGAGCGGAGAATCATCCTCCACGTCTCTAAGCGCTTGGAAGGGCATTCCGTGCCCTCTCGAACGCCTACCGAACGTGCGAGAGGACACGGAAGGCCCATTCCCGCCCACCATTCCTGCCCCGGTGCAGGAGTAGATCTGCACAGGGGAAAGCAGAGAGCCTTCTTCTCTCTAAGGCTTGGAAGGGTGTTCCGTGCCCTCTCGAACGCAATAGATTCCATGCGAGAGGACACGGAAGACCCATTCCCGCCCACCACCACGACAGGGCTCAAGTGAGCCCCGCCTGCGCCATCCACTGTGCCCTATGCTGACTTCATATAGGGACACGCGGAGGCGCAACCCACACCGCGGCAAGCCGACGGCTTTCCGCCTCGATTCGGTCGCAGAGGATAGGGAGAGCGGCGCATCGTAATACCGACACTCCTCTTCCCCTGCGACCCCACCGCCTTCACCATCTAACGGTGGCGACCCCGTTTGGGCCGCGGAAGGCAGGATGAGCGGCGCACCGCAATACCGGCACTTCTCTCCCGCCGCGGCCCAACCATTCGACCGCGATGCGCTATGTGACGCATTGCGGCCCGCCTCAGTTGCGTTACGTCCTATGGGACGCACCGCAACCTACTCGGCCGCTCACACCTGCCTGGAGGAAAGTGCAGCGGCCGACTACCTCGGGCTCCTCTTCGCTTCACCGTGGGACCCGTACCACGGTTACTGACCCCCTCCGCCGCGAGAAGGCGGGAACCCATCGGGGGGCCGCTCGTACGCCCTAACTTTACTGACGTACGTGGACCTAATGGGACCTAATTTGAACTTTCCATTTTCGAGAAGCCAGTACCTCATCTCCCCTTTTCTTTAAATCAATGGTTACGCCTATGCTATGTTCTTCTGTCTCAAAGCCTGAAAACATGAAACGTCAAACGGTAATTCTCAGATTTGATGGATATAATGCCTCTACACATCTGTAGTGGTAGGCCTCTTCTGCAGGGGGCCGCCTGGGGAAGTACCACACCCTTTGCCAGTTATTCATTCGCCAAGCAGTAATGTGCAAACATTACTGTGTTCCGGTATGTAGGGCAATGTTACCAGCGAAATTACTGGGCATGATGAGATTCAACAACTCATATCTCAGGGTGACAGGCGCAGTGCAGTGCCGCGCAGGATTTTGAATTTTAAAACACTGAGTGGCACTGTGTCTGATATGGGCAAACATGATGCTTACCATCAGGCACCTGATTTGCTCGTCTTGTCACTCAATATCATAAAAAAAATCCTCTAAATAATATTTATTTTTCAGTTTTATTACAGAAGTCAAACCCACGAAGGAAGGTAGTTTTAACGTACAACATCAAAGCTTATCAAGCGCTACGACGCTGAAAGTTAAAAAAAGGCGCCTCCAACCGGAAATTCGTCAGGTGCGCGATGGAGGAAGACAAACAGACATTCATTTCCGGCGCTCCGTCATCTCCAGGGCTGGGGTACTTCCGATACTCTGATAAACTGGGAATACAAATTATTATGGAAAGTAGGTTTTTGAGTTTTTTTTACTAAAAAAATAAGACCTAGATGCAAGATTTATTTGTGCAACTTTAAAGAACATAGAGAAAAAAGCATTATAAAAATCAGACAAAAAATAGTATCCAAATCAGTCCATTCGTTTACCAGCTACGATACCACAGACAGATAAATACATAGAAACAGGTCTGTACGTGAAATAAAATAAAAATATGGTAAGAAAATTTTTACCCACGAACGGGACTTCAACCCCCACCAATCGAGCCTAATACCATCTACACAGTTCCAAATTGCAGGCTGTCATTAAGATAATTAGTAATAGAAAAATCCAATAACATTTTTTATGTGCAAGACCTGGGGATCGAACCCGGGACCTCATCTGCAGAGAACTTGCAAACCACAACGCCATCGAGTAGGTATATAGCGAGTACCTATATAAAATAAATTAATAATATGGGACAACTTCTACACACTGTCATCTGGTCCCAAACTAGGCAAAGCCTGTACTATGGTAACCAGATGACTGATATACATACTTATGTACGCTTATAACACCCAGACACAGATCAAACAGACATTCTCACGCGCACAAATGTTTAACCTGGCCGGGGATCGAACCCGGGGCGGCTCAGAAAACAGGGGCACTACCGGCTGAGCCAACCTGCCGACTAACTTATATTTTATATGTAAGAATGAGACAAGCATTATGTAAGAAGATAAATGAACCACCAGAGTATTTAAAGGCCGTTTAATCATGTCCCTAGCGCTAGCTAATCCGTCCTCGTGAGAAGGGTGCGGTGCCCTTGACATGTGTGACATACTTGTTAAAGTGGTTTCACTACAACATGCTAGTTAACTTGTAGTCGTTATATTTCCATACAAAGAGGAATTACACAATTGTTCATTTTTTTTTATGATAGTGATAATATGATGATAGTGACAAGACGAGCAAATCAGGTGCCTGATGGTAAGGATCATGATTGCCCATATCAGACACAGTGCCACTCAGTGTGTTTTAAAATTCAAAATTCTGCGCCTGTCACCCTGAGATATATATAGTTGTGAAAACTCTTCGTGCCTAGTAATTTCGCTGGTAACATTGCCCTTCAGATCGGAACACAATTATGTTTACATATTACTGCTTGGCGGATGAATAAGTGGCAAAGGTGTGGTACTTCCCCAGGCGGCCTACCACAACAATAATTATGAAGATATAGAGAATTTACAAAAAGTTTTGAAGTACTTTGCACTAATATATGATAAAAATCCAAAATTATATTTTCAAATATAACTCCAAATTATTAGTATTTTAAAAATATAATTAGGAACCTAGATAATAACTAGTGTCTCATTCCAAATAACATAATTAAATGTTGGAAATATGCTCTGATTTCAAATTATTTAGGTTTAACGTTTATATGGGGAATTCGTCGGCCGCCGCCGCGATAAGTTGATATAACACACAATCCAAAATATTTACCAAATATATAGATGTTTCGTATTCTCCTGTTTCCTCATAATATAGTGAATTCGATAACAGAGACTAACCAAGCTTTCGACCTCATTAATATTAATATTTATTGATTAATATAACACTCTATGAGCCATCTATGAGATGCGTCCACGCGAATCCCTGAGGGAATTATTTAAAGAAATAAACATTCTGACCCTACCACATTTATGAGAACATCATGTATGTGCGTGAAAATTTACATAAATTCAAATTAAATAGTGACCTTCATAATTTTAATACTAGGAATAAAGACAAAATAGCTGCACCTAGCTTTAGATTATCTAAAACAAATAAAAAGACATTCTTAGGAAATAGTGTACGTTTCTATAATAAAATCCCAAAAGAGATAACTGGGCTCTCAGAGGGTAAATTCAAAACCTATATAAAATCTACTTTACTAAAGAAGGCTTATTATAAAGTCAACCAGTACATAGAGGACAAAGATGCCTGGAAACTTCTGCATAGCCGCCTCGCGGCACCTTCAAAGAAAACGAATGTAACCAAACCAAATATTGTAAAACTATCTGTTAAAAAAATTAAGCCCTACAAGTTTCTTGTGCGTTCTTCTTGTAGAGGTATCTTTCCGAACGCACGGTAGACTCAGTACTGTTTATCTTTACTGACGTGCAAAAGTGTCAGATTATGACCTATTTGAATAAATCTGTTTGAGTTTGAGTTTACTCCTTAACCTATAATAATATAACAGAAGTTCTAAATGGATTGGAACATTAACCATTATATCCTAATATTTTTAGGATGAAGTTAACTATAATATAGAGTTGATATTTTCTTTCAAATCTCTTATAATTTTATTTATTAACTATTATGTCAAAGTAAAAAATGTAAATAAAGTGTAATAAAACCACGAATAAGTGCCACAAACGTGCTTTATTGACAAAAACCTTTGAAAATTAGCCGTAATTCATATATATTATCATACAAATACAGTGAAACAAGCGATTATTATGTACATTAGATATTTCCAATAACATTGTGGAAATAAAACAATCAGTTCAGAAAAACTCTTTTTTTAAACATCCAAAGGGCCATTAAGATATTACATAAGAGATAACGGTAATCTTCATTACACTATCATATAATTAGACAAAACATATTTTTTAACAGCCAGCACTTTTATGAATAATGGATACTGCAAAAAAAAATTTGCAGCAGGTTTTGAGATGGTTAAAAATTATGCTGATAATGTTCATAATCAGATAGCGTAACATAACATATAATCTCGCCTTTTCCCGAAGGAGTAGGCAGAGGTGTACCCTCAGTCCCATAGTATGTACACCCACATTTCGCCAGTATCGGTCCCATGTAATATGAGGCGAGCCTATTGCCATCTACCGGGCACTGTTCCAGACTCCAGGCAGTTATTGAGAATTTCTAATAAAAATGCAATATTTAACACTTTGCCTGACCTGGGGATCGAACCCGGGACCTCAGGATTGGCAGTCGAACATGTGCCCACTACGCCACCGAGGCAGTCAGATAATATCATCGTCTAAAATCTTTAACGTACAACACGATTTTGAATTTGACCCAATCCTTAAAAAATCCCTGTTATCTTTTAATTATCTGTTATTTGTAATTAGTGATGAAAAAAAAGCCGAGTATATTATGTAGAGCTACATAAGTAGGTAGAACAGAATTTCGCCACATTTTCGGGATGTTTTTAATTAATATAACGTCTCTATTTGTATGAAAGCTTAGGTTTATCCATTGTGAAAGTTGTACCAAGGGCCTCTTAATAGGATGCTAATTGAATATCGGTTACCCTTTATAGAAGCTGCAAAAAAAGAGTTTTTCCGTCATCGATTATTTCATATCAACTATGCATTTCTATTATGTACATTGCCAAAAACAATACCTAAATCGGCGGCACATCTAGAGCACTTTCAAAACAAATCAAAAACCCTTTACTATCACTTACATACTTTTCGGATAAAAACACATGGAGTTTACTAATTTTTTACCCTTTACAAACGGACATTTATCTAACTTGATCTGTTAGTATGTTCATGTCATTTTATTATTTTCCGAAAATCACATTTAAAATCACAACTCTCAATCATTAAATTACCCAACTTAAAATTTAATAGGTTATTCAATCACATCACACTAACGGCGAGTTAGGAAATGTTCATTACATTTGTAAAATCGCTACGCTCGGGCGCTAACTTAACGCCGTGTGAGAATAGACTACTTTAGCCCCACGTATCGTAATGTACAATTAATTAACGTTTTTGGCATATCGCCATGTACAGGTTATTGAGATTAATAGCTTAAGAGCTTAAGCTATTCAGACACTATTTACATAATATTATTTAATTTCATATTATTTTTCATTTATGGCCAATGAATACTATGACAATTTATTAAATTCGCTTACCTTGATTTTGCACTTACAGACCGACCACGATGTTAATTAACGTGAGCAAAAAGGGAACTACACACTACACATTGATATAAGATAAAAAACACTAGCACATTGACGCCTACGTTAAATAAAGTCGTGGTCAAGCTGTAAATTATATTTATAATTAAATTTACAAAAATGAAAAACTTTTTTGATAAACTCATTCATAAAAGCTACCTACGTACATTTTTGTCATACATCATCATATAATAGTTATTGTAGTTATTTATTCACAGAAGAAAATATTTCAAACAAAGCATCACAATATTCCTACATTTACACCTTTTTAATAAAACGACAAACTTAACTCGGTACCTAATAATTATTATAAAAATAATAACAACATTTTTCACCTTAAAATAATCACAATTTCTCACGCACTTAAACAATAATTTCCATACAGAAATGAATCATCTATTCGTTGAATTTATCATTTATCGACTGTAAAAATTAACTTATTTTTTATCATTTCTGCCGAAAAATTATATGACTTAACAATTATTAAATTTATTTATGGCTAATAATTTCAAGTTTAAGAAGAAATCTGTGCACTATTATTTATTGAATATGCAAAAACACAAATGTAGTGATAAAATGTATGAAAATTTACATAATATTTTCTTTTTTTTATGATTGTGAGCGACTAGACGAGCATTTCAGGTGCCTGACGGTACCTAAGCATCATGATTGCTCATACCAGACACGGTGCCACCCTGTGTTTTAAAATTCAAAATTCTGCGCAGCACTGCACTGCGCCTGTCACCCTGAAATATTAATAGTTGAAACTCGTCATGCCCAGTAATTTCGCTGGTAACACTGCCCTGCAGACCGGAACACAGTAATGTTTGCAAATTACTGCAAATATCTGGCAAATTCATTTTACTATCTACTAATATTATGCATATGCGATGTTTTTATGTACAACGATAAATGGATGGAGTTATTACTACTAAAAATGTGTTTCAGAGCTGTGAAATATTTGTAAAAAAGGTTTTATTACAAAGACATAAGCCATATTTCTCATTACAATAAGCCCAGGCACTTAGGGCAAAACCGCTTCGGCGTTTCACATCGGTTCGAGACCCGTTATTTTAGTCACGTAAAATATTTCAACTCATAATATTATGTAAAATTGGAGATGTATATTTTGTATGAAGGTAACTTCTAACTCTTTAAGGTTAGTTTCACCAGCTACCTTTAATATTAATGGTTGCGACGATATCTTTTTCCATACAAACTTTGAGGAACCAATGACGATGAAAAAGGAGATGTAATTTCTTCCTTAGTGTTTTATTTCAAATAGCAACTAATTATAAAGTGGCATTTATCCACTTACCATCGTTATAGTATACTACAAAACTCGTTTGGATTAAAATAGATATTTTTAATGAATCTTTGTTCCCAGTTGTCTTTATTTTACGTAATTATATGTAGTATTTTTTATACCTTCAAAAATGTGGGTACGCGAGAGCGAGACGGCGAATTTGCTAAGCACCGCGTGTAAAACTTAGCTGGTGGTGGCAAGATGTCCATTTCATATACAGTCCCACCGTCACATATCTGTTTCAGCGTCGCTAGTGGAAAATTTGCTAATGATAACTCAATGACAGGCCGTAGTTCCAAATTCACCCACTTGCTCAGCTAAGTAGGTACCGTATTATGTAATTTCTCTCCAATATATCTTCAAATAACGCACGCTGTTAAAAGCAAATAAGCGTTTAGATATTTTTTAAAGCGGATGGATCCACGTATAAGTTTTGTCACATATTGAAAACAACATCAGCTAAATTCTCACTAAAAAAAAACATTATTTTTACGTTGTCTTGTAATATTTCCGAAACTAAAATAAATCTTTACATACACAATACACATGTCAAAATAACCGATACTTAGTCATTCAAATTTTCGCAAATGGCTGGCGTGTGAATTCACTCTTATATCTAGAACAACCATCAAGGAACAAACCTCCACTCAAAACTACAATTAATATTATACACATTCTTATACTAATTTAGACATTGATTGGGGTTGATACACCTTTAAGCCCAATGCACACATGAATGCGGGCGCCGGTCGTGCGCGGGCGGATGACGTTGCATTGCTTGTATTGGTATGGAGGACAACACACTATAGCGTGCGCGGGACCGTCGCGTTTCCTTGTATTTGACACCTGACCAGTCACGCGCCCGCCAATGTGTGTTTTGACCTTAAGTTTCTGTTCAGAAGTAACGTTAAAAAATCACATTTTCTTTAAAATCTCAAACCAGATAGAATTATTGATACTGTATAAATTTCGACAATATTTACAATCCGACATATAAAGGGTAAAATGTAAGTAACAACATTAATCAATGATTATACTTACGAAGATTATACTCATCAAAATAGTAATACATATTATATTTTTGTAAAATGAAATTCCACAAAAATATGTGACCAAAATTACTCGTCCGTATTGACGGACTAATTTAATTGAAATAACATTGTGTTTGAATTGAAAAAACATTCGACGTGTAAAATTGAAACGCACTTTTTTAGAATTTCGTTATTGTAAATTGGGCTTAATATATTAAAATACCCAATGAATACATAAAAATATTTTACATGAAGAATTCCAGACAAAACATTCATTTTTACAGAAAAGGTAGAGTCAAAGGTGTCTAATTTTCACTAGAAGTAAATTTGCTATATAGTTAAGAATTTTCATTTCCGCCGCAAAATGTCCCGCTCGGATTCCAAAATTAAGTTTTTTAACGTCACTCTTGAGCAAAGCTTGACTTATTACTTAGTTCTATTTTATTTTTTTCACGACACGACCCAAGAATTTCTGTAAAATTCGATTTGTAGTTCAAAGACCGAAGCGAGGATTTGATTAAATACGAACGTGGTAAAAGTGATAATTTATAAAATTTTGACTTTTTTTTATTGTCACAGAGGTTATAGGGGCAGACTATACGTTCAATATTATCGTTATATTTGAATCTGGTGATCTGTCAATGCTCTTATTATTATTATTATTATTATTGATGTCATCCATAGGGACCTGAAGCCGCTTCGACCATTGCTGATCTATTGTGGCAACCCTTATGGATTATAATTTAGAAATTTCTAGATTCAGCGGGCTTAAGTCAATCACTACTTAAGCCCGCTGAATCTAGAAATTTCCAGATTTTCCGAGGAGTGATTTGTTGTATCTCATCTGGGCGAATTGTTTGTCGTCCCAGATGGATACTTCTATTGAACATGAGTGGCCCGCATTCGCAGAGGACGTGCAAAGCCGTTTCCTCTTCGTCATGGCAGAATCTGCACTCGGCTTCCTGGACTAGCCCCATGTTCATCATATGTTTGTTTAGTTTACAGTGGCCTGTGAGAATTCTGGTCACTGCACATGTTTTATATCTACTGAGCTGAAGAAGCTCCTCTGATATTTTATTGTTATATTGATGACGGCTTTGGAATGTGTTTGTCCCTCTACAAACTTCGACATTACCCTTGCCTCCTGAATGCATTTTTGATTTAGCAGACTGTAAGCTTGTTGTTTTGTTGTTCCACAGAAGGGTTCAGGTCCGACCTGAGGGGTATCGGCTCCTTTATTTGCAAGCTTATCTGCTAATTCGTTACCAACTATGTCACAATGTCCCGGCACCCATTGTTGCTCCTAACCATAGAAGTCTAAATAGCAATGTACTAGAACTCTAGAATTGCGGAATACGCGAAAAAAATGTTTACTTCCCATACAAAGCTAAAGTCAACCATTTTGAATGGGAAGTTTAATTTTTTTGGGATTTACGCAATTTTTTCATAAGAAAGTTGTTCTGTTTGACAGATGCACCCCCCTTAAGTATCATTACACGTTTATTTGAACACATTGTAATACATTGTTTTATTTCCGTCTCAACAAAGAGTATTCAATTTTATTCGTTAATAATGGTATAATATTGAACGTGTAATCTTCGCCCTAACCCCGTCACTCACTGCATGTAAGAACTTGCGAACATTATACGAAGTTTCGCACAGATTTAGGAGCGTCATGCAGTCACAAAACTAAGGATTCGCGCGCATTGATTTGTATAAATAATTCGCGTCTTGATGTTGGTTTTCGCAATGTTGCTTTCGCAATAAATTAATGTCTTTCTACACTAGCGGTTTTCTGTACCTTCTTAATGTCCTTCTACACTAGCGGTTTTCTGAACCTTCTTCTTTGTGTGCAAAGTGAGTGAACGGGGTTAAGCTTTAGTGTGTGAAGCATATCTTATACTAGAATTTAGGTACTTACATATTGACTTGTATGTCACAGCACGATTTTATAAATAGAAATTAGGCTCGGCACACACTGTCAACTTCTACTTAGAATCAAGACACATTAATCGACCGCCTTTTGCATTGTCACTTATTTCTTAAAGTTGCATACGCCGTCCGCTGTGTATCTCGCTCTAATGACCGGTGTTTACAAGTGTGAGAAAGTGTTAGAGATACGCGAAAATGCGAAAGGCCGTCGATAAATGTGTCCTAAACTTTACACGACAGTATTTTCGGAAACTTACGCTATTTTTTCATACACCTAGTGCTTTAAGCACGTCTTTACGTCAAATTATAGGTAACACAACGACAATTATTATACTAACCCTAAAAATCTAAACTAACTGTACTTCCCGAACCGTTTCCCAAGCGTAAATTACTTTTAAATATCTCATTAAAAATCTATTTTTGATCCCGTTTCGATGATAGTAAATAATAAATGGTATTTATTAAAAAATGTCGATATTTAAAAGTAATTTTGCGCGTATCGTCATTAAAATATGTGTTTTTATTTTAAACTGGACGCAGATAAATATATGAATAAGTATGATAGCTAATTTATTAAAACATAATATGATAATATATAATATTAATATTATTATAATTATTATAGATATAAGAGAAAAAACATATTATTAATAATAATCTATTGACTTTCTCGGTGGCGTAGTGGGCGTAAGCTGGACCGCGAATCATGAGGTCCCGGGTTCGATCTCTAATTCGGGAAACAAGTGATATTGGCTTTTTTAATAAGGAATTTTCGCAATGGCGTCGGGCTTGTCTCTTGTTACTTGGAACCTAAAATCATTACCGGCAAAGTATGGGTGTACCTATTATGCGGTTATGAGACTGGGTCCTGGGTACGCCTCTGCCTACCCCTTTGAGAAAAGGCGCGATGTTATGTTAAGTTAATAATAATCATTGTTTCATATTATATTATAACAAACTAACGTATTGTAAAACAGAATTTCCCAAAACGTACTGTTTACGATAACATAGTTAATGAGTCAATATTTATTTATTATTATTGGCATAAATATAGAACACCAGGGGTATCCCTGGTGTTGTATATCTTTAAACCGCTAGAAAATATTATGAAATATTTATGCCTAATAATTCTGGTAATACTACCAGAATGATAAAAAACTAAGTACCTACTGATCGACCTCAAACAGTATTTATTTGTTTATTGATCTTTACATAACATAACATACATTCACGCCTTTTTCCCGAAGGGGTAGGCAGAGGTATACCCAGGACTCAGTCCCATAGTAGATACACCCACATTTCGCCAGTATGTTATTGGTCCCATGTAATAGGGGGCGAGCCTATTGCCATCTACCGGGTACAGTTCCAGACTCCAGGCAGTTATTGAGATAATTCCTAATGGAAAAATCCAATATTTAATACTGCCTGACCTGGGGATCGAACCCGGGACTTCTTGATTGGCAGTCGAGCATGCACCCTCTGCGCCATCGAGGCAGTCATACATAATACTATATAATAATATATATATAAATAGGTAAGTCGTAATATTTTGACTAATCAGATATTAAAAATATCTAATACAGTATAATTATAATAGTATAATAGTAATAGTAGTAATTATAATATAATAAGTATATTCCTAATACTAATACTTATTAAATAATATATAATGTTATATAATACTTTATTATACTTAATATAAATACTATTTTCCACGTCCAGTTATTATTTACTAAATTAATATGTACTTTATTACATATAAAAATATTTTAACCTAATAAGTTTACCGCAATGTTTTTACAATAATAAATGACGTCTCTTGAAGGACCATTACACACCTATGTCACCGACCCGCCGACACGACCCGGCGACCTTTTTGTCGGCGATGAAGAATCATAAAATATATATATACATTTTTTTATGATAGTGCGTGACAAGACAAGCAAATCAGGTGCCTGATGGTAGGCATCATGATTGTCTATATCAGACACAGTGCCACCAAGTGTTTTAATATTCAAAATTCTCGCGGCACTGCACTGCGCCTGTCACCCTGGGATATTAGTTGTTGAATCTCGTCATGCCCAGTAATTTCGCTGGTAACATTGCCCTTCAGACCGGAACACAGTAATGTTTGCACATTACTGCTTGGCGGATGAATTAATGAATAACTGGCAAAGGTACTTCCCCAGGCGGCCTCCTGCAAAAGAGGCCTACCACTACTATTCATGATATTATGAGCATAAAATATAATATCATCGCCATTTCACTCCATCAAATCTAAGAAGTACTTTTTCACAGTTCTTATTTTTGCCTTGTATCATAGTTCCATGGTTTTACGGCGAAAGTTATTTAAATTGTGTGAGTTACGCCTATGCAAAGTTATTTCTTGATATCGTTAGCTTGATATTTAATTCGTAAGCTTGAAAAGATGAAACGTCAAAAAACAGTACTCCATATATTTGCTGGGCTTTATTCTAATCTGTCAATCTTAGCTTACGTACAGTATTTCAGCAAAAACGTAGGCGATTTGGTATCGATGTACCGAAATTAGAATTTAAAAGTGATACATTGTACGTAGTGATGTACGTAAAGGAACATTGTGTGATATTTTGTAGCAGGCAAAAATCGCCGATATTGTCGGCGGCTGTCGGCGATTTAGGTGTATAAAGTCCTTAGACATTGGTCTGTGAGACGTCGATAGTACTACTTAGTCTGTGGTACTCTACCACGTAGGACTTATTATTTCTAAAAATTGTTTTATTTGAAGAAGCAAAAGAAGGTGGTACAAAAAGTTTAAGTAATTTTTCAAAAATTTCAAAATTGTATAGCCACACCAAATGAAATTTCGGTGTTAATATTTTGGCTGAATAATATTTTAATGTATATATTACTACATTTTTCTGTAAAACCTTATGTACATGATGTGTTAATTAAATTAAGGACTATACAGGGTTACTGTTAATCAGTAAGCATCTACACAGGTTCTTACAGTTCTCATAATTTGAAAGTACTTTTACTCTCAACTCTCAAATCCTGAAATAAGTGAACAGCTTTTCCATACATTACTCAAAGTCAATAAGCCTTTTCTATGAAGTACCTATTGGATTTGTTTTTTTTAATTTCAGAGTTGCTTCGATAGTAACAGTAATCAGTAACCCTGTAATATATGTTAACGACAATATCGTACAATTGAATGCAAAGAAATGTCGTAATCTCCCCTTAAGTATTATACTCTTTAATATCATATAGAAAAATGACAGGATTACTTTGCATCCAATCGCAATTAAAGCCATCTGCACACTAGAACGGAACGGAATAGGAACGTAATAGGATCATGTGCAGCCAAAAGATTCTCTGTAGGTACTTGAAATGTATGAGATATGCCCACTAGACCGTTTCGAGACCGTCCCGTGCTGTGCACGAAGCTTTCACAATTTTCTATGAGAACGGTGTTGAAATTATCGAAGTAAGCAGAGTAGACCGTTTCGTATTCCATCTCCGTGTTGAAAACGTTCCTATTACGTCCATATTAGTTTGCTTTTTAGTGTATAGTCGGCTTAAACATAAAAGAAAGTAAACAGAACATCAGTCTCAAACTGTTCTATCCAAAGTAGTAATTAATAAGTGCAGTGACAAGATTGTAGTGTAATATAGAAGACGCAATAAAGAATAGATGTAGAATGAGGTACCGCAGGTTGTCTTGTCTTACTTTCCTAGGGGCATCTGTCGCGTTACCTTTACTCGGGAACTTGCCCGTTCTGTAGAACTCTTCCAGCATCTTGTCTTTTTCAATGAAACGATCGTACAGCCACTGGGTCATGCCTTCTGTGTCTGATGGGACCTAGAAGTTATCATTAACTTGTTTAATTGCTAATTTTTTATTTGCATTTTTTTATGATACTTAGTCAGTGAGTGACAAGACGAGCAAATCAGGTGCCTGATGGCAAGCATCATGATTGCCCACTGTGTGTGGCACTGTGTCTAATAAGACATAGTTAACATAGTTAGACATAGTTAGTATATCCAGTGTTTTAAAACTCAAAATTCTGCGCGGCATTGCACTGCGCCTGTCACCCTGAAATATTAGTTGTTGAATCTCATCATGCCCAGTAATTGCGCTGGTAGCATTGCCCTTCATACCGGAACACAGTAATGTTTCCACATTACTGCTTGGCGGATATGTTTTGTTATTGATTTCTGATGATAGTCAGATTCATCATCATCTCAGTCATAGCACGTCCATTGCTGAACATAGGCCTCCCCCATAGATATCCATCCAGTCCGATTGCGACCTGCATCCAGCGTTCTTATCAAAGACGAAACACGATGACACACACGCACACACACATAGACAGACGATCTGATGATCGTCTGTCCAGCTTGTGGGTGGACGTCCTGCAATGCGCTTGCTGGTCCATGGTTTCCATTCGAGAACTTAACAGCCCCACTGGCCATCAGTTCTACGTGCTATGTGCCCTGCCCATTCTGCCACTTTAACTTGCTAATCCGCTGGTGGGAAGATCTTAAGGTTTTAAAATCTATATAAGATCTAATTTATTAAGGAAGGCTTATTAAAATGTTAACCAATACATAGAGGACAAAAATGTCAAAAAACTTCTGCCTAGATACCGCCCTGCACCCTACAAATAAACCAATTATGTAACCAAACCAAATATTGTAAAATTGGTATTAGAAAACATTAAACCCTACAAGTTTCTTGTGTGTTCTTTTTGTAGGGGTATCTTTCCGAACTCACAGTAGATTCATTAACGCTGACAGTGATTATAATAATAGACTGCTTACAAACACGATCATTTACTTTCAAAGTAGCTATAAACCAATGGTAATAAACAAATGTTTTCACACAGAAGACGCTGCTGCCCGTCCTCTTGATCTAACGCTTAACCGGCTCTTAAGCCACGGATAGAGAGGGTAGAGTCCTATTCTATTGCCAGCACTTCAATAAATTTAAACTTAGTAATTTTAGGTCGGTAAGAAGCCTTTGACGATGCCTCCAATTTCAATGTTAGCTACTTACATCAGTGGAAGGGTAAAGCCTATAATGCAGATGCGTGGTGCAAGGCGGCCGAATCCCGCATACCACATCCACCAAGTGCACGGGCTTGCGCTCCGGGTAAGCTATCGTCACGTCGAGAATCCATTCCAAGCTTTCGCCGACGTTGTGGTCTACTATCATCTCTCTCTTCTGGTTAAAGTTGTTATCTGCAAAAGAAAAAAATACTCTTTGTAAAACCGTTCTGGAGCTGTACAATGAGCTGGAGGCGTCTGGTGACCGGAATACTGCGGCTCGTATTTTGCTCAAAGGATAAGCATCTGTACACATCGGAGCCATGCCGCCAGCATTCTGGTCACTATCCCCTCCACCAAGGTTTTAGCAGTTCTAGATTTTTAGATAGTTTTTAGTTAGGTATGTAGGTTTTTTTCCAGTTTAGTTTCATAAATATTATGTGTAATTATTATATTGTTTTCTTTTTATTAATCTATTTTTCGAATGTTTTTAAAGATAATATTAATACCAATAATTTGAATTTATACTCTAACAGACCGGATAACCCTAATTATACTGCTCGAGTCAATTCATATGGGTTATGTGGACAACCCATATTGTCAGAGTTTCAGGTTGCCATCCTACAAGGCCTCTGACATTACCTAATGACTGCCCCCTACATATATATATCTTATAGGAAACAGCCGGAACCTACAGTTTAACGTGCCATCCGAAACTCGGTAGCGCCCAGGCGAAAAGTCCACATGGTAAGATTCGACATAGGAACTCTGGATTTAAAGCCGGGCATATTCCCGCTGGACCACATACGCTACAAATTAATTGATGCGATATAATTGATTCATTCAAAAGAACTGTTAAGTAGGCACTGTAATACTGTTTTCACTTAATAATTGTCTCATTGCATGTCATATAATTATACTGACGTATAATATCTTATATCTTTAAATGAGCAATTCTTGTATATATATATATATATATATATATATATAATTGGAATCTCGGAATCGGCTCCAACGATTTTCATAAAATTTAGTATATAGGGGGTTTCAGGGGCGATAAATCGATCTAGTTAGGAATCATTTTTAGAAAATGTTATTTTATTTAAATCCTCATCCAGGTACTGATTATATAAAATATTATTTTTGCCAAGACTTTTTTTTTGGTTTTTGAAACTTCATGTTTCTGATCTATGATAATTTAAAGATAAGCGAAAGCAATAATTTACGCAAGCTCAAAGTTCACGCTTTATGAGATTATATAATATTTACTTAATTAATATTGCTACCTATACATACCGAGTTTCATCAAAATCAGTAGGTAGGTACATTTGTTTCTAAGAAATGAAAAATTGCATTTAATTACTTTAAATTTAAATCCATAAGTATGATAACTAAAATATTTATAGCAAGTTATATAATCATTTAACGAGAAACACAGTTTTTGTTATAATAAATGATCGTTGGATGACAACATATTTTCTTATTAAGCTGCGTCCAGCTCTGCTAGCAAAGTGACCAAAGGAAACTAAGTGCCAGGGGGATAGAACGAGACAGCAGGCGTGAATTCATCGGGCGCGAAAGAGAAAAAAACGGGGAAACTATAATACCTTTATATATTGTACCTTGATACGTGACAAAAACCACTTTTTTGCTCATATTTTCTTAAATCATGTATATAAATGGTATCATATCGGGTAATTTATAATTCAAATGATTGATTAAATATCCTGTTATAACTTAATATACGGAAATATGGCCAATATACTGATTTTTATTCAGCTGTCATGTAAGTGGTAGGCCTCTTTTGCAGGGGGCCGCCTGGGATATCCGCCAAGCGGTAATGTGCAAACATTACTGCGTTTCGGTCTGAAGGACAATGTTACCAGCGAAATTACTGGGCATGACTAATATCTCAGAGTGACAGGCGCAGTGCTGTGCCACGCAGAATTTTGAATTTTAATACATTGGGCGGCACTGTGTCTGTTATGGGCAATCATGATGCTTACCATCAGGCACCTGATTAGCTCGTCTTGTCACCCACTATCATAAAAACTAAAATAAAACTTTAATTTATAAGGTATGGTTAACTCCGTGACACCGGTGGGTTGCTAATTTTCGCGGTTTCCGCGCAAAATCCCGTCAACATACTTATAAGCTCGAACGAATGTTCAAGGGTTTGCAGCGCGTAATCCGGACGCAGCTTCACACGAACACCGGTTTACTCCTAGGAGATACCTAGTGGCAAACAGTATTATAAATATGCAGATAGTTTACATAACGAAGATGTATTCACTTAGCGTTATTATTAATCGAACGGCCGACAGAAGTACGCGCATCTCGGTTGTTAAGGAAAAATCATGTTTGTTTACAAAATGTTCAAATTTATTATTTTATTTTACACTTTGTATTTTGTGCAATGTAATGCTGAGAACAATAACGAGTCTTCAGGTAAATACGATTATGTTTTTAGTTTTTACTCTATCAAGGCCGAAAAGCTTTGATCTTGTGTCATTTGGGCAATTGTGTACCTACCTATATAATATAGGTAAACCAATATTTGTAATCATTTTTAAAAATATAATAATATTTTTTATAATAATTTAATTTATTTTGAATTTAATAAAAACTGTTCTTTTCGGTCTGCCATGGTAGGGCTACATGAACAAAGCATCAAAACTACGAATATATTATCCCGAGTGTAAAAATAATGAGATTAAAAATCTTTTTTTTTACTCAATGGTCTCAGCACTCAATGGTCGATCTATTTATTTGTATATTATGTTTGACTTTTGTTTTTTTTTTATGATAGTGAAGTGACAAGACGAGCAAATCAGGTGCCTGATGGTAAGCATCATGATTGCCCATATCAGACACAGTGCCACCCAATGTTTTAAAATTCAAAATTCTGCGCGGCACTGCACAGCGCCTGTCACCCTGAGATATTAGTTGATAAATCTCGCCATACCCAGTAATTTCGCTGGTAACATTGCCCTTCAGACCGGAACACAGTAATGTTTGCACATTACTGCTTGGCGGTTGAATAACTGGTAAAGGTGTGGTACTTCTCCAGGCGACCTCCTGCAAAAGAGGCCTACCACTGCAAAAACAACTACAAACAGTGTTTTTTATATATATTTTTAATGTTTCTTTGAATAAATTTATTACATAATATTATGTTTGTCTTATGTGTTTATATAATCTTAGAATATTTTGTTATACTAAACTGCCTCGACTGCTTCGGTGGCGTAGAGGGCACATGCTCGACTGCCAATCAAGATGTCCCGGGTTCGATTCCCAGGTCAGGCAAGTGTTAAATATTGGATTTTTCAATTAGGAATTATCTCAATAGCTGCCTGGAGTCTGGAACTGTGCCCGGTAGATGGCAATAGGCTCGCCTCCTATTACATGGGACTGAGTCCTGGGTACACCTCTGCCTACCCCTTCGGGAAAATGGCGTGAATGTATGGTATGTCTATGTTATGTATTTTGTTATATATTAGTTTATAGTATGGTACACGAAGGTATATTATTTGATATGTATTTTATTTATTTAAGTATTTGTGTTTGATACCACCATCCCTTCATTACATATATTTCCTTTCCCTTCATGGTTGACTGGAAGAGATAGCGGTAAGGCCGCCGCAGTTGTTACTTCTTTTAAAAGTTTTCTTCGTTGTTATTTTCTGATACATTGTGGTACCAATAAAATGTTATCATTCATTTATTCAAGAGTAATTCAGTAGTTTTAGCACCGTTTCGGTTTCTTATGATGATACAACCAACATCTTTAAAGAATAGGACACAATCCTAGGAATAAATTAGTTATCAAAATGATTTCATGTATTCCCCTGTTTCCTCCGAATATACGTAACTCATTCGATAATTGTATATTGTAATATCCTGATAATTTCAAAATGGAGTAATTTAAAATTTACCCTGGGTATCATTTAATTTTCTTTTTTAAACCATTTATTTTAAGGGTTCCGTACCAATAAACCATTTATTAAATTTAAACCATTAATTTAAACCATTTATTTTAAGGGTTTAAAGTTATCCCGTCCGAACCACCTCAGCATTCCTTTCTATATCTTTGTCACTACATCTAACACGCCACAGCGTATTTATAAAATGAATAATAAGAGTTTCAGGAGGTGTCGCATTGGCTCATTTTAAATTTCAGATAGTATGTACGGTGACTCGGTGGGACCTTTAATTCTCCTGGAGACATTCAAAAGAAATGCGAAACAAGAACCTGGGGGGAGTAACTCTAATATAACAGGTACGTTCCTAATATTGAAAAACAATTGTATTGGGTCGCTTTCTTCCTTTAATTGCGTCAGAGCAATGATTTTTTTTATAAAATCTAGGTTTTCAGTGATCATATTCCTATTATTTCTTGTAGTGGTAGGCCTCTCTTGCAGGGGAAGTACCACACCTTTGCCAGTTATTCATCCGCCAAGCAGTAATGTGCAAACATTACTGTGTTCCAGTCTGAAGGGCAATGATACCAGCGAAATTACTGGGCATGACGAGTTTCAACAACTAATATCTCAGGGTGACAGGTGCAGTGCAGTGCCGTGCAGAGTTTTGAATTTTAAAACACTGGATGGCACTGTGTCTGATATGGGCAAGCGTGATGCTTACCATCAGGCACCTGATTTGCTCGTATTGTCACTCACTCTCGTAAAAAAAAACACATTCCCGCTGGGTCAAGGAAACTAATTTTATACATACTTTTATATATTTTTACAGATTATGTTTTGGCGTTTAACGGCAGGGCTATCCTTCCGGATTCGATAATGAAGGCTACGTTTCATTCCAATGCTGAAAATAAATCGACTAACGGATCAGGTATAATTTTTGTTAATAATAACTACATATATTTCACAGTAGCTACGTGCCGTTGATTCATCCACAGAAAAGTATATAATTCATTTATTAAGTACTCCCCTGATATCGTTTTATTTGGTGACTTGTTTAAAACAGTTTAAAAAAAGTACAATCGCAGTTTACTATTTTTCCATTACGAATTATCTCAATAACTGCCTGGAGTCTGGAACTGTGCCCGGTAGATGGCAATAGGCTCGCCCTCTATTACATGGGACCAATAACATACTGGCGAAATGTGGGTGTGTATCTACTATGGGACTGAGTCCTGGGTACACCTCTGCCTACCCCTTCGGGAAAAAGTCGTGAATGTATGTTATGTTTTCTTAGCATAATTTATAATATCTCTTATATCTTCTTTTTTTTACTTTTTCCTAATTTGTGCAAGTTATTTTCTGTTTTTGATAATTATTATTAGTATTCTTTATATTATATAACACGTCAAGCGCGCGAATGTTGTGGCTACCTATAATTGGATAAGCATCATATATTTGTTTTATTATGTAACTATTTTTGTATATGCAATAGTTGCATAATTATTGGTTGCCCTATATATAAAATAAAAAAGTACTCTAAACGCCAAAATGGCGTCACTTTAATGCCATATATGGAGTCTAGATATGGAGAAGGATTTTTTAAAGAAAAACCATATCCTGAGACCAAATAAACGTAGGTATTTGCCAGTCTTTTCTTTGTAAACGCGTATTTATGCATATAGTGATAGTAATCAAACCAATCCATATAGTGATCATATGGATTGGTTTGATTAATTACAGTGAACTCTACACATCAAAAAAGATGTTACAAGTAGGTATACAAGTATCCATAAAACATAATTGATACTATTATTTTACAATAAACTCATTAGATATTTTACTCTTACTTATATAGATTGACAGCCTGGTTTATATTTCTTGTTAATCGTAATAAAACAGAAATCTTTTTATTAGACTAAGGAAAATACAAGGTTGTGGATTCGGTCGATTTTTCCCCTGACTGTACTTAGGTCCGAATAAACAAAAAAATATATATTTTATTGAAATCCTGTCCAATCGCTACAGTTGCAAACGGAACCCGTGTCTTAACGAAACGGACCCCAATACTTATTGCGTTATTGGTGGATATAAATTTATAATAGCTCGAAATTGTTCACTAACACATTAGCTGCGTGCATTGCCCCGATCTTTTCGAACTTGACTGACTCACTGCCATGTGTGCTAGATACATACCCTACTTTTGGTCTAGACACCCCAGTCGTGGGGGCGAAAAGTAAGCTCTTAGCTGCGTAAGAAATAAAATATCAATTAACAAGTTATACCACCATTGAGTAATTTGGCACAATCCTATGAAAATTTTACCAAATCGATGTTTCCTATTCCCCGGTTTCCCCCAAACATTCGATTAATTTATATCCTCTTAGTTTTAAGATGTCAAATGTCTAAAAGGTGTTATCTCTTAAAGCTTTACTTTTTTCTCCAGTCGTAGATGTCCGCTTCATGGAATCAGAGGATATAATCCAAAATTGGGGGCTTGTTGAAGATATTACCGAATCTAAAGAAAATCTAAAGAACAGTAAAGAAGCCGTAGCAAAAGGAAGATCAGCCGTTGTGAATTTAAGAGCCAATTTTCCTGCAAAAGAAAAGCCAACATCTGAGACAGCTAAACATATTTGCCGAAGTTTTATCTTTTTTACGGCGTATTTATGCAATCATTAAATGGATTATGGACCGATTAATAACACAAGTGAACTCTATTTACTAAACTGTGTGAAAATTAAATTAAATGAATTAGATATAACACGAATTTTATTATGAATAATATAATATAACCTTTGCCTTGTTTTATATTTATACATTTATTGTTAATCCATAATAGAAGAAAAATCTTTAGGTATGCCTTAATGCCCGGAGCACTAAGGCATACCGAAAGATTTTTCTTTATCCGGATCTTACTGACATCACAGAATACAAATATGAGACAGAAGGGACACTCCTCAAAATCATTCAAATAAATAGCGACTCTAGCTCCGACGCAATAAAGTGCTATTCAGGTTGTACGGCGCCTAACTAATTATTGTTCAAGCTGCCTCTCTTTCTATCGCGTATCTCTTATTCTTCTAACGACGTTAGGGATGTAATTCTTTTAATTTGTCTATGAAATTATACAATTATCTTAGGTTTTAGGTTTAAGCAGTGTAAGGTAATACGAGTGCCGGGTGACATGTTTGTATTTTTTTTATGACAAAGAATGACTGTTCTTCAGACCAGAACCCAGTAATGTTTGCACATTACTGCTTGGCGAATGAATAACTGTACTGTACGGTCACAAAATAATAGGTTATTATAATATTATGAGGCTGTAAGATGGAAGATGTGTTCGCGAGCGGTTTCGGATGAATAATAAAAGGCGTGTTCTCTCTACTAAATTTGTGTGCGCAGCGTAGGACGTCAACTCACAAGATAGACAGACGATCTAATAGACAGCAAGAACACCCTAGGTGCTTGCCGCTTATAACCGGGCTAGATGGAAATCTATGGGGGAGGCATATGTTCTGCAGTGGACGTCCTATGGCTGAGACAATGATGATGATTAGTGTAGTTACATAAAACATAACATAAAATCACGCCTCTTTCACGAAGGGGTAGGCAGAGGAGTACCCAGGACTCAGTCTCATATTAACTATAGGTACACCCACATTTCTCCAGTACGTTATTAGTCCCATGTAATAGGGGGCGAGCCTATTGCCATCTACCGGGCACAGTTCCAGACTCCAAGCAGTTATTAAGATAATTAGAATAGACAAGAATAGAAAACTCTATTGATATTACAATTAGTACAGAAAACAACTAAAATTAAAACTAGAAAACGTATAACAATCGCTCAGAGCAATCTCTTCCAGGCAACCATGCGGTGTCAGGAATAATTCCTAATGGAATAAAAATCAATATATTATATTATAATTATATTTAGATTATATAATTATATTACATTATAATATGGGACAGCTTCCACACACGGTCATCTGGTCCCAAACTATGCTAGAAGCCTGTACTATGGTTACTAGATGACTGATATACATACTCGTACTTATATAAGCTTATAACACCCAGACACAGACACAGACCCAGAACAGACATGTTCATGCACACAAATGTTTGACCTGGCTGGGGATCGAACCCGGGGCCTGCGGCACGGAAAGCAGAGTTAATATAACCTGAGCCAACAAGGCCTTTTTTTAAGGTAAGTGACGTTTTAAGGTAAGGTAAGTGACAAGACGAGCAAATCAGATGCCTGCCTCAAGACAAATTCGTCATAGAGCCGAAAAGCGAAAGGTATAAACCGTTAATGGAGCACCTTTAAAACCGCAGTCTTGTAGGTGCTCCATAAACGGTTTATACCTTTGGCTCGTCGGCTTGTTGACGAACCGAAGGTTTATCTCGCCAATGGATCACCCCCTTAACGCTGGAAGAAGAAGATTTGATAAATCCATATTTTAGATAAATACCTAATTAATATAGAGAAACTACTATTAATGAAAAAATAATGATGAATTTTTTTATATTAGCAAGTGACAAAACGAGCAAATCAGGTAGGTAATATATCTCTTCTATGATCGGATATAATTTTTACGTAATGGTATATAAGAAATTGGTTAAAAATGTGTTTTGTATTAACAATTTTATTTGTTATATTAATGGCGTTTCTAAGGTTCGGTTTTTTGTTGGTGTTACAGAAGTTAACCATTTTTTAAACAAACTATAGTTAAATTCCTAACCACTTGTTAAATTGTGTGAAAAAAATTGTTTACTAGGGATGTAAAAACGAATTTTGCCGAATTTTAACTATTTTTTGTAAAAAAAAAATGTAACCATTAGTCAACTTAACCAGATTAAAAAACCTAGCCTTAGACATATCTGAGTACTTTGAGGAACCAATAACGTTACATTGGTACAAGTTCGTATGATATCGACCCAACCACCTTAAAAGGTATGTCTAAGAAACGTCATTCATTAGACAAATAAATATGTTAATGCAAAACACAGTTATAACCAATTTATTATACTATTACGTACCTATATCATAGTAGCATCATTAATGTATACGTACATGATATCTTAAACCACGGTTTTCCTGTATCCACGTCAGAAATTCTTAAGCTGTGTCATATGTACCTGAGAGTTGATTCAGACGTTACAAAGTGCAGTTGTGTTTAATAAGATAATAAAATTTTATTCATTTGTAGTGAAAATGTATTTTGTAGTGACGGCTTTATTGATTGTGACCGTTGGTGGTTTTGGTGTCAAGAGGAGCGATTGGGGTAAGTTTAATTATTTGATTATTTAAGTTAAAAATGTTATAAATATTTTAACATGATCTAGCAACACCCGGTGTGTCATAATATTATTAAATCGGATAGAGCCGGTCTCTAAAACATCCTCAGTATCTTTTTTAAGTAGCTACATAAAAAAGATACTGATGGCAATCACAATAGGCTAAAAAAAATATATAAATATATAAAAAATATATAATATAAAAATATAAAGCTTAGGTATAAAACTACATTTTATTTTTATTTGAGGCTTGCAACTATTATGTAAGTAGTTATGTAGTTTTTATGTGTGAGTGTTGTCGGTTGTTTTTCTTATTTAGAGAATTCATAGATAACTAACATAGATAATTAACATGATGTATGCAATAACATTTAGTACGACTAATGTTTATTCAGAAATTTTAAGGTTTTTGACCATTCATACAAAGAAAAGTCGCACTTCGGGCTTAGGTAAATTTTTAACTTTGTTGTTCATTATATATCACTGTGCAAACTTCACACTGAGCAAATTGCACATGCCAGTTCTTGAGTAAGAGCTGGTAGAACGTACTCTAACTCCCATTTTCTTTATATCAATGGTTTAGACCCACTTTCCGTTATTGATATAAGCATTATAATATGTCAATCGGATCACAATTCAATATTATATTGATAATAAAATTACAGTTATTATAGATGATACTTAGCAGATAAATTTACTATTGGAAAGTAAAACCTTAAACTAATAAGGGCAGGTTTTTTGTTCATTGATTACAGTTAAGTTAACCATTTGTTTAAGCTAACTATAGTTAAATTACTAACTAATTGTTAAATCGTGTGGTAAAAATAGTTAGCTAGGGACTAGGGATGAAATAACAAATTTTGAAGAATTTTAACTATTTGTCAAATAAAATTAACCATTGTTTGAGTTATTCGGTGATCAAAAACTCAGCCTAACAAGACTAAAAACGACGCAACCCCACTTTGGACTCGTTAGATTTGTTGTAAAAATTTATTGCCGATTACATTTTTGAAGTTAATTAAAAATGTTTTAATTTAAGCTTTTTTATTTTGCAGATATAACAAAGGCGATACACGATATATACCCGCCACCGTCATCATTAGCTGACGAAATTTATGCACCAAAAATAAGCACAAAACCAGATGAAATAAAGCCTACTGAGAATAATTATAGAGATGTCATTATTTTCCCTAAAGATGGTGAGATAATAATTTAATCTAGTCCATCTCGCGGTAGGCTGAAGCGACGTTCGCTTGACGTCGTAAGGGAAGACATGAGTATGACAATAATCTCTCCGATGAGGATGCACAAAACCGAGCAAAGTAGAGGGGAAATAGCCGGAAAGGCAGACCCTGGCTATAGCCGATAAAATTGCTAAAGAGAAACCTACTCCATAATATATTTACAAATTACGGCTTTGCCTACGTACCTATTTAATTCGAAACCCTTAACTTAGGTTTTGAACTTATTAATGTTCTAATATGAGTTTACATCATACCTAAGTCGAGGATTTTGACTTAAATATCTACGTGAGTAAAGTCATAATTTGTTGTCAATATGAGTCGCACTCACGGTTATTTTTTTAAATTGAATATTATTCCATTTTTAAATCAATATCACCCTGCATTCACTCACTAAGTCCATTAGGTTTTATAATTAATAATAATTATTTAATTACTGATTAATGTTTTTTTTATTTTTTATTTTAGACGCAGCATCTTCCCATGAATTATCACAGGACGAGAGTATGAAGTCAAACCAATTGAAAGATGTACCACGTAACGATACAGGTAGGATCATTAATGAAACAAATATAAATAGATATTTTTGTACATAATGTACTATACTTGTCGCCAATATTCCTAGCGAACGGAGAGATAAAACGAATGATATGCTGTCTCACTCTCTCTTAAAATCGGCTCTATGAAGAGCTTCGAGACCGAGCGAGATAGCTAGTATTATAAAACGTTTACTGCTAGAAATGTAGGCGACTTGTATAGAAGTATAATCTATACTTCTATACTATTATATAAAGAGAGAAAGTGATTCACTGACTGACTGACTCATCAACCCAGAGCCAAAACTACTGGACCGATGACGATGAAATTTTGACAATAGATTATTTTTACAGTCTAGACAAGTAATAAGAAAGGATTTTTCAAAATTTTACCCCTAAGTGTATTAAATAGGGGTTGAAAGTTTGTATGGAGTAGACTTCATTTTTCAACCGATTAATTTCAAATTTTGTAGAAACATTCAAAAATGAAAATAATTAAACACGTGTTTCAGCGTTTTCAAAAATTTCAGTCCTTTTGTGGAAAAATACAGTTTTAAAGTTTGTTATGAATATTTTAGTTCCAACAATGCTTACTAGATGGCGCTACAGAAAAATTTCAATATTTTCTTGCAAGACAACTACCATAAAGCAACATTTTTAGGTAATTTAGTTCGAACATTGCATAATAGATGGCGTTCTGTAAATAATTAAAACGCGCTTATGTGTTCGCTTCTCTCTATCATAATATGATAGCTCTATTAAACTGGGTATCAATGCTCTTCTTACTGTTTTCACTGTTTCCGTAATCCGTATAAGTCTCCATATTTTTCAATCTAATACCAATATCATAAAGTATAAATTGAGAAACTTTGTTTTTTTATTTGCAACGAATAGGCTCCGAAACCACTGGAAAGATTTAAAAAATCTTTTGCTTATGGAGAGCTTAATTCAGTGTGAACATAGGCTATTATATTACGAGGTTTTGAAAAATATTAGGGATCCGCAAGAATACTGCAATATTGTGAACTAAAGTGTCACAAAATTCATAATTACCAAATATATTCATTAACTTACGTGCGCTGTGAAATCAATAGATGGTAGAATAAAATAATGTACTAGGGGTTTACAGTACTTACTAATATGTACAAAATAGTGAACAGATATTATCCATCTATTTTGGTTTAGTCAGAATAATCGAAGCAGTCATTATTTATCATGCAGTGTTAAAACTATTGGTGGTAGATTAAAGTAATGTACTAGGGGTTTGTAGGACTTATCAATATCTACTAAATAGTCTAGGGAAATTATATCCATCTATTTTGGTTTAGTCACAATAATCGAAGCAGTCATTAACTTTCATGGGCTGGGAAATCTATTGATGGTAGAATAAAGTAATGTACTAGGGGTTTGTAGTATTCACCAATATCTACAAAATAGTGAACGGACATTATATTCATCTATTTTGGTTTAGTCACAATTATTGAACAGTCATTATATGCATGCGGTGAAAACTATTCACGGTAGAATAAAGTTATGTTCTAGGGCTAGGGGTTTGTAGTAATTATCACTATCTACAAAAAATAGTCCACGGACATTATATCCGTCTGTTTTGGTTTAGTCACAATAATCGAAGAAGTCATTATTTTTATGCGGTATGAAAATTAATGGTGGTAGAAATAATGTACTAGGGGTTTGTAGTACTTATATATCATCAAAATAGGCCTCGGAAAATGTTTCCATCCGTTAAGGTTTGGTTACTGTAACAGAAATAGTCATTAATTTGCGTGCGCTGCGTAAACCATTAGGATTATACCTATAAAAATACAATGTATCACGAATTTACTCCTGTTAAAACATTCACTATACCTACTTCTCCCGCGCGAAGCCGGGCCGGGCCACTAGTCAACTATATTTTTAATGCGCTAAAAGCTCTACTCTGAGCGGTCATTGCATTTCGTGCAAGGTAAAGCGAGAGAGCTTTACTTCCCTCTTATTCTATAATACACATGCTTGTATTACTTGCAATGCAGTAAATGAGTAGACGATGAGAAAGCATAAAGGACCAGAAGTGATACTATGGTTAAGTTTTGGTACAAACATAGAGTCAATGACCGCTTTTCTGTGTACATAATTATTTGTTTGTTTTTTAGATTTGGACCTAAGTATCTCAGATTTTTTCAAACAGTTATCAAATTCAACACAAATGCTATCATCAGTGCCAGAAGTTAAAACTCCTAGTAAAGGCAACCCTGACAATAATGTATAGAAATTGTATAGAAAATATATCGTAATATGCCTTGCTATGATTTATATTAATATATATTATAGCTACGTGTGTGACGGGCTTTATGATATTTCCATTTCTGCAGAGGAATCAAAACATATACGGCACTATTTTAATCAATTTTCAACATCACTTGCTCAGAAATTCCGTCATTGTTACGTACCAGAGCGGGGCTAAAATAGCTCTCCATCCTCTTGGGGATAAAGTAAACTTCTTTTTGTTACCAATGAGATTTTTTTTTTGGATGTCGCAAAGAATAGCCAAAATGTTTTGATGAAATAATTAAGAGTGCAAAAACCCATTATTACTCAGTTTCTATATTACGCCCTCGCTGAAGCTCGGCAGTATCTCGTAAACAATGGGTCTCTTTAGCACAGAACAGATAATAACACTACGTATAGAATGGACACTGTAATCCGCCCACCAATCGGGCCTTCCTCACCCGCGAGCGAGATTGAACTCCGATGAGAGTCGACCTAGCTCGAAACGTACCTCATGCATACTCTCTCGCGTGTACATAACTTCATGTGTGCAATGTCTGTGTAGTAGGTAGTTACAGCGCGGCTTTTGTATGGGAATTGAGTCGAGTATCCGGTGTGTGTCTTTACCTCCTTATGTTACAATCTACTATTAATCTAGTTTTTCAAGTCTAGAGTAATTTAATAAATACTTTTCCCTATTTTCAGATCTGGACAAAAGTATCTCGGATTTTTTCAAACAATTATCAAATTCAACGACGATGTTATCATCAATGCCAGAAAATAAAAACCGTAACAATAGCAACATAGATAGTACAAGTAATAACACTTTTATTCATTTGGATCCAAAAGGTTTGTGGTATTTTAATGTATTGTTTTTATAATTAACATAATTTGTTCAGATGTTTTATGCAATAACAATATTATAAATCATATAATTACCGTCGTAGTGTCGCGATTTTAATGGCCCAACATCGGGCGATGTCGCACGCACTTAAAACACATTGAATTAATTAATTAAGAGCGTAATTTTACCAAATATATGTTTTGTTCCCGTGTTTCCTCCGAATATAAATAACCCATTCTATACATTTATATCCTGATATTTTTATAGTAAAGTAATCTATGTCCCAGTCATTTTAATTTTTCTTTTTATAAACCCTTGGTTTTTTCATAGTGAACTTCCAAATATCGCAGTTTTACTCGAGTGATTGGGCGTTCATTACAAAAAATGTAGAGTTTATAAACAAAAATAAAATGATAGGGACATACTTTACTTCAACTTTAAAATATCGGGACATAAATATATCAAATATGTTTACTGTATTCGGAGGAAACAGGGGAATACATCGGTTTAGTAAATTTTCCATTGGATTGCCTATATTCCTATATTCTTATTATCTATATTATCTTATTGTCCTATATTCTGTTAAGACCCATTGATCTATGACATCAATGTAACCCCTAAAGTCAATATAATCTTAAGCATAAGATTAGTACGTAGAAAAAACTTTTAGATAACATTACTTTTTCTCCTCACTAAATCTGACTCAGGTTTTCCTGAAAACCATCAGCTTCAAACGCAGTATTACACTCAAATCAAAGTTTACAAAAATAACAAAACGAGGACAACCTAATTTTTAGAGTTCCGTGCCTCAAAAGGAAAAAAGGGAACCCTTATAATATCACTTTGTTGTCTGTCTGTCTATCTGTCTGTGTGTCCGTCTGACACTATTTAACGGGAACGCGTGGAGGTATCAAGTTGATATTGATATCAACTATTCAGACCTGTGGTCCCTTGTGGCTGTAAATCATACTTCTAAGTTATATCATACTTCTAAGTTATGTTATTCTAAGTTAGTTTTACACAGTCAAAAGTTATGGCCATTTTACTGCATATTTCCATACTTTGCGCAGGGAACTAATAAGAGGGCGCTGTATTTTTTAGCTAAAATTTCAAATATGTATTATAATATATTTGTATACAAGAAAAGTTCAATTATGATACAAAATCTTATCTGATCCAGCTGATTTCGGCCACGGCGACAGCTTCATCTCCGGTGTTGTCGCTCATGAGCTCGCATGTGGTTAATAATATAGTCAATCCTCGCACATTGTAAACATGTTTTTTTTTTTATGATAGTGAGTGACAAGACGTCAAAATCAGGTGCCTGATGGTAAGCATCATGATTGCCCATATCAGACACAGTGCTACCCAGTGTTTTAAAATTCAAAATTCTGTGCGGCACTGCACTGCGCCTGTCACCCTGAGATATGAGTTGTTGAATCTCATCATGCCCAGTAATTTCACTGGTAACATTGCCCTTCATACCGGAACACAGTAATGTTTGCACATTACTGCTTGGCGGATGAATAACTGGCAAAGGTGTGGTACTTCCCCAGGCGGCCCCCTGCTAAAGAGGCCTACCACTACAAATGTGGTCACACCATTAATATTAAAAAAAAAAAAAAAAAGATTCGCCGTGGAGTTACCGGCTTTAGAATAGTGCTCCACCCTCTCTACCCGTGGTTGCCGTAAGAGCCGGCTAAGGGTGATCCAGAGGACGGGCAGCAGCGTCCTCTGGAACAAACCATCCAACTACGCTCGACAACGTGTCGAGAATTGGCAAAACCCCCCTTTATGGGGGAGACCTATGTTCAGTAGTGGAATACCAACGGCTGAGATGATGATGATGATTAGATTTTAACAATATATTTTGTCGACAGATTTAGAAAGTATATTCAAGTCAACTCCTGACGTTCAAGAATTAGTGGCTAACTTAACAAACGGAATGAACGGTAATAATAATATTATAGATAATCGTTCCCGTGGGAATATCGAGATAAAAAGTACCCTATGTGTCATTCCAGGGTCAAAGTACCAAATTTCCGTATAGTCCATTGAAATGTTACATTTTTTAGGCCTTACCTTGCGTTTTTTAGAGGACGCAATTTTATTTTTTTGATGTGTAGGGTGGGTCAGTGTAAAGCTAAAAACAAGTTTGTGGGGTCGCAACCCTTGTCCCACGGCCGCCATCTTGAAAATAGGGGTTGAAATGGTTTTTACGGTATATCTCTTAAACTATTTATTTGTTAAAAAAAAATTGTTAACATTTTTTGTTGCAAATTAAATTCTCTACAACTTTGGTCTTGTCACTTTTTGTCGTAGAACTATAAATAAAAAAGTTATAAGCGAAAATCTTCAGAAATTCAAGAAAAAAATATTTTTCGACGTAATTTTTTTTTTAATGATAAATGATATTATTTTAAAAATCAATAATTTTTAAATTCTGTTATGGAGTGAAAAAGAGTCAATAATTAATTTTTAATAATATTGCAAAATTTATAATTAAAAAAAATATAATAACAAAGTAAAAAAAAAATAAAAAAACAATAACTGATGACATATTATTAGTACACACGTATAATATAGGTATAGTTAAGAGTACTAAAAAATAGTACTCACTTCGGAGCGCTGTAAAACCTTAGCTATTGACGTAATGAAAAAATGATGCGAATAAAAGTTGTTCCTCAAAAAACGATCTACAAAAATGGTCAGATATAATTTTTTCGTAAAATGATAAAAAAAAAGTTACATCGAAAAATATTTTTTTCTCGAATTTCTGAAGATTTTCGCTTATAACTTTTTTATTTATAGTTCTACGACAAAAAATTACTGGACCAAAGTTGTAGAGAATTTCATTTGCAACAAAAAACGTTAAAATATTTTTTTTATCAAATAAATGGTTTAAGAGATGTAACGTAAAAACCATTTCAACCCCTATTTTCAAGATGGCGGCCGTGGGACAAGGGTGGCGACCCCACAAACTTGGTTTTAGCTTTACACTGACCCCCCCTACACATCAAAAAAATAAAATTGCGTCCTCTAAAAAACGCAACCCCAAATGTAACTTTTCAATGGACTAGTACCAAATTTCAGCCCAATGCAACGACTACGCAACCGAGGATCAACCATGTGGTCCCGGATTCTATCCCCGGGTCCTGGGTTCACCTCTGCCTACCCCTTCGGGAAAAAGGCGTGATGTTATGTTATATTATTACAATAATCCAATGCGGTTACATTGACCGGATCAGTTGTTATAAGAAAAGCATTTTTTCATTATTTTAAATCGGTTTTTTACTTCAAATGTTCAGTTTTATAATTATAATACAATAATAACTCTTTATTGGGACCATAATAATTAACAGAATATACAGGTTTAACTTCAAATAATTCACGTACTTGGTCGACAATGGGCGGTCTTGTCGCTTTAAATTATCTCTTCCTAGCAACCAGAACCAGCCTTTGGACGGATAGGAGAAATCTATGATGATTGATATAATCGGTAGATTTAATACTTCTATAAGTATTACTGCAACTCACAGTAACATGTTTAATTCAAATGATGGTAAAAACCGCATCTTTGAATAAATTATGTGAAATAAACCTTGTAATATAAATACTTACGAGTAAACTTGTTTGGGTTTTTTAGTCTCGGGGAAGACCCCACCAAGTCTCATACATTTGTCTGAGTCACCTTCCAAATATAATATTATGTGTTAAGCCACGTTTTTTTGTTTATAATAATCCTACTATAATTATAATAAACGTACATAATATATGTATAATAAAATTATATATCCTGGTTGACACAGATGGTAGTAACTCTGCTTTCTGTGCCGCAGGCCCCGAGTTCGATCCCCGGCCAGGTCGAACATTTGTGTGCATGAACATGTCTGTTTGATCTGTGTCTGGGAGTTATAAGCTTATATAAGTATGTATATCAGTCATCTGGTTACCATAGTACAGGCTTCTAGCCTAGTTTCGGACTAGATGACCGTGTGTGGAAGTTGTCCCATATTATTATTATACAAACGTTAACATTACATACATACATACGTTTTTTTATTTGTTTATTTACGAGTATGTTTGTTCCCTCTTCACGTCAAAACCATATTAAACATCAATTTTTTTTTTAGGAACCCAGTTTGATACAGACATCCGTTTTCTATCTGAGCCATTCCTAAGAGGTGCTTTTCACAACAATATAGAGGACAAGGGGGTAAAACTGCGGACCATGCTCATACCTATGGACCAGAATCCAATACCAGTCGAAACAGGAAGAAGTGTCATTGTTAAATTAGAACATGGAACATCTATGAATGGATCAAAAAGTTTAGTTGTATCTAGCTTTTTGTTATTTATTGTTTTCTTGAACATAATACATGTCTAGAAAAATAGATATTTAATTATAATTAATTGTAAATAATGTATCATATTATAATAAATAATTTACACCATTAAATCGAAGTCGAATAATATAAAAGCCAAAATAAATCTTTGGATTTACTACATATGTGTCAACTTATAAAATACATTTTGGAATGAGAATGTATATAAATCATCATAAAATTGTATTGAGTGCTAAAGTCCCAATCGGTTTGAATATTGTATGTGCCATAATAATATCTGTTAGCTGTCCCTAATGCATTTCTATTTATAGGTATAAAATTAATATTAAAAAAATAATTTGAAGCGATTTTTAACATTGGCAGCACAAAAATAATTAAAAGAAATTAAAAATATACGCCAACATTAATATAACTTTTTTCTTTTCAACTTCAAGTAAAATAAAAAAAAACAAGTGTACCTTTCTTAGATTGGTCCTTAGAAGTGCTGGCGCCTTGGTCCCGATTTGGCCCAACCTCCTCCATGATGACCTTTAGAGCACCAGCACGAGGTAGCGATACGTATTCCAATTTAGGCAGATTGTTCTTCTCGGCAAATCTGTTGATATAGTTAATCAATTCATACATCCTAGTAAAATTAATCGTGTGCGTGACGCTGTGTATATGTTTATTACCTTTTTACGCCAAAACTACTACATAATCCGATTGGGTTATTTGCTAGACAAAGTCATATATAACAAATTGGGTACTCTTGCGTTTTTTAGACTATAAATTCGAAAGTAACTCAGATTGCCTAAACGCTTTCACGCCTAAATCACTGGAGCAATTTCGATGAAATTTGATGAAGAAGTAGATTACTCCTTAGGACAAAACATAACGTACTTTTTATTGCAATATTACGCCGAGAACGATGGGAAGGTTGACACCTTGGAGGGTCTGTTGCTCGTGACAAAAGAAGAATAACAAGTAGGTACCAATTTATTGTACCACTTCTCACTAATCCTAACAGCTGCTGTCTAATACTCCGTGTATTCCGTGGTTACTGTAAGAGCCGGCTAAGGGTAATCAGATCCAGAGGACGGGCAGCAGCGACCTTTAAGTGAAAATCATCAAACTGGGTTCGTCAATCCGCCAAGCGTGGCGAGTATTGGCAAAACCCCACTTATGAGGGAGTCTTATGTCCAGCAGTAGACTTCCAAAGGCCAGAACGATGATGAATATTATTAATGCAAAAGTTGTATGTATGTGTGTGGTAGAAAAAGACAGGCTAGTAGTTAATATGTTCTTACCTTTGGCTGACCTCTCTTCTCTTGTGCAAGAAGCCACCTTCAGGGAAAAGGACTATGAACTGTCGACTCAACGGCAAATAGAACTTGTGGAGGTGCTGCCGAAGATGTTCTAAAGACTGGTCTCGTTTTGCTTGACCCTGGAAAAGGAAGGAAACATTAGCATCTACATTATAATAATATTATGTTCAACGTGCAGGTCTATTTATAAGTTTTGAGGAAATAGGAAATTTTAACGCTGGTAAATGCGTGTTACTTTGAACCTAACTATCAGTTATGTTTACCGAGATGAGCCAGCACCAAGATCATTTCCTCGCGCTTACAAGAGACAATTGATTTGTCTTTTGTATGCCATTAAGAGGTAGAGATTAATAGCTCGATCAGGTTAACAGGCTATTATAGACCTAAAAAGCGATTAAAAATGCGTGTAATTTTACACTTAGTTTTCCATAATGTTAACTAGTATCATTCAATTTTACTAAACAAGGAATGAAAAAAGACTACTAAGTTACCACTTTTAAGTCGTGGAAATGCTTTAGTACTATCCTATTTCCTACTAATATTATAAATGCGAAAGTTTATGAGGATGAATGGATGGATGGATGGATGCTTGTTACTCTTTCACGCCAAAACTACAAAACCGATTAGGCTGAAATTTGGTATGTACGATATTCCCACGGGAACGATGACAACGCGGGTGAAACCGCGGGGCACAGCTAGAACTTTACTAAAACGAAGTCATAAAATTATGTGTTTAATATTATTATTATAATAGTTTTAATATAATGTTACAAAGTAGATTTATCGGCATTATTACAATGAACATGAACTAGGATATATACTAGTATAATTATATTATTAAGACATGCAATATTGCATTGCAACCGGTTTCAGAAGGTGACATCATGAAGAAACTAATGAACTAAGTAGCTATTTATTATTATATTGTTTTACAAATTATTATACCTACAGATATTGTCTTAAATAACACGAGTATGCTAATATACTCATTTAATAAACATAATTGTCTATGGATTTTTCCTACGTACATAATACACATCATGCTTAGCAGCACTAATCAATAATTCAGGCATGTCCATACTTAGCCCAGTATACCCTAGCTAGATAAATTTTTTTTTAAATTTATTTTTATGATAGTGAGTCAAGAGCAAATCAGATGCCTGATGGTAAGCATCGTGATTGCCCATATCAGACACAGTGCCACCCAGTGTTTTAAAATTCAAAATTCTGCGCGGCACTGCACTGCGCCGGTCACCCTGAGATATTAGTTGTTGAAACTGGTTATGCCCAGTAATTTCGCTGGTGACATTGCCCTTCAGACCGGGACACTTACTGTATTCCGTTTGTATATTACTGCTATATAAAACAGAAATGCTTTTATGCACAAATGTTTCACTTCCTTGGTATAGAACCCGGGCCGGCTTAAAAGGCAGAGTTACTACAAACCAGTTTATAATATATTATAATAGGTAGATATGTTAGGTTTTATTGCATTTTTTATAGATTTTCTAACCATTTTGGGTTAACGGGGCGGCGACCGGAGAATTCACCCCATACAACCGTAATAGTTAAATCATTTGAAATCAGAGCATATTTCCAACATTTAATGATGTTATTTGGAATGAGACATTAGTTATATCTAGATTCATAATTATATTTTTGTCTAAAATAATAAAATTTGGAGTTATATTTGAAAATTATCTACTTGTATTTTATCAAAATTCCTATATTTTGGATTTTAATAATATTTAGTCCAAAGTACTTCTATTTTGGATTTAAATATAATTATGAACCTAGATAACTAGTGTCTCATTCCGAATAACGTTATTAAATGTTGGAAATATGCTCTGATTTCAAATGATTTGACTATTATCTTTGTGTGGGGAATTCTCCAGTCGCCGCCTCTTTAACATGATTGTAAAAAACTAAACTCGTAACATTATTTTGCTTAAAACCTGTGACGGGACATCAAACACCACATTAGGGTATAAGATTAAAGTCTAGAGTACCTGCACCATCTAGGATGGATATGTACGTGACCGGATCTACATGAAAGGTTTATTTGTAAAAATGTCGAAACCTGTTTAAAGTATATTTTTGAATTAGTCTCAGTTGTTATTATATTCCCGTTCCTAACGTTGATTATCCCGTTTGGTTTCCGGCTTTATAATAGGGCCACCCTTTTCTTATACCATGGAAGCCGGTATAAGAAAGGGTCAAAAAGATTTATTCAAATAGATTATCTGTTATCAATTATCTGTATTATAATCAATCTGACACTTTTGTAAGTCAATGAAGATAAACAATAATGAGTCTACCGTGCGTTCGGAAAGATACCTCTACAAGAAGAACGCACAAGAAACTTGTAGGGCTTAATTTTTACAACAGATAGTTTCACAATATTTGGTTTAGTTACATTCGTTTTCTTTGAAGGTGCCGCGAGGCGGCTATGCAGAAGTTTCCAGGCATCTTTGTCCTCTATGTACTGGTTGATTTTATAATAAGCCTCCTTTAGTAAAATAGATTTTATACAGGTTTTGAATTTACCCTCTGAGAGCCCCGTCTTTTAGGATTTTATTATAGAAAGGAAGGTCGGAAACCATTGATGTGCGTGCGGTGACTACGCGGTGGGGTTATTTGTTTCATTATTTGTTAATTGTTACATTAAATTTTATATTATAATTAAGACTTACATTAATTCCTACTGATACATTTTAAATATGCAGATTTTTTGTTGTTGTCTCTTTATGTGATACCGTTGTCTTTTTCATGAATTGTTATTCGGTAATCAACCGAATTAACAATTAACATAATTAAAAAATTGACGCTTCATGCATTGCATTATGTAAATGTGTGTGTAAATGTATCTGCATACCTCACTCCTCGGAAAAAGTAGTACAGTAATTTTCGGCCTGATACCGAGTGAGAAAAGCCAAATAGGCCGAATACCGAATAGGAACTGAATATTAGTAGCATCTCTAGTACCTGCTTACTTAATGCAACATGCTTCTAAAATTTCTGGGAATCCTATTATCTAAAATCTAAGTCCTACTCTACAATGTATGTTTAGAAGAATAGAACTATAGGTGAAAGTGTTCTTTAGACAGGCGATTAGCAATTACAGTAAAACTAACTGTCGGCTAGTTCCGGAGTTCGACGCGCACCCGATTGCACTGTGAGGGCGCTCACGATACGGGGCTTTCCAATAGTCGTCTTAGTGTCGACGTTTCGACTCAAAACATTGACGAGACGAATTGGTAGACGATCGAAAAATTGCATTCACAATTCTACTACAAATTTATATTACAAACTTGTGTACTAAACTAATAGTAGTACTAGTGCACAAAAATATTTTTTTTAATGACGGTAATCTGTTGAAGTTCCCTATTCAACATAGGTTTCTTCTACTCTTCTCTGTCCTTTGCTTTATCCATTCGATCTCTGTGTAAAAATATCTCTCAACCTCTTTTCCGGTCATCCTATTTTCTCTTTTCTTCGCGCGGAGTCCATTTAGTGGTATTTTATATTTCTATAGACTAAGAGGTCTTGAAATACAATATGAAATGGGAATATGAATGGGAAGACACGCCCCTTTAGGCGTTAGGTAGATGGGATGGAAAAATTTCGGTAGCTCAACTGGTAACTCGTAGAGTACCGACCACGCGGAATGGTGCAGAGTGTGCGTGGTTCAAAATCGTGGGTCAAATTTTTCTTCTCATTTCATATTGTATATTCCATTTACTAGCTTTTTTATGTTTCGCCCATTTCTATATCAATTATCTTATCCTTACTCTTACATCTGGAAATGTTGTCCATGTTCTTATGATTTTAGTATTTACTTCATCTAAGTTCACAAAAGCGTTTACAAAAGGAGGAAAGCTTTTGCCCTGGAACGTCATTCGTAAGTCAGAACAAAAATTAATATAGGTTGCAATATTATTTTAGTTTAACTTTTCTTAATTCCTGACAATGGACCTTATTTTGTGGTCACCCACTACTTTTGCGTCATTGCAATGTTCTAACAACCTCTTACCTATTCAAAAAACATAAACATACGTTCACGCCTTTTTCCCTAAGGGGTAGGCAGAGGTGTACCCAGGACTCAGTCCCGTAGTAGATACACCCATATTTCGCCAGTATGTTATTGGTCCCATGTAATAGGGGGCGAGCCTATTGCCATCTACCGGGCACAGTTCCAGACTCCAGGCAGTTATTGAGATAATTCCTCATTAGGAAAAATCCAATATTTAACATTTTGCCTGACCTGGGGATCGAACCCGATTACCTATTCAAACATGAAATTTCCTGAATTCCTGACAATGGACCTTATTTTGTGGTCAACCACTACTTTTGCGTCATTGCAATGTTCTAACAACCTCTTACCTATTCAAACATGACGATTTAATTAATCATTTTCTTAAGGTGTATTCCTTATTGAATGACACATATTATTGAGATAATAGCAAGTGCCTACGTCGTGTGACGTATTTGAATTTAAGGTTAATCGTCACCCATACAAAATTAAAATACACAGATATGAAGAAAAAGGAAATAATTTTCTCTGGGTCTGGCCTTTATTTGCACGAAAACATATTTTGTAAAATTTTGACATAAAGATAAATTTTGTATACTTTTTAGAAGTTCACAATAAGGTCAAAGGAAAAAGCGGCGAAGATATAGCAATTTTGACTTTGATTTTGACACAAGAAGTATATGCCCATCAATACGGGCTCACAATGATAATATTAAAGAAGAACCATAGATAATACGAGCAAACCTAGCCAAAAAGTCGAAAAAAGTATTAATGAGATCAAATCGACATTTTGTCGATGTTGTGGAGTCGTCACCAGTGGGAAAGCCCCTCAATCTGGCGGTCGTTAGTGTTTTCAAAAGTCCCTACGATAGTTCTCGTTTAGATCTCGTCGAGACGAGTTCAATGAACCCGTGGGAAGGCTTTGTTCGCTTGTTCTGTCAGATGCGCTTACTAAGCCTTTTTAACTACTTTCGTAGCATATGGGGCTATAGTTTGTAAGAGAGAATTTTACTTTTTTTAGTCAAGATTGAATGTTAGGTTTCCGTAGGTACTTTAATAGTACTAACGATATATTATTTTAATTCCGTTTCGGCCGCCATCGTAACTGAGTTTCGTAACCTGTTACCTAATAAGAAATTGTATTCTTGTTTCGTAACACACAGTAAACTTTTCAGTCTGTGTTCGTAACTTTTTGGTAACAACGGTATTTTCTTACCGGTTACATAAGAAGAAATTATAGGCGTACCTAATTTACAAACTAAGATATAATAAATAGGACTTTTAATTATTGTTGAGAAGTACCAGGAGAGCAGAAGATTGAAGGAGCTGTTACTAAGCCTACATTGTGATTAATCTGGGCTCTCAGAGGGTAAATTCAAAACCTATATAAAATCTACTTTACTTAAGAAGGCTTATTATAAAGTCAACCAGTACATAGAGGACAAAGATGCCTGGAAACTTCTGCATAGCCGCCTCGCGGCACCTTCAAAGAAAACGAATGTAACCAAACCAAATATTGTGAAACTATCTGTTGAAAAAATTAAGCCCTACAAGTTTCTTGTGCGTTCTTCTTGTAGAGGTATCTTTCCGAACGCACGGTAGACTCAGTACTGTATCTTCATTGACGTACAAAAGTGTCAGATTATGACCTATTTGAATAAATCTGTTTGAGTTTGAGTTTGAGTTTGAATCGCCTATTCGTCTGTCAGAGGGTTACTCTTGTCTTATTTCTTCCTTAATAGGACATTTGAATTTTGATCTATGGTTACATCTCTTGCGAACATACAAACTAAATAATAAAATAATGATAAAAAACATTTGTCAACATTAGTGGTCAAACAAACAATTTAATCATGTTACAATTACACCCAAAAAATAACACAAGAAATATCCTCAAAACTACACGTAACAACCCCAATTAGTATCCCAAAACTACATTTCCGGACATGAAAAAGTGTACGCCGTACGCCACGTCCGTGGAAATTCGTTAAAAGAAAAACTTAGCGTCCAAGGCGGACATTAACGAGGGCCGGCAACGTGAAAGTTTCGCCTCGTTATGGTCGACGCAGATATAAGAGAAAAATCTTACTATAACCATTGCAATGAGAGCCACGAAATATAGCCTCCATCAGCATCATTTGCAATCTTTATGTACTAACGAATAGGGGCGAAGGTGTTCTTTATTTTAAAGGGCTTTTGGGTACGATTACGGCTTGAGGTAGGTTGATTTTGTGGCACTATTTATAAACTCTTGTTATGTTCTTTTAAATACTAAACTTAGATTATAATTTTTAATTGTAGATTATAATTCTATCTGCAAATATTTTTCACATAATATAAGGTACAATTGCTATATTAATTTTGTACTGAAGTGTAAACTAAACTAGCTACGGGCAATTTTCTCTCAAAAAGCGGTATACTAATTACCTGCACCGACAGTATATTCTTATATAGATACAGTGAGACAACTTTTACTTTATAAAAAATATATAATAGTTTATAAAAAAAAAAATGACAGGGACATAGGTTACTTCACTATAAAAATATTAGGATATAAATTTATAGAATGGGTTAATTATATTCGGAGGAAACAGGGGAATACAAAACATCGATTTGGTAAATAGTTCATAGGACTGTGTCAAATTCTTAGAAGGCCATGTACGCTCTTAGTAACCTTTAACATTAACGGGAAACCTGAGTGACGAAGAATTTAAAATTTCGGTTTTTGTAAAAACTATCGCCGTCGCTCTGCTCCTGAAAGTATGAGCTATGAATGTGTGTGTAAGAAGATTATTATTGCGACTTCGCGCGCATATTCATGTCAGTAGTAAAGTTTGTGACGCTTGTATTCAAATTAGGTAGGTACTTATCGTAGGTATTATTTTAGACTTTTGTTTTTATTTACATTCTCGTAAAGATGATTGCTTAAATTCATTAGCTACGTCTAGTATGAAATGGACCAGTGGTTGCAGTATTCAGACAGCGTTCACAAAATCGTGTCATCGATCAACGAATGCGAGTTCGAATCCAGTCCCAGGAGTAATTTTTGCCCGGATATTTTTTTGTTAGGAACTTTTTTCTTCATTATCTGTTTTTATATTATTGTGATATTATATAATAAAAAAATAGATACTATAATATATATTTATAGTTTATATGACACCAGTCGCCCAGCGCTTAAAAATTCATATCAATGTGTATATTATTATCTTCGAAGGTAAGTATTGACTTTTTCAGTTCATCCTGTCAGTCTAGACGTTTGCTGAAAATATAACTTTTCATTGTAATATCTACCTAATAATAGTTCGCCTAAATAATTTTCGACCTGTGCTGTTGTTTACGGACTTGATTCTTTTGCTTAATATTTTAAATTTTTAGACAATGCGGTCTACTCGCATGAAATACAATACGAATAAGGAAAGAATTATTAATGTATTGTATTTCATGCGAGTAGACCGCTTTGTCTAAAAATTTAAAATAATAAGCAAAAAGAAAGTGTTTATCAATTTCGATATGAATTCTAATTGTAACATTAGACTTGTCGGTGGGTAGATTGCGAAATGCATCACCTATAAATAAACACACGCCCCTAGAGCGTTAGGTAGAAGGGATAGAAAAATTTCGCCGACGACTAGTACCTCCACGGTAGCTCAAGTGGTAGAGCGCACAACACGGATTGGTGTGGAGGGTTCGTGGTTCAAATCCCGCCCGTGGGTGAAATTTTTCTTTCCTTATTCGTATTGATTCTTTTGCTTTAGTACTTACGGTTTTGGCTTGTTTGTATGAATTTCTTTCAGTATTTTGCTCTGAAAATGGGTAAAAGCAAAAGGGGCAGGACGTTTATTTTTGAACGCTCTACGAAAAATACACCATTTACGTATAAAACGGCAAATACATTTTGCGCCTTTGCCATCCGTTTGAGTATAGGTAATACGTACATACTTAATTATTTTGTGTTTTTCATCATAAAATTACGATAAAACGCAATTTAAATTAATTTCTTCAACCTAATGAGTGATGTTAGGGGTGAGCAGTTGATAGTCATGTCGACCGCAAAAATTCGATCCGTTCGAACCGTTGATCGCTATCAACTACAAACTTGAAAACCATTTAGGTGGTGTTTGAGCCAATCATATGATCATGAGAACCCGGGTTTGATCCACAAGTCAGCCAAAAAGTGTAATTGGATTTTCTATTAGGGGTTTTCTGAATGACAGCTTGGAGTCTGAACCTAATAGATGACAATAGGTTTGACTTCTACTACAAGAGATTTAAAATATTACTGGCAAAGTGTTAGAAAATTTCACTGATTCTTCACCCATGAACGCAAATGCCGTAGCTTGCGATAATGCTCTTGAACCATCTCTTTTTTAAAGATGTATCTACTCGTACAAGGCCAATAATGATTATGATGATAAAGTAATACATTTTAATACAATTACATATTATATAATATTTATTAACAAATTACCTACTTAACAGTATAGAAGACAATGAAAGATCACCATAAAAACAAGTGCTATGCACTAGACATCTCAACATTAGGTTCTCCGAAGGTCTAACTGAACGAGAATGGGCCATATGAAGATTGATATTATAGTTGAATTGCATTTAAATCGATATTGTTACATACTATTAGTCTTCTATTTTTTCGTAAGAAGTATTGGTTTAAACTCGTTTTCTATGAACATCACTAGGATTTTTCAAAATACTAATGTCTATGAGTCCCTTCACTAGTTGTATAAGTGTGAGTGGAACCCCCCCTCACCGCCTGCCGCACCCCGTAGAACGCGAAAGGGACAACTGCAGCTCAAAGCGATTATAACTACGAAAAAATGACGAAATCGATGTTTTGTATTCCCGTGTTCCCTCCGAGAATAATTAGTTTTATCCATAAATTTATATCTTGAAAATTAGGAAATAGATTAGGCTATGTCCCTGTTATTTTATTTTTTTTCCTTAACTCTTAATTTTTTCTAGTGAACGTCTAATTGCGCGAGTAAAACTGGTACAGTTTTTCATGTTTTTAAAGGGTCATATTTCATTTAATAATGAGTTTGTAGAAAAATGAAAATAACAGGGACATGCTCACTGAAGACCTAGATTTTATAAAAAAAAACCATTCCTCTGACGCAATTATCTAGGGAGGAAACACGGGAATACGTTTGTATGGAAAAATCACCCCTAATGTATCCTCTTAAATGATTATTATATAGGTATATGAACACTGTTTTTTGATGATTGTGTGTCATCTTCCTTTTTTTCCCTAAATTTACTTAACTTTGAATTGGATGAGACTCAAAGTAGTGCTTTAGTAAGAATTTGTTTTTCAAAGCACTACTTGATTTGATTGTTGTGTCATTGTGAATATATTTCCTTTGCTACAACTGGCGGTACTGAAGAGTATAGTATTTCCCTAAGGCACTACTAGTAGTACCACTTCACTAGTAGCCACATAGCAATCATGGAACAGTTAGTAAGTGTCTTAGATCCTGAAATGACGTGAAAATGTAAATGAGAAAATTAAAAAAAGCTGGTACTACTAACTTCTTCATACTTTATGATGCCCTGGTATCTTGTTAATGAAATATTGCAATGGTAGGCCTCTTTTGCAGGGGCCCGCCTGGGGAAGTACCACACCTTTGCCAGTTATTCATCCGCCAAGCAGTAATGTGCAAATATTACTGTGTTCCGGTCTGAAGGGCAATGTTAGCAGCGATATTACTGGGCATAACGAGTTTCAACAACTAATATCTTAGGGTGACAGGCGCAGTGCAGTGCCGCACAGAATTTAGAATTTTAAAAGACTGGGTGGCACTGTGTCTGATATGGGCAATCATGATGCTTACCATCAGGCACCTGATTTGCTCGTCTTGTCACGTGCAAATACCATAAAAAAAGTTGTAACTAGTTTGGTGGAAGGGACATTGATCAAAATTGCTACAATCCTGTCCTTTCCACCTGTGGTTCTTATAGAAATTATTATTATATACCATAGGAATGAGTTAATTCAGTACATAGGTAAAGCATAAAATATTATAGTAGGCAACTGTGACATCTTGACGTCACAACCACAAATTACTCACATCCTATGAGTCACATGACAATATTCGACACAAAAACAAAATAAGACGTAACATGACGTATAGGGACTCATTAATTTTCCACCTCCGAAGCAATTAGAAATTAAAATACCTGCTTTAGTGCAAACCAAAGACAATTCAACCTTAAGACGTCGTTTTAAAGAATTTTAGTATGAAAACGAAATCGCCAATTTATAGCGGTGCACAGGGAGAGGTCGGCTAAATTTGACTGGATCGTTTGACTTAAAGTGGCTGCTCTTCCATACAAAATGAAATATCCCAATTAAGAAGAATGAGAGGATAACTTTCCATTCAATTGTATGTTGGCTTTTAATCTAACTTTTACATATTTAATATCTAAAATATATTTAGTTAAAGAATACCGTTTGGTTATTTTCATATCTATAAAAAATGCTTAAAACACGTGTTTTAGTTATTTTAATATTTCATAAATAGGAAAAAAATCCATACGGTTTTCATTAACCAAACGTTTTCGCGCAAATAAAGGTCAGGTCAAGAGCCAAGCACAAACAATTGAATGGAAAAGCAACCTCCTTAACATGTCTGTTATATGCACAAACTTTTTATGAGAAATGAAAAGGGGTGCGCCAGTTCTTATGCAATAATACAGCATAATCTTGGGGAAAGCATTCCTCGCCTTGAAATTCAATTCGACTTCAAAGGCGAGGAATAATACATGGATAGACAAACTCTTTAATATTACACCACATAATAAAAAACTTAAAACAATAGGTATATATCTAGTGTAACAATTGGCGGTCTTGTCGCTAAAAGCAATCTCTTCCAACCAACAGTGCAGGGAGGGGAGAGTAAAGTAGATCACATTCAATAACATAAAATGCTTTCCCCTTTCTAAATAAATAACTGTTAACGAATTAGGTAATCGTTTTTCGGTTACCTCGTAAAAACCCCCGCGATACAGGCCAGCCCTAGTGCTGAGTCTGCTGAAAATCATGTATGACTCGAAACTTCGGCAAATAAAGAGTTTTGTATGTGTGGCGCGAACTTATCATGCTTTTGTTAATGTAGAAAAAGTGTAAAGAGGTAACCACACGCACACACATCTACACTTTCTCTTTCATAAGATTATTCTTCAGTTTTACCCATTCCCAAAAATATGTTCTCTTAAAATAACTGTAGCGCAAAATGAAGCTTCGATCCAAATCCTGTGATCAAAGAAAATCCCAACCAGTTTCCGAAAGCACGCGTTTCGTTTCGAGCGGCAATTATAACATTTATAGCGGTTTATAATCCGACCCAAAAGGCTTCGTCATGTTATATGAAATAAGTCTGGTAAGTCAACTTAGATTGAAACGATTCTCACACATTTTTTAATAGTATTTTGCACAATTATTATATTACTAATATCTATAAAGTCTATGAAGATTTAGGTTATGAAAACATCTCCCATAAAAAATGGATCTAGCTGATCCTTCGGTTTTTTATGGGATATCGAAAAAAATTCTGCAATACAAAAAATTTTCATATGAAGCCGCTACACATTAACATTTACTAACATATAGCTGTAGACAGCGGCTATCTACATCTAAATATTAGTAATAAAACGTTGTTAGGAGCTAGCCGTGTTAATAACAGCCCGTCGACAGCGACTTCATATTAATGTTTTTGTTAGCATTTATCATTTTCTAAAATAAGCTGCGTACAAGGGTAAGCGTTTTCTTGTTTAAAATCCATGGATTCCCCCGCAGGCGAAAGCGGGTGATGTTTACCATCCGCGACGGATAACATGTTAGCGTGTTATATAAGTATAACATTATTCTGTTATATAGCTAACACAAAAAAATGCCGCTGCGGCCGCGGCTTAAGATTTTTTAAAGAAATTATTTTTAATATAGTAAAGTTTTTAGTAGATATTTTTAGACTAGAGTTACTGTTACTGATACTTCGCTGACAGCAGTAGGTAAAATTGATACAAAATGCCTATACGCTCCGCAGGATCTTTGTAATGCAAATTAGAGTTAAAAGTGGCGAAGCGAGAGCTTCCCATTCGTATAAGGGTTCCGTACGTGAAGTTACAACGATGATGTAGAACGAAGAACTTTCGAGAACAGATACCGCATGAATGGCTTTGTTGTTAAAGTTACGAGCGAGTATGAATGTATAGAGATTCTGTTTTGGATATATAGTCTTATATTGATACGACGAGATACGACGAGATACGGACTACAATAAATAAACGAGAAGTTTTAATGTGTTTATTTGAATTACTGTGAATTTATTGAATTAGTCAAAGAAAACAGGCTTGGAATACAAATAATGTTGGACCAGAAAACTTCGCACTGTCTATCCTATATTGCGGAGTAAAGAATTTCATTTGCAATAATATTCCCAAACATACGTAGCCCTCTTATTATCGCCAAATAATTTATAATTTGATTTGAATAACGTGGGTGAGTACCAAGTATTTTTAATGGCGACGCGCGTTCCTATTTATTTGAGTACAACCTAAATTTTTATAGATTAGATTAGATTAGAATACTCTTTATTTCGACCATTTTACATAATATTACACAGTACAATACAATAACTTAAAATTTAAGCTATAACTAAAAAGTGATTGGTCGACAATGGGCGGCCTTATCGCTTTAAGCGATCTCTTCCAGGCAACCAGTCTGGACGGAAAGGTGTAATAGGAAGAGTAGGGATGGGATCGGGTACAAAATTATTACACATAACTTATATACACTATACATAATTGGAATTATAATATTTACTACATAATATTAATATACTACATACATCTATAACATAATATGACATAAATATATACTACACATATATACATAATATATAATATGTTATATATGTTATATATGCTATATATGTTATATATGTTTTATAATTAATTTATTGCAACTAGAACCTCAACGCGTTCCCGAGAAGAAGGGTCTTGACAGACGGACAGATACAAAGACGGACAGACAGACAGATGGACAACGAAGTGATCCTATAAGGGTCCCTTTTTCACTTTGATGTACGGAACCCTAAAAAGAGTAAAGAGTAACATAAAAACCCTTTGTGTAACGTTAGACAATAAAACACCGTAAAGTAACCCCAACATGTCACATACTGTCGCTCTATTGCTTCGACATCATACAGCTGTGTGAACATAATATTATGTATGTATGTAAGGACCGGATGTAAGGCTCGCCGCACACGGCACGTGCGTTGCGCGCGCGCAGCCCTCACAAAGGCAATACGTGTCGCTTTAATGTTCACTTAACATTTTTGTTCATTTACCTTCGTTCACCGTTCCACTCTAAGGCACATCATTACTTAACGCATATCTAGTGTGTTTTACGGTTTTTAACCCCTGATTTAAAAAGGAAGGGGTATTATGAGTTTTACGTTGCGTCAGCTGTTAACGAATTGATGCGGTTTTTATTAGTTTGAAAACTAACATGATCGAGAGCTTATGGGTCGTTTCCATACGTCCAAAAATTTGCACACATACACATTAATTTACAGCCGATCCAAAATATTAAAGTACAGTCAAAATAAACCTGTCTCAAAAAAAACCGGTTCAGCCATTTGAAAATTTTCAGGTCTTTTCCAACTAATAGGATATCAGCAACTTCCAGGGGTATTGATTCGAAATTTGGTAACCTATCACATCAATAATATTGCAATGACTTGGTAATCTTCAGCCAATGCTGGATCTTATTAACTATAATATAATATGTAATAACGAATTATTTCGAGCTGTCACTCTGCTTTGTCAGCACATGGGGACAACATAACATAACATACATTCACGCCTTTTTTCCCGAAGGGGTAGGCAGAGGTGTACCCAGGATTCAGTCCCATAGTAGATACACCCACATTTCGCCAGTATGTTATTGGTCCCATGTAATAGGGGGCGAGCCTATTGCCATCTACCGGGCACAGTTCCAGACTCTATGCAGTTATTGAGATAATTCCTAATGGAAAAATCCAATATTTATCACTTTGCCTGACCTGGGGATCGAACCCGGGACCTCTTGATTGGCAGTCGAGCATGCGCCCTCTACGCCACCGAGGCAGTCATGGGGACAGACTGGAGAAAAGTTCGATCTGTCTGTCCCCTTTCATAAATTGTTTTATCTGTCTCAGTGATTGGGGGACAGTTGAAACTGTTTTCTGTTTGTCCTCCACATAGAATTTAAAATATTAGTTCATAAAAGTAATAACACCTCACTGATTACAGGAACGCAGCGAATAGTAAGAATATTGATAAGTGAAATCTAGACGGTAGATGTGCATTATTAGCTAAATACTCGGTAGTCTGCAGTGGAATGAGACCGCAGCCTGAGCGCAGATTACGCAAGTAATTTCAATCCGAGCAGCGGTCGACACTCCACGCAAATATAGATGGACATTATCGAATGGAAGTACTGGTCGCAAAACAGGAACTAACATACATAACATACATTCACGCCTTTTTCCCGTAGGGGTAGGCAGAGGTGTACCCAGGACTCAGTCCCATAGTAGTTACACCCACATTTCGCCAGTATGTTATTGGTCCCATGTAATAGGTGGCGAGCCATCTACCGGGCACAGTTCCAGACTCCAGGCAGTTATTGAGATAATTCCTAATGGAAAAATTCAATATTAAACACTATGCCTGACCTGGGGATCGAACCCGGGACCTCTTGATTGGCAGTCGAGCATGCGCCCACTACGCCATGAAGGCAGTCAAACAGGAACTGTTATAAAATAATATGAAATAATGTTATATGAGACTTGAACACGAGGGTGCAAGTCTTAAGCTAAATTACATTAATGGCAGACTAGCCTGGTATGGACATGTTATGCGAAGGAATAAAAGTTATGTGGTCAAAAAGACTATAAGGATGAATGTAAGTGGTTTTGTTGTTAGTGGACGTCCTAGGAAGTCATGGATGAACTGTGTAAATGAGAATATGAGTAAAATGCTAGAATAATAATAAAAATAGTAATTCAAATTTATACTCTAACAGAACGGGTTAGCCCAATTACACTGCTCGAGTCAATTCGTATGGATTATGTGGACAACCTATATCGTCAGGTTTCAGAGTTAGCCAAGGTTCCTACTAGGCCTCCGACATGATCTAACGACTATCCCCTACATATTTTATAAGAAAAAGCCGGGACTTACCGTTCGATCCTATCTTCAGATTCGATCTAGGGACTCCAGATTTAAAGCCATATTTCCGCTGGGCCACGGACGCCACAGAACGATTTACATGTGAAAAGGTACTGAGTGCAAATACGGCGGATGATAGACTGGAATGGCGGATGAAGACGTGCTGTCTTCTAGTCCCAAACTTGCTAGGAAACCAGAAGACTGATTCATAGGGGAGGGGTTCATGATATCTTATCTGAGTGTCTGTGAGCATTCCAATTTTTCCACCGCATGAACTGAAGTTGTCTTTCCGATCTAGAAAGGCCACTTTTCTAGGCAAAGATCCTCGCACATTGCGGGCATGTAAGTAGACCATGTACGTTATAAAAATGAATAAAACAATTCTCCATTCAAATATTAGACAAATATTTGTGTTTCTTTAGACAAATAGAGAATTTACCCTTATTTGCTAGCTGTAAATATCGATATCATCGCAGTGTTTCAACGTTTCATCAGTAATTGCGAGAGTCAAAGCTACCTGCATGGTGTGCGTTTTGGTGATACATAACATTGTCCTATAGGGTACTACGCGCTCGGCAGCTGACGTAATCGCTAATGGAAATGGTTTATGAAATAGCCGTCTAAAACTGACGCTACATTTTCGACATTGCAATGTTTATCTATCCTACTTACGTAAATGGGAAAGTTTGAGTAGGTAATCTGATATTTACAACTGATTTGTAGTGGTGGGCCTCTTTGGCAGGAGGCCGCTTAAGGAAGTACCACACCTTTGCTAGTTATTCATCCGCCAAGCAGTAATGTGTAATTAATGTGTTCCAGTCTGAAGGGCGATATTACCAGTGAAATTATTGGGCATGACGAGTTTCAACTACTAATATCTCAGGATGATAGGCGCAGTGCAGTGTCGCGCAGAATTTCGAAACACTGGGTGGCGCTGTGTCTGATATGGGCAATCATGATGCTTACCATCAGGCACCTGATTTGCTCGTCTTGTTACTCACTCTCATAAAAAAGGGGGTCCGGTCCGGGGTCCGGTCCGGGGAAAAAAATTAGACGATTATAAAATCTTCTAAAAAACTTTTCGACACACACCGGAGACATAATATGCGGAGCCATACTTAGCGTGACTAGTTGGCAAAATAACATGTGATGCTATTTTGAGTATAACCAGGCACATTGATGTCCAGCCCTCCGTGTCGAGTTGGTGATATTATACCCTCGAAACCAATATTAGGTACACCGTATGTGTCACGTGCATTACAAATGACTATTGACACATAAACGTGTCAAACGGAGCGTGTCGATGTAATTAGGTACAAGCTACAGGCCTGCGGTCATCCGGCTTCCGCATCGGGTGTCAGCTGCACACTGCAGTCAGTTTTTTTTTTAAACTGCAGTCAGTGTGGGGTTCGACAACGGAATTAAAACTCAAGAAAAACTTGATGGTAAAAACAAAAAGTGAATGTTACACACAAAAAAGCTCTTCGCACACTTATTTTATGTTTTTGTGTGTTAGTGTGTTTTTTTCTTTATTTATTACCTTTTTACTCTCGAATGGGCATGCATTAGTGATGTAACGAATACTTGCATTTGCAATATTTAAATATTTATCTACTAGACAGCTTAGGGCTTAAACCCTGGAATAATAGAGTACCTTGTAAGATTTAAGCTTAGCAATAAGAATTTTAATCACTACTAAATAAAAATCCAAACTTTCTGTAACAATACCAATAAATAAAAGAAATTTTGTGAAAAAATTGGCGATTATTTTTAACAAAAATTTCTTCTCAAAAATTCGTAGTGCTCGCATAGTCTAATAAACAAAATACACCGCACAGTTATTAAACTAAATATACGTTGAGAATCCACGAAACCTAACCAGACAACAAAACACTGTAAATGCTTAATTAGAGGAATATTCCTTAAGAAACGGGTCTATTGAGACCAAAAAGACCTTCCCAACTCTGTCCTACAAAAGACAAGTCTCTAGAACAGGAAATGAGGACCACTAACTTCGCTCCAATTTGTTGGGGGAGTTTCGAGATTGGCGAACTTCATGGGAAATTAACAGAGACGTTCGCGGCTGATGTTTGTGTTAAGAATCTTTTAAATATTTTTATCTGGCTGAAAATAATTTGAAAATAAAATGAAATTAAAACATTTATTTTCGTAATTTAAAATAAATATGTAATATAATCGAATGGGGTTTAGAATAAATATGTTATGTAATACGCTGGATGCAGGCCGCTTACAACCGGACTGGATGAAAATCTAAGAGGGAGGCCTATGTTCAGCAGTGGACGTCCTATGGCTGATATGATGATGATGATGATGTAATATAACATAACATACTATCACGCCTATTTCACAAAGGGGCAGGCAGAGGTGTATCCAGGACTCAGTCCTATAGGCACATCCTCATTTCGCCAGTATAATATAGTCCCATGTTATCGCGGGCGAGCCTATTGCCATTTACCGGGCACAGTTCTAGACTCACAGACAGTTACACAGACAGATAGTAGACAGTTCTAGACAGGCAGTTATTGTGATAATTCCTAATGGAAAAATCCAAGATTTAACACGTTGCCTGACCTAGGGATCGAACCCGGGACCTCCTGATCGGCAGTCAAGCTTGCGCCCACTACACCTCCGAGGCAGCCGAGTTTTAATATAATATAGCGCTATAATGTTTATTTATTTATATAATAATAATAAATAAAATATTACGCTATGGACTCCCTCTAAATTTAGTCCACTAAAAATGCTTACGCAATAATGCAAATAATAATGTAAAAAAAGGTCCAATCAGCGGTTAGAGTGAAAAAGATTTTATATATAACGTTAACCTATTGCACACCATATGGCCAGCAGAGTGGATACCTTGCGATGTCATTTCAAGGATTTTATATGGAGGCTAGTAATAATATTATTATTATTTATACGAATAATATTATTATTATTCGTAGTAATAACATTATTTTTATTCGTAGTATGGAGGTAATATTCAAAGCCGTCAGCCGTCGAAGGGGTATTATTTGAAAATCTGTAAGATTAAAATTATATCGTGGTTTACTGTTGTCTCATACATCTCAAAATAATTATAATGTTATGGTATTTTCAAATAATTTGATTTACTTTAAAACAATACAGAATGTTCATAATACAAAGTCTCCCCGTCAAACTTCTAATTGATAAGTAAGTTTAAACAATAGTATATCTATATTTTAATATAGATAGAATTTACACAAAACGCTTTCGACTGGTGTTTCCGCTCCAAATAATTGCCACAGTTACTATGATTACAGTACGTAAACTTACGACAAACTTACCCTCATACTACAACTTACACGTATATCCGACCATCTCGGTACGAGCATCTTTCGTAATATGTATTAATTAACACTTTCAAATACGAGTAGTACAACCCAGTTACAAAATCTTTTAAAAACCCCTTTTTTTGCTAATAGCAATATAAGGAGATACGACACGAGACTTAAACTTAAATATTTCAATTCTTTTTTACACACCCCTAACTATGCCATTATTGCATTTTTCTGTTTTCTTGAAACATCACCATCTTACTGTTGGAAATTTACGCCTCATAATTGCGTAATGTCACTTTAACCTACCATCAAGTGCGTCAAGTAATGATGCAGTGAATATTCCATTAATTACATAGCACAAAAAGCTTTAAACCCAAATTGCATGACTTGAGGTACTGCACCTGTCATTATACTGTACATAATTTACCATTGAATAGCTGATTGCCAAGTTTTGGGAAATCGCTTCAATTTCACCGTTTCGGTGCTAATGGCGGTGGAAACACGAGAGAGGAGAGGTTGTCGATACTATAATAACATTATTACTTTGTTATTTATAGACTACTAAATTAATTAAATATTCCGCGTCTACCGTAGGAATTTCAAGATTTTTTTATATTATCGTCTTCATTGTAATTCTAGGTCCAAGGAAAATAGAGTTAAGTTTAAGACTTTAATTTTTATATTATATTATGTACATAATCATCTCCAAACGAGACAATTGGACCTTTTTTACAAATTTTCGCATTATTACGTAGGCGTTTTTAGTAAACTAACTTAGACTCTCTGGAGGGAGTCCATAGCGTAATATTTTATTTATTATTATTACAAAATAAATATACATTACATAGGTATATAAAATACTTATACATATTATTATATACTCTTTATACTGAGTTGCACCAGCTAATTTAAATATTAACTAAAGCTTAATCACAACATAACATAAAATCACACCTTTTTCCTGAAGATGTAGGCGGAGGAGTACCCAGAACTCAGTCCCATTGGAGGTACACACACATTTTGCCAGTAAGTTATTGGTCCCATGTAATAGTTATAAGACAATTCAAACATAGGTATATTATACGAGATGAGTGATCATGACGCTTACCACCAGGCACCTGATTTGCTCGTCTTTTTAATTGCTTTTACTTAATCCTAGATAATTACTATATACTAGGTAACTAATAAAAAAACTTGTTTTAAATTAATTATTTTCAATTATCAACTTTTTAATTAAATACTGAATATTCCCCACCGCTGCTTGTCTGTCAAGTGATCTCATTAAACGCAGTTTTCGATTGATGATAATTATAATGGAATTAATGAAAACCCAATATAAACGGTCTGCCTGATGAATATTGCACACGCGTTGATGGCACGATCAACAAAATTGAAAATGCTTTGGTTTCATTATAATTATTTCGGCCCATTTTAAAAGCACATAGGTACCTATTTATTACCCGCCTATGCGCTTCGTTTGTAAATTTTATAGCTGCATGATAATAGTACAATAGTAAACTCTTTATTAAAAGGGCCGACCCTTCTCACGATGGACTAACGACCTGGTCAGGATCGCAGGCTCGCCGTGGAAGCGGACGGCGAGCAATCGCGTTGAGTGGCGTTCTAAAGGGGAGGCTTATGTTCAGCAGCGGACGTCTTCCAGCCGATGATGATGATGATGATGAATGTCAATAGTCTCACTCCTTATTACATGGAGCTTTAAAGAAATATCTGGCGAAGTGTGGATTACTTACTATTGGACTGGGTACTGGGTACACCTCCGTTGTCAAGGGCCTAACGTTCGGAACAAAGGTGTTTATTCTGTCATGTTATTTCCCGTATTGAACGCTTCCAAAGCATGATCAAGTGGCAGCTCTTCGTAGATTATTTATTTCATCGTTACGCCCAGCAAATGACCGGCCGATGACTTGCGTTTTGCGTAGTCCGAGCATTTATACTCGTTAACTGATGGCGTATTCCACTAATTTGTTACGGACATATTGGATGTTTGATTAATATGTTTTCACTCTGTTTTCCTCCACTAAAGAATACTTGTTATGTTAGACACAACACATAAAGAGTGCCGTTTATGACGATTGCCGAAAGCTGCAATAAAATTCTACAAGAATGCGTCGTCTTTAAATAACGCGAATACGCCGTAATTGGCGTGGCTGTCGATCGGCACAGCCGTGACGGTATCGGCCCTGCCTTCTTTACCTGCGGTAGTGCTAAAATCCAATATTTAACACTTTGCCTGACCCGGAGATCGAACCCGGGACCTCATGATCTTTACGGGCTACGTTGTCAACTCTTATATTATTGGTTATTGGAACTAGAATATTCTAAGTACTCACTTGAGGTACGGATCACTAAAAATGGAAAAAAATCGCATCAACTCGCGGTAATCCAACTACTCGAAAGAGGTCATCCAAGGCTTTCTTGTAAACAATTATTGGATACAAGTGTATGCATACAATACGAAAAACTTAAAATATTACTTAAAATAATTACTGAAAATATTAAGTGTATGCATATTTACTATAATAAGTACCTAAGTACGTACGTATTATCCTTACCTGAGTAGGTACATATTATAGTAAATAGAATAATGTTTCAAAGTGCTTCTACGAACCATGTCATATTAACAGACAACTCGCATTACGTCTTACAAGTTCGCACAAACCTACGTATTCCGGTTATCGTCTGAAGAATATTCGAGGTTATTTCTAGTGTACTCGTGATATGAAATTATACTTCGGGTCTCAACCGAAGACGATTATAATATTTACTTGCAGCAGTACATGGGATTGTACTGTCTCCGTCACACTTTTAGATACTCAACTATGAAAAAATCAATTCTCTGTTTCCTGTTTCTGTCATCGTCCGAGTGGTGGCGCCTGTAAGTCTTCATTACGTGTTTTTGTGCTGTCGAAGTCACACGCTTCGTAAGTAAAAAATAGATTATTATTGTAAATGCATGCTTATTGTGTCCATGATTGTTTATTTTAAACTTCCTTCTGTTTAAATTCCGCCGTCTGACTATCTTCATACGCGCAAAGTTATAGTGCACAAAGCGGTCGTTTTGTTCGGCATTACAAGTAAGTTATTTTACTCTGTGTAACATTCGTTAATTTTATTCTTAATCTGTGTCACAAGACGCGATCTTTTTATCTTTTTATTCTGTGCGTTTTCGTGTCTTTGCCACAAGCGTAATTTTCTCTAATTTATTAAATATCAACATAAAATTGAATAATAAGTGCTAAAAACTATGGGGAAAAGAAAGAAAAACGACTACGAAGTTATAAGTGCAAAAATTAGGAAGCTGGAGCGCAAATTAAAGAAAAGGCATAGGAGAAGCAGCTCATCATCATCAATGTCAATGGACGATAGCTATATTGGATCTCAGGATGAACATGATATCTCCCCACGCCCAACGAGCTATTACGATTTGGACCCCGACGACACGGAATATCGGGAAAAATCAGGTAAGATTATTATAATTTTATGTTCATACCCTCCGACAATACGTCATAAATACCTAACATTTAGTATGCCTGCATACCTATACGGTCAGGTAGTTTCGCCTTCACGTAAATCGTGTCGATATACTATCTATTATAACTACTTTCACGTAAATCGTGTAGGTACATCATGAGCACTCCACGTAAATCGTGATGAGTCAAGACACTTGCTTCACGTAAATCGTGTCAAGCTATTTACTCTCTGCGTAAATCGCACGAGATATTCGTACTTACATAGGCACTTCTGCTGATTACAGACGAAGAAGCCGCCAAAAATGAGGCACGCTTACTACCTCAAGAAACTTCTGCAGAAGACCCGACAATTTCAGAAGAAGTTTTAGACCCAGACATTCTGTTGATGCTGGGAGAGGATCCTACAGTTGAAAAAGACCATGGCGAGGACCTACATAAAGACCTAGCTGCCAGGTGGACACACATATTACTTAATGGGCTACCTAAAGAGGCCAAAGTAGATCTAATAAAAGAATATCTGCCACCTAAAAACTGTCCAAACATGAAAGCACCTAAGCTCAATTTAGAGATTGAAGCCGCTCTGACACCTATCAATATAAAGAAAGATTTATTCAGTCAAAGCAAACAAAATCAGCTATCCAGCTGTTTAGCAGCTATTGGGAAAGTCCTCAATTTGGCATTATCTACGAAAGATGTTATTAAGGCCCAAGACATAATAAAGCCACTAAGCGACGCTGGCCGAATTATAAGTGACTGTCAATATAGGGAGTCACAGTCGAGACGGTATGCTATAATAAATAGCCTTAACAAGCAGACAAGGGATGTGATAAAAAATACAAAGATAGACGAATGCTTATTTGGTTCAAATTTGTCAGAACATTTGAAATCGGCAAAGGCGATTGTAAAATCAGGCCATGAGATGAAAAGCGTGGTGCAACGCCCGCCAGCCAAGATACCTACACCACGTCGAACCACACAGAGAGGTGCTTTAAACGGGAGGGGTACGTCGCGCGCGGGAGCCTTCGAGCCGCGTCAGAACCCTGCTCCTCGGAGGCCAGCACTACAGGATCGGTATCGAGATCAGGACCGGGATCGTCACCACAACACCAGTCGCCGGAACAATTATTCTGCACGCAGAGGTTACAGCAGGAGACAGTAACGGCAAGCTCACAGGTACCTATCGCAGGCAGATTACAATATTTTTATGACCAATGGTGTAGCATAACAAATGACCCTGTAGTATTATCATGGGTAAAAGGTTACCGAATACCCTTCAAAAAACAACCTGTACAATTAACTCATCCTCAAAACCTTGTTAAGTCCAAAACTGATTGTATAATTATGGATCAGTGTATAGAACAATTATTAGAATCAAATTTCATATCAACATGCAAGCCGTGTCAAGGTCAATTTCTTTCTTCTATATTTACAATACCTAAAGCTAATGGTAGTCACCGATTCATTTTGAATCTGAAAAATCTTAATAAATGTATTAAATTAGAACATTTTAAAATGGAAGATTACAGAACAGTTATTAAACTATTAGATAAAAAATATTTTATGGCTACATTAGATTTACAAGATGCATATTTTCTAGTTGCTATAGATGAACCTGATAAGAAACTTTTACGCTTCACATGGAAGTCACAAATGTTCCAGTTTAATGTTCTGCCGTTTGGTCTTTGTACCGCCCCATTCGTTTTCACTAAACTTTTAAAACCAGTACTAAAATATCTTAGATCAAATGGCCTTATATCGGTAAATTACCTAGATGATTTTATATCTATCGGACGTACCTATTCTGAATGCTATAACAACATAAATACAACAATTAATGTCTTGCAATCACTTGGATTCATAATAAATCATGATAAAAGTTCTTTAACACCTGACACTGAATGTAAATTCTTAGGATTCATATATAATACAGAAAGTATGTCTCTTTATTTACCACAAGATAAAAAACAACGTATTATTGACAAAACTAAAGAACTATTAAAAACTAAGAAATGTACAATTAGATACTTTGCGAAATATATAGGTATATTGACTTCTTCATGTCCAGCCTTCCAGTATGGATGGTTGTATACAAAACTGTTTGAAAGGGAAAAAATGTTGGCGTTAGGTAACTCTGACAACTATAATAAGAAAATGGTTATAGTTGAGTCCCTCAAACAAGACCTATTATGGTGGAAACATAATGCAAAACATTCATTTTGTCCCATACGTAGCAATAACTATTGTATTGAGATCTTTAGTGATGCATCAAGTACTGGTTGGGGCGTATCTTGTGGTGATCAAAGTACACATGGCAACTGGACCACATCTGAACTTGCCATGCATATTAATATTTTAGAATTAAAAGCAGCCTATTATGGTTTAAAAATCTTTGCTTCTGAACTGCAATATTGCGACATATTGCTTAGAGTGGACAATACCACAGCAATTTGTTATATAAATCGAATGGGAGGTGCACAACACACTCAGTTAAATGACTTGGCTCGCGATATTTGGCAATGGTGTGAACATAGAAATATCTATATATTCGCCTCCTACATTAAATCGTCTGATAACACTATTGCCGACCGCGAATCCCGAAAAATTAACATTGACACAGAATGGGAACTCGCAGATTATGCATTTACAGAAATCACACAAAAGTTAGGTAAACCAACCTTTGATCTCTTCGCTAGTTCACAAAATTATAAATGTCCACGTTTCGCATCTTGGAAACTTGACCCCTATTCAGAAATAGTAGATGCTTTTACAATTAATTGGAAAAATTTACCTTTCTATGCATTCCCCCCATTCAGCTTAATAGGCAAAGTCTTACAAAAAATAATTAGAGACAAAGCCGAAGGCATTGTAGTTGTACCCTACTGGCAGTCACAACCTTGGTATCCACTATGGATTACATTAATAGTGTCAGAAAAAATATTCTTCAGTCCTAATAAATACTTACTACATTCCCCTTACAGAACTTGCCACCCCCTACACCGAGACCTTACCCTGGTGGCGGCGAGGCTATCAGGCAAGCGCTGATAAATCGCGGCGTCCCAGAAGCGGCTTTAGGTATTGTTATGGCCTCATTTTCCACACAAACCTTAAAACAATATGATTCATCATTTAAATCTTGGTGGTCTTTCTGTCAAGATCACAATTATGATACATTTAATGTTACTCATACTGAAATTCTTTTATATTTAACGAAAAAATTCGAAGAAGGTGCAAGTTTTAGCTCAATCAATACTCATAGATCGGCTTTGTCAACAATTTTAGGAACAAAAATAACATTAGATGATAATGTGAATAGGTTTATCAAAGGAGTATATCGCTTAAAACCTCCTAACCCTAAATATTCTGTAACCTGGGATACCAACAAAGTTCTGCAATTCCTTTCAAATTTCTACCCATATGAAGACAATATAACTCTTGATGTCTTGTCTCGCAAAACTATAACCTTACTTGCAATTGCTTCTGCACAGCGAATGCAAACATTGAGTCTAATAAAACTTAATAATATATCCATAGATCTTGATAAGATTATGATAAGAGTACCAGACTTAGTTAAAACATCGCGACCTGGTGCTTTTCAACCACTTATTAGGTTACCTTTCATAATAGAAAACCCATCCATATGTCCGGCAAAAGCTATACAGGCATATATGTATAAAACATCACCTCTAAGGCGTGAACAGCCTGATGAGCATCTCTTTATCAGCGTAAGAAAACCACACAATAAGGTAGGCCCACAAACTCTTGGGCATTGGGTCAAGAAAATTCTACATGATAGTGGTATTGATATCTCGATATTTGGAGCACATAGCACTCGCCATGCCTCCACATCGACTGCTCACCGCCTCGGTGTTAACCTAGAAGTGGTTCGTAAAGCTGCAGGTTGGAGCGATTCCTCTAATGTATTTTTAAAATATTATAATAGAGATATTTCCAATCCGGATAATAATGAATTTGTCGAAGCTATATTTAATAATGTATAAAATAATAAGTATGGTTATAGTTACCATACCCATCTAATTTAATCCCTATACCTAATCAGATGCATTTATTGATTGACATTTTGTGTTAAGTTTATAATAAATGTTAAACACTTGATTACTTAATATTATTAATTAATAATATTATTATGATTATAGAAAAATCATTGCCAAATTAGTATTTTGACTTTATTGGAAAGTTTTAATTTTTGTTGTTGCATTAACTAACTTATAATTTTTTTATAATTTAGTGAATAAACAGAAGAGAATGTACATTGTTCGCTTTTTATTTTGTGGGTAAGTTCTCTGAACATCTGCAAGTAAATATTATAATCGTCTTCGGTTGAGACCCGAAGTATAATTAAGAATCAAACGAAACTTACCTTGTGAAGTTTGATTCCAATTATGCGAGGGTCTCAACCGAAGACGATTATACTCCCACCCACCCAAAGTGAAACCCTCTACAATACATACCGAGAGCGAAAATGTACATATATACTTCTCTATCTTTAAAATTAATGAAGACTTACAGGCGCCACCACTCGGACGATGACAGAAACAGGAAACAGAGAATTGATTTTTTCATAGTTGAGTATCTAAAAGTGTGACGGAGACAGTACAATCCCATGTACTGCTGCAAGTAAATATTATAATCGTCTTCGGTTGAGACCCTCGCATAATTGGAATCAAACTTCACAAGGTAAGTTTCGTTTGATTCTTAATTATACGAGATGATAATAATGTATTTTACTATAGCTAAGGATAAATCTAAAATGTATTTATAGGATAGTTGTTAGGAAAAAGCAATCAATAAATATCGATTTAACTTATTATCTGCATTAATTCGAAAGGGTAGCCGCCATTTAATAACGTCATAAAGTCATATAAACAAAGAAGCGTCAAAATAACCTCTTGACACTTGCAAAGTTTTGAGTGTACATTGTGCGTCCTGCGTACGGCGCAAGTTTTGTTTACATGATGACATTAAGACGAAGCAACTACCTACTACGAAAGGATTTTTGAAAATTCACTTGAATTCTTATAATCCATGTTGTCCTAAGACCACGTCAAAAATACCCATAACCAACATGAATGAATGAATGAATGAAAACTCTTTATTGGAGCTACAATATAACAGAAAATAACCAAGAATAAAAACTTAAAACTAGAAAGAAGCAACAACTGGCATGTATAAAGTATGTTATGAAAGTGGACGAACGGAAAGTCCTAAGTCAGGTCGTAGCAAGTGGTGAGAAATAGTCTCTGCCTACGCCCAACGGGAACAAGGCGTGCCTCTATGTGTTTATATAATACTAGCTGTGCTTCGCGGTTTCAATCGCGTAGTTGTCGTTCCCGTGGGATATCAGGATAAAAAGTATTTTATAAAGTAAAGTATTACAATGCTAACAAATACACGTTTTACAGGTAATTAATGCTGTTATCATTGCATTGACTGCCTCGGTGGCGTAGAGGGTGCATGCTCGACTGCCAATCAAGAGGTCCCGGGTTCGATCCCCAGGTGTCCAAGCAGTGTTAAATATTGGATTTTTCTATTAGGAATTATCTCGGTGACTGCCTGGAGTCTGGAACTGTACCCGGTAGATGACAATAGGCACGACCCCTATTACATGGGACCAATAACATACTGGCGAAATGTGGGTGTATCTACTATGGGACTGAGTCCTGTGTACACCTCTGCCTACCCCTTCGGGAAAAAGGCGTGAATGTATGTTGTTATGTTTATGTTCATCTTTGACATACCAGATCTTTGGGATAATCCTTCCTCTGAAATGGCAAAACAAGTATCTTTTTCAACTTTCATCGGTATGACCATAAAAACGAAATTGAAATCTGAAATACGCTCCCCTACACATTCAAAAGCCATGACGTTTACCTAAACTCTATAAATGCAGCACTATACTAAAAGTTATTCCGACAGCTTCATGCAATTCAATGGAGCACTCGAAATTACCGAATTCGTCGAGTCTCGGAAAAAATCAGACAACAACCAGAATCTCTTGAGCTCTGCACGTTTGTATACTGATTATTTTCGTAGGAAGTCACGGGGTCAAATTATGTTGGTTTTTTTACAGGCAGGGACTCGGTAACAATATCGCAATTTATCAAACGAACTATATTGTGAGTCCCCTCGCAGAACCTGCTGTCTCAATGCTTCTTTACATAGAAAGTACAGGGTCGGATGTAGGTGCGAACTACTGAATGGAAAAATATTTTGATGAGCAGTTTTTCTTGTAATGTTTATTATTTATAGGTAGAGAAAACGTTTGCAAGCCTGTTTGTAACAGATTTTTTTGTAGTGGTAGGCCTCTTTTGCAGGGGGCCGCCTGGGGAAGTACCACACCTTTGCAAGTTATTCATCCGCCAAGCAGTAATGTGCAAACACTACTGTGTTCCGGTATGAAGGGCAATGTTACCAGCGAAATTACAGGGCGTGATGAGATTCAACAACTGATATCTCAGGGTGGCAGGCGCAGTGCAGTGCCGCACAGAATTTTGAGTTTTAAAACACTGGGTGGTACTGTGTCCGATATGGGCAATCATGATGCTTACCATCAGGCACCTGATTTCCTCGTCTTCACTCACTATCATAAAAAAAATTTAAAATAAGATTAATTTTAACAAGCTATGCCCCGCGGTTTCACCCGTGCAGTCTTCGTTCCCGTGGGAATATTGGAATAAAAAGTACCTTATGTGTTATTCCACGATCTGTGTTTTTTTTATTTTTTTTTTATTTTTTAGAATCAACAAACAGTATAACAATGTGTGTTAGTAAGGCAATTTACACAGTAAAGATATATAATTGTTACACCAACATCATTGATCACATATTAATATGTATTATTTATTATGTATTATGTATTATTTACATACCGAATTTCAGCCCAATCGGTTCAGTAGTTTTGGCACGAAAAAGTAACAAATCCGATCCGAAATGGATATCCATCCATCCTCACAAACATTCGCATTTATAATATAAGAAGGATGAATTTCTGATTCTATAGGAAAAGTACAGTCGAATTTTTATTTGCAATCAAATTTTAAATGTACTTATCACTGACATTGAACCACTTTGAAATCCGACTTTTATTACATATTCCACTGCACCTATGAACTACATAAAAGTAGCACTAGTAGATTAAAATCAACCTTAGATCATTAATATGTCTCCGCGCGTGCTGCGACTAGATACCGCCGTCGTAGCTGTAAAATACGGCAACTAATACTACGCCGAAGTCTACGGCTCCAAGCCTGTGCAACACAATTTTCCACGCACACTAGCATTGTATAACGCACACTACGTTTTGAAAGTTGTCACGATTTTGACCCGACTGTGAAGAAGGAGAGACATGTTTTTAAACTGTTGTTTTAAAGCAGTGCGGTATGGTCGCAGCGTGCGCGAAGACATCTCAAAAAAATCTACGAAAAAATAACTTAATAAAAAAGATTAAAAACTACTCTGTCACTTTTTCAGCTCTAAACCTCCATAAACATAAATATTATATCAAAACACAAATAGCTAAGCTTAAAATAAAATAATTTTCTAACTAGTATTTAATGTGTATTTCGGTAAAGCAATTTATTTATACGAATTTACTAACGCGTAGTGCTTTAAAATTTTGCAAAAAAGTTAATTAAATACCTATCTCCCCTGTTCCATGTTTGAAACATAACTTTTAATAACTAGCCCGTTCATTTTTCCGAAATGAAACTATAAATTTGAATTTTAATAATGTTAAAGCATGATAAAAATGTGTCGACGTTAATTTTGCTGAGTACGACACAATTTTTGTCTGTGCTAAGAAAACAGGGATAAATAACAATCTTTATCGAGTTACTAGGGCGTTTATAAGAGCAATATTTTTCTTTATTTGTTTATTAATTTATGTCATAAACTTAATATATAATCTGTTTAAAATGTAGTATGCAGAGTCTAGGAATTGTGTGTGTCTCAATAAATGTATTTTCTTTCTTTCTTTATTTCTTTCAATGAATTTTATAGAGATGACCCCCGGGCTAATTACTAACTATGCAATAGTAATGCGACAGCAATGCGAGATCAGTAAAGTGAGATTGTCAAATGTTACTTGTAATATTATCCTACTAACATTATAAATGCGAAAGTTTGTGTGTATTGATAGATGTTTGTTACTTTTTCACCCCAAAACTACTGAACCGATTGGGCTGAAATTGGGTATGTAGATAGTTTCATAATCATCATCAGCCGGAAGACGTTCACTGCTGAACATAGGCCTCCCGCACAGATCGCCATAACTATTCATATGGGGAAATTTTGCCCTAATCAGCACGCTTGTTGTGCGGCTTGGTGATTGTAGTAGTTGGAATACTTGGTGCCGGAGAGTGCTACTCCACACTCTCCGAATATGTCCTTCTGCCGGGCCTCACGGCTCCTACCAGATGAGAAAGTGGCCTTATTAAAAAGCGGGGGACCCCACGACCGATGTAGATAGTTTAGACCCTAGAATAAACCATAGAGTACTTTTGACCCGAAATTCCCTCGGGAACAAAGACTACGCGGGTGAAACCACGGGGCACAGCTAGTTATAAATGATACTAAAATTAGATTCAACAGTAGTCATTGCACAATTTACTGATTTATTTATTTATTTTTAGGGGGACTATAACAATAATATAACAATTGAGAGCCAATAATAGGTCCTCACGGATATGCCAAGAAATACATAATGAAAAATGAAACAATGTCAAAAACACACTAAAAACACAAAAATAAAAATAACTAAATATATAAAAAAAGAGCCTAGGTATACATAATACATGATAAAATAAAATATTATGATGCAAAGAATTCCAATAAGAGCCGTCTAGCTGAAGCAACGCTCGTGCAGAACAGGTCAATGTCTACTCCTCGCTTGTTCAATGAGTTAAAGGACATGCTAGCACGATGTATATATGAATTTTGTCTGTAGTTGATACTCACAGCTGGTATATTAATCAGGTTGAATCTCATCGGTCTTAAGGGGGTACTTAGTGTCGCTTTGATATAGCAACTTCGTAATAAGCCCGCCTTACTGTTACCTACCTATTATTTTTAAAACGGCTTTAGAAAAAAATCATCGAATACTACGGTATAATTAATGCCCGAACTCAACTCCACGTAACGAAAAAAACATATAATAATATAATATAAAGCTCCGTTAAAATCAATCATCACGAAAACATGAAAGGAAAAGTCAATCACAGATACAGAAAAGAAAAATAATAATACAAATTACAGTTGCGGAACAAATAAGCTGCGCGAGACGACAATATTACAAAAGGAAGGTATAAAGGCGAGTTTCAATAATAAATTATCAAAGGAGGGCTCGAGCGCCTCCCCTGTGGGACCCCAAGAGACCGACACCTCCCGGCGTCTTCCTTATTGTGTGTACTCCGCCTTACTGTGTGGTCTAAGTCATACTAGTCTGTGTGGATACATGACAATATTAAACTTTTTTTTTTACTCAACTACGAGTGTGTATGTGGGCATGATGAGATTCAACAACTCATATCTCAGGGTGACAGGCGCAGTGCAGTGCCGCGCAGAATTTGAATTTTAAAACACTGGGTGGCACTGTGTCTGATATGGGCAATCATGATGCTTACCATCAGGCACCTGATTTGCTCGTCTTGTCAATCACTATCATAAAAAAAAAAAATATGTAAAGTTACCCAGCGGATAAGCAAGTTGAAGTGGCAATGAGTGGGGCACTGTAAAGTTCTCGAATGGAGACCACGAACCGGCGAGTGCTGCGTAGAACGTCTGGTGTCACGATGGATAAACTCTCTAATAGTCAGCAGGAACATGCTGAATGCAAGCAGCCTACAACCAGACTAGATGGAAAGCTATGGGGGAGGCCTATGTTCAGCAGTGGACGAGAAGATGATGATGATGATGATATAAGTTTGATACCTCGGAATGTTAAAACTTCTCAATTGATTGGGCTTTGTGTTACATAGATAGCTTTAGATCTTCACAAAAGATCTTTAAAAATAACACAATGGCAAACCCCCGTAACTCCATACAATCGCCCGCGCGCAATAGCCTACTACTACTACTACGTTGAAAACAACGTGTGTACACGCGTCAAATGTGTGTGTAAGTACGGGCGTTACTGCCTCGTTGACTGCCTGGTCGTAGGCCGGGGACCTATGGGGGGGAGGTGAGTGTCACTTTACGAAGTAGTAATTAGTTTCCTTTGACAATGGGGACTTTTGAGTGGGTGAAACCAGGGCAGAGCGAGTTCTATAATATCGCTTTTGATCGAGTAACCATAAACACAAAATGCCCATGAAGGCGTTATATCTAAACAAGATATTTTTCTAAAAAGCTGTTTACCCTAAACAAAAGATGGAACTAAATATTCTTGTTCTAGGAGTTTGCAATGGAGTTCCGAAAAGTAACGCCAAATTCAATCAATTATTTCAACAATTTTAATCCGTTATCAAATATTATTATTATTAAAACCAGATAAAATTTGTTAAAAATTGCTTAATTCATTGAGTAACGAGCACTAAAACCTAAGAAATCACAATTTTCTGTTCGTTGATTCTGTTGCCAGTGACTTTGCTCTAAATAAGATATTAAACTTAAGTTAAGTAAGGTTCCCGTTGCCAGTTCAAGTTAAACATTTTTGCGCATGAGCATGTCCGATCTGCGTATTACAAGAACATTGGGTCAATAACTTCGTTACCTGAACCCAAAGAATTGTATACTGCAACAATCCTGAACATTCTTTCTTGTTCATGTGCCCTCAAATGTGTCCCCTAGGCAGGACAAACTTTATATCCCACGGTATTATTAAAATCTAAGTTCTCACGGTGATAAGAGCAGTGAAGAGTATCTGCTGACAACACTTATTTTCAACTATTTATTTTCATGTAGGGTTGTAAGTGGTGCTTGAGAAGCAAACGGAACCCCTTCTATAAAAAATAAAATAATATAATAATAATATGGGACAACTTCCACACACGGTCATCTGGTTCCAAACTAGGCTAGAAGCCTGTACTATGGTAACCAGATGACTGATATACATACTTATATACGCTTATAACACTCAGACACAGATTAAACAGACATGTTCATGCACACAAATGTTTGACCTGGCCGGGGATCGAACCCGGGGCCTGCGGCACAGAAAGCAAAGTCACTGCCATCTGAGCCAACGAGGCTGTCAAAATAATTCAGAACAATAATTAAAGTGTTTTATGCGATATAATCTCATTATCCTAAACTTCTATAATATTAAACATGATGGCAGCGGCTAACAGACAAATGCGTATTTAAGAAAATCTCAAAAATAAAACACAAACATAAGAAAAAAGTCATGCATAAATTTAATTTTTTGACTTATTAAGAATATACAAAATTATTTAAAACTAAGATTATCATTATTGATATAGAAAAAAACAATATTTCATAAAATGAAGAGTATTATCAAGCGCTACTGCCGATGTAGAGATCCCGGGTTCGATCCCCAAGTCAGGAATAGTGTGTTATTGGATTTTCCATGAAGAAATTTCTCAATGACAGCCTGGAGTCTGGAACTGTGGCTGGTAGATGACAAGTTACATGAGACTAAAAAATATAACTTACAATGTGGGGGTGTTCCTACTATGGAACTGGGTGCCGGGTACACCCTTTCGGGAAAAGGCGTGTTGTTATGCAATTAAGAAAATGTTATGTAAAAAAATATTTTTAATCGTAAAATTTCTTAATCTTGCACCACACCCAAAAACGCGTTCACGCAGATCTCTACAAATTAGCGATAGGAGTAGAAGAGTGAGACAGTAATCGCCCTCAGGTCGTGATCACCATCGACGATGACTGATGGAACAAGAAGACCCGTACTAATGAACTTATGAAGATTGGTAACGCAAGTTTTGACGAGACAAGTTTGGGAGATGTACTCGTTGATATATCGAGGGCTGTGTCAGCTGCAGAAGTTAACGATATAAATAAGATAAAGATATAATAAGCCATGGACTATAAATACTTAGATTATTATCACCACGGACAGTGAGCTGATATCGCACTATCTTGTAGTGGTAGGCCTCTTTTGCAGGGGGCCACCTGGGGAACTACCACACCTTTGCCAGTTATTCACCCGCCAAGCAGTAATGTGCAAACATTACTATGTTCCGGTCTGAAGGGCAATGTTACCAGCGCAATTACTGGGCATGATGAGATACAACAAATCATATCTCAGGGTGACAGGCGCAGTGCAGTGCCGCGCAGAATGTTATAAAACACTCGGTGGCACTATGTCTGATATGGGCAATCATGATGCTTACCATCAGGCACCTGATTTGCTCGTCTTGTCACTCACTATCATAAAAAAAATCTTAACACAAAAGCTTCGAAAATGCTACAACATTCAAATTGTTATGTGCATAACAGAAAAAGTTTACAAGGAGAACTAGTGCAGAATTGTGTTCGACAGGCTCAGGTACGGTTTCAGCGTAGTATTAGCTAACGCATTTGACAAGTACGACAGCGGTATCTAGTCGAAGCGCGCGCGGAGACCTGTCAATAATTTAAGACTAAGACTAATCAAATGTAAACCTTGAGTGTTTCAGTGAAATAAGGGTTATCGTGGTTGAAAGTTGGAAAAGTTTGGGTTTTTTCATCCATGGTAAAGACGAAAGTAGAGTAACGTATTTTCCATATTTTTTTTGTCCATTTAATTTTAAACATTTTTTATAAAATCCAGGTCCACAGGAAATATGTGTGACTGCGTTTTACTTTTTTCAAACTAATTTATAAATTAAAAATATAACCCTTTGAGAACTTGAAAAACCGTCCCAGTCTTACACGCGTAATTAGACGTTCAAAGCCAAGAATCCCTTACAATACGGACATCAAAAGCAATATTTACGCAATCGTTTAACGGAAAAGATGCGGCATTTTCGAGCGACTTTTATCATCGCGCAAAGTTACAACATCACAACATTTCCCATTATTTTCCATCGTAAATATTATATTATCGTTTATTTGAAAATTCTCATTTATGATCGCTCGGCATTCGCGATATTTAACGCCGCCGCGCCGTTTTCTATTGAGATGGGAAATATTTAATAAAAACCGATTTTGTACGAAATGCCCTGCGATTTTGCCGTTCCGCAAGTCGCCGGTTATTTTTCGTAATGGCCGAGGAATTTTTTACAGCTATTACGAGTTCATAGAGCCGGAAATATGGCTCCTAATTTCGGTATTGGTTCAGCTATATTCATGATTCACGATCCATGGAATATTTTCCTTAAACTGGGATAAATAAAATATCATTACCAATTACATATAGGTTATCATTAGGTATCATTGTCCTAATAGAACGCGATTATGAGAAAAAAAAAAGATTATTACCTCAATAAAAACATACAAAAGTAGAACATTACAAGGTAAACATAAGATCATGAGTTCGCGTGAATTTTAGCGTACGAATCCAATCTACTGATATCGAATAATCACCGATTTTTCCAAAGAGGTAGACCAAGGTGTACCCAGGACCCCCCGATGGGTTCCCGCCTTCTCGCGGCGGTGGGGGTCAGTAACCGTGGTACGGATCCCACGGTGAAGCGAAGAGGAGCCCGAGGTGGTCGGCCGCTTCACTTTCCTCCAGGCAGGTGTGAGCGGCCGAGTAGGTTGCGGTGCGTCCCATAGGACGCAACGCAACTGAGGCGGGCCGCGGTGCGTCACGTAGCGCATCGCGACTGAATGGTTGGGCCGCGGCGGGAGAGAAGTGCCGGTATTGCGGTGCGCCGCTCTTCCTGCCTTCCGCGGCCCAAACGGGGTCGCCACCGGTAGATGGCGATAGCGGTGGGGTCGCAGGGGAAGAGGAGTGTCGGTATTACGATGCGCCGCTCTCCCTATCCTCTGCGACCGAATTGGGGTGGAAAGCCGTCGGCTTGCCGCGGTGTGGGTTGCGCCTCCGCGTGTCCCTATGAAGTCAGCATAGGGCACAGTGGATGGCGCAGGCGGGGCTCACTTGAGCCCTGCGGTGTTGGTGGGCGGGAATGGATCTTCCGTGTCCTCTCGCACGTTCGGTAGGCGTTCGAGAGGGCACGGAACACCCTTCCAAGCCCTTAGAGTGAGGAGAGCTCTCTGCTTTCCCCTGTGCAGATCTACCCCTGCACCGGGGCAACCAGAGAGCCTCCAGCGCTATTTGCGCGTGGTGGTGGGCTGGGATGGGCCTTCCGTGTCCTCTCGCACGTTCGGTAGGCGTTCGAGAGGGCACGGAACGCCCTTCCAAGCCCAAGATGTGGGGCCCGGGCGACGGATGCGGGGGTATCCGTTGCCCACCTAAAGGGCCTGCGAGGAGGCGCGCGCGTGTTTCCGCGCGCCCCTTGGGAGGGTTGGGGTGAGGGATTACCCTCGCCCTACCGCGTGGTGGGGTCCTCCACGGAGGACCAAACGCCGTCGGGGCCGCGGATGAGTGCTTCGGCGTGCCCGCAGCCCCGACACATGGCGGCGCGAAGGAACACCCCGGGGTTTTTTAGTGGGTATACCCGCCGACACAGCCACGTACCGACGTACGGTGCTGTGCCGGCGGGGAGTCCCACATAACCACCCTGCGCTCCCCCGGGTGCGGGTGGTATGCGTCACGCATTTTTCCCCGGGCATCAAAAAAAAAAAAAAAAAAAAAGGTGTACCCAGGACTCAGTCCCATAGTAGATACACCCACACTTCGACAGTTACGTTTTTTAAGTCCCATGTAAAAGGGGGCGAACCTATTGCCATCTACCTGGCACAGTTTCAGACTCCAGGCTGTCATTGGGACAATTGCTATTGGAGAATTCCACTAACGCTTTTGTCTGACCTTGGGATCGAACGATCCTGGTAGCATTACGTAGTAGTATTACGTGACCGAGACAGGCGAGAAGGAGTCCGCTAGTCACTCTGGTAAAACTGTAATTGACTATTTGAATTTTTGCATAAGTGGAAAGATCATATTATTATATAAGATACGTAAGAAAATTATTTTTAGTTTTTATTTATTATTTATTAAAACCAAAATCGTGGACGCTGGTGAAAAAGCTGCCAGCTTGAAGTGGAATTGGGCAGGACATATCTGCCGCATGTCTGATGAGCGATGGGCCAGAAGCACCACGCTATGGACCCCACAACGAGTCAGACGTCGCGGCAGGCCCAGACGGAGATGGCGGGATGAACTGGACACATTTCGCAATAGTTGGACTACCGTAGCACTAAACCGGGATGAATGGAGAGAGGGAAGGGAGGCCTTTGCCCAGCAGTGGGACAAACTAGGCTGATAATAATAATAAAATTTATTTATTCGCTTTAATTTCAGTTATACCAAATTAAAGCAATCATTTTTAATCCATTACCGAAAACACGCCGATAGCACCCGAACGAGCTCGTGACCTGTAGTGACGTCGCAATGTGATAAAGTACCATACATAACTTCATTACTACGTCACAAAAATGGCGATCAATTGCGGCGCGTTCGTAATCAAGTGACCCATAATGGAATTTTATCAATTTTGAATCGCTTATAATTAACTTAAAAATATTTTTTAAAGTGATTTTTGAATCAGATGATACATCATTTTCATTAAACTTTCAAAATCAATTAAAAAATACGATATATATTTTTATTCTTATATGTTTGTATTGAATTCGTATATATTCGAACAAAGCTGCGTTCATCGCGTAGCCGCATTCTGTTAAGACGATGTAGGGCATCGTCTATAGTCTATATCATTTGTATGTGTGGTTTAATATAATTCGAGTTACATAAACGTGAGCATTTCATTACCACATAATATCCGACTAATGTAAACAATATAAGGCGTAAGTCCTCGGGCCAAAACAATTATTGTAAGCTCGAGAGCACACATTACTATCATCTTAATCCAATTAAGTAAACTAATAAATAACGAGAAATTTAATTAAGCAACTGAACACATCCGAGCTTACAACTAAAATGAACGTGAGCGAATTTTAACCCTTAGTTAAAAGCAAACTAATCCAATTAAAATGAGCATTCGAGAAATCAAGGGCTTATTGAAATATTATGGATAGTTTTAACTTGATTAACTTTACTTGAAAAGGCCGCGATAACTTCATAACGCTCGCAAATCTGTTGACTTACGATTTCGCTCGAGCTCAAATTTGTAACTTGTGAAAACTGAATTATTTTATATTAGGGCTCCTATATTAAAGCCTTTTTGATTCTACATTGAATTTAATTTAATTTGGGAGAAGGTTAACAGAATGTTAATATAAGTGAGCGTACGCACTAGCGGTTAGCGGGATTTCGGTTAGCTGCTTTACGTTACGTTATACTGCTGGCCGCATAATACATACTTACATCTGCCACTTGTACGAGCCTAGGCAACCTGACCTACTTTATTTTCATAATAATATATTCTCTGTTAGGTCGCAAAGTAATTTATAAGAAAAATGTATTTAACATGGGTAACGGGTATATTGATTTACCATTATTAAGGATATACTTGATGACATAAATTATTAAAAAGGCAATTTATTTAATGAAAAATTAAGTGACTGGCTATTATGTAACTGCTTTTATAGCATTAAGCCTAATAAGCCTCGCCTTCTTGTTTTATATGACACCTTAACAGGAACGGAGACCCCTTAGCAGTTTGACACAATCCTAATGTTAACGACGTGTTCAAATGTTTGCTTTAAGTTGAAATATTATTATCACACATATGACAATTTATGCAATTCTTACATATGACCTCTGCCTACCCCTTGAACCACTACCCCTTGGCGTGAATGTATGTTATGTTATGTTATGTGACAATTTATGTCTTTGATGATAATAATAATCTTTAAACCTAAACCTCTTTCCTTTGTTTTTCAGTTTGGTTATAATAAATAGAAATAAAAGAATAAATAAATAAATAAAAGAAAGAATAAATAGAAATTAAATAATAAAAGATTGTCATTGAAATCTTACTTATACGAGTATGTATAGTTAAACCAGTATTGGATTCAATTAAATAACACATAAGTAATCACATTTGAGAACCATAATCTTATACACAACTAAAACACAATTGTTCAATGATGACAGTACCTTTTAAAAACTGAATGTGACAAGGAACTAAGATGCCCACCCATTAACTGTACCAAGAGACCCTTCGTTTAAAGAGTCTCGCAGAAGGGACGCTGCACGTTCCGAAGAAACGGCCCTTTTATCTGTAATGGCCCTTACGGCTAGATGTTTAAGGTAATGATTGGTTTTGATTTCACCTTTATTTGAAGACAAAGGGAGAGGGACCTTCAAAGATGTCGGCGTATTTTTTCTAATTAGGAAAGTATTCCGTTAAAAATAAATATAGGGAGGCATAGCTCATTTTAGGAACGATTTATGTAATTGATTATATTCACACTGGTAATTAAACATAGACTGATTTATTTCAGTTACATTTCCAGACTCCAGGCAGATATTGAGATAATTTCAAATGGAAAAATCCAATATTTAACACTTTGCCTGACCTGGGGATCGAACCCGGGACCTCTTGATTGGCAGTCGAGCATTCGCCCTCTACGCCACCGAGGCACCGCGGGGCACAGCTTGTCATATAAAGTTATATCAGGACAGGAAACATTGGCTTAACGTGTAATACTCTTACATATTATAATTAATAATTACTGAAAGTATACGTCTTTACTTTCATATTTCTTAATTAGTCACAACACGTAAATTAACTATTAGCAGTATATTAGCAAACGCCTAAAAGGTCTTTGTACGAAACACGAAAGAAGCCCAAGCATTAAGCAATGTACATAACGAACAAAATTGAAAGGACCGGATTCATTACCTAGCATTGACCCTGCTCCTAAAATCAAACATATATATATATATAAACTAAATTGAACCTTATGAAGATAAAGATAAGGATAACGGTGACCGTAAAAAGCTAAGCAAAAACTTAATAATTTCAGTGATAGAATATAATAATGTGATATACCCAAACTTGGCCGGTGAAATTTAATTCTGTTCAGTTTAAAAGCGATCTTCTTATTATGAGGATAAATTTTTAAATAAATTATGATCATCTAAAATATCAAAAATATACCTAATAACATGTTGGCTTGGTCGAATTCTGTAACATTTCTTGACCTAGTAGAGTATTAGAAAAATACGCAAAGGTGTTTGTGAGCCGCGGTAACTATTATTTAGAACTAGCCCGCTGTAACTCTTAAACTAACTAAAAAAAATTTCACACTTTAGTGTTTATCATAATTTAATGATGGTACTAAAATTCTGACGTCTGACTTAAAGTCTATAAAATCTACTTTACTAAAGAAGGCTTATTATAAAGTCAACCAGTACATAGAGGACAAAGTTGTCTGGAAACTTCTACATAGCCACCAAGCGGCACCTTTAAAGAAAACGAATGTAACCAAACCAAATTTTGTGAATCCATCTGTTGAAAAAATTAAGCCCTACGAGTTTCTTGTGCGTTCTTCTTGTAGGGGTAACTTTACGAACGCACGGTAGACTCAGTACTATTTATCTTCATTGAAGTGCAAAAGTGTCAGAGTATGACCTATTTGAATAAATCTTTTTGATTTTGAGTTTGACGAGTCAGAGACTTTAAGCGAACGACACGTCATTCCCCTGATCCTAATCGAATCATGATAAAAAATAAGCTTTACGAGTGTTTACTTCCAAAGAAGATAATCGTTTATAAATCTCAAATATAATTATAAAAGGAGCGTCAACTGAACCGTGTCAATTGAGCTTGATTTTGATTCACTTCCTAATGGAAACGGTACAAGAAATTAAATTCGTTTGATAAAAGGAATAGCCAAGGTAACCCTTCGGAGCATTAAATCGTCCACCTTCATTCTACCCTGAATGGGAAGCGGCCTTAGAACTTGTATGGACTATGAAATAATCGGGTTGAGTCACACTGATAGCGAAACAAGAATTAGGTACATAACACATATAACATAACATGCACTCACGCCTTTTCCCGAAGGGATATCTGTATTTCTGTCTTTGCATGGTTGTCTAGAAGAGATTGCTCTGAGCAATAAGGCCGCCAATTGTTACTCTCTCTAGTTTTAAGTTTTATTTCTTGTTATTGTCTGTACTGTCGTGATACCAATAAAGAGGTATATACATTCATTCATAAAGTCTTAAAATTTTTTAGATAAGTTACCATCTACATGTCGGACCACACCTTTACGAAGGTACTGTATAAAATAAAAGGTGGTCATCAAGACACAGGTCACGTTTCCCTCGTTTTGAGTAGTCCGCTCTGCACAATATTAGGCCCTCCCGAAGGCGGTTTTTTAACTTATTATGCCCCCAAAACCCATTTTGTCAGTTCCAGTAATAAAACGTGGCCTTTATGGTACAATTATGGGATATTGGATTGAAGTTTCTAGAAGATCGATCTGTTTGTAGGTTTATGGTGGACGTAAAACATTTAATTTCTCTGTGGAAATTGCTATCTGAGCAAGCGACACAGATATCGTTATTATTAACTTGAAATGGGGACGGCATGTTAAATTCATTTATTTTCATGACGATTTCAGGACGTAAAACGATTTTATTTTCATGAAACGAAATACAGGATATAATATATTAAAAATATATTATATTACATAAAATATATTCTCTACAAGTACAAATGTATATATTGCCGTTAAATTGTCAGAACCGTTAGTTTATAACTACGCTTAGTTAGTTTATAAACAAGCTAATTTAACCTAAACGTTAGTATATAAAAACTAGATTAATTATAAATTATAACTAATCTTACAATTTCACGGCGACATTCTATACTCGTTCGTATAGTTTTGCTTGATTGTTGGAAACGCAAGGAAAATTCATACGATCTGGGAGTAAACAACAAAATATCCGCCAAAATCAACCACGGCTTTGATGTTGATGATTCGTGTTTTTGGTGTTAAACTGTAGATCCGGCTTGTCTCCTGTAAGATATGTAGGAGACAGTCGTTAGATCATATTGGAGTCAAAGTCAAAGCCAAAAAGATTTATTCAAATAGGACGCTTTTGCACGTCAATCAAGATAAACAGTAATGAGTCTACCGTGCGTTCGGAAAGATACCCACAAGAAAAACGCACAAGAAACTTTGTAGGGCTTAATTTTTCAACTGATTGTTTTAATATTTGGTTTTATCATATTCGTTTGTATGTGTTGGTGCCGCGTGGTGGCTATGCAGAAGTTTCCAGGCATCTTTGTCCTCTATGTACTGATTAACTTTACAATAATACTTCTTTAGTAAAGTAGATTTTATACAGCTTTTGAATTTAGCCTCTGACAGCCCCATTATCTCTTCTGTTACACATACACACATAGACATATTCTCTTTTGGGATTTTATTATAGAAACGTACACTATTTCCTAAGAATTACTTTTTATTTGTTTTTGATAATATAAAGCTAGGTACAGCTACAGACCTTGTCTTGGCGACCTGAAACTCAGAGATTTGAACTATGAGTTGATCACACAACCCCAAGATGGTTGGAGTCTAGTAGTGTAATAATAGGGCATACACGTTCTGTAAAAATATACATTCTAATTATGTCGTTCAGATACACGGACAATACCCGGTCTTTTGATAGGCGTACCCGTAGACCATTTTTAGTCCAACGTGCACAGGCCCCTTTGAGATTTTAATCTTAATGTAACCCCTACCGGGGTATAGGTAGCACCTATCGGGGTCCATCTCTGAAACAGTCTACAGAAGATTAGCTCAAAGACAGCCCCCGCAAGGTGCAAGGACTATTGTGAATGGATGGAAACTACTTGATTGGTCTACTGATAGGTGTGATTTCTAGATGGATGGTCACTGGTCACCGGGCTATTGCTCGAGACTCCAGCATCAGCCACTTCCGTCTCATGGGGAAATACACATTCTAATTATTATTATGATAGAACAATTGAAGAAATATCTATAGCTTGAGTAATTTGTCAACTCATCCCACATCCACGATATATAAAAAAATTCACCTATTTCACTTCTTCAATTTATTTATACGTTACAACTTCGCAGTATTTTGTATCTTGTAATAATTCTCAATTGTCACATCGTTGAAAATATGAAAACGTACATAAAAACATTACAACAAAGCGCGGACCGAGAGAAATCTCGTTACGTCACCGGAAATTAATGTTTCCTTTCGATAAATTTTCGAGACGCCATATCGAACAGAATCCATAAATGTCGTAACAATGTAAATCCTTGTCGTAGCAAATGTTCACACACGTCCATCACAGTTTGATGAGGATGTTACAACGTGAATTTTATTGTGAAATGGTACTTATGTGGCATCGACGTCGTGTAAATCGCGTTCTAATGTAAGCAGTTAAGTCTTTAATGTAGGTAAGAGGAACATATTGCATTATCGCGATCGTCTACCTATCGAATCGAGTGATCTGTTTAATAATTAAGTATATTGTTGCTTCAAAAATGTATTTCTGTATCTATGTAGTTCATTCACGGATACGCCCACGAGGACTTTTATAAAAATTAATGTTGCTTTCTTCCTACACTTAAAGTAATGAGCTTATGCAAGATAGCATTTTTCGAAATTGTTTACAAGTAAACTAATTCGTTCTTTACCAAACAATAAAAGATTTATGGTTATCAATTTCCACAGCACGAAATGAAAACTGGATTCAACAGGTCCATGATGGATGACTCCACACAAACGATTCATCAAAATTCCAACAAAACCGAAACAAAAGTATTACTAACGGGATGAAAAACAATAACATTATAATCAACGGCGAGCAAACAACGGCGAAACAACACGACACAAATTAACATCTAAACCGTGTCGAAGCAAACAGGAGAGGGCAAGACGAATTCCGTTCGAAAAACAACAGAGAAAATTCATCATCGACAAATAAGCGTCGGTATAAAATGAATAATCGGGCATTACGAGTGTTTTCCGTACATTTATTCGTGTGTTTATTCAGTACGGCGGGGGCTGCCAAGTTGCCAATAAAAACGTTTTCATTGCTCGCGTTAAAACAGTGGCGAAAGTGAACGCCCTAAGAATAATCAATACGAACGCGCCCGCCAGCATTCGGCGCGCAGGTACAGACCCTGCCTCCCTCACACCCTTCTCCTCCCCCCCTCACCCATCGCTCCCCTCAGTAGGGGTCATAGACTAGACAGATAGACGAGAGAGTGGATGTATGTGGAAATCTAAAATAGACGTAATTAATTATTCTGTGTCAGCAAAATTGCTTGATTCAATATCATAATTGGAAATCGCTTTGATGAAAATCAAATAGATATGATGATGTACCTTTTGCAGAGTAAGTCACAAGCAGATATTGAATTATTAATGTTTATGAATGGTTTTGCTCAGATTTTTTTTCTTAGTTCGAAAACACAATTTCATTAATTAATTTTTTTAATTTGAATTTATACTAACAGAACGGGTTACCCCAATAACACTGCTCGAGTCAATTTATATAGGTTATGTGGACAACCCATATTGTTAGAGTTACAGGTCACCAAGATTCCTACTGTAACCAACTTTATTTTAATTCATATTAAAATTGTAAATAAAATATAAGGACCTAATAAATTATTTCAACTTCAAATAAAATCACGTATTATTTTTAAAAATAGATCCATTTCAAAGCAGTTAGTGACCACTTAGAAACTATTGAGTTGACACATGTGGAACTCATAAATAACATAAAATATTGGACCTTTTCGACATTTTAACTGAGTTCTGGGATTCTGAGAACGATTTAATATACCTCCATAAGTGCACACTTGAATATTAGGGTCCATATACACGAACGAAATGTGTCTAAAATAATAAGGTATATCATAACAAATATAAGATTTTAGTATAGGTTGAGTCTTTAGATTATTATCTTATTCAATATTATTTTCTATTATTTTACTACAATAATTTATAGGAAGCGTGTTGAGCATTAATAAAATATTATGATGTAATATTATATCTATATAAAATTAACTGCTACACATAAACTGCTATGTGAAATTGTTAAGATAATACAATCCCAATGTAGGTATTATTATATTACTTTAAATAATTATTAATATTGGAAAATTAAAATATAAATTGTCTCTCTCACTTCGTGTGTATAGATCTTTATCTTTAGTTGTTTGTATGTTAGAAAAAACCTTAGGAATGCTGTGTGGGAAACTTTCCTTTAGATAGGGATGAAGCGATGTTTGGAGGCGGGATTTTTGCATAGTTAGGAGTAATGGTAGGGCTGTTTCTTGAAGGCGTGTGCGCAACAACAAAACCAAAAGACAAGGGTGGTCCTGGACATTAGCAACGAGGAAGGCGCCGGGAGAGGACGACAAATTAGTAGGGCAATAGTATTTACGATTAGAGTTCCTATCCCTGGAACTAGAAAAAGGTAGTTTGTCTTTGTTAAAGTTATATTAGAATTAATTATTTGATGTAATCTTAGTAACGTCCAGAGATACAGCGTGTATAGTTTTGGTATGTAATTTATTGTATTTTCATAATTTCATATTCACGGTTGATCCGTATCGAATGATTTTTAACTACGTCCTTTGACATATCGATGTTAAACACTTACTGTAAAGTTGTTTAAAAATGTTGATATAAAAGTATAGAAATTATTTGTATATCTATAACGGTTCAGTTTCCAGGCAACAATATTTTTATTTCATTTTTAATGAAATAACTTATTATTTAAATTATGACATTATAACATGATCTGATTCTTGGTTCGATTCCAGGAATATTTAATATATTATTGTGTTAATAATTTAAAAATGTTCATTAGTATTTTGCACGGCAATAATGAACATTACTTTGGTTCAATTCCGAAGTTATTTAGGCAGGTTTGTCAAGTTTACACACAAGTTATAATAAACTTATAATATTATAAGGTGTGATTAGACGTGGCAATGTCAAATATGAGGTGAGCGTTGTCGCGACGTTAAGAGATCTCTTAAACCTCTACCTGAAATCGCAAAGTTCAGGTACTTGTCAATGCCATCTCTATGCAACCCCTAACTCGTAATTATAAAACGAGTTGAACATTAAATTCATGTAAGAATTAGATGTAATGCATGGTAATTTAAGACATTGTAATTACTTGTTTCTGATGATTTCGTTATTTTCATTTATCCTCAATGTATTGTCTATTTCATATTAACGTAAATATAATTATGGATTAATAAATATCCTTTGAACATTCATTCGATAATATGTTTCATAATCATTTTCTTTATTATATTAATTTTTAAATAATTGTATTCAAAGTAGCTTATTTGAGAATGTTGTCGTTGTCCTGATTTTATCAAACGTCAATACTCTAGTATTATTCTTTTTACATCTTTTGTTTTATGAATAAATTCAATGTTGTTTTAGTTAAATATTTTGTTTTATTTTGAAATCACAACGTAGTTATTATAATAAACTAGACGATCACTTTTAACAGGCCATTTTTCAGATTATTTTAGGATTTAATTCTAGGTAGATTTAGGTTGTGCTTAGGGATACGTTTAGGGTTGTTACACTACAAGGCCTCCAACATGACTTAGGGCCGGTTTTTTGATCGTTAGTTACGGTTAAGTTAACCATTTGTCAAACTAACTATAGTTAAATTTCTAATCAATGGTTAAAATCGTATGGAAAAAGATATTTAACCAGCGATGAAAAAACGAACTTTGTCGAATTTTAACTATTTGTCAAATAATTTAACCATTGGTCGACTTAACCAGTGATCAAAAAACCCAGCCTTAACGACTGCCCCCTACAATGTTACAACATAAGTGTTAAACATTATGCATTAGATATAATTTATTTCGATCGATCCCAGAGACTAGACATTGTATTAAGCTTAACAGAACTTTGTTGTATTCAAGAAAAATAACTTTAAAAGGTGTTGTAATACTTTAGGGATGTAATACTGTGTAATTTTGTAATATTGTGTGTAATGTTGAATTACTTTTAACATCTACCCATGAACCAAGCTGAAGAGTGAAAGAAAATTGATCGAGCAGTTTTTATGGAAAGGCGACTTGACTTATCCTTTCTCGAATTTTTAAATCCTTTAATAGTAGTTTTTTATTTTGATGGGTAGTCTATTTATTATTAATATAGTCTAACTACTTTAGGCATGACTTTTACCATTTTTACGTATTAAGTTGGAATTTTTATTTCGAATTGCAAAATCTGGATGGATGTTTGTTACTGTTTCACGAAAAACCTAATGATCCGATTGGGCTGAAATTCAGTATGTAGAGTTTAGATCCTGGAATAACACATTCTTATCATCTCGTTAATCCCACGGGAACGATAAATACGCGAATGAAACCGCGGGACACAGCAAGTTAATATATAATTTGATAAACCGATACAAAAAAAATCGAATTCCATTAGAAGAAATAAATAAGTCGCCATAGTTCGCGCGATAATTTCGTTCTATTGGGCCTTTTTAATAAAAGGCACATAATGATACTGAAATACTTTCCAGCATCCTTTAATACCACCTAAAGAAGAAAGACAATATTAGCTACATCGTCTATAGAAGATCTCCGAAAAGCGATAACAAAACAGAATTCGATTCGTGTAGCAAATTTAGTTTCGCTTCCAATGCGCTTAAGAGCTTTACAAAGTAACATTTAATGGTAGTACTGCGAGTAACAAAACTGTAGGAAATACATGAATTTGAAGGGGAGCATTCATCGACGATATACCATAGTAGACGCACACAAATACTAATACAGTGCAGCCTTGTTCCCGTTGTATTAGGCTGTACATACACGGAATGCTCGAGCAGTCAGTCAGTGATTGTTGATTGCACACGGACTGCTCACTGTTCGCGCAGTCAATTTCCACCGCGCTTCCGACCGCCCGAAGTAGTCGCGACTGTACGTAGTACGTAGAACACTATAGTTAGGCAGTCGCTAAGCTGTCCTTGTATCGTCGGTCTTAGACGGAGACTATATTTCTCTCCACTTACATAAGAATTTTACTTCTTCCACTTTCGAGGCATTCTTTATACATGCTCGTCAGCTGTAGGTACTTTTGACCTAGCCTTTCCTTCTAACACAGTGACAAAGGTTAGAAAAATAAACAAAGTGGAAAAGAGAGCCGCGAAAAGTAAGAGTTAACAGTGCATAGTTCATTGTAGAACCATGAGGTATTTTTAAATAATAGCAGAACAGAAATATTATGAGTTCGTCGCAATTAGACACGGTTTCGTTTGCCGTGTTTATTTCGTTTTGATTAATTGTATCGTCAGCCACATTTAGAGTGTAGATATGTATTAAGATAGCGTACGAATGAACGTCAAAAATAAGGTATACGATTCCATAACAAGGTAACTTCAAAGCCCTATAAAATTAAGTTCATTACTAGGTCTGCCTCGGTGGAGTAGACATTTAGCAAGCACTACTGCCGATCAAGAGCTCCCGCGGGTTACATCCTCAGGAAGGCAAAAAAAAGCTATTGGAATTTTAAGGAATTTTATCAATCACTGCCTGAAGTCTGGAACTGTTCCGGTCCGGTAGACCACTGGGCTCATGCCCTATTATAGGGGACTTAAAAAACATAACTGGCTAAGTGTGGGTGTACACCTGCTATGAAAGTTGAGTGAAAAAGGCGTGATGTTATGTTGTAATTAAAGAAAGCTTATTTAATGACTGCCTCGGTGGCGTAGAGGGCGCATGCCCGACTGCCAATCAAGAGGTCCCGGGTTCGATCCCCAGATCAGGCAAAGTGTTAAATATTGGGTTTTTACATTAGGAATTATCTCAATAACTGCCTGGAGTCTGGAACTGTGCCCGGTAGATGGCAATAGGCTCGCCCCTATTACATGAGACCAATAACATACTGGCGAAATGTAGGTGTATCTACTATGGGACTGAGTCCTGGGTACACCTCTGCCTACCCCTTCGGGAAAAAGGCGTGAATGTATGTTATGTTATTTAATAGTTAAACAATAGGTACATACAGGATAAAGATTCCTGAAACTTCTGCATAGCCACCATTCGGCACCTTTCAAACAAACGAATGTAATCAAACCAAATATTGTAAAACCATCAGTTGAAAACTACACCCCACAAGTTTCTTATGCGTTCTTGTAGTCTATTTCCGAACGCACGGTATATTTATTTTATTAACTTTATTAACGCGCAAGTGTCTAAGATGTAAAAGTCTAACGAGTTATAGAGTTAAAGTAACCGTCGGATAATATCCCTGAAAACGCTTCAAAGTTCGCGTTTGCAGTGGTGTGTAACATTTGCCACTCTTGTTTTTCCAACGCACCTTGTTATTATTGTGAATGGCGGTAATGTTGTTCGCGTTTGTGAACTCAAGAGTTTTTTAATGAGGAAAGTACTGTTTATTATGCAGATGTTACTTACATTTGGTTATTTGCGAGATATTTTCACTAGATGTTTTGCGCCTAGTTGTTTTGTAGTCTTGATTTTGTTGGGTTGAGTTCTGATGAGTAAAATAAGTAGGTTGTTTTTTATTCTTCAGTTATTTATCAACTGAGCCCAGCAGTTTCAACCGCCGGAGAGAAGAGTATATATACCCTTTGTAGTATATATACCGCTTTCGCACTCCCCGCCGAAAGTTCGCAGAACCTATGCCAAGATGAAACAACTCTAGTACTGTACACAAAAATTCCTTGAATATTTATTTATGACTCTACACATTCTTTCTATTTTTAAATTTAAAAGCGAGAAAATAACGGGAGAAATGAAAAAATTAAAAATAAAATGGTGTCCATAGAATTGAGTTTCATTTATACCTAGACGATCCCCTTATCTTAGTGCCCTTTTGCATAAAGGTCTAGTTAGTTCAATGAACAGAGATTTCCTTTAATAATAGAGCTGCTTAGTTCACCTCATTAGAACTCCGTTCGATTCTTTGAGTCATTTTATTTTTAGTACACTCCATTGAACGTAAAAGGATCGTCGACTTCAGTTTTATTAGGACCCTGTATCAGGTGGAATCGATAATCGTAACACTTCTCTTTTTTTATCCCAAACAGTAAATATTCACCTCTAAAATAGACCTTATTTAAATCCAGATAAAAATTAAAATAGCTTGAGTTGTATAAGGAAAGCTGGTACCGTGGAAGTTAGTTTAATTAATCATCCGTCGGGCCAGAAAATTGCAGCTGTTTACGATCACAATATCGTCTAAAAAGTTCAAATCTCGACAGAGATTTTGACGGAAACTTCCCCCATCTTGCTGTAATAATTTGCTGCGAGTGTCTCAAAATATTTTAATAAATACATAATTTGAAATATACCTAAATAATTGCTGTTTACACTCAAACAGATCAAGTAATTTACACAATACGGGGAATACTTAGGCTGATTTGCCCAAACTAACATTAACAATCCCTAATAAATAACCGACTTTTCTTGTTAGACTCTGTTAGACCAATTACGCGTTGCACATTAACGTTATTTTAGATAATCGATATAAAAAACTAACAAAAAAAACAAATATATAAAAAATGTTAAACCCTATAAGTACTTGGGTTCGTACGATGCGGACGATGAAGGCGTCCAATCCTACAAATATTATAAATGTGAAAGTTTGTCAGGATGGATGGATGGATGGCTGTTTGTTACTCTTTCACGACAAAATTACTGAACTGATTGAGCTGAAATTTGTATGTAGACCCTGGAATAACACATGGGGTACTTTATTCCCCATATTCCCACGGGAACGATGTCTACACGGGTGAAACCGTGGGGCACAGCTAGTATTAAGATAGGACTGCTCACGGTTTAATAGCGCTCGGCAAAAGTGGAGGGGGGTTTTGCGCAGGTGTATTGGTCTAAAAATCCTAAACAAATGAAAAAATCGATTACTGCGCACTCAAGGTCAGCGCTATTAAACCGTGACGCAACCAGTATTCGTACGTATGCTCTATTTTTAGAGCACCCTTGTCAAAGGTCTAATAGAACATCAGTTCCCACTTTCCACCACCATCTCCAGTTTTGTAGTGGTAGGCCTCTTTCACAGAGGGCCGCCTGGGGAGATTCCACACCTTTGCCAGTTATTCATCCGCCAAGCATTAATGTGCAAACATTACTGTGTTCCGGTCTGAAGGGCAATGTTACCAGCGAAATTACTGCGCATGACGAGTTTCAACAGCTAATATCTCAGGGTGATAGGCGCAGTGCAGTGCCGCGCAGAATTTTGAATTTTAAAACACTGGGTGGCACTGTGTCTGATATGGGCAATCATGATGCTTACCATCAGGCACCTGATTTGCTCGTCTTGTCACTCGACATCATAAAAAAAATCTCCGTCAACACTTAAAGACTAAACATAGGTAGTCTCAAATCATTGCAAAATGAGAATAACTGGATCTGAGACACAGTTTATCTTTTGCTGAAGTTAAATTAGTTTGTTGATTACTTCGGTAACAATGCGGTTTTAGCCTTAAGGTAAGTATCCGACGAATTTATCGGTTAAATAAGTTATTGAGCGTCGGAATTTGTGGTTGCTGGTATTAATTAAATTGGGCAATTTCGTCAAATTTATTGTACCAATGGTATTACAATAGAGTAGGCAAATTAATTAGAGTTCACAACTGGTATTGGTTTGACAAATGTTTGAATATAACAGTAGTATCGGGCTGAGGTGGGCTTAGTTCTCTATATTTTGCATTGTTTTTCTAAAGAAACATTAACTAATTAATCAAAATATAATTAAATATAATTGATTTGACGTTACTTTTCGGAACTCTATTGTAAACTCCTGGAACAAGAATATTTAGTTTTTAGTTCCGATTGTTAGTGTCAAAAACAACATGCACAGTGCACCGCCCTCCGCCCCCCGCGGTATTAATGATTAAGTTAAATTTCTTAAAATATTACGAATAAAAATTCGAAAGTTTGTGTATGGATGAATAGTCACTCTTTCACGCCAAAACTACTAACGGATTGGGCTGAAATTCAATATGCAGATAGTAGTACATAGGGTTATTGGTCCCATGTAATAGGGGGCGAGCCCATTGCCATCTACCGGGCACAGTTCCAGACTCCAGGCAGTTATTGAGATAATTCCTAATGGAAAAATCTAATATTTAACACTGCCTGACCTGGGGATCGAACCCTGGACCTTTTGATTGGCAGTCGAGCATGCGCCCTCTACGCCACAGAGGCAGTCTTATTGAAAAAAAATCCTAATATAAATCCAATAAGTCTCACATTTTCAGGACCACTACGTCATCAAGGCAACCTTAAAATCAGACTGGCGGTAAGTTCAATAAAAATGCGACTTTTCACTGTCCTTACATATTATTGGCTTGTTCTACATTTTTCAGTAAATGATGTATGGATTATCAAAAACGTGGCGTTTTGATAATCCATACATCATCATCATCATCTCAGCCACAGGACGTCCACTGTTGAACATAGGCCTCCCCCACAGATTTCCATTCAGTCCGGTTGTAAGCGGCCCGCCTCCATCGTGTTCCTACCGTCTTTATCAGATCGGCTGTCCACCTTGTATGTGGACCATCCATAGATTAAAAGTAAATTCGTCACAGGCATAAAAATATATTTGTAAATTCGATTAAAAAGTTACTGTAAGTTTGTCACATATCCTATTATAGTAGCAAAATCACTAAATGATTGAAAGATTACTCTAAATAAACATTATTAGTAATTACTTACTTCTCGCGGCGAGTAAAGTTTGCGTATAGGCAGCTACTGTGATTACAAATTCATTAAAATGTAGGTAGTAGGAATTTCAGGCAACATTATCATCCCTAACTAATTATCATTAAGTAAAGTAAAATCCGCCGTAACAAACCTGCTTAACGCTCATTAAAAACCCCACATTAACTCTAATATACGACCTTAAACACCAATACACCATAATCCTATCCTTTATAATTCCAAAAAGTCTTATTACAGCGCTCCTACAGCTCTTTCGCATTAAAAACCGCCCTAAAAACGTCCTAAATTACAATTTACCGGTTACTTTGAGCCCTTCTGATAACAAAGTGGGCCGTGTTAGTGTCGGCCATTCATTAAAACTTACTCTTACAACAATAGAGTGGGATAAGGGTGTAATTCAATAAGCTACTCGACCTAAACCCCGGTTATGATTAATAGCTGTTCTAAGGGTACGTCTCCATAGTGTCGGTAAAATAGTTGCGTGGTATGAGCCCTTTTAAAATGGTGCAATATTGATTTATTACTTCGTTCTTTTATATAAAACTATATTTTGTGCCAATCATCATCATCATCTCAGCCGTTGGTAATCCACTTCTGATTATAGGCCTCCCCCCATAAAGGGGGTTTTGCAATACTCGACACGCTTGGCAGGCGGGTTGTCGAGCGCAGTTCGATGGTTTTTTGCAGAGGACGCTGCTGCCCATCCTCTGGATCTGTTAACAATTAGCCGGCTCTTACGGCAACCACGAATAGAGAGGGTGGAGTACTATTCTAACCAGCCGGTAGCCGGTAACTCCACGGCTCAATTTTGTGCCAATAACATAACTTTTCTGTCTTAGTTCAGTAGCAGTAGACTGCCTCAGTGGCGTATTGGATGCAAGCTCGACTGCCGATCAGGAGGTCTTGGCTCCGTTTTCTAGGTCGGGCAGTGTTAAATATTGGATTTTCCCCTTAGGTATTATCTCAATAATTTCCACGATTTGGTGAAGTAAAGTGGCATAACCCAGTATTGTCATGTCGTAAGAAATCTTTGGGCTACCTAAAAACTCTTTGACCACATAATTTAACCGAAAATGACAAAAGACTAGTGTAAACACTGATTATGTTTATGATTTATGTTTGACAATTTGAAAATGGGAAGAAAAACCCACCCACGCGACTCAGAACCCGCACCTTCCACACCAATCCGCGTGGTGGGTACTCTACTAATTCCTGCCCTGCTACCTTAGAAGTACTAGTCATCGGCGAAATTAAATAATATAGGTCTGCGTTTGACCCCAAGTTCAACTGTGGGAAGTGAAGATGAGGCCTAAGATGGATTAAGATGGATTGTGTTATCTATATAGGTGATGCCTAGGTTATATAGAAGAGGTGGGTGAGATTTTTCCACCCATTTTCATATTATAGAATAGAATAGAATAGAATAATACTTTATTGCATACCAAAAAAAGAAAAATAGTTTTACAAAAAGACACAATACAAAATATATGGTAAACAACAGGCGGTCTTATCGCGTATAGCAATTTCTTACAGACAACCTGGGGATGGAAAAGGATAGAAAACATTTAACGACGGCGGTGTGCAATATATAGGTATATACATAGATAAAATAGCTATCTATGTAGCTTATATTTCGAGCAAATAGAACTTAGTCCATAAAAATATAAAATACTAGCCGTACCCCGCGGTTTCACCCGCGTAGACATCGTTTCCTTGAGAATATCGGTAAACAGAGTATATTACAACAGAGTACATTACAAAATTTCAGCCCAATCGGTCCAGTAGTTTTGCCGTTAAAGAGTAACAAACATCCATCCATCCATCCTCACAAACTTCACATTTATATTATTAGTAGGATAGGATTATGATTAGTTTTATTAGTTTATAACAGATTTTAATCAAACACACAGACAACTTTACACGTGAAATGTGCATTTAACGTATGAGAACATGCGCCCAAAGTTCTACAAAATAGAACTCCCGTTTGACTCGTAACTTAGCAAACTTAATGCCGAGAGAAATAGGGCTTCAGTCTAGTGCAGACTGTGATAGACTCACGGTAACTTTTATAATTGCTTCTGCATATTAATAGTTGGGATGCCAACCTTGTGTGACAGTGGTCGACAATTTTAGTTGCAAGAGTTACGAGTATATTCGTAGGAATTACCATTTCGTATCAATTCTTTTTAGGGTCCCGTACCTCAAAAGGAAAGAAAGAACCATTATAGGATCACTTTGTTGTCCGTCTGTGTGTCTGTCCGTCTGTCAAGACCCTTTTTCTCGGGAACGCGTTGAGGAAAAGTTGGAACTCATATAATAATAATAATAATATAATAATAATATGGGACAACTTCCACACACGGTCATCTGGTCCCAAACTAGGCTAGAAGCCTGTACTATGGTAACCAGATGACTGATATACATACTTATATAAGCTTATAACACTCAGGGACAGATCAAACAGACATGTTCATGCACACAAATGTTTGACCTGGCCGGGGGTCGAACCCGGGGCCTGCGGTACAGAAAGCAGAGTTACTATCGTCTGAGCCAACGAGGTTTTCAACAACTCAAGTCCATTATACGATGATACGGCCATTTTACGCGCACGTTTCCATACTTTATGCAACGGGCTTAATACCTCTAGGCTACTTCCCGATAAAGAAGTAAGATCTAATATAATAATAGTAAAAGAAAAAATCCCAAAACCGTAAAATTTTACAATAAACAAATTGTGACACCTAGGTTTTGACCACCATTACAGGACCTCTTAGCAGTTTGACACAATCCTATGGGAAATTTACTAAATCGAAAAGTTTTGGGAAGTTTCGTCATAGGATTGTGTCAAATTTCTAGAAGGCCATGTACGCTCTTATGTTCTGTGTAAATTGATACTCGCGTAAACGTCCAAACGTTCACTACAAAAAAAAATTTAAAGTTCATAGACAAAAATAAAATGATAGGGACCACTTCATCTTTAAAATATCTGGATATATCAAATAGGTTAACTGTATTCGGAGGAAACAGGGGAATACAAAACATCGATTTAGTAAATTTTCCATAGGATTGTGTCAAACTGCTAATAGGCCCTCTTTCCTGTTAATGAACTATTTATACATTTGTAACTTCCTCTTGAATCACTGTTTATTGGTAAACATCTTATGAAAATCCGTAAAGTAGTTTTTGAGTTAATTGCTAGTAGACAGACAGCCGAGGCACTTAAGGTACTTTATAATGAGCAGTGATAAGTTTTGACGTGGTTGGGCCAACATCATTTCCCATACTAGAGCAAATCAGGTGCCTGATGGTCAGCGTCATGATTGCCCATATCAGATACAGTGCCACCCAGTTTTTTAAAATTCTAAATACTGCGCGGCACTCCACGGCGCCTGTCACACTGAGATATTAGTTGTTAAATCTCGTCATGCCCAGTAATTTTGCTGGTTCATTGCCCTTCATACCGGAACACAATAATGTTAGCACATTACTGCTTGGCGGATGAATCACTCACTGGCAAAGCTGTGGTACTTCCCCAGGCAGCTACCTGCAAAAGAGTCCTACCACTACATAAAGTGGTGTTCATCTTGTTATACTACAAAAAATACGTTTCTAAACTGCGAATAGGTATTTAAAATAAATCTTAGGAATTCCATAATTCTGACAAATAGTTTTAAAACGTATTTTTATCTTTTCTATCGTCATTGGTTCCTCAAAGTTTGTATGGGAAATGATGTTGGCCCCAACCACTTTAAAATGATTACCAGCCAGTAGGTATGTCTAAATTCCGTCTCGCCAACATCTACCAAGCAGTAAAGTAACGGAATAAACAAGAGCAAAGCGGCGAAAGCACGTACACCACTAATCCCGCTTCCTGAACATTATAAATACTATTACATAGTGATGGCACGATATCACCTATGCCGGATAAGCCGGGGGAAGATAACTTTCGATGCCGGAAACTAGTTTATTATTCGCATTTTATGTTGTTTTTCTGAATTAAATTATGTTGTCATATTTAAGTTTGTGCTGTAATGGGATGATACACTTCATACATAGTTTTTGGCTATCAGAATCTTTTTACATGAATATTTTTAAAAAAATATATATATATTATATGTATAGGTATGTAGAACTTCGTAATTTCCTTTTTTTTGATGCAGGAAATAAGGAAAGGACATTAATATGTATAGATCTACGAATAATAAATTATTTGTAGGTATAGATACATAACCTTATCATGGTTTTTAATAGCAACATTTTCATAAATAAAATATTAAATTAATTTGACCATATTTTCCCATCAATTGCGATTACTGTGAAACGTTTGCATGGACTAAATAAAAAATAACAATATTCTTAAATATTAACATAAAATATTGAATATACCGTGCAATGTGGTAAAAAGAAGTCGAAGAACTAACCCTAGCATCATTCGGGATAAACGCCGAGCAGGTTACAGTATCGAGCGAGTTTGCCGGCTAACAACTGACAACTCTACTACTAGTTCCCCCTTCTCCCCTCTCGTCTGCAAATCCCGCAGGGATCCTAGAACCCTCTCGCAATTTTCTCCAACCCAAAACTATCCCACATTTAATCCCCACACAAGAAAGGTTTTTATTATCCTATGACGAAACAATTCTTGGGAGAGTAGCCCTTTTGCCGTTTATAGTCGACGATAAGTCGAAATACAGGTTAAATTATAGGCAGGTAGATAAAATTTTATTCTGTTATGTTTAGTGCCCTCTGCCGGTGAAATTGAGCTAGATAAGGGGCACACAAATAACTAAATGGTTTTATAAGGGTCTTAGATAGGGGTACCTACTTATCAACTAATGCGGGGTTTGGTGGGCTGTCATTATTTAGTATTTTTATGAGCAAGGATTTGGTGTATACGATCAAAACCGTCACATGGAATGGAATTTACGTTATCTATTGATGATCGTATTTTCTGTAAAATTGCTATATTGTTGTGAAAAATAAGACTATGGATATAATAAGATAGCTTAGGCAGTTATTAGGTACAAATAAATATCGTACCGATATTATCATCATCTTCAGCACAAACACCTCATTGCTGGGCATGCCTCTTATGCCATTTCTCTCTGTATTGAGTGGATCTCATATTTCCTGCTATATTAATGCTTAAGATTAAACGCCACCCATACAAAATGAAATTACACAGATACGAAGAAATAGGGAATAGTTTTCCACTCACTTGTTTGTGGCTGGCTCCGGATCTGGCCTTTATTTGTGAAAAAATATATTTTGATAAAGAAAACCGTATGTTTTTTTTTGCTATTTAAAAAACAGTAACATAACTTTACATCTCTCATATTCGGTAAGTAGGTCCTTATTACCCCCAAATGGGGCTTGTAAGTGACCAATTAGCGCTCTAGGGTAATAATGTAGCTAGAAAAGCCCTAGGGCGGTAAGTAATTAAAAAAAAACTTCACTCTTTCAAAAAGTTTGCGTACATCTAACCATCATACTGGCAATAGACATCATGCATTCAGGCCAATGACAAAAGAGGTCGCTTCGCTATTCCTTGTCTTCGTATGAGTATAATAGTCATCAATTTTAAATATCGAACTACGAAGCTCAATTTCGTTCTTGAAAAAAATAATTTAAAAAAGAGATGAAAAAAGGCGGGAATAGAAAACTTTTACTTTAAAATGTTTTATTCTTGTAATGCTATTGTTTTTCTACTTACCTCACAATCGAGATGTAAAGCAGAGTAGTTAGCTCGAGTGTAAGCATCAATTGCAGCCCTTGGCTACTAATCTACTATTAAAACTACTTTTGTACAATTTTCATAAATACGAAGAAACTGTAAGGTTTTCTTTAACAAAATATGTTTTCGCGCAAATAAAGGCCAGATCCAGAGCCAACCGGAAACAATTGACTGGATAATTATTCCCTATTTCTTAATATCTGTGTATTTTCATTTTGACTGCCTCAGTGGCGTAGAGGGCGCATGCTCGACTGCCAATCAAGAGGTCCCGGGTTCGATCCCCAGGTCAGGCAGTGTTAAATATTGGATTTTTCCATTAGGAATTATCTTAATTAACTGCCTGGAGTCTGGAACTGTGCCCGGTAGATGGCAATAGGCTCGCCCCCTATTACATGGGACCAATAACATACTGGCGAAATGTGGGTGTATCTAGTATGGGACTGAGTCCTGGGTACACCTCTGCCTACCCCTTCGGGAAAAAGGCGTGTATGTATGTTATCTTTTTTTTAGACCAATCATCACCTCAAAATCCAATCGCACTGCAAGCGAAAACTTTCCCAAACCATTCCTCCAATTTGAAACTCAATTGTACCGACTGCATGTTAGTTCCAAGTAGGTACCCACAATAAAAGCATTCATCCGTTAAAGCAGAATCACCTCCCACATTTATAGGACGTTTTTACGTCGAATTATTTGGCTCACGTTTTTCGCACGTTTCACTATAGTGACGCACTATACTGGATCATAAAAGAACTGGGATTAGGATTCTCTTGCATGGATGCTAACCGGCAGTTGTTCATCTACTTTAATTAATCTAAGATTGTCAGTTTTGCAACAAGCACGAATTAGGCCTAATGTACTTAATTAAGCGATACGTACGATTACCTAGGACTTAAAAAGTCTCAAACTTAAAATAATTTACAATGTGAATTTGGGAAAAAAATTCACCCACGAGCAGGATATGAACCCGCACCTTCTGCACCAATCCGCGTTGTTGGAACTCTACCAATTGAATTACCGTGAAGGTCGTTAGTCATCGCCGAAATGTTTCCATCCCATCTAGGTACCTAACGCCTATAGAGACGTGTATGTTTATCTATAGGTAACGCATTCTACCCAAAGACAAGTCTGTTTAATGTTACAGTTAGAATTCATATTAAAATTGATACCTTAAACACAGAAGAAAAATTTGAGCCACGAGCGGGATATTTTTTTTCGTATTGATATTGTATTTTATGCGAATAGACCGCTTAGTCTATAAATTTTTTTTTTTTTTTTTTTTTCAAATAGACCTTGTCTCTGTGACGTCTCTGTGGTTTGCAACCGCTACTGCCGTTCATAAAGTCCCAGGTTCGATTCCCAGGCCAGGTAAAAGTATTACTCAGCAACAGCCTGCAGTCTGAAACTTTGCCCGGTAGGAGATCGAAATAGCCCTATATTACAAAGGACTCAAAAAAAAATGACGAAATGTAGGTCTAATTTCTATGTGACTGAATATTGGGCACACCTATGCTTATTCCTTCGGGAAACAGGCGTAATCTTATGTTTTGGTAAATAGGAAAAAGCGCTTTTGTACATCAAAAATAACGATGAAAAAAGGAATCTACCGTCTGTTCGGAATACCTCCACAAAAAGAATGCACAAGAAACGTGCACGGCTTAAGGTTTTTTAAAGATTAAGTTGGTTAAATTTGCTTATGAGGAACGCCGGTGACTATGCTTAAGTATCCAATCGTCAGTATCAATCCTATGTATTGGCAAATTTTATCCAACGTGTTACTGATTTTCGTTAAGTCACATTCAGACTTAATAAGTTGGTAGTCATCAAATAGGCATTCGAAAGTGAACTCTAGCAGGGATATCATGGGTCGCATTTCCCAATGGAGAATTAAAAGTGTGAAAGAGACAGAAGATGCGTTCTGTCCAGATGCAAAACAGAAAAATAACGGAGTCAAAGTCAAATCTTTTATTCCAATCGGTCTCAAAATGACACTTTTGTAAGTCAATGAAGCTTTTGAGTTATGAATATACCACTCGTTTTTTTCCACCTCACTTTTCACACTTTTCACTACAAGAAGAACGCACAGGAAACTTGTAGTAAAGAAGGGAATCCCTGTGTCATGTCAGACCTGCAGTTTCATCATGTTTAAAACTGCAAAGCTTCAGTACTGTATCCCGCGTAGCTTCCAGGTACAGCCACCTACACACCTCGGCAATATTTTTCCGTCAACTCGGCATTTATATGATAATGCGAGACTCGGATGGCGTTCGAAACTGATCCGGGGAGTTCCGATGAGTTCCGAAAATTCCCGAAGCAGTATCGTAAATCTAATTTCGCGCCCACCTCATATTTGCCGGCGCGAGGCCACAGACTGGAGGGTGCAGAGGGGAATAAGGGTGACTCGATTCTCCAAGTAAGCTTACGTTGCCAGTCAGAGCTCAAAACTCTGACGCTTCTAGTGAATACTAATCATGCTTTCAAAATACTTATAATATTTCTAGCGTAATTCCCGCTGCTTCGTTACCGTGCGAATTTAGCGAATTCTTTTCTTATTTAAAAACTATGGGCAATCTTTCAGATTTCATTCTAAGATTCACCATCTTGACACTAAGCAGCTAAATCAGAAGGCTTATTATTTATTATGAAGTCTATCAGTACAGAGAGGACAAAGATGTCTGGAAACTTCTGCATAGCCACCACGCGACACCGACAAACAAATCAATAAATTATGTTACAACATCAAATTAATATTATTGAACTATCACACAAACAAAATTAATATTATTGAACTATCACACATACAAAAAATTAAACCCTACAAGCTTATTTTGCGTTCTTCTTGTAGAGGTATCTTCCCGAACGCACGGTATAAATTCATTACTAATTAATATCATAGAAAAGTAAGTGTCGTTATCATTATCAGCCGTAGGACGTCCACTGCTGAACATAGGCCTTCCCCAAAGAGGGGGAGCTAATCTCGTCACACTTGGCAGGCAGTTTGGCGAGCGTAGTTTGATGATTTTAACACAGAGGATGCTGCTGCCAGTCCTCTGGATCTCTTAACCCTCAGCTGGCTCCCACAGCATCCACTGGTAGTAGGGGTGAGGTACTATTCTATTGCCGGCACCCCACGGCGAAAAATGTCACATATAAAAAAACATACATTCACGCTTTTTTTCCCGAAGGGGTAGGCAGAGATGTAACCCAGGACTCAGTCTCATAGTAGATACACCCACATTTCGCCAGTATGTTATATAAATAGTCATATTTGATCAGTTTCTCTTCTGACAGAAATGATTATAAAGTAACTGTGTGCAGGGTTCCCTTTAAGAATCAACCGTTAAGAAAAGTTACACGCGCCGACGGACTGATATTCCTTTTTGTTTCCCGAAGATGCGTATTTACCCTTTGGGGTTATCATTCCGATATCAAACAAACACAAGTGAACGTGAAGTTTTCGCCCTTTATTGATAATATTGAGAGGATTTCAAGAAGGGAATGTTTGGATACCTTATCGGGGAACGTTTGATCATAGGCAATCTCGAAACGGAAAGTAGAGGTTCAAATATATAGGTATATTTTGTGAATACATAATATTAGTGACATGTTGGGGTTAGTGACTTCTGGGGGCACGGAATGCCCCCACTCAGACCAGCCATGCGAAACGGCCAATCCACATATTTTGACTAAGGTTTATTTTTTTATGTTAGTGAGTAACAAGAAGAGCAAATCAGGTGCCTGATGGTAAGCAACATGATTGCCCATATCAGACAAAGTGCCATCCAGTGTTTTAAATTTTCCAAATTCTGCGCGGCACTGCACTGCGTCTACCACCCTGAGTTATACGACAAGACGAGCAAATCAGTAGTTGTAGTTGTTGAAACTCGTCGTGCCAAGTAATTTTGCTGGTAACATTGCCCTTCATACCGGAACACAGTAATGTTTGCACATTACTGCTTGGCGGATGAATAACTGGCAAAGGTGTGGTACTTCCCCGGGCCCGGCCCCCTGCAAAAGAGGCCTACCACTACAAAAGGTGCAGAGTTTGTAAAGTTATGGCTTGTAGAGTTAGGGCGTGTAGAGAAGCGTGTGAGAAGTATTTTTTCGTTATAATTATAATTATTGAAATTGTTTGACTGTATCAAATGACATGCCATTGTAACAACAATTGTTATAGTTATGGTAAATAAATGAATCTGAATCTGAATCTAGAGTTGGAAGCTTGGCTCTACATGAAATCTGATAATTTTTTGACAGTGCGAGCCATATAGTCTCGTTTGTTTTGGCAACATTTTACATGAAAATGTTATTGGTGGGATAATGACATGTACAAAGTAGCGTAGGTAGTGATTAGCTGGCTCTCCTGCCGATCATGATGTCTCGTTCGATTCCCAGGTCAGGAAAAAAGGTTATTGGAATTTTCTATTAAGGCATGCCTTCTATTATTGCATGGGACTTAAAAACATAACTAACGATGTGTGGGTGTACCTACTATGGGATTTGGGTCGTGGGTACACCTCTGCCTAACCCTTCGGGGAAAAGGCGTAATGCTATTGTAGGGACCATGTATGTATGAACGGTATTGTATGTCAGCGATTTTGTGTGCAAGCGAGATGCATGAATGATTCAAACCATTTCCGCGAAAGGGTTTTTACTCGTGGGGAAATAAATTAAAAAAAAAAACACGCAATTCGGATTATTATTAATTAGTGACGTAGTAACTCCGGATACCCCCTGTACCCACACTATGTTATGTTGCTATCAGTTTGTTTTCTTTTATAAACTCTATCCTACTTAATTTTATAAATGCGAAAGTTTGTACTTTGTACTTTCACGCCAAAACTTCTCAACCAATTGGTCTGAAATTCGGTATGTAGATAATTTAGACCCTGAAATAACACATAGGGTACTTTTCATCCCGACGGAAACGATGACTACATAGGTGAAACCGCGGGCCAGAGGTAGTGTAACTATATATTATACTGAGACTTATTAATTTTACGTCCAAAACCTAACAACAATAGTAGCAAACGTGATGGCCGACACGCGCTAATCACACACGAAGCGATTATGCCTTGATTATGCTGACTAATGACCAATCACCCCATGGACACTTGCCCTTTAATTAATACATCTTTAGGGCCAGTGCACACGGTGGGGCAAATAGAGCGCTGGTTAAATTAATGCCCAATGCAAATTTGACCGCGGGCGCGATTCTAGCCAATTACAGATATCGGATTTCTATGGAAAAATTATTGTTAATTTCATTGCTTCTAAAAATTATAATGTACGTATAATATTATAGAATAGAATACTCTTTATTATCACCAAAATAACATTATACATATAAAACTAAAATAATATAAACCTAATTCTTGGTTGACAATGGGCGGCCTTATCACTTTAAGCGATCTCTTCCAGGCAACCAGTTTGGACGGATAGGGGAAAGATAGGATGAGTAGGGGATGGGAAAGGGTACACATTTTATTTCTCTTAAAACAAGATCTTAATATAAACAAATATATTTATGTATACTGATACATAATATATCTAAAATATAAATAACATTATATGTATCGCATAATATATTATGTCTGGTATTTAAGGCGATTTGTGGTTGATTAAATTTAAAACAACCCAGAAGCTATTTAAAACTTTTAATTTTGAAATATTTTGTGATTTTCCAGTATTAGTTATTGCAATTCCCTTAACGAATAAATGATGTAGAAAGGAGATCAAATTAAGATGGTCTCAAAATAGAAGGAAAACAGAAAATTTTAAAGTTTAATAATCCCTAAGATAACAATTAAAAAAGCAATATATATAAAACAAATCAATCTTGCTCATAATTATATATATAAATATATATATTGCGTGGCACTGTGTTTGATATAAGCAATCATGATGCTTACTATGAGGCACCTGATTTGCTCATCTTGTCACTACTATCATAAAAAAATAGTCTTTTGGCTTTGTAATAACATATTCTTTTTTGGAGGAAATGAAATCTGGAATATTTAAAATAAAATGGAGCAATCGGTCTGTAGTCAGCCTAACAGCAACCGTTTAATTAATGTCCTATCTTCAAGGCTCAGTGCATAGGTCATAGTTGAAGACTATGCCGATGCCTAATTGCCCGCAATAATGGGCAAACTACGTTAATATACACTGACAGCGGTTATGCACTACGTCCTGAACGATTCCGATCCGAATTCGTTATTCGGAAGACTGACCGAATTCGGATATAGCTTTTCGCAGTACCTCCGATCTAAATCCCGCTCACGGATATAGAGCGGTCCAGACGCAGTGCGCGAGTGTTTATCATACATATAAAATTGTGGCTTCTTCGGGCCGTCAATATCGTCATCGAAATGGAGATCCTGGGATGACGGAGGTATTTCACGGATTCAGAATACCGACCGAATTCTGATATAGCTTTATATTTATTGACGGATGACAGAGAGAAATCGGAAGACGGAATTCGCATCTAGTTCGTTAACCACCATACAAATAGTTCTACGACTACTTCAGACCATTTTCACGGATTCGGATCGGATTCGTTTCGAATGTAGTGCGTAACCAAGACAAGTAGACAAGACCATTACGTCTGACCTTCTGTAGTATAAGCTATAGGCCACAGATAACACAACCTCAAGACCACGTTTTAGGAGGGTATGCATCCGTCAATATTATGCAGTGGTATACTATATAACCGCCACCGCCCCATTTCAATTTTCATTTGATTTTATGTTTGTCCGTGATGTGAAATGAACTATGAAATGTTTGAAATAATAAATAAAATAAAAATGTTTTATTCTCAGACATTACATCCATAATCCACATAATTATACGTAATCATTGTAAATAAAATTGAAATAATAATGAAAATAAAACTACATTAAATGACGTTAAATTAAATCAAATCAAGTTACACAAAATTAAATTAAGACAAAAGATCCAATACTAAAATTGGCTGACCTTCATGGCTACACCCCCACACGTAGGCGAAATTATTTTGATACTAAAGTTCATTAAGGGCGTCTCTAGGTCGAATTGTCTGTGCTACACGCTACTCCGTCTTTTAAATCTAATAAACTGTACTTATTAATTTAAAATGGTTTTGAGTGCCTCGATGGCGTAGTGATCGCGAGCTCGACTGCCAATCTCCTGGTCTCGGGTTCGATCCCCAGGTCAGACACAGTATTAAATATTGATTATTCCATTAGGAATTATCTCAATAACCGCTTGGAGTCTGAAACTGTGGCTGGTAAATGGCAATAGGCTCAGCCCCTATTACATGGGACCATGAACTGGCCGATAACTGGACTGACGAAATGTGGGTGTGCCTACTTTGGGACAGAGTCCTGGGTACACCTCTGCCTACACCTTCGGGAAAAAGGCGTGATTGTATGTTATGTAATACTGTACTATCTTATTTTGAAAGTCACCTATCGGATCTATCGGCTGTCGTCATAGATTATAGTCGTGTCCGACTAGTCAGAGACCTTTAACAGGAAAGAGGACCCCTTAGCAGTTTGACACAATCCTATGGAAAATTTACTAAATCGAGGTTTTGTATATTTATATCCTGATATTTTCAAGATGAAGTAAATAAAGTATGTCCCTATCACTTTTTTATTATAAACTCTACATTTTTTTGTAGTGCACGTCCAATCACGTGAGTAAATATTGGATTTTTGGAAGTTCACTATGAAAAAACCAAGGGTATATAAGAAAAATTAATATGACAGGGACATAGGTTCCGTCACTGTAAAAATACCAGGGTATAAATTTATAGAATGGGCTTATTATATTCAGAGGAAACAAGGGAATTCAAAACATCGATTTGGTGAATTTTTCATAGGTTTCTGTCAAATTCCTAGAAGGCCGCGTACGCTCTTAGACACTACAATTAACCAGACTTCTACTTGACAATAAGAACAAAAATAAATAAATGGTACATTCCATCGTGACCTACGAAAATCCTTATCGTAAAATAAAAGTCAAATAGGATCTGCCTAAAATAATCATAAAGTGAGAAACAAATAGTATGCCGTAACCTTCTCATAAGAAGGGCAAACCTAGTGATTTTATGCCGCCCTTGTAGCGTGGCATTATCCTTAACTTTCATACGAACCGCTCGGAGACCCGACTGGATAAAGAGATTTTGAATTTGAAAGAGTTTTGACAATGGGCCTACTTTTGGCTAAGAACCTTAGATACATCGACTTATTTTTGGAGGAATAATTCATGTGAAAGCGTTATTGTTACAGTATGATAAAAAAACTGGCCAAGTGGGAGACGAACTCGCACACTAAAGGTTCCGTGCCGTAAATAACTTAAACGAGTATAGTATTTTTTTTTTAAATAAATTTACATTAGATCATAAGATAGCATGACAGTTGAACGAATGAATTGCAAGCAGAGCCCAATTAATAAGATCCCGTGGACCCATTCACGGAATTCTAAAAATAAAACAATTTTTATGTTTAAGTTGGTTTGTAAATCGGCCTCGGTGGCGTAGCAGTTCGCAACCGCTACTGTCGATCATGAAGTCTCAGGGTTCGAGCCCCAGTTTAGGTAAAAAGTGTTGTTGGACTTTCTCAATGACAGCCTGGCGTCTGGAACTGTGCCCGGTAGACGAAAATAAGCTAGCACCTTATACACGGAACTTAACTGGCAAAATGTGGATGTACCTACTATGGGACTGAGTCCTAGGTACAACTCTACCGCTTCGCGAAAAGGCCTAATGTTGATAAGATAAGATAAGAAGATAAGATATATCTTATAACATATGAATACTCATAAGAATTCCTCTCCTTCTGGTTGTCTGGAAGAAATCACTTTAAGCGATAAGACCTCCACTTGTACTAGCCTAAGATTATTTTAAATACGTTATTCCTGTATTTTTGTGTCGTAGTTGTGGTGCACAATAAAGTATTTATCTATCTGTCTATGACTTTTTCTGGAATGAACTTTTGAAAATAGATTTTTATTTTTAAAGTAAAATCTATTTATCACACGAAATAAAACAAAAATTAACACCAAGACTAGACGAAAGCTACTTATTCAAGCAATTTCATAATCCCCATAAAAAACCATCGCTATATTTCTTCGGAACAATAAATTATACCATCGGACACTCCACTAGGCACTCTTAAATCAAAGTATGAATTTTATATTACTTCCAAAAAAAGCCCTTCCCGTCTGATATTTTAATTAATTTGGTATTTAATGTAATTTATGGTATCTTTGGGGCTTTTTTGAATTAACAAAACCCCATTTTTGCCCTTTTTTGCGTCCAGTGAGATGTATTGTAGCCGCAGAGGGAAAAGGGCTCGCTAAGATAAATAACCTTTGTTTTTAGTGTAATAATACTCTGTATATCTTACAACTTTGTTTGTGTATAAAATGCGTTTTTAATTTCAACCGCGGTTTCACTTCGTTCCCGTGGGAATATCAGGATAAAAAGTACCCTATGTGTAATTCCAGGGTCTAAACTATCTACATACCGAATTCAACTCAATTGGTTCAGTAGTTTTGGCGTGAAAGAGTAACAAACATCCATCCATTCATTCATACAAACTTTCACATTAATAAGTAGGAGGATTATATTTAATTTCAATTATATGTAATGCCTCGGTGGCAAAGAGTGGACGCAAGCTCAACTGCAGATCATGAAATCCTGGGTTCGATCCTCAGGTCATTTTAAAAATTGGCTCTATTTGAACAAAGTCAACAACATACAAGAATATTCAAATTTAAATTCAAAATGTTTTATTGCATTAAATGTGGTACAGTTTTAGGTTTTAAAATGATTTAGCAGAGTCTCATCACACTTAACTTAGAAATAAGCATGCAATAATTTAACTACATCAAAAAATATTCAAAAAAATTTTTTTTTTTTTTTTTAATAAACAATAGGCTTACGTTTGACCTCAATCTCGCTTAATGGAAGGCGAAGATGAGGCCTAAGATGGTACACGTTTGCCTAGAAGGTGTCTGTTCACTTTGGCCTTAAAGATGTCCAGATTATAGCTTTCCGGAAAAACCGACCTCGGCAGAGAGTTCCACTCCTTAGCCGTCCGCATAATGAAGGAGGAGGCAAACCGCTTCGTGCGTAATGTAATCAGTATTTATATGTATCAGTATAGTAAGATTAATATCATTTTAATAATCCTTTTTTTGAATAAAAGTTTTTTCTACCAGCCAGCATAAAAAGCTTTTCTTTTAAATATCATTAGCAACACGTAGATGTCTACTCTATAGGTATATAGCCCCAGTCAAAAAGAACCTATTTCATAGTAACCTTAACCTTCACAAACTCATCGGCGCCAATATTATATGGAAGTATGTTTACTTTACTAAGTATTTACTATGCTAAGTACCTTCCGTACCTTTGTCAACCGGTAATTTTGCCGTATTTCCCGGTCTCCCGGACTGAGCGACTGAGCGGAGCCGTGCGTCATACTCAAACTTTTTATGTTACAATCACTGGCACGCGTATTGAGCACAGATTTATCCTACCAATCATCATTATCATCCAGCCGTTGGTAGTCCACTGCTGAACATAGGCCTCCCCCATCAGGGGGGTGATGCTAATACTCGCCACGCTTGGCAGGCGGGTTGGCGAGCGCATTTTGATGGTTTACACAGAGGACGCTGCTGCCCGTCCTTTGGATCTCATAACCCTTAGCCGACTCTTACGGCAACCATGGGTAGAGAGGGTGAGGTACTATTCTAAAGCCGGTAACCCCACGGCTCCTACCAATCCTACCAATATTCTACGAATGTTATAAAAATTAATGTTTGTGAGGATGGATGCATGGATGGATGGATGTTTGTTACTGTTTCTCGCCAAAACTACTGAATGGATTGGGCTGAAATTTGGTATGCAGATAATTTAGATGTTGAAATAACACAAAGGGTAATTTTTATCCCCATATTCTCACGGGAACTAAGACTACGCGGGTGAAACCGCAGGGCACAGCTCGTAATTTATATTAAAAAATTGGTTGTCTGTATCGGTTTACTGACGATAGTTGAACGTGACAACGCGCTCACTCAAGTAGGAGAGAGACGGATGTCGAACGCTGCCGAACGCAAAGGCCGATTGTGCTTCTTTGTCCCTCGTCGCTCTCGCTTGCACTTCAAGCCTTACATGGAACGCCTCAGAGCGAGGTAACGCCGCATGAGTCATGTTTTTTCGTGCGTGCAGCCGGCTCTATCGAAATATAAGACGTTGTCACGTCAAAAATATGGCATTAATTCCCGGTCTGCCGATCCCAAACCAGGACTTCAATATATACATATATAATATAACACCCAGACAAATGCATGCTCATGCGCATAATTGAACATTTATGCGTATGTTTGGAAATTGAGCCGAGACTTGTGGTTAACCTCAATCAGAGCCTTTCTAATGAAGTGGCAGGAAAAAGAGAAGATTTTTTTTTAAATTTCTTAAATTACACTTGCTATCTGATTTGCGCGAACTTACTATAAACAACATCATCATTTCTCTGTCCTTATCCTACACTTAGTGGGGTCGGCACAGCATGTCTTTGGCGGCCTTCAGTCTATCAACCATCATCTCTACACTCACTCCTTTTTCACGCATATCCTCATTTAAACAGTTCATCCAGGTCTTTTAGGTCACCCCTCCTCACATAAACCCTCATAGTCCTTATTTTGACCACATAACTTTCATTCCTTCGCATAACATAAACATAGTAGAGGCTTCTAGCCTAGTTTGGGACCAGATGACCGTGTGTGGAAGTTATCCCATATTATAAAAAAAACAGCGCCTTCAATAACAATATATTTCAATTGTGTGCTCGTCACATATGCCGTCACTTGTACTACCGCATCTCCTCGTGTAGTGTATTCTTGTTTTTATTTACAAGCTTTCGAGTGCCGTCTGTGTGTTCTTTATGAGGTTTTTTCTAATCTTTTTATAGGCGCTAGTTTTTCTGAAACGCCGGAGGAATTGTGAATATGAGTGTATTTTTATATTCAAAGCGTAATTTGTGAGCATTATATTTCGCTCGTATTATATATGAACCTCTTATTATATGAAAAGGTTTTTATTTCCTTATGTAAATTAAACTAACTAAATGTTTATAGTACGATAAACGATAATAAATTGGCTTTGTAGCCTTTTAGTAGCCAAACTCTACCACAGTGCGTAGTGGAGGCAAGCTCGACCGCCGATCATGAGGTCCCGGGTTCGATCCCCAGGTCAGGCAATGTATTATATGATTTTTACATTAGGATTATCTCAGTGGCCACCTGTAGTCTGGAACTGTGCCCTGTAACCAATAACAATAACATACCGGCGCAACGTGGCTGTATCTACAGTGGGCCTGAGTCCTGGGTGCACCTCTGCTTACCCCCTCGGGAAAAAGGCGTAATTGCATGTATGTATGTAGTAGCCAAACAAAGCTCTCCACCATGTGCCAGGAACGTGTTCTAAGCTTCTTCGGGCACCTTATGCGGCCTCCCAGGCATGAACTGGCGGAGCTCGTAATAGTGGGTCGCATAGAACGCAAGCATGCCATGGCCAGAACACTAGTCAGATGTTCGGACGTGGTAAAGAAAGCAGTAGCAGTCTATAGGGTATACACCACGTGGCCAATGCGACTCAGGTTCAATAACACTATGGAGGAACATTACGTGAAGTCATGAGCCTAAGCAGTGAAGAAGAAAAAGAAGCTTTTGAGTAAGTTTAAGGTCCAAAATACTATTTTTGTATGGCCACTCCAACTAAAAATAAGTATTGTAAATCCAATATAGTTTAAGTGGTTAAGTCTTGCAAGCCAAGTAATTTTCTTGACTACTCTTTGCAAATCTAACAAGAGCGAATAATTATTAAGCAGAGATACCAAAGCCCATAGAAAAATTAAAAGAACTACAGTTACTGATATGGTTGCAAAGTTAGCATGTCGAAGTGAAAATGAGCAAGCCACATTTCTTGCAAAATAGACAACCAACGAAAGGCTCTCGAGTGGGGACTACGAACTGGAAGACGAAGCGTAGACTGACTTGCCACGAGGTGGATGGATAATTTGCTTTTAAAGTCGGGGGCCCGCGATTGATGAAAATGATGCTGTGGCATTCTAATAGAACATGATAACGCGATCATCGCAAGTTCCCGCTAATTTAAGTCGAACGAATCCGCAATCAAACATACTGGCGAAAATTGTGTTCTTCCGGCTGATAAAGGCGATGACATCAAAATCATTCCTTCTTTTTCCTACAGTACTTCAGCATTTACCTATTTATAGATCAGTAGTCCAATAGCATAGATACATCGTTAACAACTGAAATCGATCAATTAAGAACCCTGCCACATCAATAACCTGAGGTCACCATGACCCACTACTGTCTCACTGCTGTCCTTAACGCTGCGTACACACGAACTACTTTGACGCTTCAATTGTATTTTAAAGATAATAATATTTTTTATGCTTTAATACTTGTTCTCGCACTGAAAAGAGATCTAGTGCTCATTTATTGACCATGTCTTTAAAATTTTGGTTTGTCTCTTTCCAGGTTTTCTGGTTCGCTCTATTTTACCCATACGCAGTCCGAAATATCTTACTTATTTTTATTGTAAAATTATTTTCAATAATATGTTCATAATACTAACAATATACCAAAATACTAACGAAATGAACATAAATTGAAGTTAACCCTAAACCAAACCCGTATATTATATTGCTTGCTGTTCTAAGATGTCGAAATTATCTTAACTGCATATTGACATAACCCGTTTGTTTAAAATAAATGTCATATTAAAACGTCAATGTTATGGTAATATAAAGTTTTCAGTCAATTATCGTGTTTTCTGTGCCTATCATTTTGACTGGCGTTCAAAACGCAGCGTTCGTTATTGCTGTGTATACTTCCCTTTACATCGCAACACGGAGGTCGTCGTAAAATCTGACAAACGAGACATTTATTACTCAACAGAGCCGTTAATCGATAACAGTTATGGCTTTGTTTTAGAACGTTGAAGCGTTGTTACCGTTATTATTGGCGGCTCATCACTAGGGTAGTTTTCTTTAACCCCAGACAGAAAAAGGGGTGTAATAAGTATGTATGAGAATTTGTGTGTCAATTTAGCTCTTCAACGGCTGGACTTAAATAGCTGCGGTTGTTTTTGTCTCAAAGCTGGCGTAATCGAAAATATTCTTAGCTATGAATGTCACATGAAAATAGGTTTAGCTGTTTGAAAATTATTAGCGGATAAACTTAATATACAATCACGCCTTTTTCCCGAAGGGGTAGGCAGAGGTGTACCCAGGACTCAGTCCCATAGTAGAAACACCCACATTTCGCCTGTATGTTTTTGGTCCCATGTAATAGGGGGAGGCCTATTGCCATCTACCACAGTTACAGACTATACAGGCAGATGTTGAGATTTTTTTTTTTTATGATAGTGAGTGACAAGACGAGCAAATCAGGTGCCTGATGGTAAGCATCATGATTGCCCATATCAGACACAGTGCCACCCAGTGTTTTAAAATTCATAATTCTGCGCGGCACTGATCTGCGCCTGTCACCCTGAGATATGAGTTGTTGAATCTCATCATGCCCAGTAATTTCGCTGGTAACATTGCCCTTCATACCGGAACACAGTAATGTTTGCACATTACTGCTTGGCGGATGAATAACTGACAAAGGTGTGGTACTTCCCCAGGCGGCCCCCTGCTAAAGAGGCACTACAAAAAAAATTCTAATGAGAAAATCCAAATACACTTTACCTGACCTGGGGACTGAACACGGGATCACATGATCGGCAGTTAAAATAAATAAATAAATAAAAATCTTTTATTTCAGATCATTCAGATCCATAGCGTGTTAGTTACAGTTAAGCTTGCGACCACTACGCTACCGAGGCAAAATTAAAGAAATATTATTAAAAGCACAATTGAACAATTTTCCTTTTAAAACACGAAAATCAAAGATTGATTACAGCTTCAATTACATCTCTATGCCACATTAAACAAATGCTACCACATTAAACAAATTTTTCACACATAAGTGCTTTAAGAGCGTACGCGACCTTCTAGGAATTCGACACAATCCTTTGAAAAATTTACCAAATCGATGTTTTGCGTTCCCCTGTTTCCTCTGTATAGTTTTAACCCATTCTTTAAATTTATATTTCGTTATTTTTATAGTGAAGTAATTTATGTCGCAGTAATTATTTTTTTCTTATAAACCCTTGATTTTTTCATAGTGAAATTCCTAAAATCCAAGTTTCACTCATGTGATTGGACGTTCACTACAAAAAAATGTAGTGTTTATAAACAAAAATAAAATGATAGAGACATACTTTACTTCATCTTTAAAATATCAGGATGTAAATATATCAAATAGGTTTACTGTATTCGGAGAAAACAGGGGAATACAAAACATCGATTTAGTAAATTTTGCATAGGATTGTGTCAAACTGCTAAGAGGTCCACTTTCCTGTTAATTACATACATACATTCACGCCTTTTTCCCGAAGGGGTAGGCAGAGGTGTACCCAGGACTCAGTCCCATAGTAGATACACCAACATTTCGCCAATATGTTATTGGTCCCATGTTATAGGGGGCGAGCCTATTGCCATATACCGGGCACAGTTCCAGACTCCAGGCAGTTTTTGAGATAATTCCTAATGGAAAAATCCAATATTTAACACTGCCTGACCTGGGGATCGAACCCGGGACCTCTTGATTGGTAGTCGAGCATGCGCGCTCTACGCCACCGAGGCAGTCAATTACCTGTTAATTACTTTTAATTTCCTGTTAATTATCTTTAATTTCCTATTAATTACCTTTTTGAAAGTGACCTTTTCCAAATTTCCAAATAAATGTAATGAGTGTGTGGGACGTAAATCAAAGTGCTTATGAAAAACTCAATCGGACCGAAGCGAAGGGCCCTCCGGTGGGACGAGAGTAAATAAACAACTACATCGACACAAAGGGCTTGTCAAAAACATTGGACCTTTCATAATTATATTTGTTAGTACCTATATTTAAAGGATATTATTATTATTTTTAATTACAAAAGGAACCCTAATATTTGGTACTGATAATATTACGCGCCAATGTTTAATTTAAACAGAACTTCTATTTTTTCGAAAGGTCAAAAAAGGTCAGATTTCTAATTATTATAATTAGTCCTACTTCCTACTGATATAATAAATGCGAAAGTTTTTGAGGGTGGATGGATGTTTGTTACTCCTTTACGACAAAATTGCTGTACCAAATGGGAATTGGATTTGGGAATTCAACTTGGCATGTAGATATAGTTTTAAACCCTGGAATGACACTTAGGGGTAGTTTTATCCGATATTCTCACGGGAACAAAGACTACGCGGGTGAAGCCGCGGCGTGGGCTAGCTGTGGAACTAGTACCAAAATAATATGCTATATATGTAATTTTTCTTTATCACGTAAGTACGTTACCTGGCTCCTACAGATAGGATTTGAATTTTATTTAAATAATAATAGAATAAATTTAAAGGTCAAGTCACATGAAAGGTCATAAATTTATTAAAACAAAAAAGAGGTCAGCTAAGTTGCTTTACTTAAAATAATTGAATTGCATTAAAGCAATGTTAGACAAAATATACTTAAATAATATATAAATTAGTCACAATTGAACCAGAGTTTGGTTGAATAATTTTTTTTATAATTTTTTTATCACTATATATTATAAAACTCTAAATGACTCACTGACTGACATGCAACGCAGAGCCCAAACCACTGATCCAAGGGACTTGACACTTTGAATGTAGGTATTTTTCGTTATCTGGACGTGTGCTAAGAAAGGATTTTCAAAATTCACATTCTAAGGGGTCCAAACAGGGCGTAAAATTCCCATATTTCACAAATGCGAGCGGGCAAAGCCGCTGTTGTTACACTAGTATATAATAAGACCATCCCTTTGGATTTCTCATCCCGTGGGAGCCGTGAGACCCGGCAGAGGGACTTATTCAGATAGTGTAAAAAAAATATGCCTATAGTTTCCTATTTTTAAAAAACCGCCAAAATATCAATATTCAAAAGATTAATAATTGAATAATAATGTTCAAAAGAAACTGAAGAAAAGAGAAATACAAAAAACATAATGCTCTTAGTATTGTAATCCGTAGCAACGTCTACGTGCGTAGCGTTCGTAGAAGTGCTACGAATCTGCGTAGCTATGGAGAATAAATAGATTAGGGATGGAGATAATGGAATATTCCATCAAAGATAAGATTTTATTAGAAAAGAAAAATTATCATCCTTAAAAAAGATTCACTTTATATATTTTACCTACAGAACTAATACAGGATTAGCTATCTATTAGAAAAACAGACAAATAATTGTAGCTTAAAATTTTTATTTGACAGTTACTGGCATACCAACACTAGTGTCTAAATATAAACTAAAATCACGACAAAGACACGCGGGACCGGCCAGCGATCTGACAACTGATGATGGCGGGTGATACGCGAGATACGAACTCTCCCGAAGTCAACCAAACGAACCGCGATAATTTACGAACGTAGTATCGGTGCGGCCGAAGATTCGGCCAATTTTTGGCCGAAACCGAAACTCGTGCCGAAGTAAATTTATGAGCTGAAACTGGCCTAAACCGAAACCGAATCTTCGGTTGGTCACTAAATATTACACCTTTTTCCTAAAAGGCTAGGCAGAAATGTACCCAGGACTCCGTCCCATAGTAGGTTTAATCATATTACGCCAGAATTTTATCGGTCACAAATAATGTAATAGGGGACACGTCTGTTGCCATATACCGGGCACAGTTCTAGACTCCAAGCAGTTATTAAGATAATTCCTAATACAAAAATCCAATATTAAAACACTTAGCCTGACCTGGGGATCAAACCCAGGATGTCATGATCGGCAGTGAAGCTTGCATCCACTTCGCCACCGAGGCAGTCAAACTACGAGTTACTGACAGTTACTGCTATAATAATACTTTACGTAAAATGTCATATAAAACAACTCTTTATTCTTAAATAAACTCATAAATCTATGTTGTTTCCCGCAACGACAGCGGCATTAAAACCGCAAAATGTTACAACATTTTAAAAAAAATATTTAATAATTTTACCGTAATTTTTAATGATGACACCCCTCGCCTACGCTACGCCGTAGCTGTTCTACGGCGTAGTTGGCGCTACGACATGTGCTACGGAAACAGGATGTTGCAGTGAATAATGACACGCGAGTGTAAAAATAATAATTGTGTAGTAATATTAAAAGTTAACATAAAATTGTAAAGAAAAAAAAATTGGTTTTAATTTTCATAATTTCGAAAAATATAGTACTTAAGAACAAGCTAAGAAAGACTTAAGTGATTTAAGACTTAAGAGCAAGCAAAACTTAAGAGAAGTCCTATAGGCGTCACATAGAAAGGATAGAAAAATTTCGCCGACAACGACGTGGAGGTATCCACGGTAGCTCAAGTGGTAGAGTGCCCACCACGCGGAATGGTGCGGAGGGTGCGTGGTTCAAATCCCGCCCGTGGGTGAAATTTTTCTTTCCTTATTGGTATTGTATTTCATGCGAGTACGCTTAGTCCTTAAAAATTAAAAAAAATTCCTATGAATTTGGTCAAAATCAATATTAAAACGAATATGTTTTCGAGTTTATTATACTTTGCTATCACCTTTTCTTATTTAAAAATGCACCTTAACACATAAGGCTTAAAGTCCTATTTAAAAAGATAAAGTCTGTGTTTTGCAAACTTAGACTCTAGTATCTAAATTTTAAGTATCATTTTTGTAAAAAATCATTTCAAATATAAAGCCTAAAGGCGTCACCAGATATTGGTTCGGTACAATTCTCGTTACGCGAATGATTAAAATGTATCGGTTTTCGAATAAAAAACATTCGAATGTTTGTTATTTTTCTAACGACGCACGTTCAAATATTTGCGTGTTTTTGGTAAACGTATCATATGAATTTTCATGTTTTTTATGTGAGAATTTTGCAACAATTTAGTAATTCGCAGAAATATCTGCCATGTTAAAAATATATTTGCATATTTTGTTTGCCATTATATTATAGTTACATGTTTATTTTTGTTATGTATGTATATAAGATAGTTTGTAGTAGTTTGTAGTGGTAGGCCTCTTTTGCAGGGGCCGCCTGGGGAAGTACCACACCTTTGCCAGTTATTCATCCGCCAAGCAGTAATGTGCAAACATTACTGTGTTCCGGTCTGAAGGGCAATGTTACCAGCGAAATTACTGGGCATGACGAGTTTCAACAACTTATGTCTCAGATTGACAGGCGCAGTGCAGTGCCGCGCAGATTTTTTGAATTTTAAAACACTGGGTGGCACTGTTTCTGATATGGGCCATCAGGCACCTGATTTGTTCATCCTGTCACTCATAATAATACTTTAAAAAAAAACCTTTTAAATAAATTTCAGCCCAATTAATTAATATGATTTAGAATGAAGAAGTCACATACATACATCCTACTTCCTATTAATATTATAAATACGAAAGCTTGTGATGATGGATGGTTGGATGTTTGTTACTCTTTCACGCCAAAACTATCAAACCGATTGGGCTGTTGTGTCTACATAACAGTTTATCTTTCTATCCCAATATTCCCAGTGAAACGAAGACTACGCGGGTGAAACCGCGGGGCACAGCCAGTGTTTCATGTACCTATTCATAATGTCCATTGAAATATGCTCCGTGCATGCGCGAGTCCGATAACGCGAGCACATTCGTTTGTAAACGACACATTCTGTATATTGATGGGAATTATTATATAGGTATATATATATATATATAACATAACATACATTCACGCCTTTTTCCCGAAGGGGTAGGCAGAGGTGTACCCAGGACTCAGTCCCATAATAGATACACCCACATTTCGCCAGTATGTTATTGGTCCCATGTAATAGGGGGCGAGCCTATTGCCATCTACCGGGCACAGTTCCATACTCCAGGCAGTTATTGAGATAATTCCTAATGGAAAAATCCAATATTTAACACTTTGCCTGACCCGGGGATTGAACCCGGGACCTCTTGATTGGCAGTCGAGCATGCGCCCTCTACGCCACCGAGGCAGTCAAATATATATATACACGCGCTATTATTGAATTAATTCCCGATGGAAAAATTAAAACACTTTGTCTAAACTGGGGATCGAATCCGAGACATCATGATCGGCATCGAGCTTGCAACCTCTACCAGACAAATCAAGATAATTACAGTTTTGGAAAGGCTATAGAACCAATAATTTCCCATGTACACCACAGTTTCACGCCCCGTCACCGTGTCCAATATCCGCTCCGAGCAGCGACCTCGCGTAATTGATTCCGACTACCAACTACCGTTACACAAACCAATTGAACTTTTCATACAAATAAATATGACTTTCATTTAAGGGTATGCGTTTTGCGAGCAATTTTTATAAAAGTTTTTGGTCATAGGAGATTCTTCGAAAATGAATCAGGATTTGAATTAATTCTTCTTTAAATCGGCATAGCATATCATGTTTGCCTCTCATTCATCATCGCTGCACTCACTTATATTATATGGCACCTCCATCCTCTTTTACTCAGTTCATACAGTTTCTCAGTCTGGAACTGTGCCCGGTAGATGGCAATAGGCTCGCCCCCTATTACATGGGACCAATAACATACTGGCGAAATGTGGGTGTATCCACTATGGGACTGAGTCCTGGGTACACCTCTGCCTACCCCTTCGGGAAAAAGGCGTGAATGTATGTTTTTTTATTTCATACAAGATATTTTTAGGGCTCGCTGCTTACAATTTCGCGTACTTTAATTCTCATAGTCTTTATAAACATATGCCTTTTAAACACTATTTAGGATTATATGAACATAATATAAATATAATGCCGTCTGTTGATGTTGCTATAATAATATTATAATATTACTCGTAGCAACACGAAACTAAACAGGAAGTACTTTTTCAGTTTGAAATTATGATGAAGAAATTAATTTACTTTATATAATATTAAATTATTGATTAATTTTTTTGTTTTAAATACATCACAAATCAAATCGATTTGATTTTCTTAAATTATAGTATTTGAAAAGTGCTATGATATTAAAACTAAAGTGTCAAAATACCCTACCGTTTCCGGTGAAAAAATTTTCACAAAAAATGTAATAATGGCAAAATACAAAATAAAAAACTATGCAGATACTTAAAAATGTGGAGAAGGAGAAAGTAGAACTAGATGCATATTTTTCAAGATCTATCAACAATTGTTGTAAAAAGGCATTGTAAATAGAATTAGTGAGAAAAACGCTTCCCCTTAACAGAAATTGGAACGGCTTTTGTTTTAATTGAACGCTTTATACATATTGGGAATTGAATTAATTTTGTAATGCGATTCACATGAGTGCATGATTTTGATTCAATCCAGTGGATTACAAGATTGATTGCGTATAAAATATAATTTCAGAACGTTCAAATAATTAATTATACTATATTTTCTTTTGCCATGTATCGAATACAAAACATTGCATAAGACCCCTTTGGATTTTTTTGGATTCATTTAGTGGTAGGCCTCTTGTGCAGGGGCCCGCCTGGGAAAGTACCACACCTTTGCCAGTTTTTCATCCACCAAGCAGTAATATGCAAACATTACTGTGTTCCGGTCTGAAGGGCAATGTTACCAGCGAAATAACTGGGCATGACGAGTTTCAACAACTAATATCTCAGGGTGACAAGCACAGTGCAGTGCTGCGCAGAATTTTGAATATTAAAACACTGGGTGGCACTGTGTCTGATATCGGCAATCATGATGCTTACCATCAGGCACCTGATTTGCTCGTCTTGTTACTCACTATCATTAAAAAATTGATAGCTTATTAAAATTGAAAGCTAATTATATTATGTTATAAGAAGAATTTTTAGTAGACCGATTCTCGTTCTTTTTTACCACTGGCTATACTCCCAAATAGATCATAGAGGTCAGAGAGACATATAAAAGAGGCGTTACATTGAAATGAAAAGTCTCATAAAATAAGTATAAACTTCAAATAAACGAGATGTCTTTCTCTGTTTCACTCAAATATCCCAAAAATACTTTTAATTATTCAACCTACCTTTTCCTTATTATGTAGGTACGGACCCTTACTGTACCAAACAAAGACTATCCATTTTCCATTCCAATTTCCAATTTTATACGATACTTACACAGACATTATTATAAATTATTAAACAAAACAGAGCAGATACATTACATAATCCAAATGAAAAACTTCCCCAATAAATTAACGAAGTTCATTCATCCGAGAAGGTACCTTTATTCACCCCATACACCCTCCTTCCTCCTAAATAATTACCCTGAAGCAGTTCGCCTAATAAATAATACTTAAAACCCGATTTCGGTTCATATATTACGTTGTAAGGCGTTTTATGGAACGCCAATATAGATTATGAGTTTCGGTTTACAAAAAGACGAACGAGAATTTTGCATGATATTTTGTGCACCTGCAGAATTCTGAAATTTGTTGTGTATTATTTTATGATCGTACTCCTACTATTGGCCATATTATTAGTAAGCTCAAAGTCGGACTGCCTCGAAAGTCTGCCTGGAAAGTTGACTGCCTCGGTGGCGTAGTGGGCGCATGCTCGACTGCCAATCAAGAGGTCCCGGGTTCGATCCCCAGGCCAGGCATAGTTTTAAATATTGGATTTTTCCATTAGTAATTATCTCAATAGCTGCCTGGAGTCTGGATGTGCCCGGTATATGGCAATAGGCTCGCCCCCTATTACATGAGACCAATAACATACTGGCGAAATGTGGGTGTATCTACTGTGGGACTGAGTCCTGGGTACACCTCTGCCTACCCCTTCCGTAAAAAGGCGTGAATGTATGTTCGAAGTCGGACAACGAGCTATGGAGACGGCTATTCTCGGAATTCCTCTACCAGCTCGTATCAGAAATGAGGAGATCCTTAGACGAACTAAAGTTCCCGACATAGCCCAGCAGATTAGAACACAATAGAATAGATGACTCTTTATTGATATCACAATTAATAGAGAAAATTACTAAAATAAAAACTTGAAAAAGTGTAACAATTGGCGGCATTATGGCTTAGAGCGATCTCTTCCAGACAACCATGCGTTGACAGGAATTATATTTAGATGCTGGATTAGCAAGTTGAAATGAGAAAAAAAGCTAGTTTATATTTTTTTACGGTTGAGGAAACATTTTCCTCAACCGCTTGCAGAGTTGATCCTATCCTATTTAAGTAGATAATTGAAGATTTGTCCACTACGACATTAATGAACACGACCTCTTTTTTTCTTTTTATTGTATCCATGATTTTTCTTCCAAAAAATGATTGTACGTCACTTCCATGCACCCCTGATAACACCCTCAATGACAACTTCATGACATGTCCTACGTCCACCACATTCTATGGGACGGTTCATTTGTCACGCGCAGATGTCACGGGACTCTCTTACCCTTTGTTATGTTTTTATACTATTATGTTTTAACTCACTCTGGAAATGTATTTCTAAAGGTAAATCTTTTCAGGTCTCCACGACACGGGCCCAGAGCCTAGTCTGGAACCACAGAATCCTCCATGGGTATTAGTTGCATACTGATATTACTACTTTACCTGCTTATTACTTACTATTATATTATTATTATTATATTACTTATCGTAGCTTTAATATAATTAGTCACATAAGCTATATTATAGTTTCCTGTATTTAATCTTTTAGCAAATGTAAAAAAACATTTAATATTATTAAAAAAAAATTATAAACAAAAACTCTTAGTGAAAGTATGTGCTTATGTATATACTTACTCAAATTCCATCAAGGCATTTATTATCTTACCAGCTATGCCCCGCGGTTCCACTCGCGTAGTCTTCGTTCCCGTGGGAATATCGGGATAACAAGTACCCTGTGTGTTATTCCAGGGTCTAAACACATATTATTATCTATGGATAACATACAGAATTTCATCCCAAACAGTTCAGTTGTTCTGGTGTGGAGCATCCATCCATCCATCCTCACAAACTTTCGTATTTATAAATATAAGTAGGAATTGTAGGAAGTGGAATCCTACTATATCCTACTCCTATCCTATATTATTATGTTGTGGCATATTCTATTTATTTTAATTTCAGTACTTATGCAATTTCATTTAAAAAAAAAACATTTTTTATCGAGCATTTTTCAAACAGCACAGCGCACACACACACACAGCAGGTAGCACAGTGACCAGGAAAAACGAAGTCCGAAGTCGAAAGGTTAGAACGAGACAACAGATATGCAATTTCGGGTGCGAAAGAGAAAAATAACGTGGAAAACTAGTGATCTCCCTGCCATGCTAGGCGGGCTGATGATCTGACGATTCAAACATTTTACAGTGTACTATTTGCGAAAATCTATGAAATCATTATGTTATTTGTCTGATTTTCTGATTTGGGAGACTACTAGAAAAATAATCTTGATCTATAAATATCCCTTTAAATTATTTCATGTAGAATATATTATGAGCAAAATATTTGTAATTTTACATAATAAGAACTTATGTCAATTTTTTTTTACTTGTAAACGAATATAATTTTGCTCCCAGACATAAATTGTATTTAATTACTTAATCACTAGGGATCTGAAATAAATTTAAAAGTCACTCCAATTCTAAATTTAATTTTGATTTAAACTTGATGAATGGCATTTCTCTAATTTTGAAAATCTTAACGAATTTATATTAATTATCCTCCGTCTATATTAATCTGTCTACAACTCGTCATAGGGCTCTTAGTTAATTCATACGAAATTGACGATTTCCATTCTTTTTAATCATCTATTCAAATCGTTTTGAACATTTTGTAATTATTCTAAACTACAGAGCGAAGATTTTCGAACGATTTTCTCTCTATTCGGTCCACATTTGACAATAGAAAATTACTTTAATTACGAGCAATCCCGTCAAGGCTGTAGGGTTGTTACCGATGGCTTAATTTCAACGAGTAATGCTCTCGAGTTACATGGCCCTAATTCAAGTGACGTCTGCATACAAATGGATGTAATTTCGAGCCCGTGACAACCCTGAGTCTAAACAAATGTTTGTAGATACAGATGGGCTCCGTCAGTCATTAAAAGTAAACTGCGAACGGCTTGGAGAAACGTGATATATAATAATCATGTATTTAATGTAATTAGGATTAATTTGCTTTTAAAAACTTTCCTTAATCAAAGGTGCAATTTGGGTTTTCATACTAAAAAGTGATCAATGAGTGTGCAAAGTTTGTTTGTAAATAAAATTTAGTAAATGTCAGGATGGCCAACACAATAAAATTTACAATGTGTTTACGCGTGCATGCCCGTTCCGGCATACGAAAGGTTGAAGCCATGTATAGGTAAGACAAGTAAATATATAATTTTAATTACAGAAATGGTATTAATTTATATTCTTGAAATGATAAATTAAAATAATTATTAAGCTTAACACAACTACAGTAGCCATATGAAACAGTACTCAATGATCGTTTAATATATCTAAGTCATTGTGACGTCACTTGTTAATTAATGTGCTAATGAGGCAACCCTAAGACTTTTCGCCAATCACAACATCGGTTTTGAATCAGGGCTGTCAATTTGTTGAATGCATAAATATCATCTTTATCACCTCAGCGGCTGGAACCTCTCGTGTGTGGGGGGGTTACGCTAATAATCACCATTCTCGGCAGGCGGGTTGGCGAGAGCAGTTTAAAGATTTTACGCAGAGAATGCTGCTACTCGTCCACTAGATATATAACCCTTAGCCTACTCTTATTATAACTTCAGGTAGAGAGGGCGGGGTACTATTCTATAACCTGTACCACCACGGTGTAATAATAATAAATATACCCTCGTTTAATATATCTAAATCATTGTCACATCGGCGGCTTGTTTAATGTGCTAATGAGGCAACCCTACAGTTTTTCACCAATCACAACGTCGGTTTAGAATCAGGGCTGTCAATTTGAATGTATAAATATTAATACGACCGCACGTTCCGGTGGATTCGTTCGTTGATTGCTCATTCTCTCTTTGATATGTAAATATGTGTGGGTTATAAGTCGCGTGTGTTACACACACAGGACTTTATTGCTTTTACTTTCAAACACTCAATATAAAGCAGTCAGTTCTTGTTTACCTTTCAAGCGGTACGCAAAAAATGAAAGAGCACGCAGCCCTGGACGTCCTCGACTTAAAAATAATTTATAAATCTGGAATATTTGCGGGTTGCAGTAGTTTTTGCGTGAGAGAGTAACAAACATCCACTCATCCATCCTCACGAATTATCGCATTTATCATAATACTAGCTGTGCTCCGCGGTTTCACTCGCGGAGTCCATTTCTGCATAGCCGCCTCGCGGCACCTTCAAAGAAAACGAATGTAACCAAACCAAATATTGTGAAACTATCTGTTAAAAAAATTAAGCCCTACAAGTTTCTTGTGCGTTCTTCTTGTAGAGGTAACTTTCCGAACGCACGGTAGACTCAGTACTGTTAATCTTCATTGACGTGCAAAAGTGTCAGATTATGACCTATTTGAATAAATCTGTTTGAGTTTGAGTTTGAGGAGTCTTCGCTCCCGTGGAAATATCAAGATAAAAAGTACATTTTATGTTATTCCAGGGTCCAAACTATCTGTAAATCGAATTTCAGCCCAATCGGTTCAGTAGTTTTGGCGAGAAAGAGTAACAAACATCCATCCATCCTCACAAACTTTCGCATTTATAATATTAGTAGGATTATATAATATGTTACAAATAGGTGTAGTAATATTTAAGGGGGTGCATCTACCTACCATACATAAGAAATAACTAACATAAGAAATACTGCGCCTGTCACCCCGAGATAATAGTTGTTGAGACTCGTCATGCCCAGTAATTTCGCTAGTACCATTGCCCTTCAGACTGGAACACGGAAATGTTTGCACATTACTGCTTGGCAGATGAATAACTGGTAAAGGTTTGGTACTTCCCCAGGCAGCCCCCTGCCAAAGAGACCTACCACTACAACAACTTTTTAAAGTTGTTCGGCTTGATGGGTAGACCCCCTTAAGTATCCCCTTAAGTAAGTATTACTTCGCCTTTTTGATACACTTAGTATATTCACTATAAAAGCGGTAGAGTCGCAGCGCAGCGCTCAGTTACTAAGCTGTATTTATGGGGACAAAACAATTAGACCGGGTATTATACAAATACACTGCGAGCTGCTGATATTCTATTATAGTGACATTGAATATTATTTATTATATTTGGTGGTATATTTTGGTATTATTTGATGGTTAAGTGTTTTAACGAACATTAAACTTATTGACAACCTGGTTGGCTCAGATGGTAGTAACTCTGCTTTCTGTGCCGCAGATCCCGGGTTCGATCCCCGGCCAGGTCAAACATTTGTGTGCATGAACATGTCTGTTTGATCTGTGTCTGGGTGTTATAAGCTTATATAAGTATGTATATCAGACATCTGGTTACCATAGTAATAGGCTTTTAGCCTAGTTTGGGCCAGATGACCGTGTGTGGAAGTTGTCCCATATTAATATTATTATTATCTGGTCCCAAACTAGACTAGAAGCCCGTACTTTGGTAACCAGATGACTGATATACATACTTATATACGCTTACATATTATTTATTACGCTAATTAAGTATGTTGCTTAAATATCCTTTTTAAAATCACCCTATAATTTAAATACAGTAACTTTTGACGTAACGATAAGACCACGTCAGGGTTGTCACATCCGACAAAGTCACAAATTGGCGTAAGGGTTTCATGCGTAATTTTGTACTTTTTAATTTGCTAAAGTGGTTGTTACAAGGGTAGCATGAGAATTATAACACCCCCGCGTTTCTACCCTCGCGGGCAGGGGTGTAAAATTCTCGGTGTAAAGGTACCTACTTTGTAATTTGGCCAAATTAAGTCAAATTGTAATTTAGAGTAACCCTTGTTGTAATATTTTAAGTTTCCGGCTACTTACGCAAAATTTAAATTATATTGCCGCGTTCTGCTGTTTTATTTTGGACAATTTGAAATTTTGGAGGCGCTTCCACAATTAAATACAAGTAAATAGGTACAGTTATTGTTTTAAATTTGAGTATGAAGATAGAAGAGAATTTTTCGTTTTTTTGTAATAATGCATTAACCTACTTACATTACATTTCACATCAAAACTTATAAACAATTTAAAAGCAATTGATAAAGTTTTGCTTATCATTATATATGTAAAATATGCACCTTTCTAAAATCTATTCACCCAAGCAATTTTGGTATTACTTTAATGATAGGTTAACATTTTTTTTTTATTTAAAAACAAATTATGGAACGCTTGACTAGATTCACAAAAAAAAAAATCCACATATACGCTTAAATTTCCCTTCTTAAAAAAAAAAAAAACATAATTTACATTCAAATTCAACATACATAACAAACCAGGGTTGCCCCAACTGTTATGATTCGATTGTAAACTCCTACAAGGTCGAACCGTCGAGATTATGCAAATGATATGAAAATCCGCGGCGTTGTTGTGAGCCAACTGTTTCGGAACAAGTGCCAACCCTAGTGACGTCATCTTGCGTATAATCGAGGATATTGTCGTGTAAAGGGTGAGACAAGGCGTTGTGGAATAATTTATTTAATAAAAGAAGGTTTGTCTTTAGTTTCAAAAAACTGATGTGTTAATAAAATCTTATTCGGATTTTTTTTTTTTGAAAGTAAGTGACAAGACGAGATAATCAGGTGCCTGATGGTAAGCATCATGATTGCCCATATCAGACACAGTGCCACCCAGTGTTTTAAAATTCAAAATTCTGCGTGGCACTGCACTGCGCCTGTTACCCTGAGATAGATAGATAGATAGATAATACTTTATTGTACACCACACTTAAAGAACCAATACAAAGGATACAGAGAAACTATACTTAAATGTACAAGCGGCGGTCTTATCGCTAATAAGCGATTTCTTCCAGACTTATTGAACTTATTGACTTATTGACTTATTGAGATGTGAGTTATTGAATCTCATCATGCCCAGTAATTTCGCTGGTAACAATGCCCTTCAGACCGGAACACAGTAATGTTTGCACATTACTGCTTGGCGGATGAGTAACAGGCAAAGGTGTGGTACTAGCCCAGGCGGCCCCCTGCAAAAGAGGCCTAGCACTAAAAAAATAATAATCCTACATTCAAATATTATATTATCACCCGTATGTACGCTGTTCTTAACCCTTACTTTATTAGTGGGTACACTACTACTATTAACTATTTTAAACATACAATCACGCATTTTTCCCGAAGGGGTGGCAGAGGTGTACCCAGGACTCAATCCCATAGTAAGTACACCCACATTTCGCCAACATGTTATTGGTCACATGTAATAGGGGCTGGGCTACTGGCTTCAAGCAGTTTTTGAGATAATAATTCCTAATGAAAAAATCCAATATTTTTAACACTTTTCCTGGCCTGGGAATCGAACTCGGAACGTCATGATCGGCGGTCGAGCTTGCGCCCACTACACCACCGAGCAGTCAAAACTTGACATGGCGTTTTAAACTTGTTTGGAAAATTAATAATGGAGTTTATTGGTTGAAGGATTTTGATTTTAAGGTCATAAACTACTACCAATGCAATTCTATAATATTGCTAAAAGTACCTAAGAAATAATAATACTTACACTTAAGATTTTGCATTTTTGTAAAAAAAATTGCTAACACTTAGTATCTTGTTTATAAAGTTTTATATTATTTTATCACTAGGGGCCTCTTTAACCATCCTCGAGTAAACTACTCGCCGGTTAGTGCTACTCGGCATGTTGAACTCCCAAGTAACTTCTGACAGTTTCACAAAAAAAGGACAGTTTATATGCCGATTCCCGTAACTTGGACATTATGAAATTAGCACTGTGCCTTACTCGCCACTTTAATAGACGAGTAGCTTACTCGGCACTTAACTGAGGATGGTGAAAGTGGCCCTGAGTAAAATAGCCTATTCTAGTCGCTAATGGGTAAAAGCAGCTCATCTCGGTGTTGCCAGCGCTTCACTTTGATATTCGGTGTTATCATACAATATGACGTTGCAGTCTCAAAGACAAAGGAGCACTTGCTTAAATCTTAGATGATGGCAACATTATTAAGTTTGCAAATATTTTATGAAACTTTGTTTACCTGCTTTTTAATTATAAATACTAGCTGCACCCTGCGGTTTCATCCGTAATAAATTTCTCTAAGTGCAATTCATTCGCTGATAACATTGTGGTGTAGTAGTAAGCATATAATGTTATGCTTACTACTACACCACAATGTTATCAGCAATTTCAATTTTAATTTTAATTTCAATTTTAAAAAGACAGTGCGTGCAAAATTAAAAATGCAAGTCATTGTAATAAGTTGTGATTTTATCGAATGTTCTTTTAATAATATTTTTTAACTACTGCTATTATTTACACTTAACATTTTTCAATACAATTTAAGCTATTTTTATGATTAAATAATTATTGACATCAATAATCTGTAATAATTTAAAAAAATTGAAAAAAAAATTTAAGTTGAAAAAATATACTTATTCATCATATACGTATCAGTCATACAAGTATTATTGTTCGAATGTAATAATGTATATTGTACTGGCGTTCAATAAATAAAATAAAATATAAATTCAATTCAATCAATCAATTTCTTCATGAAAAGTAACTATACCTTGTAAAATAGAGTATCTGGATAGTTTTACCTTGTTTTTGTTTTGTCATTCAAACCTATTCAATGGAGACTTACCTGAAAAAGAAAACATATTTTATTTATTTAAAAAATTAAAACAACATAATTTACTTCATATTAAAAATAACAGGATATAAATGTTATCAAATAGGTTAGTTACATTCGGAGGAAACAGGGAAATACCAAACATCGCAATGTTACCAGCGAAAGTACTGGGCATGACGAGATTCAACAACTCATATCTCTGGGTGACAGGCACAGTGCAGTGCCGCGCAGAATTTGGAATTTTAAAACACTGGGTGGCACTGTGTCTGATATAGGCAATCATGACGCTTACCATCAGGCACCTGATTTGCTCGTCTTGCCACTATCATAAAAAAAAATAATTGATTTGGTAAATTTTTTATAGAATTATGTTAAATTGCTAAGAGGTGGCGTAATAAAACGCTTACTGGTTACCCAGTAACTGTGCACGCGTATACAATTTTCATAATATCTGTGCACATTAAAGATAATAATAAAGCATAATATAAAAGCTTAGCAAAATTAAACACAGACTCCCATACGTTATGAAAGTATGGACACACAGTATAGGTAGATACTCGTACATAACATAGACTACGTCCGACGGACGAGCAATGCTGGACTTAATTAAACTAGACCACTAGCATAGACTAAGAATATAGTACAGACGGCACTTTTATAGACGAATATTATTGCCTAGAAAAAATACCTCATAAAATATGAATAAGAATACGCAAACAAATATGAACAAGAGTATCAAGAACAAATAAATAATAACACGCACAATGCACTAATACAATTATTAACATGATTTTTACATGCTTAAAGTGTTTTCGATTTTATTTCAGTTTTACAGTTTTTATTTTTGATATCCCCGATATATTAAAATTCATAAATTTCTATTACGCCATTTTAGAAATTTGTTGATAGATAAATAAACTTTTTCTTGGTACAATAGACTCAAATAACTCTAGAACTTTAGAATTAAGAACGTTGACGAATGGACATTGAAAACAACCTGAATGACCAAAACAAAAATAATCTTGGGTGTTTTTCACAAAAACTGCCATCACAAATACACGACTTAGATCTTTAAAAAAAAATTTCTAGCACTAAATTCACTAAGCAAGAATACAACCCTATTGGTATCGTTGGTTTGTATTAAAAGTCTCATCTGCAATATAACCAGATCTATGTCCAACATTATGTTTATTACGTGCACAGACGAGTATTTCATACATGTTTCATCTAAGCTGTGGCGCTGCGGGCGATTGGTAACTAAATTGTGTCGTTTGCACGCACGACAGAAGGTAGCTAGCTCTATTTATTACGTGATGGTATTTATTTAATGTTGCTTCAATACAGTACAGTTGCAGATGCGCCACCGTCTTTCTGCTGTAAATAAATCCTCTCCATCTATTGGTCCTCTGAAAGAAATTGCTTATTAGCGATAAGACCACCGCTTGTAGGAGAGTCCAGGAGGAGATAGGTTCGGTTAGGTTTGTTACTTGAGGCGCTCCACGGAATAATTAAGGAAAAATAGTAAACTTTGATTTATTTCATAGTGTGTTATATCAGTGTGTGCGGGAAAGTGAAGCCTAACTATTGGATGCAGTGAAACGGATATCGGGCCAAAATTCGGGAAACGCCGGCGGTAAGACCAATTTTGAGGTTAGTTTTTATAGCTTTACCGGCGTACGCTGCTAGAAGTAGATCTAGGCCCCCTATCTTTTTTCACTGTAGTTTGTATGGTTTCACTTCCTTCACAGCTGGGCGAAATTTAGGATTTTTCTGACCGCGATTCCAGGAGTTACAGAATAATTTCTGGAAAGCACGTGGCGACGTGTTCGCTGGTTTTGGATAATTGAACTAATTCTACTCGCACCTTTGGAACTGCACTTTTTCCAGGAAGTGGGTAGCGGTCTTGGTAGTTTTTATATATTGTCCGCACCCGAATTAAATTTTTTTTTTTTTTTTTTTTTTTTTTTTTTTGTAATGGATCGTAAGTTAGCATATCCTTCTAAGTTGAAGAACATAACAAAGCGCACTATTTCTGAAAGTGATAAAACGGCTTGGCCTAGTGTTAAGGACCTTTCTCGAGAGTTCGTGTCGCTGGAAACCCTTATCACGCCAAACCAGGAGCGGCAGGGAGAGGGGAAGGGGCTAGACACAGTTGGTGGATCATCTCTCACTGCTATTTCAGGAGGATCTGCCTCCCAGCAATCGTTGGTCTCTGCTGAGTCGACTCACTCACTCCCTTCATTGTCGGAGGCTCCGATTACGCCAACAGGGCCTCATAGAAAGAGTCTATGTAATGCAGGGTCAGCCGAGGCAGCTGAAGCTTGTAGGGCGGTCTTGGATGCTAAGGCGGCGCTTGAGAGTAGGTCGGCAAGCAATTTAAAGAAGGAGGTACGAGAGCTGGTTGTAGACAGGCTACATATCTTGCAGGGCATGGTCTTATCATTGGTTGAATCGAGAGAGAGTCTCCGCGTTGAGGCAGGTCGGATTAAGCTTGAGGCAGCAAGAGAGCGTGGGCAGCAGGCCAGACAACATGCTCAGGCATGGGGGGAGGCCCTTAGTGCGAGCGATCTCCAGTATAAGCTGATTGCTTCTGCTCAGGAAAGTGCTAATGAAAAATTGGATATGTTAGGTCACAAATTCGGAGAATCAGAGTTAGTTGTGGCCCGTGATGTTGTTCAGCCCTTGGGAGAAGTCTGCAGGGAACTCAAGATGTTGCGAGGGGAGTTAGTGGGTGCAGTAAAGAAGCTAAAGCCAGCTGAGGGTGAAGCTTCGCCTCCAATACTGGAGAAGAAACTGGCTGAAGAGGTTAGGGCTCTGATAGATGATATTAGAGTTGAAGTTACTCAGTCTAAGCCTGCTGCTCCGGTGGGGAAGGGACAGCCTTCGAGATCAGTGGCTGATGCGGGTTCACGGGATTTTGCACCTCCCTGGCAGAATATTGTTCATAATGGGAATTTTGTGTCGCCCCGCTATACTATGATCGTGGAGTCGACTGATCCTGATCGCACGGGTCAGCAGGTTTTAGATGATATAAAGAAAAGTGTAGACGTGGTGGGTCTTGGAGTTGGAGTCAATGCTATACGCCGATTTAGGCATGGTAGGGTTGCATTGACAATGGGTTCAGAGCAGGAGTTGGAGCTCATGGGGACGGCAGTTAGGGGTCTGGACCACCGCTTCACTATCAGGACACCGAAAGTGAGGAATCCATTATTGCGTTTGGTAGGAGTAACTCCTGATATGGGTGATGCTCGCTTGCTAGATGCTATAGTGAGGCAGAATAGTAATCTCCTGCGGTCTATCCCCGCAGATAAACTGCAGTTGAAGGTGCTTCGAAGGACTAGAGGTAGGCGGGATTCAGTGCAGAATGTTATCATGGAAGTAAGTCCGATGGTATGGGCCAAGCTCAGAGATACTAGGGTTCGAGTAGGTTATCAAATAGTTCCGGCTCTAGACCAGTCGCCCCTTATGCAATGCTACAAGTGCTTAGGGTTTTCCCATAAGGCCCGGGATTGTAGGATAGTCAAGGCTAGCTGTGGTTATTGCGCGGCTGATCACGACACTCGGGATTGTCCGGATAGATCGGCTTCTCCTTGCTGTATTAACTGTAGAACTAGTGACAGGCCTGGGAGTCATGACCATCCTGCTTATAGTTCGGACTGTCCTGAGTGGCAAAAATGGGATCGATTGGCCAGGGAAGGGGTAAAATACTGTTAAGGGCACGCATCCGGTGAATTCAGGTAGTATTAAGTTTGCACAAGCCAATCTTGGTCGGGGCCGAGCTGCTACCAAGGAATGCCTTCATGAGGCAGAAAAACAAGGAATAGCTATTCTTCTTTTACAGGAGCCATACGTGGGTTCAAAGGGTTATCTTTCTTGTCGCCATCGGGTTTTCCAAAAGCACAGTCAAGACCGGAACAAACCGGCGAAAGCGGCAGTCGTCGTCATTGATGATAAGGTTGAGGCTTATGAGGATAGTGACTTTATTAGTGAAAATGTAGTATCCGTTACTGTAAAGCTAGGTAGTTTAAAAATGTTAATAATTAGTGTTTATATACAAAGTACAGTTAATATGGATCCATTTTTGGACCAGATTGTTAGGGCAGTACGGAGTTCTGATGCGGCGAATTTTATTATTGGCGGAGACATCAATGCATCTAGTCCCTGGTGGGGTTGCGTGACGGAAGACAGTAGAGGTAACGCTTTTGTGGATTTAATGGCTGAATTGGGGGGGCAAATTCTTAATGAGGGAAATGTGCCTACTTTCTATCAATACCGAGGAGAGACCTTGTGCTCGAGTATCATAGATGTGACCGCTTGTTCTGCCGGATTGTTGAATGCTATACAAGATTGGAGGGTAGACACTGATTTTGTAAATCTGTCGGACCACCGGGCTATTCGTTTTGATGTGAGCGTGGAAGGGAATTTGGTGCCTCAGTTGGGTACCTCCACCTGGTTATACAACACCCGGAAAGCCAAATGGAGGAAATTTCGTGAATCGTTTGCTAAAGAGCTGAATGAAGGTGCCATGCGGAGAATTCTCATTGGAGACATAACTTCAAATGAGCAGTTAGATGATGCTGTGGAGGCTTACACTCAGGTGATTCATGCGGCATGCGTCCAGGCTATCCCACATGTGGCTGGAAGGATTGCTGCGGTTTCACCGTGGTGGAACGCAACTCTTCAAGAAATGAAAGAGAAAGTTATACGGTTACGGAAAAGAATTCGGAATGCCTCGGAGTTTAGGAGGAATGCAGTTGTGGAGGAGTATAAGCAGGCAAAGGATGCATACAAGGACAGCATCCAGGTTGCTATTGTTTCGGGCTGGAAAAATGTCTGCACTGGCCAGAAGGGAGAGGATGTATGGAGGAGGGCGTATAGAATTGTTAAAGCCAGCTCAATGAAGCACAAGGAGGTGTTATTGAAATCAGCATCCAATGGTAGGACACTTTCGTCTAGTGAGACAGTAGATCTTCTTGCCAACACTTTTTATCCTGAAGACAATCCGATTGATGACACGTGGGAGCAGCAATGTATTAGAGCTGATGTTGAGGGTTATAGGCAGACTTTGTTGGAGGAGACACCGGCTGTACTTGAGTTTACGCACTGCGAGGTTGATGCTGTTTTTCGACATATGGACTCTAAAAAAGCTCCAGGAGAGGATGGTTTAACTTCTGACATCTGCTATGAAGCGTACTGTGCAAGTCCGGACTATTTACTTTCCATTTTGAATAAATGCCTTTATAGAGGATATTTTCCCCGCAAGTGGAAGTCTGCGGTAGTTAAAGTAATCCCCAAGACAGGAAGGGACCTCACTAATCCAAGATCTCTTCGACCCATTGGTCTTCTATCCGTGCATGGGAAATTGCTTGAGAAGCTTTACACTAACCGACTCCAGTGGCAATTGGGGCATGAAAGCAAGCTTAGCAGGAAGCAGTATGGTTTTACACCGCAGATGAGTACAGAGGATGCCCTTAACAACGCGTTGGAGGCTGTTAGAACAGGTCTCTATGACAAGAAGGTAGTGGTCGTATTGTCCTTAGATATAGAGGGTGCGTTTGATAATGCATGGTGGCCCGCTATCCTAAGCCAACTCTGGACGAAGTGCGTCGATTCATCGATACTCAGGTTAATTTGTAGTTATCTTGAGGATCGTAAAGTAACTGTTCGGTATGCTGGCGCCACTGTCACTAAGTCCACAAATAGGGGGTGTATTCAAGGGTCCACAAGCGGCCCCATTTTCTGGAACGTGCAATTGGATCCTTTGTTGCAGGAAACTTATCCTTCGGGAGTTTTGGTTCAGGCTTTTGCTGATGATATCCTGGTTGTTGCATATGCTCATACTGCAAATGAACTGGAAGATATGCTGAATCCAACACTAGATAAGATAACGGAATGGGGAGGGCGACATAAGTTGCGATTTTCTGCTGGAAAGACGAAGGCCATTGTCATCACCAAGAAAATCAGGTATGATAGACCAGTTTTGCGGATGAATAATGAGGTTATACCTTATTCGGATCATATTAAGGTATTAGGCCTAGTAATTGATGAAAGACTGAACTTCAGGCGGCATCTAGATCATCTTTGTGAAAAGACCTGCAATCTGTATAAGCTAGTTTCTAGGGGGGCGAGAGCGCAGTGGGGTCTTAATTCGGAGATTATTCGTATCATATATCTTGCTGTTATTGAGCCTACTGTGTTGTATGCTGCGAGTACATGGGCCAATATAACTGTTAGGCGGTATGCACAGCTGAAGCTTAATCGGATAACGAGACAGTTTGCCATCATGATAGCTAAAGCTCATAGGACTACCTCGTTTGTGGCTAGTGTTACTTTGGCCAGGATTTTGCCTCTAACTTTAAGGGTAGGTGAGCATCGGGACTTGTATGCAGTGAAGAGGGACGGGTTGTTAGCGCAGCTTCCTGGTCAGATGCTGGAGAAGAGGGTTTGTGCGTTTAGTCTTCCTCATCCTGCTTTGAGGAAAAAGGAGCGTTATGGTATTATACAGGAGGAAGCAGACATAATGGGTGTTATAACTAACGATAATCCGGTCATATACACGGATGGGAGTAAAATTGAAGGAAGAGTGGGAGGCGCATATTCATTATGGCATGGCGGAGCTGAGGTATTAAGCCATTGTTTTAGACTGGAGAGCCACTGCAGTGTTTATCAGGCAGAGCTTTATGCAATTGTGAAGGCGTTGGAGGTTGTTGGGGGCACTGCGCAGTTCGCTGGGGCTAATATAGTGAGTGATTCTAAATCGGCCTTGGATGCTATTGCTGATGCGGAAGCATTGCATCCACTTGTGAACAAGGTCAAGATCAAAATCCGAGAATTTGAGGGCAGGGGTGTTCGGCTGGATTTTTATTGGGTTCGAGCTCATGTGGGTATATCTGGGAATGAACGGGCGGATGAGTTAGCCAAGAGTGCAGCCTTAAATGATGAGCTGGCCCCTGTCTGGGGTGATTTCCCGCTGTCTTTCGTTAAGCACCTCATTAGGGGTTCTACTGTCGATGCTTGGCAGATGCAGCGGGAAGCGGCGAGCACGGGGGCGACCACCAAGAAGTTTTTCCCGAGTGTCAGAAGATCTTATAAGACCTTAGAAGCTATTAGGTTAAATAATTTAAGAGCTCAATTGCTAACAGGCCACGGTGGTTTCAGGGCATACCTTTATAAGTACAAACTTACTTTATCACCGGCTTGCGTGTGTGATGGGGTTACCGCTGAAACCGTCGAGCATGTCCTTTTTGAGTGCCCTAGATTTTCTGCTTTAAGATTTGATTGTGAGAGTTTGATTGGCTTTGCACTTAATGAGATTTCAGTAGCTAGAGCCATTAATGACGACGATTGTCGGACTCCGTTCCTTGCCTTTGCCGAGCGCGTTGTTCAAATTGCGGCGAGGGCTAACGGGTCTACGGTATGATATTTATAGGGTAGTGTTTTGTTTAGAAATATAGTTGTTAAAATGATAGGTCTGAATATTGTCTACGTATTTGATAGTATAGTATGGTGTAGTTAGATATAAAATAATTTATATTGTAGTTAAAAAGTTGTGTTACTTAACAGAAGGAAAAAAAAAAAAAAAAATATATATATATATATATATATATATTATATGACATGTATACATAGTAAAAATAATAATAATAATAAGGAAGGAGAAACTACATATAATAAAATAAAATATATAAATATGTCTATATTACGTTTACCTAAATTGTAAGTAGCTTTAAGTCAGTGTAGTATAATATTATGTATATTAGTCAGTGTATAATGGTGCTGCATAAGCCATAGCAGCAGTTCATGTAAGAATATAATAAAAAAAAAAAAAAAAAAAAAAAAAAAAACCACCGCTTGTACATTTAAGTTTAGTTTCTGTGTCCTGTAATGTTATTTCATTGTGTGTGGTGTACAATAAAGTATTATCTATCTATCTTCAAACTGCCTCGGTGGGACACTGCTCGTAAGCTCAACATTACTAATCATAGGTTTGATTCCCAGGTCAGGCAAAGAGTTACAAATTTTTTCGTTAGAAATCATCTCAATGAGAGCACGGAGTCTGGAACTGCGTTCGTTAAATGTCAATAAAGAAACAAACACATTACCTACACTTTTCGCCTTATAGCGACTGAATTATATAGGTCTTTTACTCTTTGTAACTTAAGTAAACAGAAAAAGCATAGAATTAAGGCCTAAGAATTGTAATTAGAAGACTCCTTCATCATTCTAAATATTTATCATGCCCATCACCGACACAGTCACCCCACACACAGAGCATTAAAAACGGAGTAGTCAAGAGTACGCCAACTCTCTGCAGACATGAGAGATACATGAACGTTTAGGATTAATCTACCTTTATTTGTGTGCTTGTGTCAGTTTATACATGTTACATTGACGCTTCATTTTCTGCATTAAGGAGATGATCCATTGGCGAGGAAAACCTTTGGTTCGTCAACGAGCCGAAGAGCCAAAAGTATAGACCGTTAATGGAGCACCTTTAAAACCGCAGTCTTGTAGGTGGTCCTTAAACGGTTCTTACCTTTGGCTCGCCGGCTCGTTGACGTTCCAACGGTTTTACTCGCCAATGGATCACCCCCTTTAGTTGCGTGATTATTTAAAGTGCTGTAGCAGTTCGCGATTTTGAAAACTACCGTGAGTGTTGCTTTAGCCAATCCTTAAACTATTTTCAAAACGTGAGTATAACATAAAGACCTGTCTAGCAGTGAGTTCCCGAGGCTGAGATAAGACGGTGTAGATACAAAAAATATGTGCAAGGAACTAATAGATGACGCTGTATGATTGGAAGCGTGTTGTTCAGGTATCTAGGTATGGAACCCTACATTACGCATACATAAGTATGGCTTAACAATTTTTTTATACCATCGATGACGGTGTGCCTGATGGTGAGCGGTTACCGCCGGCTATGGATACCTGCAACACCAGGAGTAATGCCAGTATGTAGCCACAATATTAGTAGTTCTTAATTGGTAGTATAATATATTATTTGTTATGTAATTTATTTATTATTTAAGTATTTGTTTTTGAAACCACCGTCCTTTAGTATATTTCCTTTCTCTGCATGGTTGTCTCGAAGAGATCGCTCTTAATGATAAGACCGCCAATTGCTTACCGTGTCTTTAGTTTTGTATTTAGTTATTGTTAGAGAAATTGCTTAAGGTACACGATAAGACCGCCGATTGTTTACCGTGTCTTATGTAAAGTTGTTTATTTGGTATGCAATAAAGTATTATTCTACTATATTATATTCTATTATATTCTTTTCTGTTCTGTTCTATTCCATTCCGCTCCGTTCCGTTCCGCTCCGTTCCGTTCTGTTCCGTTCCGTTCCATTCCGTTCCGATCCGTTCCGTTCCATCCTATTCTATTCTATATGTTATAATGTTTTAATTTTAGATTTTATTGTCTGTGGTGTACCAATAAAGTGTATCTATCTTAACACTTCCAGTGCCCTATATGGTGACGTGTCACGTGTATTGTGGATACAACACGTCAGTGCCGGGGGCCGGCGCGTGACATCGGAATGCATTAGTGCTCATTGTGCAAGGAGCAATGTCACACACGCGATGGGGCGATATTAAACGTACGGTATGGCTGATATTTTGAATATTTTTATTATGTTTTTGGATCTGTAATATTATAGATATGGGCGAAACTGCCTCGGTGGCATAGTGATCGCAAGCTATAATGCCGATCATGAGGTCACGGGTTCGATCCCCAGATCAGGCTAGGTGTTATTGTATTTTTACTCAGTCCCATAGTAGATAGACAAACACTTTATTGTACACCATAACTAGGACAAAATACAGAAATAACATTAAAATAAACTTATTGGATTGTTTCATTAGGAATTATCTCAATAACTGCCTGGAGTCTGGAACTGTGCCCGGTAGATGGCAATAGGCTCGCCCCCTATTACATGGGACCAATAACATACTGGCGAATTGTGGGTGTATCTAATATGGGACTGAGTCCTGGGTACACCTCTGCCTACCCCTTCGGGAAAAAGGCGTGAATGTATGTTTTATAGGCTAGAAAAAAGGGCGGGCTTATCGCTTAAATCGATTTCTTCCAGACAACCAGAACGAAAGGAATACTTATGAGTATTTCTAGTCGGCGGCATAGTACCCATACTTCGCTAGTTATCATAGTGTCGGTCTGAAGGACACATTTTATTATTGTAATCACAGTAACATTTTCTTCTCTCGTATTCTAGAGAATATTTATAAGCCTAGAGCCTTATAACTATTTTGTAAGACCACTGTATTATTTGAGTCAAATAAACTTTTTTTTATTAGTATGTTTTTAAGGGAGCGCAGGGCGTTGGCAGTCAGGAGCAATATGTTGGCCCGCAGATTTACCCGCTGTACTGCAGCGGTAAAAATAGCTCTTTTTAAGGCATATTGCTAGACTTTTTATACGTGCAGTCTGTGAGTCAACTATACGCTCGGGACGATCAACGCTATGCGCGTGCAGTACAGTAACGCGTTCAGGATGCTGTTGGGGTTGCCCTGGCGGTGCAGTGCATCTGGCATGTTTGCTGACGCCCGAGTGGATGACTTCTACGCCATCATGCGCAAACGAGCCGCCTCATTGCTGCACCGTGTTCGGACCAGCACCAACAGCATTCTGCGCGTTATAGCTGGACGTTTTGACTGTCCATTTATGTTACGGGCAGTCAAGTGTCATGTTTGTATTAGTTTTATTTATATTTTCATGACCTAAATTTTAAATTTTAATGTGCTTTATTTTAATGACATGTTATCTTATTATTTATTTTAATGACATTTTATCCTGTTTTAATTGTATTTTTTTTTTTGTAGGCATTTATTTTTATGACATTTTAATCTTATTATTATTATTCATTTAATGTTAAATAGTCTTAATTATTTTTTGTTTGTAATTAAGTAATTGAAATCTGTAATTTTGAATGTTTTATGGGTCACGTGAGCCTGAAATAAACGAATATTTAATTTAATTTAAGTTCCATGTAATAAGAGGCGAGCCTATCGCCATCTACCGGGCACATTTTCAGACTCCAGGCTGTCCTTGAGAAAATTGCTAATGAAAATATTCAATTTAAACAGACAGCCTCCTTGGCTCGGATCGTAGTAAGTCTGCTATCTGTGCCGCAGACCCCGGGTTCGATCCCCGGCCAGGTCAAACATTTGTGTGCATGAACATGTCTGTTTGATCTGTGTCTGGGTGTTATAAATTTATATAAGTATGTATATCACACATCTGGTTACCATAGTAGAGGCTTCTAGCCATGTTTAGGGCCAAGATGACAGTGTGTGGAAGTTGTCCCATATTATTATTATTATTATTAATTAAGTACATTTTTTTCTGGGTTGAAGCCATAGTAAAGAATCAAATTCGTTTTAAAGATAACTTCAAAACCATGTTAAAGCTAAAAGCTAAAAACATTTCGCTTAAACCTACCTCCATTTCGAGCTACTGACGTGTTTAAACTGAAGCTCAGTTTTCCATAATAACATTAATCCAAAAGAAACTCAATATTAGAGTTTCCAAACTCCAGTAGATTGTAGCCGCGAGCGGAGAAGATCAAATTTACACCATTTTCAGCCGTTCGCATAACGTCCTGAATTTTATCATGTGGATAATATATGTAGATTAGACATTTTCAGCATGGATTATGGTTATTTCTCCTTTAGCCGAAAATAAAGGTATTCTATTCTATATTTTATCGATGTTAAACATAACATACATTCACGCCTTTTTTCCCGAAGGGGTAGACAGAGGTGTACCCAGGACTCAGTCCCATATTAGATACACCCACATTTCGCCAGTATATTAATGGTCCCATGTAATAGGTGGCGAGCCTATTGCTATCTACCGGGCACAGTTCCAGAGTCCAGGCAGTTATTGAGATAATTCCTAATGGAAAAATCCAATATTTATCACATAAATCGATGTTAATGTTGTGTATCATTGTTCAAAGGGTTTCGGTGCATGTCGTCTGACTTTTAATTTGTTCTGTTCCTAAAATGTCCACTTTCTGTAAAATTCCGAATCTCTTAAATGAGCATTTCCCAAAATGTCTACTTTCGAAAATGACTATTGGCGAAACAGGCGGGTATATTGCTTAATTGTTAACTTGTCGAAATGAAGTAATTAAGATAATCTACACATATTTCAATGAAAATTAAAGAAAAATTTTCTGGACGGGTGTTTTTACTTCATAGATAAATTTATTAAATACAAAAAGTGACGTTGTAATTTGTTAAAAATAAGGATTCTTTATTAATGTTCATTATTACGTAATATATTTATGCCACAGTGATGTGGGTGGAGGCGTGCGCGCAGGGCTCCATACAAATATACTTATCGATGTTAAGAAATACAGCCATATTTATGAGGGGTAATGCCCTGTTGGCGTAGTGGTCTGAAGCTCTACTGCCAATTATGAGGTCCCGGGTTTGGTCTCCAGGTCAGGCAAGAAGTGCAACCGGATTTTATCATCAGAAATTTCTTAACTAGCCTGAAGACTGAAACTGAAACCGGTAGATGGCAATAGACTCGCCCCCTATAACATGAGACATAAAAACATGAGTGGCAAAGTGGGGGTGTACCTAATACACCTGAAGATTAGTATCAGTATTATTGTGGTATTATCATTTATTCATTCAACTGGTACTGATCGTGGGTGTATTCCTTTGTGAAGAAGGCGTGATATTGTGTTCCAACCACCCTAATAAGAACTGGGTCCCAAAACTTGCACCTTTAAACCCGCACCCTATGTGCCAATTTATCCCATAACAATGGAACGTAATGCGACACGCACGATATAACAGAGAGAGGATTATAACATGATCGGACAACTGGAAAAATTGCCCAGATACAAGAATTCTCATGGGAAACAATGCATGCGGTACACAGGCAAAGATGACGAAGGAAAAAGTAGTGTCGAATGTGACTATTAACACGAATAAATTGGCGACTTCATTCCTGTGGGATTTCGGGAATTCTTTGTTATTTCTTGTGTCAAAACTCAAACTTAAAAATGTTCAAGTCAGTCTCAAAAATATATTTATGAACGTCAATATACCTATAAATAACAAATAAATGAATCTACCATGTGTTCTGAAATTGCTTCTACAAGAAGAACGCACAAGAATAAATATTGTGGGTTTAATTTTTAACTTTGCCAGTTATACAATTTTAGGTTTGCCTCTGTGGCTTAGAGGGTTGCCAGCGCTACTGTCGATCGTGATGTCTCAGGTTCGATTCGCAGGTCAGTTAAAAAGTGTGATTGGATTTTTCCATTAGGAATTATCTCAATGAACCTGGAATTGTGCCCGGTATGTTGGCAATAGAGGTACCTACTATTACATGGCAATTAAAAACATAACTGGCTATGTGTGGGTGTCCCTACAATGGGACTGGGTCCTGGATACACCGCTGCCTAAGTAACCCATCGGTAATAAATGTGATGTTACGTGTTGTTATGTTGTTAAATTTTTTCATTTTCTTAAACAAAATTACGTGCTGAAATTTTATAAAGCCGTATTTTAAGATTTCAAGTACGTATCGTAGGTACGAGAAATTTACCAAAACGATGTTTTGTGTTCCCATTCTATAAATATATATTCTTATATTTTTATAGTAGAGGAAACTAAGTCCCTGTTATTTTAGTTTCTCTTATAAACTCCCGGTATTTTTTTTTCAAAGTGAACTTCTAAAAATCCCAGTTTTACTCGTGTGATTGGTCGTTCACTACAAAAGATTAAACAGTTTATAAACAAAACCAAAATAATAGGTACATAGTTTACTTCGTCTTCAAAATATCAGGATTTATATATATCAAATAGGTTTACTACATTCGAAGGAAACAAGGGAATACAAAACATCGACGAACTGCTAAAAGGTCCCCTTTCCTGTTAGGAAGATATTTTGGAGCATAATTTTTGCCTACATTTCGCCATAGAGAGAAGCAAGTAATAGGTACGGCCATGTTAGTTGGTTAGTTGCGCAACGTGTCAGATGAGACGATCTCTGCCCACGCACTCCTACGCTCTGTCGAGTTTGTTTGGAAACATTTACACTTACCGTACAATTACATGTCGGCCTAAGGATTTTCGAAATGTTCTATGGCTTAGTGTATCTAGTCAGGTCAGTAAAAAGGTAGCTGTATTGTTTAGGTCTTAGGTCAATAAAGATACCTTGACAGTTAAAAAACTACATACAATTAACGGAGATTGCCTTAGTGAAGTATAAGTGGCCGCATGCCGGGTTCGATCCCCAGGTCAGGCAAAGTATTATTATACATTCTGGCGAAACGTGTACCTACTATGTGGCATTGAGTTCTGGGTACACCTCTGCCTAACCCTTTGGGAAAAAGGCGTGAATGTATGTTATGTTACAAAGACTACGCGGGTGAAACCGCGGGCGGGGCAAAGCCAGTAGAAAGTCTACCGTGCGTTTGGAAATATACCTCTAAAAGAAAAACAATCGATAAACTTAGGGGTCTTCAGGTAAAAGGCATGTTGATACTCATATTATGTGTACAATGGCCTTAACTATTTTGGATAAATTCCTTGTAGTATAAATGAATGAAAGAAGTACGTTTATTTGGACAACACTGCACAAAAGAACATTTCTAAAACAGAAACTTTAGGAACCTTGAAGTCCGACAGACAGTCAGACGTATAACATGACGAGGTATCTTTCCGAACGCACGGTAGACTCAGTACTGTATCTTCATTGACGTACAAAAGTGTCAGATTATGACCTATTTGAATAAATCTGTTTGAGTTTGAGTTTGAGTTTGAACAAAGTGATCCATCCTATAAGGGTTCTTTTTGATGTACGGAACCCTAAAAATGAATGGTTTATGAACAAAAATAATATTATGGGGACATATTATTTACATCATCTTCAAAATATCAAGATATATCTATAAAATCGGACTATTACTGTATTCGGAGGAAACAGGGGAATACAAAACATAGGATTGTGACGAACTGTTCAGAGCTAACTGCTATAACTGCTAACTGCTTTCCTGTTATTATTCATTGTACTTTATAAATAAATACTGAACTGGCACGAATTTGAAAATTTTTTTCACTTTTGAACCGTTCTCTAGAACTAACTGTTCCTGTTTTAACGAATGTCTAGTTTTAATTCGATTGTACATTCACGTTGCAATTGAACATTCTCAATTGCACAGTGAAGTGCACTGCAAACATCTGGAGCTCGAACGACCTGCTTCTATCATTTTACTCCTTAGAATAAAGAACACTGGAAAAACTTCCAATGTTCTGCAAATATGTATTCTGTTCGCGTTATCTGCAAATATGTATGGGATTTGACGTAATGATTATTGCGATTGTCAATTGTGTCCATTGGAAGTAGAGTAGTAAAACTACTACTGTGATATGACTATTTTTTGTGGCAGTTTTCGCGAAACAGTTTGAATGTGTGCCTGACACATTCAGATCACGCAAATTAATATAAAAAATGAAGCGTCAATGAAATTACGCTCATGTTATTCAGCAGCAGAGGAAGTTATGGCTTCTCAACTCTGATTCTGTATGCTCAAGAGATCTAAGTAGTTCTTGAAAATTAACACTTGGTCTTGTGAAATAATTTTCTCTTTTATATATAATACCACAGCAAATTCACTTATAATATTATATTTCCTAGATGTGCGCTTCCATACCAAGTTTTAACAATATCTAGATTCAGTACGTAACAAACATCCGTCCAAATTTTTACGTGTCTAAAATTACTAATCAATTCACACAAAAGTTATGATTTTACAATTACATACATACATTCATAACATACATTCACGCCTTTTTCCCGAAGGGGTAGGCAGAGATGTACCCAGGACTCAGTCCCACAGTAGATATACCCACATTTCGCCAGTATGTTATTGGTCCCATGTAATAGGGGGCGAGCCTATTGCCATCTACCGGGCACAGTTCCAGACTCCAGGCAGTTATTGAGATAATTCCTAATGGAAAAATCCAATATTTAACACTGCCTGACTTGGGGATCGAACCCGGGACCTCTTGATTGGCAGTCGAGCATGCGCCCTCTACGCCACCGAGGCAGTCAATTACATCCAATTTAAAATTAAATAATTCCTTCCTCCTTCCTCCTTATAGCCTCGGTGGCGTAGTGGGCGCAGGCTCGACTGCCGATCATGAAGTTCCGGGTTCGAGACTCAGGTCAGGCAAAGTGTTTCCATTAGGAATTATCTCAATAACAGCCCGAAGTCTGGAACTGTGCCCAGGCAATAGGCTTGCCTCCTGTTACATGGAACCAAAAACATACTGGCGAAATGTGGATGTACCTACTATGGGAGTCAGTCCTGGGTACACCTCTGCCTACCCCTTCGGAAAAAAGGCGTGATGATGGTATGTTGAGTTAAATAAATTTTAAATATTATATATTTAATAAACATTTATTTAAATTTAAACCAAAACATAAAAATAAATTATCACATTGATAAATATTTACAAAATTAAACTAGAATAAAACCTATCCCTAAATATAATCTAATAATCTAGATCTGCTAAACTTTGCTGAGTTTGAGTTAGAGTTTGAGTTTAAAAACCCTTGGTGGAGAGGAAAGTGGCTAGAAAACTGGTGGCATTGCCCCGTTGGATGCAGATGGTAATCCTTTGGGAAAAATACAAGCCAGTATCACCTGATGCCTCCACCAAGCGTTTTTATTTAAGTTCTTCTGTTAAAAAGTTCCCGAATAATTTGAAACACCCGTAACAAATCTTGAACAAATTCTAAAACATGAAGTACCTACTTCTATTGTATTGTTCAAAAATATCTTCTAATATTGATAAATATAATCTTCTAAACACAATTTGAAGTTTGTACAACTTGGGCAGTTCGAGTGTGTCGTTGTCCAATTTTGTTCAGCGACGTAATTGAAATTTTGTTTGTTACGAAAATGTTAAAAAGTTTATGTCAACATGTTTTTGTAGAGATTTTTTGTGTTGACTGTTTTGAACTTTTATTTTTGTAATTTTTCGGACTGTACCTACTTATAAAAAGTTTTGAGTATGAAAGAAATTGCCATTTTTGGCTGTTAGCAGAAACATTTTATAATATACCTATTATGTATTAACATAAATTTTTTAATTTTTTGTATGATAGTGAGTGACAAGACGAACAAATCTGACGATTTGCTAAATAGATGTTCTGCTATACAGACCATCTGATCTGAGTTGGACGTTTTGCTATATGGGCATTGTGCTAACTAGGTTTTCTGCTCATTAGACTTTTCGCGTTGTTGGATATTTTGATACTTAGACCTTCTGATCAGGAGGGGAACAAATCAGGTGCCTGATGGTAAGCATCATGATTGCCCATATCAGACACAGTGCCACACAGTGTTTTAAAATTCAAAATTCTGCGCGGCACTGCACTGCGCCTGTCACCCTGAGATATTAATTGTTGAAACTCGTCATGCCCAGTAACATATATATAAACATTTTATAATACATATACCTATATAAAAACGTCCTTCCTCGAAAGAGAGATTATTTTGTTGAGAGTGATCGACGTTCATCAATACATTTCTTTAATAGTATCGGAGGCAATTCGTCATTTCCAAAGCTGCGCTTGTGTTCTATCCGACGTATAACACAATATCATTTCAATATAAATATATTACAATATATTTATTATAGAAGTTTACATTATTTTTATACAACAAAAGGTTTAGGAGAGGCCTATGTCCAGCAGTGGACGATCATGGGCTGATGATGATGATGATGATGAACAAAAAGTTTAGAAGTACTTAGAGGGGTACATATGTTATTTTCCTCATATACCTAATGTTATTTTTTTTGTGTTTGAGTTTAAATTTTTATATTATGATTGTAGTGGTAGGCCTCTTTTGCAGGAGGCCACCTGGGGAAGTACCACACCTTTGCCAGTTATTCATCCGCCAAGCAGTAATGTCCAAACATTACTGTGTTCCGGTATGAAGGGCAATGTTACCAGCGAAATTACTGGGCATGATGAGATTCAACAACTCATATCTCAGGGTGATAGGCGCAGTGCAGTGTCGCGCAGAATTTTGAATTTTAAAATACTGGGTGGCACTGTGTCTGATATGGGCAATCATGATGCTTACCATCAGGCATCTGATGAGCTCGTCTTGTCACTCACTAACATAAAAAAAAAAAAAAAAAAATACTACTTTTTTTTTACGTGTTAGACTAAACTGACGTTTGACCGCAATCTGACCTGCTGGTAAGTAATGATGCGGCCTAAGTTGTAGCACGCTTGTTCAGTGCATGCCTATTCACTCTTGATTTGAACATACCCACGTTATAGTTTTCGGGAAAAACGGACGACGACAGCGAGTTCCATTGCTTCATCATTCTCATGATGAATGATGAGGCAAATCGCTTTGTGCGAGCTGTTGGTAAATCTACCAAAAAGTGGCGACGCTTTGCCGTTTGTCTCGAGGTTCGGTACGAGAAGGGCGATGGTGGAATCAGCTCGTATTTAAAATGCATGCTGCGTTCACTGGGCTTAGGATGCGCTTTTTATTAGTACCTACACAAAAAGCTATTGTATTAATTCTAAGTTAATAAGTTAATAAGTTCTAAGTTTCTTAAGTTCTAAAGGTAAATCTTGTTTGTGAACCGAATAAATTGTAAAAAATTAAAAGAAAAATATACCCATGAAACTAATAATTTTCAAAAGAAAAATTGCAAATTTCTCGATAATATTCAAATTGAATCATGTGGTAAATTATTTTGGTATCAATTTTTTTTGTCAACTTTACAATTATTTCTTTTGAAAGTTGTTTAGTTTGATGTGTAGATTCATAACGAAATCCCTTAACTATACCTACACCTTGTAACACCATCCATTATGTTCACAACTAAGCTGTGTTCGACAGTACCTTTCGTTATTTTTATCAGCTCAAAACATTTAATACCAAGAGACCAATCCAAACAAAAATTTCCTACGATCAACATTAAGGCAAATACTTTAAGCTTACTTGTAGGTACACTCAGCATCAAATTACTTTGATTAAAAAGTTCTCAAAGAGCTCATGTTTGCACGAGAACGTCATAATATAACGTTCAAACACACTCGGCGCACAAACATCTTCAAATTCTCCAAGACACCATCGTGTGTTATATTTTCTTAAGTCGATGCTGAATTATTAACGAAGTAGATACCTACAGTTTAGTGAGAATGTACTGGCGGTGCCAAAATACTTATGGAACAAACTGATCATTATAATATTTTTAAGGTTCCGTACCTCAAAAAAGGGGATTATAGGATCACTTTTTTGTTCGTCTGTCTGTCTGTCTGTCTGTTAGTCTGTTTGGCTGTCCATCTGTCAAGACAGTTTTTCACGGGAACGCGTGGAGGTATCAAGTTGAAATTGATATCAAATATGCAGGTCTACGGTCCCTTGTGGTGTTTGGTGTGATGACTTTACGCCTTTTAATTTTTTTTTTTAATTTTTTTTTAATTTCAAAATTTCTTTATTGGAACATTTTTTACAAAATGGATATAAACATTATGAACGATGATGCCTGCGAAAGTTTGGATAAACTGTGTTGCAGACACCATCGCCCTCCTCCTTAACAGATTCGTTCCAGATAGGTTTTTATGTGTACATTTTAACAATAATTTTCAGTAAGAGTTCAAAACATGTTATTTCTATTTTACCATATAAGATCTAAAATTTTTAAGATTAACAATAATAATAATTATAATATATATTGCTAATAGATGACTATAAACTAAATATAGAAGGTGGGGTGTGTATGTGAGGGTGTGTGTGTGTGTGTGTGTGTGTGTGTGTGTGTGTGTGTGTGTGTGTGTGAGGATATGTTTGTGGTATATATGAGGGGGGGTGTGTGGGAGTGTGTGGTGTATGTGTGTGTGATATTTGCTCGTGTATATACGCAAAGTAGTCAATACTCATTTCAGAAATATTAAGAAATTTTCAGTATCCTGATATGAGAGGGATTGTAACCATTCTTGAATCTTTCTTCTACATTTCCGAGAGTGAAGAGGGTAGATAGTAAGTATCTTATTAACTTTGTTATATAAAGTGTTGCTAATGCTGAAATATTGACGTCTCGCAAGGGCAGTTCGGTACAGCTCGGTATTGCAGACAATATCCGCTCGGCGCTTTTTCTGAGACAGTTCAGGGTCATAGATTAGTTCGGTATGCTTGCGTTGAATTGTGTGAAGGATGAATAGCTGTCGAACGGTGAGGACTTTACATAGAGAATACAGTTCGGATGTGGGAAAACGAGTAGGTTTTTTAATAAGGACTTTTAAAACTGCTCTCTGTGCCCTTTCAAGTCTAAGCATATGGGTTTTGACAGAGCCACCCCAAGATGTTATGCAGTAGCTCAATACTGACTGTGCTAACGCGAAGTAAATGGTCCTGATGGATTGGAAATCTGCAAGATGCCTGATGTTTTTAAAAACGTACATAAGCTTCCTAGTGCGAGATACCGTTGCATCAATATGCTCTTTCCAGTTCATGCTGTTTCCTATCATTACTCCAAGATACTTCACGCTAGGGGATCTGTCAATACTATTACACTGGCAGCATTGTGAGAACTGATCATGGCAGGTGTGAGCGCGTATGTTTAAAGATTGGTCTGGTTGCGTGGAGGTATTCGGGGTGAACGTAATGTATTTGGTCTTTGTAAGATTTAAGGTTAGCAGATTCAGGCCCAGCCAGTTCATAACAACCTGCAGAGCTTTTTCAGAGAAGTCGCTAGCTTCCTTCCAGTCTCGGCCACATACTAGGAGAGCTGTGTCATCCGCGTAGGTTAATATTTTACAGTTTGGAAGGGATAATGAACATAGCTGATTTATATATATAAGGAATAAAGTTGGACCAAGAACGCTACCCTGGGGAACTCCAAAATGTATTTGTTGTTCTGAGCTGGTATGGTTATCAATTTTAACAATTTGTGTTCGGGTCGTGAGGTAACTTTTGAAAATTGCATTGGCTATGCCTCTAATACCTATGTCTTCAAGTTTGTGCAGTAAGATGGGGATAGATACCGTATCAAACGCCTTAGAAACGTCTAAAAATATTCCAATGACCCTTAATTTGCTGTCAATAGATTTGACTACGAATTCGGTGAGCTCAAGAACAGCATCTTCAGTGGATCTCCCTCTTCGAAAGCCGAATTGGTTATTAGATAAGATGTTATTCTGATCCAGGAACCGAATCAGCCTAGTGTTTAAGATTTTTTCGAATATTTTAGATAAAGTGGATAAAACAGAAATAGGCCTGTAGTTTGTGACACAGTATTTATCCCCACTCTTGTAGATAGGATGGACGATAGCTTTCTTGAAAGCACTAGGGAAGATCCCAGAATTAAGGCAGAGATTAAATAGGGCACTTAGGATTGGTATGAGTTCATGTTTTGCTGCCTTAATAACGGATGTGGGTATACCATCCCATCCGACTGCACACCTGGCTTTGAGACCAATAATAACGCGCTCAACTTCTCTGTTATCTACACTGAACAGAACCATAGAATTGAGCGGCGACTGGTTTGGTGGCTGTCCAATAAACTGTGCATCTGATGGGAACGATTGCATAGGTGGAGTGTCAATTTTTGCAGCTAAAGATTTTCCCACATTGGCGAAGAATTCGTTTACATCATCCACTGATTGTTTAGGATCCAATGTAAGTTTAAGTAATTCCGATGCACCAGCCGGAAAGCGAGCTGTTGGTAAATCTACCAAAAAGTGGCGACGCTTTGCCGTTTGTCTCGAGGTTCGGTACGAGAAGGGCGATGGTGGAATCAGCTCGTATTTAAAATGCATGCTGCGTTCACTGGGTTTAGGATGCGCTTTTTATTAGTACCTACACAAAAAGCTATTGTATTAATTGATATAAGTTCTAAAGGTAAATCTTGTTTGTGAACCGAATAAATTGTAAAAAATTAAAAGAAAAATATACCCATGAAACTAATAATTTTCAAAAGAAAGAATTGCAAATTTCTCGAAAATATTCAAATTGAATCATGTGGTAAATTATTTTGGTATCAATTTTTTTTGTCAACTTCACAATTATTTCTTTTGAAAGTTGTTTAGTTTGATGTGTAGATTCATAACGAAATCCCTTAACTATACCTACACCTTGTAACACCATCCATTATGTTCACAACTAAGCTGTGTTCGACAGTACCTTTCGTTATTTTTATCAGCTCAAAACATTTAATACCAAGAGACCAACCCAAACAAAAATTTCCTACGATCAACATTAAGGCAAATACTTTAAGCTTACTTGTAGGTACACTCAGCATCAAATTACTTTGATTAAAAAGTTCTCAAAGAGCTCATGTTTGCACGAGAACGTCATAATATAACGTTCAAACACACTCGGCGCACAAACATCTTCAAATTCTCCAAGACACCATCGTGTGTTATATTTTCTTAAGTCGATGCTGAATTATTAACGAAGTAGATACCTACAGTTTAGTGAGAATGTACTGGCGGTGCCAAAATACTTATGGAACAAACTGATCATTATAATATTTTTAAGGTTCCGTACCTCAAAAAAGGGGATTATAGGATCACTTTTTTGTTCGTCTGTCTGTCTGTTAGTCTGTTTGGCTGTCCATCTGTCAAGACAGTTTTTCACGGGAACGCGTGGAGGTATCAAGTTGAAATTGATATCAAATATGCAGGTCTACGGTCCCTTGTGGTGTTTGGTGTGATGACTTTACGCCTTTGTGTTCACATCGTGAGAAGGTTTACATGATTGGAACTGTCATGGAAATGAAGGCCCCTAAATGAGATCGCGGTAGACCCCCTGCCACCTGGATGGAAACAGTAAAGAGGGACATAGAAATAGATTTGCATTCGGATAAGGCACAACAACGCCCAGACTGGCACATTTAGACTAGGAGGGCCGACCCTTTATGAAATGCGATAGCAATGAAGATGCTGTTAAGTTGTATTTCAATTTTCCATCTATAACGTTAGTTAAAGTACTCGTAATATGAATTATTACAGCAAAGATAATTGTACAGCAAAATATTATAACAACATCTACGAGTATGTCTATTGCAATATTTATTTAAAATAAAATAAAAAAAATATAGTAATTAAGCACAACGCTAGGACAAACTTGAAAATTTATCTTGAGCCAGGAGAAACTGATCAAAAATAGAATCAAAATTAGGTATCAGAATTATTGTCAGAAAATAGTATCTCAAAAACATAATAAACGAATTGTAGAAAGTTTTCTTAATAAAACAATTCTACTTCAATATAAAAAATACAATATTGAATTCTGTCGATGATTGTCCCCAAGTAGAATCAAGTTAAGTATCCGGGGTGCGGCGGGTGGGGCACAGTATCGACATACGTTTACTGGGAATATCCGCTGCTTTCTTCAAGACCTTTTCTAGGCGGCAAAGATTAATCACGTAGATAGGACGCTTTCGGAATTTATTATAATAAAAAAGCAATTTAACATTCAATTAGCGTTAACCAGTGACCGTGACATTTTTTACTTTTCTAATAGGTGCTGTGTCTGAGGTAAGCTCGACTTTACGCTTAAGTGAGATTCAGGATTTTTTATTTAAAATGTAATATTATGCAAATAGTTGCTACCAAAATTTGGTATAATCATTAAACATTTATCGCATGATTTTAGGAAATTTGACTACATATTGGTGTGTACAATTTATATAATTCATCAAACCTAGATAAGTCGCACAGAAAAACAATGTGAATGCAATTAAACATACATAAAACCTATCCAGTGAGCTTCACTGAGACAAAACAAAAATAGGCAAAATACTTCAATAAAAGTCCGTTCTGTATTTTTTCTAGTCTTAATCCTCACAGAGGGGGAGTACTCGTATACAGCATAGTTCACGGCGGGCGTCTAGTTAAATCAGCCCCACGCGCTCGAGCGGTGCCGACGTGAATAGCCCGCTTTATTTACATTCTATTGGTTGACTCGCCCGCGCCGGCTAGCGTGAATGGCCGGATTATAATATTTTGACGTAAATATTTTGACAAAGAATTTCCTTGGTTTGAGCATGCAGCATGAAATAGTACCTATTACAACCGACACTAAACGTCGCGAGTGTTGACGGCGGTAGAGGACTGACGAGTGGAGCGGGAAGCGGCCTACGTTTTGTCAAATCCCTTAATAACATAACATTACATACAATCGTGCCTTTTCCCGAAGGGTTAGGCAAAAGCCCAGGAGTCAGACCTATAGTAGATAAACCGACATTTCACCAGAATGTTATTGGTCCCATGTAATAGGGAGCGAGCCTATTGCCATCTACCGGGCACAGTTCCAGACTCCAGGCAGTTACTGAGATAATAATTCCTAATGGAAAAATCCGTGGCAGTCATCCCTTAATATCAGCGGAAAAATAAACGAAACCAAAACAAGAAACCATATCTTAATAACTACTCAAAGACATAAATAAGTACTAAGTACCTAAGGCGTAAAACGCATCGCCACCGCCCCAATTCCTCTGAAAATTCTGAGAAAATCACCGAATTGTGATAGGCAAAGTTGCGAGCTGTCAAAACTTATGACAGATACCTTCAGTGACGAGGGGCGGCCTTACAGACGACTCATATTTAATTCCGGGAAGTTTTCCTTAGATATTTAAAGCTTTACTTTATAAAACAATGCGTTTCCTGCTAGAAAATATATTGAAGAATGCCTTCATTGTGCGTCTTTGTTCGCGGTTACCTCCTTCTAGTTTATGTTTGCCTGGTACTTCTTATTAATTACCAGCTGCATTCCGCGGTTTCTTATAAATAAATAAATAAAAATAAAATAAAAAGCCTTTTATTTCTTGCTTATCCTATACAGTTTTAATATCTATTAGCGATTTGCATGCAAAATTAATCCAATTTCAAAATTTATTTTACTAATTTTAGTGCATTTTAAAAATAAAAAAACATTAAGAATTATATGATTAGACCTTGAGTATTAAAAAATATGTTTAGTAAATACTTATGATTTAAAATATAAATAACATCCATAATTTCTTATACTCACTTAAAAGTTGTTAGTCACATACGAAATTTCAACCATATGGCTCAGAAGTTTCGATGTGAAACGGTAAACATAGGTACTTCATCCAAATTTTTGTGTTCTATATTTTGATACGATCATGCTATTTGATCATGTGTCATTTCGATAATATTTAGGAAATGATTAGGTCTTTCAGATATGATTACCATCAAGTCGTATAATTATTTTTTAATTTATTTATTTATATATTATACACAATAATAGAAAGCTTACAGTTATACCAAAGCGCTATTACATATAACTTAAATACATTTTAATAATGACTTGTATATCGCCGTGAAATATTAAGAATCGTTAGTTTATAATTAAAATAACGTTTAGGTTCGGTTTTTTTTTATTATAGTGTGTAACAAGAGGAGCAAATCAGGTGCCTGATGGTAAGCATCATGATTACCCATATCAGACACAGTGCCACCCAGTGTTTAAAAATCAGAAATTCTGCGCGGCACTACACTGCATCTGTCACCCTGAGATAGTAATTGTTGAAACTCGTCATGCCCAGTAATTTCGCAGGTAACAATGCCCTTCAGACCGGAACACAGTAATGTTTGCACATTACTGCTTGGCGGATGAATAACTGGCAAAGGTGCGGTACTTCCCCAGGCGGCCCCCTGCAAAAGAGGCCTATCACAACTCGGTTGTTTATAAACTAAGCTAATTATAAACTAACGGTTCTTACGATTTCACGGTGACAGATACACCAATTAATTTAGTATCTATTGGAAACACAGATATTAATCTAATTGGAAACATCATACAAACGTGTTAATTCAATAGAAGACCTTGGGTACCAGTTTGTCCCTTCAAACGTGAGCCCTTCAAAGTTTAGATGAACGATATTAATAAGCATAAACACAGAAACCTAGACTGCGACGCTGCGACTACTGTACGAGTATTTACCTGCGAAATTGAACTTCGCGCAATTTACCCATTCCAATCAGATATTCAGATTAGAGAGGCATGCAATTCAGTGTGCGGCGTGCACTCATCCAACGTCAATTCAAAAAATAACCTTAACGGGCGGAAGCGCATTTGAAATCGAATTGCAGCGGCCAATAGTCGTTAGGCTTTTTAGGTGCACTTATCGCCCACTTTTAGTGCACATGGAACCCAGAGCTGGTCGCCCGGGAGACGGTCCCGGGACGAACCCCACCTCGGGTACACACCGACCCCTAGGCTTCTTTCTCCCTTAGAACACAGTCGAAAACCGACCTTAACGTTTCAAACTTACGGCGATTCGCGAGTTTATGAATGTAGAAGCAGCGATTTGTATGCTATGCAACATGGAATAGGGTCTGCTTTTCGAACACTAATTCGTTTATCGTTCTCTGCTTATTTTGGAGAAAATTGTACCTTATACATATCGTGATAAAGTCACAATTTCCACTTGTGTTGTGGGGTGGTGTGGTAGGGAGGTTCGTTATAGGTAGTCACCTCATTCATAATCACAGGGATGTCGAACGCGCAGGTGGTTTAGATTCCAGATTTATCGTCGCGAGGTGAAGCCGACCACTTTATAATCTGTATTGTTTACATTTTCTTATTTTATTAATGGACTTTTATAATGAAAATGGTATTCAATTTAAGCATAACGATAGTACCTGAACATACATACATACATATTATAATAATATATGTATTTCTTCGTGTCCTATGTGTGATTTCAGGGTCTAAACTATGTAACTACAAACTGAATTTCAGCAAAATCGCCTCAGTAGTTTAGGCGTGAAAGAGTAACAAACATCCATCCATCCATTCATCCTCACAAACTTTCGCATTTATAATATTGTTAGTAGGGTTGATAGGATTATTAGTAGGAAACATAATATTATGTGGTGATATTAATATAGCACTGCATACTCGTAGTTGATCACAACGATATTAATGTATTACGTACTAGAATTCGCGTTCCGAACACTCACTTTGTTCGACTAAAGTGCACTTCAATCCGTGCACGTTACTTAGTGTAGCTCCGACATCCATGCAGTGTGAACGTGTACGGAGCTGTGCTTATATTACGGGAAAACAAATTGAGTATTTATTTTTTTAATATTATGTTTCTTTAATGTTTAACCGAAACATAATTTCGGTTAATTTGATTACAAACTATAGTTAACGTATTTGACCTTAATAAATAAACGCAACTTTTTTATAAATATAAAATAGGCTTACGTTTGACCTCAACTTCGCTTGATGGAAGGCGAAGATGAGGCCTAAGATGGTACACGTTTGCCTAGAAGGTTTCTGTTCACTTTGGCCTTAAAGATGTCCAGATTAAAGCGTTCCGGAAAAACCAACCTCGGCAGAGAGTTCCACTCCTTAGCCGTCCGAATAATGAAGGAAGAGGCAAACCGCTTCGTGCGTAATGGAGGAATGTCTACAACATCAGGGTGAAACTGCTCGTCGCGCTAAGTCGTTTGGTGATGGAAAGGGGAAGGGAGTAACTTTAATGAACTAAGTAACAGCAAAACAGCAAGAATTTGAGCAAATATTTTTTCAGGAAGTCCTTGTTTATCGTAGAATATACGCCAATGGTTGATCATGAATGGAGACCATAAACTGGCAAGCGCAGCATAAGACGACCACCCACAAGGTGGACGATCTAATAAAGGCAGCAGGAACACGCTGGGTGCAAGCCGCTTACAAACGGACACTCTCTCTCTTCTTTTTCGTTAAGTTCTTGACAGAACGGTCGTGGTCGTCATGATGAGTCTTTTGCATAGGCAGATATTGTTCGCCTCAAAATATATCGCCTTTTCTCCCTATTCGTGGTCATTTTGGAACATTCATGCAGGGGTTCTGTTCGCAGTCAGCATTATGCTGAGTTGGAGCCGTGTGTGAAAGGTAACACACCTTGTTCCTGTCTTATTGTGTACTGTGTACCTACAATAATATAGTTTATTTTTGTAATTACCTAGGAAAAATGTTGTGTGTTGCAATAAACGTATTTCCTTTCTTTCTTTCTTATGGCTGATATAATGTCCTCATATTTTGAATAATCTTTACTCAATTGTCATTAGATTCGTAACAAATGCCTAACAGAGATTAATCCAGCTATCTAAAGACCCGTGTATACCTTTCACAGACGAATTAAAACATAAACTAAGCCGCACTCACCACATAAAGCGCCTTACACACTTACCTGAAAGTAAAACGACAAACGTTAATAAAGGCTCATTTACATATTACGACCCCTCTATGAAAGGGCTTTTGAATTCAAATTCGCGGTAGTTTGCGGTAGAACCGCGGGCGTAGTTACCGAGAGGGAGCGGATAAAATATTAGGGTACATTTTGTAAAAAGAAAGCACAATTTTTCAACAGTTCGGTAGGTTAAGCAATTTTTGCAATGTCCGTCCGATTATAGTCATTTTAGGTAGTAAAGTTCCTCTTTTAGCTGCTTCCTGTTAAGGCTGTTATTGCACTCTAATTATAATGGAACGCCATAAGCTTTATTGCAACGGTGGCGCAGTGATACGCAAGAACTACTACCGAGCATAATGTGTTCTCGGGTTCGATACCCAGGCTTGGCAAAAGGTCTATTGGATTTTTACATTAGGGATTTTCTCAGTAACAGCCTGGAGTCTGGAACTGTGCCCGGTTGATGGCAATTGGCTCGCCCCCGATTACATAAGACCTAAAAAATTTAACTGGCGAAAAGTGGTAGTACCTACTAATATGAGACTGGGTCTTGGGTACACCTCTGTCTATTCCTTCTGTAAGAAACTTCTAAGTGACATAAGTCGGGCGATAGTTTACAGATATAATATATCTATCATGCCGGCATGCCGATACACCTGCATGATAGGAAGAAAATATTATTAGGACACTAAGATATAAAACTATGTTATAATTTGATATAATTTGAGCTGTGCTCCGCGGTTACACCCGCGTAGACACCGTTCCCGTGGGAATATCGGAATAAAAAGCATTCTATACGTTAAGACACGGTCTAAACTACCTATATACCGAATTTCAGCCCAATCGGTTCAGAATTTTTGGCGTGAAAGAGTAACAAACATCCTCACAAACATTCGCATTTATGTATAATATTAGCAAGATAGGATTAGACTGAGATAATAGATCGCCTTCGCTCATACAATGTGATCATATTTTTTATATTTCCATGGAAACTAACGTAGACAATGGATGTCAGAGTGGAGCGTAATGAAATCGTCGGAGCTTTCCATGAAAATAGAATTTAAGAGAATAATATACTAGTAGCGAGGAATTTGAAGCCAATGAAAAATTTCCCAACCCGATGTTTCATATTTCCGTTTTCGCCAAAAATAATGAACCTACATACATACATACAGTCACGCCCTGTTCCCGGTGGGGTAGGCAGAGACACCTGAACCTATTGGATACATTTTGAGAATGAACTTATATACCATGTTCCTATCATTTCATTTCGTTTTATAAACTCTAGATTATTAATCTATAGTAAAATTGAGTAAGTTCCAAGTTTTTGATGGATCGTATTTCATTTACAATAAGTTTTAAGTCCCCTTAACGACATTGCTTAAAGGTCTCACAGTAAAAACCGTAAAGAAAATGTTTGTTGTCGTCATTTCGTGAAGGCCGCACCTTTAATAAGGAGTTTTTTTCTATTAAATAACTTTTGTAGGTGTGAAAAAAGTATTATTTGAAAATATCTTTACTAGGCCATGGTGAACAAAAAGTTGATATCAAAATTAAAATCCTGACCAAACGATACGCTTTCAAACGATACTGTGTCTAAACGCTACGATGCTCAAATTATAAAGGTTCTTGTACCTAGTTCCGTAAGAATTGCAAGTATCAAGCTTACTATCAATGCGTAAAATACTTTCTCACAATTCCTTTGAAGTGCAAGATACCGATAAGTTCTTGGTTTCCCTTAACAGGAAAGCGGACCTGTTAGCAGTTTGACACAATTCTAGGGAAAATTTACCAAATCATGTTACAAAACATGATTTGGTAAATTTTCCCCTGTTTCGGAATATAGAAAACCTATTTGATATATTTATAGCCAGATATTTTGAAGATGAAAATGAAGTAAGCTAATTCTTATTATTTTATGTTTGTTTATAAACTGTTAATTTTTTAGTAGTGAACGTCCAATTTAGCGAGTAAAACTGGAATTTTAAGAAGTTAACTATAAAAAACCGAGAGTTTATAAGAGAATCTAAAATGACAGGGGCATGGTTTACTTTAATATAAAAAATATAGGGATACCAATTTAAAGAATAGGTAAACAATATTCAGAGGAACATGGGAATACAAAACCCCGATTTGATAAAATTTTCATAGGATTGTGTCAAATTTGTAAAAGGCCGCGTACGCTCTTAAAAGCTGGCACAGGTTGGCGATTGAGGAAATGGAGTTACATTTGTTAAAAATTAATTTACCCGTACGTGATTGCTAGCCAAGTCAATCCAAGTCTAGCAAACTGACAAGCCTATTAGCCCTGACGGACTGCCAGCTTAAGACACCAGTATTTGCCGAGCATACCAACATCAATCCTTGCAGAGTACACCCACCAGATTCAAAAAGAGCATTCGATGAAAATGGCCCATTCTTCGTCAAGCGCCCAAAGGAAATGAACCGTTAATAAAATCTCAGTGAAAAAAGCGAAGCATATCACGTAAAATGTGACCAATATTTCCAAGAAAGAAAAGCAATGGTAAAAATAATTAGCCACCGGTTTTACTTCTGTTTCAGCATTAGTATAAATATATATATATCCATAACAATACGAAAACTTGGGGAAAAACCACAGCGTATTTTTCCCCGATTCTATTCATTTCGGGTTTTAAAAAGTAACGACATTAAGAGTCATCAAAACACCTCCATTACGTGCCTGTTTGTTCCATCCTTGCATAATTATGTCACAAAATAGATAGACACAGAAGACAGGCTGCTAATATAAGCGAAGACATCACAGAGAAACGCGCACCATCACATAGGAATCTTATCAAAAACCACTTGACTTGTAGGAGCAAAAAATTACTCAGTGTGGGAAAATTATATATATTTCCACTTGCCGGTATACATAAATAGGCTAATACGTATCAAAATAGTAAATAAAAAATAAAATCAAAATAGATAACGGTGTATTATGAAAATTAAAAAAAAATTTATAATTATTAATAATTACGGTTACGGCGCGAGCGCACAATCGAAAGAATATTTTTATAATAATTAAATTTCTTGTGTTTCTTGGGCCAGATATGAGTAGACGCGACGCTGCGCCGACCCCTGAGCGGTACCCTAGTATTACTATAGGTAGGTACTCTAGATGTTTGATAGACCCAACCTTCGGTACCTTTTCAATTTGTGATTACGTGAACTGTCGAAACGAGAACGTCGACACAACTTTTATAATCTCCATCCGAAGTGAGAAACCAAATTGTCATTCCTAACGTAATTACACTTTTAATTTTACTTGTTGCTAGCGTGAAACACGGGCGCCATTAACTTTTTACGATGAACAAAATGGCCGCCGAAAAAGCGCGCGAACTCTTCGGCTTCGTTCAAAAACGCGTCTTGGGGCAGCTAGGTTAAGATTGATAGTGGAAGTACAAGAAAAGGTAGTGTGACTTTATGAGATTCCTAGGATAGCTTTAATAGGTGGTCGGGGCTTTCAGCGCTTCAGCGTAACTTGTAGTCGTAAAGTAAAGTTTGCGGCTGCCGAGGGTTTCGGAACTATGTCTTTATGTTTGCGCCTTTCTCTTGACTCTTGAGTTTTTGGGGTACTTACTTTGTTAATTGCGTTTATATACCTACCTCTATAAATGTCACATTGCAACCAGTGTAGGCGTACAACACACATAGCGTACAGTGTAGCCCAAAATAGCGTAAAGAGCTATGGAGAGGGCTATGCTCGGGATTTCTCTGCGAGATCGAATCAGAATGAGGAGATCCGTAGACGATCGAAATTTACCGACATAGCCCAGCGGATTAGTAAGTTGAAGTGGCAATGGGCAGGGCACATAGCATGTAGAACTCATAGCCGGACTGGACGGATACCTAATCAATATTTTATTACTAACTACCCGCAAAACTTAAGATTAAATGACACTATCCTTTTGGTATTAATAGTTTTAATGTGCTCCTAGCCTAGACTTTTGAATAATTATATATAAAATATATATAATTATTCAAAATTCTTTATTGACATAACACTGACTGATCTAACTTAATTTTGGTGGTTTTTCACTGTCAGGATAAGTATTGTTATTGTTCTGCGATGTTATTGTCACTGAGCGTCCAAACTTTCTGTCCTATTCTGTTGCCTTATGACGTAGTAAAGTTTAAATAGTTTTGTTTGTTCCTTTTGAAACAAACAGATTTCAGACAAGCAAAGTCAGATGAATATAATAAAATTCAAGGCTAGAATTTCATTATTAGGATTTTAGCTATACCTGCGGGCCGCTGATCCATTATTGATATCCATATATTTTTCATTTGGCTGCCTCGGTGGCGTAGAGGACGTATGCTCGACTGCCAATCAAGAGGTCCCGGGTTCGATCCCCAGGTCAGGCAGTGTTAAATATTGGATTTTTCCATTAGGAATTATCTCAATAACTGCCTGGAGTCTGGAACTGTGCCCGGTAGATGGCAATAGGCTCGCCCCCTATTACATGGGACCAATACCATACCGGCGAAATGTGGGTGTATCTACTATGGGACTGAGTCCTGGGTACACCTCTGCCTACCCCTTCGGGAAAAAAGGCGTGAATGTATGTATGTATGTATGTATATATTTTTCATCATCATCTCAACCGTAGGACGTCCACTACTGGGCATAGGTATCTTTATTTTTTTATCTAGTCCGTTTGTAATTGGGTTGGATTCAGCGAGTGTCTGCTGTCTATCCACCTTGTAGGTGTGAGTCCTGCGCTTGCCGATTCATGTGCATTCGAGAACTTTGCAGCCCCATCGGCCATCAGTTCTACGAGCTATGTGCCCTGCCCATTGCCACTTCCCTAGCTAATCCGCTGGGCTATGTCGGTATATATTTTTACGAGACTATTATACTATTATATTTTTTCAGACCGCTTAGGTGGGCTAGCGTGCTTGTATTGTGTAATTTTTAGGCAGTTAAATAGTTATTGAACTTTATATCGCGTACAAAAGCATTACTGCTGGTATTTAGTCTAATAAAAATTTTTAGATTTAAGCGCTCTGAAAATGGATAATGTACCTAATGGCCATTTTATTACTACTAACCTACAGTTTGACTACTATAGGTCGACAACTACCAATAATTGTTTAAAAAACGGACTTCTGGAACTAAAATTTTTAGTTTTTAGTTCCGATTTTAAGTGTCAAAAATTACATGCACAGTGCACCGCCCTCCCGCCCGCGTTATATTTTTATTAGTGATTATTTTTATTAGTGATACCATTTATATATCGACGTGTTTCACGTCTACACGACGCATCGGAACTAAAAACTAAAGATTCTTAGTTCCAGAAGTCCACAATGGAATTCAGAAAAGTAACGCCAAATTCAATTCAACAAACAAAACAAAACAAAATTCAACAAACAAACGCCAGAACCAATCATTAATACAATATGCAAATCTTTTTTATTTTATTCAGAGTTACAAAATTATTGCTATAACTATAACTAATACCAAGCATGTATTATAAAACCAAGTAGAATATTTCTGGCAAAAACACAAATCGTGTTACGCCACAAATCTAAAAACATTTTTACTAAAATACCAATGTGACCTCTTCCCTTAGAGCATAGATCCTCGGAAGTTTCAAAACGTTAACTTCTACAACACAACCTTTTTCTGCCGATTTTGCGGTAAGATAAACAGGTACATGCACACATTAAAAAAATTAAATAATGCAGAAAATTTACTACTTGTAGTAAATTTATTTTGATTTCTATGCACACAATAAATTATAGAGTTACATGAGCAAATAGTCTAAGCATCCCTACTGACGTGGGAAGTTGAATGAAATAAATTAAATAATAATAAATAAATAAATAATAATATGGCACCACTTCCACGCACGGGGCATCTGGTCCCAAACTAGGTAGAACCTGTGCTATTGTAACGAGAAAACTTATATACGCTTAACACTCAGATACAGATCAAATAGACATGCGCACAAAATGTTTGACCTAGGCGGGGATTGAACCCGGAACCTGCAGCTAGCTCAGAAGGCGGGGGCACCATCGGCTGAGCCAACCGGCCAGTCTCTTTATGCGTACGATTGACACCTCCCGTTCAGAATTCTCTAAACCCCTTCCATTCCACTCCATCCCTTCTACATTGACACCATCAATCTGGAAGTCACACTCGTACATGGTAAGGCGTTGTGACAACTGACCAATTGCTGCTATTATTTACTACGGACCACGGACGGCCAAGGACTTCGACTTTTGCATTTTCTCTTCGGATTTGTTTTAGTTCTGTACTAACGACGTTATAAGATCTTTTTATAGTTTGAAGCAGCGAGTTTGAAGTTATGTTTTGTCCTGGGTTCTATCTAGTGATAGGTGCAGGCAAAGTGTTAAATATTGGATTTTTCCATTAGCAACAACTTCCACACACGGTCACCTGGTTCCAAACTAGGCTAGAAGCCTGTACTATGGTAACCAGATGACTGATATACATACTTATATGGATTATAACACCCAGACACAGATCAAACAGACATGTTCATGCACACAAATGTTTGACCTGGCCGGGGATCGAACCCGGGCCCTGCGGCACAGAAAGCAGAGTTACTACCATCTGCACCAACGAGGCTGTCGATAATAGTCGAGGATGTTGATAATCTCAATAACTACCTGAAGTCTGGAACTATGCCCGGTAGATGGCAATAGGCTCGCCCCCCATAACATGGGACCAATAACATACTGTTGAAATGTGGGTGTGCCTTCTATGGGACTGAGTCCTGGCAGAGGAGTACCTCTGCCTACCCCTTCGGGAAAAAATCATGATTTTTATGAAAACGCAACATATTCCCGCGATTTTGGAGCGTGAGCTCAGAGGAAATAATTTTAATATCTACGAAACTTAGGTCAAGGGTTTTGAGATAAACCAGGTACAATCCCAGACACCATCTAGGCTGTCATTAAGAAAATTTTTATATACTTTTGCCTGATCTGGGAGTCGAACCCGGGACCACCACCGATCCATCGAGGTAGTGAGTTGGTCGTTTGTATCCCTAAGTTTGTCAAATCAATTTGAAATTTAACATTGAATGTCCTCTGATATTCTCCGAACGTGTCAGATAGTTCCACAAAATCTTAGATAATATATCGTAATCTACACTCACAATAAAACGAACTTACCCCAATTACGTTCATACCCCACAGTTAGATTACACTAAAACCTTTACTTTTCCCATTCCTCGACATTTTACGAGGTAAGTACCAGGGACGGCTGACCAATTGCGTCCATTAGTTACAATGTCCGGGGGCTGTATCGTTGGTGCACAATCGAGGCTTTAGGGTAGTTAAGGAATGCTCGGGGTCAAGCTGTTCTTGGGTGGGGGTGAACGTTATCGTAATGGAAGTTTAAATAAAATATTTAATGCGTCTTGCGAGCGTAGTGTGAGCTCCCTTTAAAGCGTATCTTAGGTACGAAAAATTTGACAAAAACTTTGAAGATTTACCAAATCGATGTTTTGTATTCTCTTTTCTCCTCCAAATATAGTAAACCTATTTGATATAATATTTCATTAGATCCTCTTTTCTGTCTAAAGTTTACGTTCTCGGTTTTTCCATAGGTTATTGTGATAATTATCTCGAAAACTGCCTGGCGTCTGGAACTGTGCCCGGTAGATGGCAATAGGCTCGCCCCCTATTACATGGGACCAATAACATACTGGCGAAATGTGGCGAATTGTGAATGTCTACACAAGACCTACAATGACTACACAAGATTACTTTAAGTACGCCTGAAATCGACAATTTTAACGATCGCACGCATGAACTGGCGTTTGTCCACGACAATCGGTGGCGTAGAGCGAGCATGCTCGACTGTCGCGATCATGAGGTCCCGGGTTCGATCCCCAGATCGGGCAAAGTTTTTAATATTTTTCCATTATGAATTATCTCAATAACTACCTGGCGACTGGAACTGTGCTCGGTAGATGTCTATAGGCCTTATCAGATCGTCTGTCCAACTTGTGGGTGGACGTCCTACGCTGCGCTTGCCAGTCCGTGGTCTCCATTCGAGAACTTTACAGCCCCATCGGCCGTCAGCTCTATGTGCTATGTCTGCTATGCCCTGCACATTGCTACTTCAACTTGCTAATCCACTGGGCTATGTCGATAACTTTCGTTCGTCTACGAATCTCCTCATTTCAGATTCGATCTCGCAGAGAAATCCCGAGCACAGCTTTCTCCATAACTCGTTGCACTACTTTGAGCTTGCTGATTTTTTTTTTTTTATGATAGTGAGTGACAAGACGAGCTCGTCAGATGCCTGATGGTAAGCATCATGATTGCCCATATCAGACACAGTGCCACCCAGTATTTTAAAATTCTAAATTCTGCGCGGCACTGCACTGCGCCTATCACCCTGAGATATGAGTTGTTGAATCTCATCATGCCCAGTAATTTCGCTGGTAACATTGCCCTTCATACCGGAACACAGTAATGTTTGGACATAATATTTTGTGATTTAATATTTTGTAACATAATATTTTGTAATATTTGTGATTTGATAAGGCCCACATTCAGACACCACGTTTCAGAAAAAGAGATGTACCAAAAAATATTATTATGAACCAAATATTAATTCAGTAAAATAGCACATTATCAAAAAAAAGTCAGATGCTGCGCTCAAACTTTGAATACATAAATCTGAATATTGAGTCACACCCCTCCCTCTCATTATTTCCTTTCGCAAGACGCGTGACAAACTCTTAATCCGTAGCTTGTGCTGAACTGCTGTTTGTCGACCGACGACGGATGTTTTCACCCTTTCTTCCCCCTTTGAGGGTTTTGTCCACTACTCCGGATCAAAACTGGTCCGCTTCGTCTTACATTACAGTCGAAAACATTAACTTATTTATTTGATTTATTATTTAACCTAGTATATTATGGTCCTCATCTTCTCCTGGAATCTTTAGTTTTAGTTCCGATTTAGTGGCAAAAACATCACGCACAGTGCACCGCCCTCCCGCCCGCAAAATTGTATGCAAAGAGAAATGCTATTAGGTATTATTTTTGTTAGTGACACCATTCATATATCGACACGTGTTTCGCTTCTACACGATGCATCATCAGGAAATAGACTCTGACCCCGCTGTAACGGCGACAAATGTAAGTACGACGCCGCTCCTCGAGATGTTACCCTCTCAGCCGCTGATACCATCCTGTTTCTAGTAGTTAAATTGTCCTAGGTGTATGTCCTACCAATGACTTTTAGGGTATATTATTATTATGTCCTCTTAATTGTCATTACATTTGGACTGATGAAGTGGGCAAAGAGCTCACTACCCCCTGACGTCGCTTCACGACATGACGTTTGATTATGCCGTGACAAAACACGTCGCGCGCCACTTTTGTATTGTTAAGGCCTTTTTAGGGATCCGTGAGGTTTATGCGGTGATCGCAAGACACAGGTTAGAAAATTTAAGGAAGGTAATTTACGTTGGCAACTGCAATTTCATATAAGGGGGGGTTTTCTCTCTTCCATACAAAATGAAATTTCCCATATTATAAGGAGAGAGGGAGAATATTTTTTCACTCAATTGTTTGTGATTGGCTCTTGATTTGGTCTTTATTTTCGCCAAAGCATATTTGGTTTAAGAAAACCGTATGGTTTTTTTTATAAACTTATATAAAAATCATAATATAACCTTATAATGTTTTGTGACAAATAATTGAATGGAAATTATTCTCTCTTTCTCTATATTTAGGAAATTTAATAAAGAGCTATATTTAGTAAAGAGCAACTCCTGCTTAAAACCAAGTCCCATATAGCATGTAGGTTTACATATTTATCGTATTTTAGTCATATTTTTCTAGTCATAGCCTCTACTCTACTATGGGACTGAGTCCTGGGTACACCTCTGCCTACCTCTTCGTGAAAAAGGCGTGAATGTATGTTATGTTATCTTATGTTATGTTATAGCCTCTACTCCGTTTTCCAAAGGCCATAAATATAATTCTGTACGGAACACCAAAGCAAAATTCAATTTCAGCAATCTTTCTGTGTGCTTTGACGCGGCGCAATCTGCAGGCATAGTGTAGGCACAACAAGATATGTTGTTTTTAATTAAATGCCGGTGTTTGCGCAGGATCGCCGACTGTTTCCCTTTGAGGATTCCGAATGTGATTCTCGTGTAGTATTAATTGTCGATGGTTTTAAGCCGGATTTTGTTATCTTTTCGGTAGAGTTGTTTGGTTAGGACATTTTTTTATTTTGTATTGATAATTATTTAATTTGAAATTGTTACGGTGTTTGCCTATTTCATCCTAAATGAATATATAGAGTAAAATCACAAACGAGGTTTTTTTTTTATGATAATTAGTGACAAGACGAGCAAATCAGGTGCCTGATGGTAAGCATCATGATTGCCCATATCAGACACAGTGCCACCCAGTGTTTTGAAATTCAAAATTCTGCGTGGCACTGCACTGCGCCGGTCACCCTGAGATATGAGTTGTTGAATCTCATCATGCCCAGTAATTTCGCTGGTAACAATGCCCTTCAGACCGGAACACAGTAATGTTTGCACATTACTGCTTGGCGGATGAATAACTAATAATATAATATATAAAGATAAAGTGAAGTGGTATAATAGATAAAGTGACATTATGAATTTATTGACGAAATAACCTTTGATTTAAATTATGAGGCTTAGACTATTAGTAATTTATTTGTTTATGGGTGTGAATGACTTTAACTAGCAAAGCCTTAAACATATTATCTATAAAAATATAATATCGACAAATCCAAGTTCTAACGAAAGAAAATCTAATAATAATATTAAGAATTTTCTATGCAATATCAGCAAAAACTTCAGAACTTTTAAAAACAAAACGAGTGTAAAAGAATGTTTTCTAACAAAGGTGTGCATCCCATAGATAATACAACACGGGATGAGCGACGTTATGAATTACTATATTTAGAGAAACAAAAATTAAAAAATCGTACAAAATAAATACATATAGGCACATATAAAGTAACGTATTTTTAATGGTTTTCTTATTAATTTAAATAGCATTACACATCATATGTATTAAAAAATTACATTGTAGATTATGGTTTTGTAGAAACATAACAGATATATATGACAATTAATGGAAAACATAACTTTTAATCGCGATATTACCTGTTTGATCTGTGTCTGTGTGTTATAAGCGTATATAAGTATGTATATCAGTCATCTGATTACCATAGTACAGGCTTCTAGCCTAGTTTGGGACCAGATGACCGTGTGTGGAAGTTGTCCCATATTATTATTATTATTATATACACTTAATTACGGCTAAACTTTATTAAAAAGAAAAGAAAGAAAGAATTTCTTCTCACAGCAACAGGAAAAGTCCTACGGGGTAAATTTACCTGAGTCAGGAACTGTGCCTAGTAGATGGCAATAGGCTCGCCCCCTATTACTAAAAAACTCTAACTGGCGAAATGTGGGTGTAGGTTCTTACTATGGGACTGAGCCTTGGCTACAACCTCTGGCTACCCTTTCGGAAAAAGGATTTTATGATATTACTAACTGAACTCGGCGGTTTCAACCGCGTACTGTTCCCGTGGGAATATGGGAATAAAAAGTACCCTATGTGTTATTCCAGAATTTCAGCCCAATCGGTTCAGTGGTTTTGGCGTGAAAGAGTAATAAACATCCATCCATAGGATGTAAAATTATATCCATAGGATGTTTTTTTTTTTTTTTTTTTTTGAAAAAAACTACTACTTTTCCTTGAACCAATAACTAACCTCATAAGTAAGACGTGCATATAACTTGGCGCATTTGACCGCAATATAAAAGCATATCCTTTGGTTGTGTACTGCTGCATCCAGACATAGCCCAAAGGCGAAAAGTTTGTAATCCCGCTAGATTTTAATTAAACCTTCGCCAGCACTCCATTAGCCAACTGTGTGGAGTTTTGTGCACTTGCTTCTAATTTAATCAGAACTTATTAAGTTATGAGTATTTTTACGAAAAATCATTATAAAACTCGGTATCCTAAAATCATCAGTCCAGTTTTAAGCGGGACCGCCGCCGCGTTCCTGCCGTCCTTATCAGATCGTCTGTCCACCTTGAGGGTGGACGTCCTACGCTACGCTTGCCGGTCCCGGCATATCATCATCATCATCATCGTCAGCCCACATTATCAGCCCACTGCTGGGCATAGGCCTCCTCCCTCTTGTGCCAATTTTCTCTGTGCTGAGCGGATCGCATCCATGTTTTTCCTGCGATCTTAATGATGTCATCGACCCACCGGGCTGGTGGTCTACCGACGCCACGCCTTCCTTCTCGAGGCGTCCATTCGGTAAGGGACTTACTCCACTTGCTATCACCGCGCCTAGCAACGTCTCCTGCCTAACGCCATTTGAGACGCATTACCCGCTTACCCACATCGCAGACTTTCGTCCTATGACGTATCTCGGTATTGCGGATGCGGTTTCTAAGCCTAATTAATGCCTAACATGGAACGTTTCATAGCCCGTTGTGCGACCCGGCATAGCTGAAAATATATTATTATAAAATCAAAAAATATAGATAAATCTCCGCGCGGCCTCTGATCAGATACCGCACTACCTAAAATTAAATTGTTAATTCATACGTATGTATGCATAGTGTAGGGTTTCATACCTAGATACATGAACAAAACGCTTCCAATCACGAAAAACAATCCGCCTACAGCGCTATCTATTAGTTCCTTGCGCAAAGTATGGAAATATGCTGTAAAATGGTCATAACTCTTGATTGCGTTAACTTAGAAGTATGATTTTCTTACAGTCTCTAGGGACCGCAGATCTGAGTAGTTGATATAATTTTCGTCCGTAAAATTGTTTTCAAGAAGTGCTAGTGTACGTGAAACATTTTGTCATGCCACCCTTATGAAATTGGTAGGTAATATTAATATTGTGATGTTGAAAATTGTTTCGTAATATGAGACCGAACGTGGCCAATAAGTAAAATGGCACGAACAAGAAACAATAAGACTTGTGAGCATATTGCGGGCATTCGACACAGAACTATTGTCTACACTCTCTTTAATATATTTGCAGACATTATATATCGGTTTATTTGTCTCTATAAGTTCTTTCTGTTGCTACTAATATTATAAATACGAAAGTTTGTGAGGATGGATGGATGTTTGTTCTCTTTCACGCCAAAACTACTGAAGCGATTGGGCTGAAATTTGGTATGTAGATAGTTTAGACCCTGAAATAATATATAAGGCATGTTTTCCGAGGGGCATAACTATTCTCTACATAATGATGTACTTGTGCGAATTACGATCTTTATTAATGTACTTTTTTTTTAAATTAAATATCTACTGAAAAGTTCTCATTGATTCAAACTCAAACTCAAAATCTTTCATTTGGGTAAGTCTCAAAAATACATTTTTAAACGTCAATAAACTCTGAATGTAGAATCTGAATGAATCTACCGTCCGTTCGGGAACATACTTATTTATTAAAGCTAATAAATAAGTATGAAAATAATTATATTATATTAATAAATTTTATGTATTAATTCAGGCTTTGTATGTAACGAGAACACATTTTTGGATGAATTTGAATAAGTCTGACAACTTTTTGAATCATTTTTATTTTATTAATTCATCATCATCATCATCATCTCAGCCTTAGGACGCCCACTGCTGAACACATTCCTCCCCCATAGATTTCCATCGAGACCGGTTGTAAGCGGCCTGCTTCCAGCGTGATCCTGCTGACTTCATCAGATCGTCTGTCCTTACGGGTGGACGTACGCTTACCGGTCCGTGGTCTCCATTCGAGAACTTTACAGCCCCATCGGCCATCAGTTCTACGTGCTATGTGCCCTGTCCATTGCCACTTCAAGTTGCTAATCCTCTGGGCATTAACTCCTAAATATTCCTTAGAATTGGAAACAAGAACAAAGAATTAAAGGAAAAGCAAAAATAATTCTCCAAGCAGGAGAATCATTGTATGAATGGTTAATGCTGAAAAGGGGGAGCACACAAAGATTAATTTTGCCGTGGCGCGGCACATAGGTACCTTTCCCATTGGATTTGACAGGTCGTATTACGTGTCGGTTGTAGACAATAAACGAACGCTGTAAACATACGGATAAATTATTTATCGAACACGAGGTGTTTTCACATAACTGCTTTTGAGCGCCATTTTGAAATAAAGTGGCGCTAGAGGGAATGTTAAATGAATTTCTAAAGTTAAACAGCACATTGTGTGGGTACTCGTATATACCTAGAGTATAGTAAAAAAGCAATTCAACGTCTTTGGTATTTTTGGTATGTTTGGTACTTACAAATACGTTATAGATAGAGCAATGCGTTTCTTCAAAAATAGTTTAACTTTTCTACGTGAGTATTATTTATTCTGTGATATTACTCGAGTAGCTTAGATCCCGTAATAAAACATGCCGTTTGCAGCTAAGCTTGACGTGACTAGACGGCTTCCTGGGTTCGAATCTCAGCCGGGCCAAGTATATGTATGCGATGAACTCAAAAGCTTGTTCTCGGGTCTTGGATGTGTGTGGTGTGTTGTTGTGTGTGTCTATGCCGCCGGAGACACAGGGAATCCTAGTGTAATTGTCGGAGACAAAACGTCTCATCGCACGGCCCAGCTACGATCGACCAGCGGCGAGGGGGACGAGGCGCCGGGCCTGCGCCGACGCAACACACATCAAGTAGCACGGACCGAGTGAGCACGCGTCCTTTGCGTTCTAATAAACGCCAGTAACAGTCTATACAGTCCGCTATTTTATTTAAACCACCAAAAACCGAACAGTAATATTAATACTAAATAAAATTCCGTGAAACCTTCTGTATGCAAATATTTATTCTTAGACTTGTAGATAAAGCCTGCCCACTAGAACGGATCGTATTTGATACGTTAAATATATCCCGCCCTTTACAGCGTATAAAAAAAAAAATTCTATCTCACCGTTCTCATAGAAAATTGTTAAAAGAACGCTAACGCTCAGTGCATGGCACGGGACGAAACAGTCTAGTGGGCGTAGTCTCATGCATTTCATTAGACAACGGTGCGGGTATTATGAACTTGCAGACGCATAGAAACGGCAGTAAAAATTACATGATAAAATTATATGGCCAATAGAAAGTAGTCCCTATTAATACACGCAATAAGTCTGATTAGTACCCTCTTTGATCAGAGGCCTCCCATCGATCGTTATTGGCCAATACAACACATCAAGGGGATATTTTTGCCATTCGACTAACCGAGAATTTGACGAATTTGACAAAATTGGATGTCGAAATTCGAGATACAAGGTAAAAAAGTACTTATTCTTTGTTTTATTTTAACGAAAGAATGTTCGCTTGATAGTAAATTGAGCGTTTGTAAGAAAAGTACCTACATTAATAAGTCCCGTGAGTGATTATTCAATTTTAATTTGATTTATGTCTTCTAATACTTTGACTAGAGAATCCTTTACTATACTAAATAATATAGATTTTAAAAATTACATAACATACAATCACGCCTTTTCCCGAAGGGGTAGGCAGAGATGTACCCAGGACTCAGTCCCATAGTAAATACACTCACATTTCACCAGTATGTTATTGGTGCCCTGAATAGGGGGCGAGCCTATTGCCATCTACCGGGCACAGTTCCAGACTCTAGGCAGTTATTGAAATGATTCCTAATGGAAAAATTCAATATGTAACGCTTTGCCTAACCTGGGGATCGAACCCGGGACCTCATGATAGGCAGTCCAGATTGCGCTCACAGCTTGTGCTCACTACGCCACCGAGGCAGTCAAAAAATTATGAGCATAACATAACAAATTAATTTACTGAATACAGAAAATGAGATGGTTTCTGGCAAATTATAATATTTCACCTGGTTTTTTCCCAAAAAACCAGATCACGGCCATTCTTCAAACGCTTCCCTTTTATTAAGGAATTCATTTTCCGAATATAAATTTAAGATTTTCGAGCTCATTACTTCTTATCGGCGATTTAAAAAGGTCCGGCTGCCCTCAGAGGGCGCCGTTCTATTATACTCAGCGAGGACGTATTGAGGAAGTCTGCGGGGTCATCAAATTAAACGCCGTGAGAGTATTTTACTATAGGAAAGACTATGTCATAACATTGTATGACATTCCTGTCTCCTACCATGTATTTATAGGAGAGCAAGGAAGTGCTGCAGACATTTCACAGGATCGCAATAAAAACTTTGTGCTAAGATATATATTTAAAAATCGATATTATACGAATATATAGGTATATAGGTAGGTAGATAGATAACTATATATTAATACCACAAAATAACTAACATAACTTTCAAAAATTAGAAAGCTTGTAACAGGTGGCGGCCTTATCACTGCAAGCGATCTCTTTCAGACATTTAGAGAAAGAAAATAAAGATACTATGTATGTATGAAGATAGATATATAATACTTTATTATACACCACCCACAATGAACAGGACACAGAAACTAAACTTAAATGTACAAGCGGCTGTCTTATCGCTGATAAGAGATTTCTTCCCAGGGGGTGTCAGCTTTGTTCCCGGCCAATGCCAACACGGCGAAGGAAATGCTAAAAAAAACGGAGCTCTACAAACGACAGAGAAAGCACTATTTACTGACCCTACTAAGGAAAATATAACATTTTAGTAGAATTCAAATTTATGGGAATTATTTAATTAATTCGGAAGATAGAAATAAACACTTTTAAAATAAGTAATGAAATTTATTAATAATTTTATTACATATTTTGTTCAAATTAGTTAAATCTAGACCTCAGATTCTTATGATTACTTGAATCAGCGTTAGAAGAATTTCTGTTTTGCCATCTGGCAACCGGATAATAGAAATGGCTGTTTTTTGTTTACGATTTTCACTTTTTCATTGATTTGCACTTTGCACATCTTTAGTGGAAATAAGTTTTGTAAAGTTTCTCGTATTTGTTATATTGTGCTATATAAAGTTTTGTTTTTGTGCTAACGAGATCATAGACTCTATTATTGCGACTGTGCGAAAAAGACGCCTAGGTTAGGCAAAGTGTTAAATATCGGATTTTTCCGTGAGAGTGAGGATTATCTCAATAACAACCTGGAGTCTAGAACTGTGCCCGGTAAATGGCAATAGTCTCGCCTTCTATTACATAGGACCAATAACATACTGACGAAATGTGGGAGTATACTTAGTATGAGACTGAGTTCCGGGTACACCTCGGCCAACCTCTTCTAAAAAGATGTGTAATTTAAGATTTACCTTATTTTCACCTGAATAAAGACTACTTCTAATACCTGCCTTTATTTTTTACCCTTTGCGTATGGCATGAATAGATATAGAAGTAATTATAGAAATATAATATTGGTAGGTACCTATAGCTAATGATAGAAATATTAAATCTCCCGCGCTACTGAATAGCGATACTGAATAGGGCGAGCCTATTGCCGTAGATGGCAATAGGCTCGCCCCCTATTCCGGGCTTATATTTCCGGCTATATACTTACGGGCACAGTTCCAGACTCCAGGCAGTTATTGAGATAATTCCTAATGGCAAAATCCAATATATAAAATACTTAACAATACAACTTACAATAATAACTTTAATATAACTACAATACAACTTACAATATAACTTTACAATATAACTTTAATATAAATACTTAGTAATAAAAAAAAAGAGAAGAAAAAAAAGGAAAAAAAAAAAAAAAAAAAAATTAATAGTACTTACCTATACCTATCTATCATATTATTGAAAACTTCTCATACCTGTTGCGATATCCCTAATAACAGTTAAATATAAATACTTTCATTTAGGTACCTACCACTTGCTTTACTAATAACGTCTTAATGCTTCGATAGGCATTTTCTGGGCAGCTATTTTCAAGTAATTAAATGGATACTTACCTAAAAATTGCATTTCATTGCATGAGCGTGTAAAATTACATATTATTACATATTATTTCGATTAGTATGATTGTATATCGTACAAAATATGTACCTTATTATATATGTAGTGAGTATATAGTATAAGTATATCGTATCCAAATCAAATTGTTTAATTATAACTTAAATTGAACAAAATTATATTGAACAGACTTACCTATAATTCGTTACTTAAGTTAAAGCTAAAACCTACATAATAGATACATATACCCATAAGTACCTATAAATATGATAATACTAGTATATCCCTACCCAAGCTATAATATATTAGCTATAATAGTTATTAAGTTTTTATAAGATAGGATTTAGGTTGGTAACATAAGTAATTAAAACTAAGTTTTCTAACTCTCATTAGAGCAAATAAATAAATTAATTAGTATAGTTTTAGAAAAATTTGTAAAAGTTTTTTAATTTAAGTTAAACATAGGCTAAGGCATAAGTAGTTACTTAATAATAATTGCTTGATTGTGATCTGCTACATCTAACTGTTTGTTTAACTATTATCTACTGTCCATCTCATGATAACACATCTACCTACATACTTGGCCTAACTACTCAAATTGCTGTTGTCACGAACTAGCTTTTCTGAATGCATGGGAGGTTACAATATTGACGTCCATAATACGGGGAAACCTAGTTTGGACGTCTATAAAACACCTCAAACATGTAGTGTTCCCACAGTCATTACGCTTAAAATTGTTAGTTACATAACTTTTAATATCCTACCTGCATTTTAGTTTCTATGTGTATATTTCTGTGTACCTACATTGTCATTCTTATTTTTAGTTCAATAAAGAATTTTATTATTATTATTATAATAGTTCCAGTGCGAAGCGTTGGTAGCGCTAGCGTCGCTTCGTGTACGCAAATCTGAAGTACGTAGTGGGACTTCTTCTTGTATATGTGTTCTGTGTTTCTTCCAGACAACCGAAGATAAAGGATAATATTATACTCCTCACAGGGAAGCAACCGTAGATACTTCTTACATTCTCAATAATGGGGGCATGATTTGCCCCACATAATCGTACCCTGAAGACATTCCTGTACGCGTATCTGGCCAAAACTGGATGAATGTAATTCGGCATGATTTCAAATTGGGACTTTTAAACATCCTCAGATTCGGCCAAGTGAAGAGGAGCGTGTTTTTCCTTTTTTTGGTAGAAATTTTTTGACACTGTCTAATTTTCATTTATAAAGCAGGACGAAGGGTGAAATTGCAGCATTCAAAAAGGGACAGCGCAATTATTTGCATTCTTTTTTTATAATTACGAAAATAAATTACATCTGTATTTCAAAAAAGAGTATTCTGAAGTTTAAGAAAAAAAGTTTTTGCACGATAAACATGCTTCAAAGGACAATGGTAAAAGTTTGAACAAAAGACACCAAAGATTTGTTTTCGTGACGAGCCTTCTGATTATCTACGCAAAAATATACGAGAGATTTGTCGCACACCTAATCATATTTTCTCACAAGCCTCTCTACTTAGCGGGAACCTGGCCACATTATTATTCTCAAACTTGGCCGTCACGCCGTTAACTGGGAAATGGCAACAAAAGGTAAGTACCTAATACAGAATCGATCTTGAATCTTGATGTCTTTCCTTCCGTAATACATCAAAGGTGGCAGGGCATCTCACGTCGACCGCTCGTGAATCTAACCCTAATGTCGACGTCACATAAGGCCCTCTTCTTTTTGACAAGAAAACGAGTAAATTTACCAAAGAATAAGAAAAGTGGTTCTTTGTTGGCAGGTGTATAAAAAATGTGACTTTATTACGGCCTAGTCGAATGTTAGTGAAATGACTGAAAAGATTTTCCAGTATTAAAAAAGTATCGGTATTTTTTGCTCAGAGTTTCGTTCGAGTCGTTTTCAGTTTTCAATTCGTATTGAGTGCTTTGGAGAGTTTTGTTTTTATTGTTGTCTCAAGTTGAAAATGGATAATGATCGAAACGTTTGTTTTCAATGTTTTCATGGAAGTTTTGATTTATTGTTATAGTTCACTTTGTGAACGTGGAATAAAACATGTTTTTGTTTACATTGTACAAATGTTTTTCGATGATAACGAACTCATATGAATACTTTTGTTAGGAGAGATAATAATGAAATCCAATAACAAAAGTTGGTAGACAAAAAGCATTTAAAAAATACCATTGCAAGGTTTTTAACAAACGAACTTTATGTGTATTAGATGTACAGTAGGTATCAGTAGGTAGGTATTATATCATTTTCATCAACATCACCCAAAACACGCCCACTGCTAGATAGGTCTCCCCCATAGAACGCTACTCTGCGCGGTTGCTCACCGTTCGTATCCACCGGCTCGCCTGCGATCCTGACCAGGTCGTTGGTCCACCACGTGATGGGTCAGCCTACGCTTCCTCTTCCGGTCCGTACACTCCAGAACCTTTCTTCCCCAGTGGTTATCGTTTCTATAAGCGATGTGGCCTGCCCATTGCCATCTCAACTTGCATATACTCTGCGAACTATGTCGGTAGCTCCCGTTTTTTGTTACGGATCTCCAAAAGCATACTGAAATTGCATACAGCATACTGAAATATTGAATAGTGAAATTCAATATTTTATGTTAAGCTTAATAAAACCTTTTAACAAAAAAAATACATCTAATCCCCTTCCATGCACAAAGTAGATAAATAATTCTGTTTTCCTGCATTCGGAGGGATAAAAGAGAATGAGCGGAGCACCTGAATTAATTGATTGATGTACCGAGGGGCACGTTATTGGAAAAAGGTCGCATTTTCAATTCCACCCTTGTATGGCCCCTATCTAACGTAACACGAACTTTTCTCATTTCGTCTCCCTTGGTTCTCGAGGTGTTAAGTAAATATTTACTGTTTAAGTTTGCTCTTGAAATCATGCTGATTTCTGATGAGACATTTTAAATGTTTTTGCTAATATTTTAAATGTGGGAAAAAATTTAGAATAGAATAGAATAATACTTTATTGCATACCAAAACAATAACAATTTTACAAAAAGACACAATACAAAAGACACGGTACACAACAGGCGGTCTTATCGCGTAAAGTAATTTCTTACACCAGGAGATGGAAAAGGACAGTAAACATTTAACGACGGTGGTGTACTTATATATTATATAAACATACTATATAAAACTATACTATACTATATAATAAATAAAATATAAATACTTATGTTATAAATATTAACATAGTAATATAATACATTATATTATATTCTTAGACATTATTATAATAATAGGTTATATATTACAAGCATACAAATTACATACGAGTACATACATACATTCATTGAGCCGCAGACTTGTCTATGAAATTGAAGATAAGTAGTGTTCTTTATTCTTTATTGTAGTGTTTTTAAATTTACATCATCCATCACAATTTGCATCACACCGCTGGGCACAGAACAGATAAGAACAAATAAGAATACTAAGTATAGAATGGCCACTGTCATCCGCCCACCAATCGGGCCTCCCTCACCTTGCCAGCGAGCTTGAACTCTCCACGAGCCCCGCTTCTATGGGAAATCATCTCACGCACACTCTTGCGCGTGTACAAAACTCCATTTGTGCAGTGTCTATGTAGTAGGTAGTCATAGTGCGGCTTTTGTATGGGATTGAGTCGAGTGTCCGGGGTGTGCTGCTGGGTACCACAATTCGATATTCATTACCTAGCCTTTACTAAATAGATAACTAGGTTTTTGACAATATTTATCTTTAAGATTTGTAGAGAAGGTAACTTTTAAATATTTTTTAATATGCTAACTATAGTAGCGATAAGACCGCCAATCGTTACACTATTTTGTTATATATTAATTTAACGGTAAATTCTTGTTTGTGGTGTACCAATAAATAATTTATCTATCTATCTGATGGTTATGATGCGGTCCGGCTGATTTCGACCATGGCGACTATTTCACAGGGATATTCATTATTAATAAACTTATTGTAATTATAATTTATAAATATGGTACCTAAATTAAGCCATTAGTAGGGGCTGGTTATATCAGTAAATTCTCCGTAAACAGATCAATCTCGAAAGGTCCAATACACGGCGAAGTCTCATTCACTGATGGATCGTCCGCGCCGGTCTCGATCATGTCCCGACCCGGTTTGAACCCTATTTGAATACGGATAGAAGTTTTTAGGATCTATCTTGGTGTGACACTAACTTTGATTCGTAAAACTATTCCTTTTTAATATTTTATTCTACGATTCCATGCTCCCGTCTTGTCTCGTTGCCTCTACTGCATAATAAATTATTACCTATGACTGACATAGTTATAATTTTTTTTCTTTGGTTTTCTTTATTAATTTGACTCTACAGGTCGCGTCATGGTTTAATAGCACTCGGAAAAAGTGGAGGGCGGCTTTGCGCAGGTGTATTGGTCTAAAAAATCCTAACAGATCTAAAAATCGATTACTGCGCATTCAAGGTCAGCGCTATTAAACCGTGACGCGATCTGTTCTTAATTTTATTAATATATTTAAATTCAAATTCAAATTTTCTTTTCTTTGGTTTTCTTTATGATAAATTAATTTTATTTTGGAAAAAAATAAATATAATTTATTTGTTTGTTTTTTTTAATGTAAAATTGCAATTTCAATTCTAATTTTATTAACTTTATGTTATGTTGATAAGAGCTAAGAGCCTGAAATTAATGATTTTCTTTAATTTTTTTTTATAATACTACCAGATATTTAACGATAGGTCAAGATTTAGTCAATGTTACAGTTACATGGTGTAACTCAGCCCCAGTGTTTTAAAGAATAATTTATAATAATGACAATAAATGCGAGTAATTTTGGCAAATTACTCGTAATTTAATAAAACAATTTATTAAATTGTTTGAGCACCCAAGTTTTAAAGTTATAATTTAAAATAGAACTTAAAAAAAAAAAAGCACTCGCAATAAAGTTTTGAAGTGAATGATTAATAATTGTAATAAAGACAGCAGTAACACGCTGGATGCAAGCCGCTTACAACCAGACTAAATGGAAATCTATGGGGGATGCCTATGTATAGCAATAGGCGTCTTACGGGTAATATCATGATGATTAATAATTCTACCATCCAATGGAAAGCAGAACCTATACGAAAATGATGTACAAGAACAACAACTACAGCTTACTGCCACAGATTAATAGGAATATAAGCCTTACTTTACTACCCCATTTCTAACCTATTTGTAGTGGTAGGCCTCTTTTGCAGGGGGCCGCCTGGAGAAGTACCACACCTTTGCCAGTTATTCATCAGCCAAGCAGTAGTGTGCAAACATTGCTGTGTTCCGGTCTGAAGGGCAATGTTACCAGCGAAATTACTGGGCATGACGAGATTCAACAACTGATATCTCAGGGTGACAGGCGCAGTGCGGTGCCGCGCATTTTTAATTTTAAAACACTGTGTGGCACTGTGTCTGATATGGGCAATCATGATGCTTACCACCAGGCACCTGATTTGCTTGTCTTGTCAATCACTGTCATAAAAAAAAAACCTACATTTTACCTACTTTGTACATAATGGCATAACATTACACACAATTACGTCTTTCCCCGAAGTGGTGGGCAGAGGTGCCCAAGACTCAGCCCCATAGTAAGTACTCCCACATTGTACATAATACGGAAAATTAACAAACGGTAGTTGAAACTTAAAAGTTCCAAAGTAAAATTGAATGTGGCCCCAAATTACAATAATACCGCTGGAATTCCTCCTTACGCAATCGGGAAATGTTCCTACTTTCAACAAAGAGACTATTTCAGTTTCTATTAAAATTTAAAATACTTTACATTTTTATCTCGTCGCTTCGCGGACAGAATGAAAATATAAATAAAATACCCGAGACATGGAACTTGTTTAGTATGAAAATACTGTTGCATGTATTAATATATTATGTATAAAAGTACAATATGTTGTAGTGGTAGGCCTCTTTTGCAGGGGGCCGCCTGGGGAAGTACCACACCTTTGCCAGTTATTCATCCGCCAAGCAGTATTGTGCAAACATTACTGTGTTCCGGACTGAAGGGCAATGTTACCAGCGAAATTACTGGGCATTACGAGATTCAACAACTCATATCTCAGGGTGACAGGCGCAGTGCAGTGCGGCGTAGAATTTTTAATTTTAAAACACTGGGTGGCACTGGATCTGATATGGGCAATCATGATGCTTACCATCAGGCACCTGATTTGCTCGTCTTGTTACTCACTAAAATTAAAAAATAAAATAAAAAAATGTTAAAATATAGAGTATTTTAAAAATACTTTTATGTAAAGTTTTATTTTTGGCTGTAGCCGGGAGAAGAAGTTTTACTGAAAGTTTTGATAAGAGATAAATTGCAAGTAGAGATGAAAACTTTTAATTTTCTTTAATTGGCTTTGAAAGAGCCGAACCGTTTTTAGAATTTGTTTTCTATTGTTTATGCTTATACGAGTACCGCACACTGCAATTTTCCCGTTCTTTTCTGCCGCATACGTGCAAACTGTGGAATGATCTCCCTGCTTTGGTCTTCCCGTTGAGCTACAACATGGGGCTCTTCAAAAGGGAAGTGAATAGAGTCTTGAAGGTTCGGTATGTACAGGTAATAGTAGCCTGTACATACTGCCAGTGCATCCTGGCAATACCCCTGGTATTGCAGGTATCCATCGGCGCCGGTAACCACTCACCATTAGGCTGCCCGTCTGCATGTTTGCCACCTATGGCATAAAAAAAAACTATATGTTTATCCATTATTATTGTATATTTACAAGTGTAGAGTAATTTTCAAACGTTTGTGTGCATGAACATGTCTGTTTGATCTGTGTCTGGGTGTTATAAGCTTATAAGTTATAAGCGTATGTATATCAATAATCTGGTTACCATAGTACAGGCTTCTAGCCTAGTTTGGAACCAGATGACCGTGTGTGGAAGTTGTCCCATATTAATATTATTTTGGACGATTCGATGTGAAATCCTGCTAGCGGCACGGCACTGTACCTCCAGCACGAATTTTTTGTTAATTGCATACGAGCGGTTTCGCACTACGCCCGAAATTCCTGTCATCCGATTTCTCTTCGTCATCCGTGAATCTCCATTTCGGAGACGATATTGACGGAGAGAAGTAACCATAGTTTTATTTGTGTGAACACTTGTGCACTACGTCCGCACTGAATCCGAGCTGCGTGTGGTCGGATTCGTTTCGAACGCGAAACCGCTCTATGTATTGAATTCGTATCGTCGTTATGTCAAATTCCATACTTTTTTAAAGATAATGGTCGAATTCGATACGATTGCGATTGCCAAAAAAACAAGGCCCTTTCTTTGCTTTTGCTTCTATCTGCCATGCGTTTAGAAAGTCATCTTTACGAGATGTACGAGAAACTTTGTGGGGCTTATGTTTTTCCACTGCCAGCCAGTCAAAACAAAAGCCGTGCTATAACTACCTACTACATAAACATAGCACATGGAGTTTTGTACACGTGCAAGAATGTCCGTGAGGTGATTTCCCATAGAAGCGGGACGCGTGGAGATCTCAATTTCGCTGACGGGGTGAGGAAGGCCCGATTGGTGGGCAGATGACAGTGTCCATTCTATACGTAGTATTATTATTTGCTCTGTGACTGAAGTGAAAAAACATTAAAATACTTTGCTATATAATAAGTCAAAATCCACAAGAACACATCCCACCACCTTTTTCAATCGAAAACCATTTTACACTTCATAAATATTTTCCGAAAGCTGTCAAAGCAAACCCACCGCGGAACGGAATCTCAGCGCCTAAACCTAACCAAATAGCCTATCAATCCTTGCCCGAATCTAAATAAATCCCTTACTATAAAGGGCCGAAGGTCTGGAAGGCACTGGAGAGGAAAAAACCATCAAGTTACAAAGATTTACCACCGCAGTACTATGGAATGCAGTGCCATAAGTTTTGGCATAATGAAATGTGGAATAGAATAGAATAATACTTTATTGCATACCAAATTAAAAATACAATATTACAAGAAAAAATAGAAAAATATCACGATAAACAACCGACTGCCCTATCGCATTAAGCAATTTGATGTCCTGAAAATTAAAATAATAATAATACGGGACAATAACTTCCACGCACGGTCATCTGGTCCGAAACTAGGACAGAAGCCTGTGGCCTGTACTATGGTAACCAGAAGACTGATATACATACTTATATAAGCTTATAACACCCAGACACAGATCAAACAGACATGTTCATGCACACAAATGTTTAACCTGGCCGGGGATCGAACCCGGGACCTGCGGCTCAGTAGGCAGGGACACTACCGGCTGAGCCAACTAGTCGGCAGTATCTAAAATAGGTACCTTATTAATGCTTTGGATATAATGGGAACAATTTTTTTAATGTTTGGGAATAGTCATTAAATAAATCTGGGGACTCTATAACTTAGTACTTCGGGGCTTATTGATCAGTTAAATACGTATTTATGCCAATTTCAGATACTGTGAGTAAGTTTATATCGATCAGGGGGCTGAATAATAATGGAATTTCAATCAGTACAACACCGTGGCGGTGGGTGCTGTGGGTAGGATTATTGCAGATGGGTGATGGGGCGTTAGACTTGCGCTTTCAATTTGGTATCGGCTTTGGGAAATTTTACATAAACATAAATTATAAAAAGGTGCTTTAAAAGGATTGATTTGAGGCGCTTTTGTTGTATAAAATTTTCGACATGAAATGATTTAAAGACTGTCGATATCTTAAGAATAAAATGCAGATAATATTTGAAAATTAAAAAGTTTGCTTAAGGGGGTGCATTTACTCGTCAAACTGAGTAAATTTCAAAAGAAAGAGTTGCGAGATTCTCAAAAAAATAATACCGATAAGCGGCTGATCAATTGTGTTAGAGAATTCGATAAATGGACCCTTTAAGTCGTATTCCTATATCTTTTTGTATATGAAGAACTCATTTATTTTCGACGAAAACATCTATACCACAAAATATACACTGAATTAAGACGAAAGTGTGAAAATAACCAAATAATTCACAAGCCAGCCTGAAATCAGAACTTTCACACACAAATAAAACATTTCCAGAAAAGTGTAACTTTACACCTGATCATAATTTAGTAGGATCCCGTCGCCCTCCATCAGCCGAACACAGGAATGCTATTTAACTTTTTTTACTTCCATCCCTAACAAAAATGTAGGCACTGAGGCACCCCAAACTTTCTTATTAAAGCATTATGGAAAGTAAGACGTCCGTCAGATAGCATTGGTAAAAGTCGACCAGAATGATGATTAGGGTTATCACTAGGTGAAAAAGTTCGCGTTTCAATGAAATTAAAAATAAACTACATAAGAGTTCTTATCCTGAGAATTGAATAACTCCCACGCGATTTAGCTATATTTATTAAGAAAAGTATAAAATATTCTCTAACAAATTGAAAAGGACAACGAAAGACGCCAGTCAAAAGATAAAAACAGATTCCATTACCATCATTCCTAGATACATATTTCACTCAAAGTCTACAACAAAACAATGTTTCCTCGACAATTTTTCTTCAAAACCAATTTTAAGATGTCACACCACACAAAAATGCGGTTTCACGTTTCGCGACCGCAATTTTACAGGTGGCAGCCCTGCGCGTGAATATTCCATTAAGGATTGCGACAGAGAATGAATTATTCTCCAGTGAAAATTAGGTGAGGCGCATTCAGTGGTGATTAAACGTCTCTGTCGAAGGCGAATCGCTAGCGAGATACGCTCGAGAAAAAATGGTTGTGCTTTTTGAAGCGCTATACTACAGGATTATACTGTCTACTGTCTGTAATTTTGGACTGTCTACGTTAATGTGACAGTAAACGCGCAATTATGAATGGAAATATGAAAGGATCTGTGTCATCGTGAACGAAATTGCGAAGCGAAATGCTAAGAAATCACTGTACAAAAAACAAAATAAAATGATATTTGTATGGTAGATACGATAACATTTCAGTCATCCGATTTCTTTCCGTCATCCGTGAATATCCATTATTGACGGAGCGAAGCAGCCATAGTTTCATTTGTATAAACACTCGCGCATTGCGTCCAGACCGAGGGTGGTATTACGAACATGCAATCGCGAAACGATAGCAGTAAATTTTACACATTAAGCAATTAAACGCTTTCCACACTTCTACTGCTATTCGTAATAAGGTGATGAGTCCGATTTAAGTCCGTGATCACGGATTAAGTTCGGAGGTAGTACGTAAAGCAATATCCGAATTCTGCCGAATAACGGATACGGATCGGATTCGTTTCGGAAGTAGTGCGTAATCGCACTAACGCACCATGCACGGCACGCGACGGTCACGAAACGATCTAGTGGGCGAGGTTTCACACACGTTTGTTTAAAGGACCGGTATAGTAGACAAAGTGCCTTATGCGTTCCTATTCCGTTCCGTTCTTGTATGCATCCCCTTTATCCGATGAATAAAATTATCTCCCTCAAGTCGAAACTATCGAAGTTTATCCCGGTGTGGTGTGGATGTTTTCACGAGCCATTGAAGATAAGATTTATCCCGATGTGATCAGATCATGGTCCATTAACCTGCTAGTTGGAAAACTTCAGATTTATCGGGACAATAAATCTATTGGTATTTTATAAACTGATAATATTACAGCGCAGTGTTTAATGACGTTGTAGTGAACATTAAAAAAACGAGTGTTTATATTAAGTGACTCTACCATCTCAGCTGACGTCACGACAAGCTTACCTTGGCTTCGAACCGACGTCATTTCTAAGCTGGTTTCGCCTGCTTCGGTGCTTCCCTCTCAAAGAGCCATCACTTCGATTCTAGCATCGGACCGTTGTCACCGCATTTAGATATAAGGTAGATATAGCATATTATCGCAATGTGAATGTAATTAAAGATCTACTTTATTGAAGACATTTTTAATTCTTCTGCACCCTCCGATCCCAGATTTTATAAATAATCCATATGATTTGTTATTAATTTTACCTACAACCATGCATGAAGAATATGATGAAAATTTATAGAAGTGTAAATCCTGTGTCTTAGATTTTAGATTTTATTGTTTACTCTAGCGAAGATATTGTAATTAATGTTTATATTTGGTTCATTTTAGGCATACATGTCTTGGATTACGGCATATAGAACAAACTCTTATCTTAAATTATTGCTGTATCTCTTTATGCTGTAAACTGTTTTGTAAATAAATAAATAATACTACGTATAGAATAGTCCCTGTCATATGCCCACCACGGTTTTCCTCACCCCGCGAGTGAGATTGAGCTCTCGATAAGCCTCACTTCGCTCGGAAATCACCTCACGCACACTCTTGCGCGTGTACAAAATTTCATGTGTGCAGTGTCTGTGTAGTAGGTAGTTATATCGTGACTTTTGTATGGGAATTGAGTCGAATATCCGGGGTGTGCTTTTGTGTCGAAGTATTCCGGTCACTCAAAGGCCTTTGAAATTACAGACACTACAATATTCGCGCATGACTGGTACTTCCACGGTAGCTCAATTGGCAGAGTGCCCACAACGCGGATTGGTGCGGAAGGTGCGGGTTCATGTCCCGCTCGTGGGTAAAAGTTTCTTCCTATTTTCATATTGTATTTTAAGCGAATAGTTCGCTTAGTCTATAAAAATATAAAATATTATTATAGACACTAAACTTCAAAAGTACATCAGCATCTAATGAAACAAAAGTACAGGAACATTGTGAGTCCTAGCATGCTCAATTAAATACCTAGAGGGCATTAACTACGACTCTCAACACGTATACCTTACTCGCAACCTGACATCCGACCTCTTCCCAACCGCTGGGGTTACCATCTTAATTAGTTTTTCAAAACATTTTGTAACAAAATTTATTTAGGAAAAACAGCACTAATTCTAGCGTTGAAAATGTAATTGTATTATTTCCTAAGTCACTCATCCCTTAATATCAATAAATATATTAATAAGACTGCACTATGCGCTATTGTCTGTAATGAGAATAGAATAGAATAGAATAATACTTTATTGCATACCAAAATAAAATAAAAAACAATATTACAAAATAATTAACTTGTAATACGGTAAACAACCGGCGGTCTTATCGCGTTAAGCAATTTCTTACAGACAACCTGGGGATAGAAACGGAGAGTTAAAACAATAAACGACGGTGGTGTGCAATAGGGAATATCTAGATAATATGGGATTTGGTATTTTACTCCTATACAACACATACAATAGATACTTCAACAGAACATACATAGAAAAGATATTTATATAAAGTATATAATACAATCGCCGCGGGGTACCGGCATTAGAATAGTACCTCACCCTCTCTACCTGGGTTGCCGTAGGAACCGGCTGATAGGTAAATATCCAGAGGACGAGTAGCGGCGTCCTCTGCGTAAAAACCACCAAACTGCTCTCGCCAACCCGCCTGCCAAGCGTGGCGAGTATTGGCAAAACCCCCCCAATGATAAATACCATACAGACCAGGCCCCCAGTACCCGGCAGCTCCGTTATTCCTGACTACGGTAGCGGTCACGGTAACGGCGGAGCAGGGGGTGCTAAGAATCCCCGGAAGTTTTCCGGCTACCCACCCCAACAACGACGACTGGCCCTGGTAACACACAACATACGCACTTTGAGGACCGACGAGAAGATCATTGAGCTGGAAGAGGAATTAGGTAGGTTACGTTGGGATATCGTGGGGTTGTCTGAAGTCCGTAGAGAGGGCGAGGACACGATAACCCTAAGATCAGGTAACCTACTCTACTACCGGGAGGGCGACCAACAGTCCCAAGGTGGTGTCGGCTTTCTCGTCCACAAGTCCCTCACTAACAACATTATTACCATCGAAAGTGTCTCGAGCAGGGTCGTATACCTAATACTCAGAGTATCCAAACGATATTCGCTGAAGGTCATTCAGGTGTATGCACCTACCTCGTCTCACCCAGATGATGAAGTGGAGACTATGTATGAGGACGTCAGTAGGGCCATACATATGTCCGAGACCCACTTCACTGTTGTTATGGGGGACTTTAATGCAAAGCTAGGCAAGAAAAGCGATGGCGAGCTGAGAGTGGGGCAATATGGATATGGGCAACGGAACCCTAGGGGACAGAGGCTGGCCGATTTCCTGGAGAAGGAGGGACTCTTTATGATGAACTCTTTCTTTCAGAAGCCGCCTCATAGGAAATGGACCTGGTTGAGCCCCGATGGTTCCACGAGAAACGAGATAGACTTCATCTTGACCAACAAGAGACATATATTCAATGATGTTTCCGTGATCCACATGGTGAAAACCGGGAGTGATCACAGACTTGTAAGAGGCACATTGAATATTGACGTCAAACTTGAAAGGTCACGCCTGATGAAGTCCACGCTCCGACCTACTCGCGCCCATATACAAAACCCCGAAAGCTTTCAACTCGAACTATCTAATAGCTTCGCTTGCCTGGAGAATATCGATGCATCGGTGGACGAGATTAATAACAGGCTCGTAGAAACTGTCCAAACGGTGGGCTCTAAGTTCTATAAGCCCCGCTGTACAAATAGACCTCAGAAATTGTCCGACCACACCCTAAACCTCATGGCTGAGCGACGCTCGCTACGACTGCAGTCTTCCAGTGATGCTAAGTCCTATAGGCAGCTCAATAGACGAATTTCCAAATCCTTGCGGCATGACATCCGGATCTTTAATACTAATAATATTAAAGAGACGATAGAGCGGAAGAAAGGCTCCAAAGTGTTTGCAAGAGATATGTCTATTGGGCAAAGCCGGTTGACAAAGCTGAAGAGAGAAGATGGCAGTATAGCGTCGACAAAAGCGTTAGAGGAGATCGAGAGGTTCTATGGACAGCTATACGCCTCGGTCGCAAAGCCTGTTAGCAGCGCGGCCAAAGACCCAAGAGCCAAGCTGACCCGACACTATACCGAAGATATCCCGGACATCAGCCTGTACGAGATTAGAATGGCCCTGAAACAACTCAAAAACAACAAGGCGCCGGGTGATGACGGAATTACATCAGAGCTTCTGAGAGCGGGTGGAACACCGGTACTTAAAGTCCTCCAGAGGCTCTTTAACTCAGTCATATTCGAAGGTGTGACGCCAGAAGCATGGAACAGAAGCGTGGTGGTGCTATTCTTCAAAAAAGGTGATAACACCTTGTTGAAGAATTACAGACCCATCTCGCTTCTGAGCCATGTTTATAAGTTGTTTTCGAGGGTCATTACGAATCGTCTCAGTCGCAGGTTCGATGACTTCCAGCCATCTGAGCAAGCAGGTTCCGAAAAGGCTACAGCACCATAGACCACATCCACACGCTTCGCCAAATTATACAGAAGACCGAGGAGTATAATTTGCCATTATGTTTAGCGTTTGTGGACTATGAAAAGGCCTTTGATTCGATCGAGACATGGGCGGTGCTCGAGTCTCTCCAGCGATGCCATATTGACTATCGGTATATCGAAGTGTTGAAGTGCTTGTATAGTAACGCCACTATGTCGGTTCGAGTACAGGACCAAAGTTCGAAGGCGATCCCGTTGGACAGAGGCGTAAGACAGGGAGACGTTATATCTCCGAAACTGTTTACTGCCGCAATGGAGGACGCCTTCAAGCTTCTGGAATGGCAAAAACACGGCATCAATATTAATGGCGAATACATCACTCACCTTCGGTTTGCCGACGACATTGTAGTCATGGCAGAATCGATGGAAGATCTTAGCATAATGCTCGAAGACCTCAATCGAGTTTCTCAACGGGTCGGCCTTAAAATGAACATGGACAAGACGAAGGTGATGTCTAATGCCCATGTTGCGCCGACCCCAGTACCGGTTGGAAACGCGATTCTTGAAGCTGTTGACTCGTACGTCTACCTAGGACAAGTAGTCCAACTCGGTAGATCCAGCTTCGAGAAAGAGGTCAATCGTCGAATCCAACTAGGCTGGGCAGCGTTCGGAAATCTGCGCTATGTCTTCTCGTCCAAAATACCTCAGTGCCTCAAGTCGAAGGTTTTCGACCAGTGTGTGTTACCAGTGATGACTTACGGATCTGAAACCTGGTCCCTGACTGTGGGCCTTATAAGTAAGCTCAAAATAGCACAACGAGCTATGGAGAGGGCTATGCTCGGGATTTCTCTGCGAGATCGAGTCAGAAATGAGGAGATCCGTAGACGAACGAAAGTTACCGACATAGCCCAGCGGATTAGCAAGTTGAAGTGGCAATGGGCAGGGCACATAGCACGTCGAACTGATGGCCGATGGGGCCGTAAAGTTCTTGAATGGAGACCACGGATTGGTAAGCGCAGCGTAGGACGTCCTCCCACAAGGTGGACAGACGATCTGATAAGTACGGCAGGAGCACGCTGGATGCAGGCCGCTTACAACCGGACTGGATGGAAATCTAAGGGGGAGGCCTATGTTCAGCAGTGGACGTCCTATGGCTGAGATGATGATATAATACAATGGTATTAATAATTATAATAATGAGATTCGAGGTTCATAATATTATAGGATTTATTCCAAGCCAACCATCTTCTTTTTCGCTCTACAAACCAATGTCAGTCAACTAAAACCTTCTATATATGTTTAGTTTTAATATAGACTAACACAATGTTGCCTCAAAGGGAACAAACGATATCTCTTTAAAACCAAAAACAACCCAAAGCCTTCATGAAAATTAAAAGCGAAGTTGAATCGTTTTAAACGCCTTTTCATAATCCACATAACAAAATATCAGTGGAAGAGCAACCGCGAGCCGTGTTTGAAACAAAATAAATTAGGCATGTATATCCGCTTACACCGAGTACTAAGCCAAATGGGAGCTTTTAAAGGATTAAGCTCTCAAAAACAACCAACTATTTTATACGTTCATGTTGATGGATTTTTCGATTTAGCGGATGGCATATCATCAAACTGAGTGGTAACGGGTGTGGAGCGATGAATTGTGTAGAAGTGTTTATACACTAGCTCGATCAAATTATATATTAATTGGTTTAAAACCGTAGACTTTAAAAGTTTGGTTCACAATCCATCAAACAATACCGATTTTTATTTGGCGAAATAATGGTCAAACAATCATAAAATATATCCATTAATGTCAGTAGAAAATCAAAATAATGGCAACTTTAAGAGGAGATGCATGTTATTAATAATTATTTATACTTTCTGTGCTTTCGTTAAGAGGGTATTCAAGATTATGTAGAAACTTAATGTATTAATTATTTGGTATTTCTTTTGGATAACGAGTAGATGACCTACAAAAAGCTGCACCAAAACGACCAGCGCTGCGTTTTGCACGGGGACGCGCCTTAACATAACAATGTAATTTGGATTTTAATCAAGCGTTTATTATAGATAAATTCCATTTCAAATGCCTCAATCAATCAATTATGTTCGAACCAAAACTAATAAATGATAGTATCGCTTCCGCTACTTTTATGTATCGTTTTCTTATCATCAGCCTTCTTTAACTCATTTGAGACAGGTCATATTTAACTGTAGCTAAATTTCTACCTCTCAGAGACTGTCCCGCAAAATTGGTGAAGTGTCGCCATTATAGTGTGCAACTAGTGGGATAACGAGTGCATCAAATGATGGCGGAACCATTAAACTAAAATCGCCATCGGAAGGTGATAATGTAACAGACATAATTAAGAATTTCACAGTATTGTAACTTGAACAAGAATGTAACGTCAAAGATCGAACGGTGAAAGGAAAATGTTACAAATAAGAAAAGAGAAATTTATGAGTAATAAATTATCAATTTATGGAAAAACTGTTATGAAAGACACTTGTATACACAGAGAAGTGTGGGTGTATGACGCCCACATAAACATCGAGGTAAATTATGCTAAAATGAAAGGTTAGGAAATGTGAATGACTCCATAAATACACGTGTTGATAGGTAAACGGACAGATCAAAAATGTCAGTAAAAGTTTATTTGGCACATAAAACCTGCAAATGTATCATTGTTGTTTAAAAGGGGCTGAAAAATGTCAGGGGTGTGGAGCTTAATCGTTGTACTGACATTTTATAACGCCTGTGAAAAGGCATCATAAATCCAAGTTTTTCAGTAGTTTCGTCGGTATATTTATTTGAAAAGTCGTCAAAAATTCCAACTTCAGTGTCGACTTAACTGGCTCGTATCAACGAAAAAAAAAACTAAATTCCAAAGAGCATTTCTTGCAAGTGCAGAGCAAAATAAGCCCGGGAACTTGTTCTAGGTCACAATAAAAGTTGCAAGCGCGAGCGGCTCGTTGAAAATTTCACGAGTTGGTGTACTTACTACAGTTGGCCCCTGGCCAGTCGATACAACGGGGCTACTGCGAAACTATGAAAAGAAGATTGGATACGCTTATAAAAGGAGCTTATTACTAAGCGAAAAGTGTATAGCGTATACTTTGAAAGAGTTTACACATAATGTGCTTTTTCTTAATTAAAATGTTAAGGCGCTCTTCCATACAAAATGAAATTTCCCATATATATATTTTTTTATGATAGTGTAGTGACAAGACGAGCATATCAGGTGCCTGATGGTAAACATCATGCCTGCCCATATCAGACACAGTGCCACCCAGTGTTTTAAAGTTCAAAATTCTGCGCGGCACTGCACTGCGCCTGTCACCTTGAGATATGAGTTGTTGAATCTCGTCATGCCCAGTAATTTCATTGGTAATATTGCCCTTCATACCGGAACACAGTAATGTTTGCACATTACTGCTTAGCGGATGAATAACTGGCAAAGGTGTGGTACTTCCCCAGGCGGCCCCCTGCAAAAGACCTATCACTCTACAATACAACATACAACATAACATACATTCACGCCTTTTTCCCGAAGGGGTAGGCAGAGGTGTACCCAGGACTCAGTCCCATAGTAGATACACCCACATTTCGCCAGTATGTTATTGGTCCCATGTAATAGGGGGCGAGCCTATTGCCATCTATCGGGCACATTTCCAGACTCCAGGCAGTTATTGAGATAATTCCTAATGGAAAAATCCAATATTTAACACTGCCTGACCTGGGGATCGAACCCGGGACCTCTTGATTGGCAGTCGAGCATGCGCCCAATATGCCACCGAGGCAGCCTCTACAATACACAACAACAATATATGGAGAAAAAGAGAATAATTTACACTCAATTGTTTGTGAGTGGCTCTTAACATGTCATTTATTTCCGCCAAAATATATTTGTATGTGAAAACCGTATGCGTAAAGTAAGGACCCCCTTAAATTAATAATCTAATTTTATTACATTTTAATTAAATTACTTATTTTAATTTAATTTAAAAAAATCATTTTATTATACTTTTTCTGCCGCGGAACGTGATCTTAGAACAAAATACCTATTTTTTTTAATCATACCTAGTATTACCGTTATTCTCTTAAAATTAAACAACTCTTAACAGATTTTATTGCGTATATTTACATAATATTTATACCTCACATTTCAAACACTTTGCAGTGTTCCAGTGATGATATCTACCGCCTATTATTTTAATTTATTTTATTCTCGGTGCACTCAGTAATCGCTTGCTTTTTTATCTAGAGGTTTTAAAGTTTTCTGCTGATATAAAAATATATTTTTTTTAAATATGTTTTCTCGATACGTTCGTCCGAGGTTCATTATTCTCTTTCTCGGTAGCCCCCACTGAATACATTTATAGAGTATCGTCGAAAGACAAAATACACCTTTCAGTGCACGAGTCGGAGGTAGTTTGCTTCCGTAGTACAAAATACGATATCTTATCTGAACGTATCGTGAATTTAAAGAGGTAAAACCTTTTCGGATTTTGCTGAACGAGCGAGTGAATTGAATGAATGAAGAGAGTGAATAATATATGTCACTCGAAAACATGGGCTATACCCGGTATTTTAATAGATTTACACGGAGACCATTTTTTTATACACACGTGCACAGGTCCCTTGTGCTTTTAATCTAAAAGTAATGCATAGCACCTATCGGGGTCCATCTCTGAAACAATCTACAGAAAATGAGCCCAAAGACAGCCCCAGCTAGGTGCATGGAAACCACTTGATTTGGCTTTCTAGATGGATGTTGACCGGGCTATTGCTAGAGTACTACTCCGGCACCTGCCACTTCCGTCTCATGGTGAAACAGAATATTATTATTATCTTTTTCTATTCACAAATTTGGCTGAAAGAGGCGAGAGATGCCCAGCAGCGACTATTCACGGGCTGAAACTTATGATGATAATAATGATTAATCAATCTGGTGGCATATTTTCACAGATTTTTTAAATTAGAAAAATTCTCAACAATAGCCTGGACTCTGGATTTGTGCCCGGCAATAGGCTCGTTCCCTATTACATGAGACTTAAAAAACATAACTGGCAACGTGTGGATGTAACTACTATATGACTGTGTCCTAGGTACACCTACCTCTTCGGGAAAACGGTGTGATGTTATATGTTATGCTATGTGGTGTATCCGCATAATATTGGCGCAGATATACGGCCCGGCCATCAAAGTAAACCCCACAAATTCGAACTACAAAGTAAGACACCACAACTGCAATGCGATCATCACCAACAAAGTTGTTAAGTATATTCCCAGAATTTTACAATGCACAATAAACAAAACTATACCCAGTGCTGAATTCGCGAAACATTCACAACTACAGCTTAGTTGCATTGGCACATCGCCAGCACTAAGTGGGGTAGCGGGTTCGAAGCTGGATGGGAAAGTACGTTTGACTTTGAATTGCAGACGTGGTTCATATTTGAGTTTGAATCGATTTATTAATGAATTCAATACAAAACACTTTACAAATCAATAGTACCAATAATATCGATAATACCGCCCTAACTCGATATAAACAATTAGCTGTTAATCATTTATGCAGACGGTAAGCCAATCTGCGTGTAATTAATTGTACCACAATGGTGTGTAATGGCTTGTTGTGTCATATTGTAGGACGATGACAGATATCGACTGGTGGAATGGAGCTGGAAGTGTTCTGAGCGCAGATTTGCGAGCAATTGTGTGGATTTAAAGCAGACTTTATCCCGATATTCCCTCGGGAACGAAACTACGCGGGTGATACCGCCGGGCACAGTTAGTCATTTAATATTCCTTATGAGCGTATCCTGATATTATACATATTGAAGAAAATTATGTACCTGACATTTAAGTCTCTCTTATAAAGGGTTATTGTCGATATGTCACAACTGTATTCTCGAAATTTACTCTAGAAACTGTATTCTAGACTGCCTCTGTGGCGTAGAGGGCGCATGCTCGACTGCCAATCAAGAGGTCCCGGGTTCGATCCCCAGGTCAGGCAGTGTTAAATATTGGATTTTTCCATTACGAATTATCTCAATAACTGCCTGGAGTCTGGAACTGTGCCCGGTAGATGGCAATAGGCTCGCCCCCTATTACATGGGCCAATAGCATACTGGCGAAATGTGGGTGTATCTACTGTGGGTCTGAGTCCTGGGTACACCTCTGCCTACCCCTTCGGGAAAAAGGCGTGAATGTATGTATGTATTCTCGAAATTTTCATAGTAAACTACTAAAAATCCCCGTTATACCCGCATTATTAGATGTTACAAAAAAATTAAGTTTCTAAACAAAAATATGAAATAGGTTAGTCAACCTATTTAATATATTTATATTTGGAGGAAACCGGGGAATACAAAACATCTATTTGGTAAATTTTCCATAGGATTGTGTCAGCCTGCTAAGAGGTCCCCTTTGCTCATAAGTTAGCCAACAAATTGTTGCTCGCTACATTATCGTTTGCTAAATGAGCGGTTACCCACTGATTATAAAATTCCTGAGTAAACTACATAATATCAAACTAGTGGTAAAGTTAACGAACCAATTACAATGATCATTAAGCGGGTGACCGGGTCAGTGCAGTTCACCTGACCACTACCGGCATTGGCTCAGAGCCAAGGGTCAGTATGTTAATGCATACATCTTGCTTTTGATAGATCAACTCGATAGAATTTTGAGTGATTTCTTTTGGATAGAATTTATTAAGTAAATAGAATTTATAATTGACTGTGTCGGTAGCGTTGTGGGCGTAAGCTCGACTGTCGATCATCAGGTCCCCGGCTTTGGTCCCCAGGTCAGGCAAAGTGTTACATATTATCGTGTACATTGATAATTAAACAATAAAAAAAAATAAAAATCAAGAGATGGTTTAATATATGTATATTACGTAATTACGTACTACCTACTACTTCCTCCAGTGCCTATATGTACACTTATTACCAGTATATATCAGTAAAGTTCATTTGAGCATAATATGTCATGGTATTGTCAGAAATGGCGTATTATTTTTAAGTGTATCGTTTTAGGGCTCCGTACCTCAAAAAGTAAAAAGAAACCCTTATAGGTTCACTTTATTGTCCGTCTGTCAAGACACTTTTTAACAGCACCGTGTAGAAGTATTAAGTTGAAATTAATATCAACTACTCAGATCTGCGGTCCCTTGGGGCTGTAAAAAAATCACACTTCTAAGTTAACGCAATCAATAGTTAGGGCCATTTTACTGCATATTTCCATACTTTGCGCAAGGAACTAATAGATGGCACATGTCTTTGGGCGATGGTGTATGTTCTGTAGGTGGATTGTTTTTCGGAAGCATTTTGTTTAGGTATGGAACCCTACGCACTATACATAAGTACATTGGCTTAACAATTTATTTTCATTTTTATCTAAGTAATAAGGCTTTTATTTTAAATACTGTAACCTATATTATGTTCATACGTTTTCTGGCAATAAACAATTTTTATTTTTATTTAATTTTCATTACTGACTCCAAAACAAAAACAGACCTTGGCGATAAAGCTGTGGAGATTGCATGGTCTTCCTCAAAATATTAATATTATACTTAATTTAATAACAGTCTACAATTTCATTAAAATCCAAATCCGTTATCTGATACAACCGTCAATTCTCAGAAACCTTCTATTTCCGAACAATTTATAAAGAAACTTAAATTATTTAGTCAACAATTCTTTACCTTAACTCACAGGATCAATATCCTCCCAAAGTATCCAAGAAGGCGTATTAATTCCACCAAATTTATCCTCTGGCCACCCTTGCCGGTTCAAATCCCATCTTTAATTACAAGGAAATCAGGTGGTCGGGTAATTAAGGGGCCCACCCCACCTGCGTCTCCATGATAACGCGCAGATATTTTATGCCCTTTGAGATATAGATACTGGAAGGTGGATTGGTTTTCTGTGATATTAAATTAATATAGAGCCCGTAGTGCTACATGCTTCGATATTTTGGATTGATTTCTAGGTTAAACAACGACCGATAGGTGATTGATTGAATTTGGCGTTAATTTTCGGAACTCCATTATAGATTTGATTTGTAATTTTTAAACTTTCGCGATTCGAACACATATTTTATGAAAGAGACGGGACTTAATCGCGCTAAAAACATTTATTATTTATTTACCTCGACGTTTCGACTGAGTTGCATCAGCCGTGGTCACGAGAAGACTGGAGAATGCGAGTGTCACCGTCGGGAAGAGCGAGTATTATCTTCAACTACCCGCACTTGGTCTTGTAAATAATTGTTATCGCGACACACAACACTCACGATATCCGCAGATCTATCTTGGGATAAATCACGCCGCGAACACATACTGATTACTGGATTCCAAGAAACACCTAACTTGTAACCACCCTCCCGGTTGAAATTAGGATGTTTCTTAATTTCCACAGCTTCGCGTACAATTCTGGAGTAGTAGTGACGCTCGGTGGAGAGGACTTTTGGGGCGTGAAGCTCTATCCAGTGGTTGGGTCCAGATTCCAGCAAGTGCTCAGCAATCGCCGATTTATACACTTGGCGGTTTTTTACAGCTGCTATATGCTCCTTAACCCTTTCGGCTATAGTGCGCTTGGTTTGACCAATGTATGCACTACCACAGCTGCAATCAATTTTATACACGCCAGGAGTCTGCAGAGGTATGACGTCTTTGGGCGTTCTTAAATGTCCCGACAATTTGGATAAGGGCGTGAAAATCGTCCTGATGGAGTAGTGTCTCAATAAAGTGCCTACCTTATCCGTCACTCCTTTGACATATGGTAAGAACGCCGGCTGCCTTTGGACGTCGAAACAACTCCTTTTATTTCTGCGCTTTGAACGCCCTGTTTCTCTCCCAGAATAGCCATTTTGTTTAAGTACCTCCTGAACGTGCACTAACTCTGCATCCAAATGTTCAGGGTCACAGAGGTCATAAGCTCTGTCCAATAATGACTTGGCCACCGACTGCAAATGACGCGGATGGTGATGCGAAGAGGCGTTCAAATATCTGTCTGTGTGTGTCGGTTTCCTATAAACAGAATGTGAAACCGAACCATCAGGTCTCACCATCATTTTGACATCGAGAAAAGAAAGAGCCTTTTCCACCTCTAGTTCATAGGCGAACTTGATTTTTGAATGAATCGAATTTAGCTTGCCAACAATATCTTTTACGTCCTGCTCATTCCCCTTTATAACGCAAAAGACGTCATCAACGTACCGCTTCCACAATTTAACCGTAGGTCGTAGGTCTAGAGCCTGTTCAATATGTTCCATCCAGATATTGGCCATCACCGGACCCACTGGACTACCCATAGCTACACCATCTATCTGAAGGTAATGCTGCCCTTGGTACACAAAATAATTACCTTCCAAACAATTCCGCAACAAGACAATCCAATTTTCCGAGAGGTGGTTCTCCTTCAGCTTTTCTCTCACTACTTCGAGACACTCCTTCACTGGAACATTGGTGAAAAGTGACTCCACATCAAAACTCACCATCATATCATCCGGTTCCAACTTCATGTCCTCGACAATCTCGACAAAATGACGGGAATCTTTTACAAAAGACTGTGTATTACCTACAAGTCGCTGGAGCACAGACGCAACGTGTTTCGCGAGACCGTAAGCGGGGGAATCTATTTGACTCACAATTGGACGTAGCGGTACGTTGGCCTTATGTATTTTAGGTAAACCATACAATTTCGGCGGCTGCACTATCTTAGGTCTGTACAAGGTTTCATACACGTCTTCTGCAAAAAGGTCTTTATAATCTCTTATTATGGCACGGATACAACGTGCAACTCTGGCAGTGGGATTATATGAAACTGGCTTGTAAATAGCCTTATCTTCCAAAAGGTTCCTTAATTTAAGGTCGTAATCAGAAGAGTTCATAACCACAGTAGCGTTCCCCTTATCGGCCTTTAGCACTAAAACGTCTTTGTTACCACGAATGTGCCACATTCTGTTTATAGGAAACCGACACACACAGACAGATATTTGAACGCCTCTTCGCATCACCATCCGCGTCATTTGCAGTCGGTGGCCAAGTCATTATTGGACAGAGCTTATGACCTCTGTGACCCTGAACATTTGGATGCAGAGTTAGTGCACGTTCAGGAGGTACTTAAACAAAATGGCTATTCTGGGAGAGAAACAGGGCGTTCAAAGCGCAGAAATAAAAGGAGTTGTTTCGACGTCCAAAGGCAGCCGGCGTTCTTACCATATGTCAAAGGAGTGACGGATAAGGTAGGCACTTTATTGAGACACTACTCCATCAGGACGATTTTCACGCCCTTATCCAAATTGTCGGGACATTTAAGAACGCCCAAAGACGTCATACCTCTGCAGACTCCTGGCGTGTATAAAATTGATTGCAGCTGTGGTAGTGCATACATTGGTCAAACCAAGCGCACTATAGCCGAAAGGGTTAAGGAGCATATAGCAGCTGTAAAAAACCGCCAAGTGTATAAATCGGCGATTGCTGAGCACTTGCTGGAATCTGGACCCAACCACTGGATAGAGCTTCACGCCCCAAAAGTCCTCTCCACCGAGCGTCACTACTACTCCAGAATTGTACGCGAAGCTGTGGAAATTAAGAAACATCCTAATTTCAACCGGGAGGGTGGTTACAAGTTAGGTGTTTCTTGGAATCCAGTAATCAGTATGTGTTCGCGGCGTGATTTATCCCAAGATAGATCTGCGGATATCGTGAGTGTTGTGTGTCGCGATAACAATTATTTACAAGACCAAGTGCGGGTAGTTGAAGATAATACTCGCTCTTCCCGACGGTGACACTCGCATTCTCCAGTCTTCTCGTGACCACGGCTGATGCAACTCAGTCGAAACGTCGAGGTAAATAAATAATAAATGTTTTTAGCGCGATTAAGTCCCGTCTCTTTCATAAAATAGATTTGATTTGTTTGATGGAACTAAAAACTAAAGCTTCTTGTTCCAGAAGTCGATAGGTGCTAATTGATTTGGGTGGTGCTTTGAAGTGTATGCGGAATTAAAAGTATAAAGACTTGGAATCTCGAGCTGCTCATATTCTCTAAGCATGCAAAAATAATTCCAAAGCTAATTCCGACAAATTACGACCAAATCCCCCCCATATGAATAGTTTATGTTGTTCTATGGGGGAGGTCTATGTTCAGCAGTGAACGACTTCTGTCTGATGATGATGTTGGTGATGACTTGGTATAGATTAAGCAGTAGCTCTTAAAGGTGATGATCTTAAAGGAGTTAATCTTCGTATACTCATAACTCGTGCAGATCTTTCAGACCGACGCGATGAACCAATGATATGTTATTTTATCAAAAAATAAGATTTCGTATGCACTGAAAGTCTATTTCATCGAGCAGAGAGCTTTTGTAAGAGAAAATAAGTGTTGGTCAAATATATAGTTAATCGTTTTGGTACAGCAATTTGAAGCAAAAAATTGTGGATCAAAAATTGTTCTAGTTATACTTAAGGGGAAAAGTTAAGGCATGGAATGGTGGCATCGTCCGTCCATTAATCGTAATTTCAAGCACTGAGAGCCAGAATATCTTTTTGTAAAGTCTGAAGCCGGGAAATTGATGACTGTGGCTATATAATAACTTAGTGCCTGGCTATACTACAAGCCCAGCGCGGTGACGACGGTGGGCGTGAAATTGCTATATAGTCATATAAAATTCTTTGACACCGTCTGTATGTGTCCATACTACAGTGACCAAAAGCACCTAGCGCGACGGGCTCGAGCGACCTTGCGAGCGTATTTTTCAAACGTTCCTATCCGCGATCATTGTGGCCACACAACGGGCTACTAAAAGTAAAGTAAGATATTTTTAGAAGAGAATTTTCACACATCATCAGCCGGAAGACTGCTGAACATAGGCCATCCCCATAGAACGTCATATTTGACAGCCTCGTTAGCTCAGACGGTAGTAGCTCTGCTTTCTGTGCCGCAGGCCCCGGGTTCGATCCCCGGCCAGGTCAAACATTTGTGTGCATGAACATGTCTGTTTGATCTGTGTCTGGGTGTTATAAGCTTATATAAGTATGTATATCAGTCCTCTGGTTACCATAGTTACAGGATTCTAGCCTTTTTTGGGACCAGATGACCGTGTGTGGAAGTTTTCCCATATTATATTATATTATATTATATTATATATATACTATTCATATTGGGGGGATTTCATATGGCCTATGTTCAGCAGTCCGACGTCTCCCGGCTGATGATGTGTGTGATGAGATGGGGGGATTTTGCCTCAATCACCACGCTTGGCAGGCGGGTTGGTAATCGTAGTAGTTGGAATACTTGGTGCCGGAGAACGCTGCTGCCCTAATACCTAATAGCATTTCCTTTTTGCATGCAGTTTTGCGGGCGGGAGGGCGGTGCACTGTGCATGTTGTTTTTGACACTAAAAATCGGAACTAAAAACTAAAGATTCTTGTTCCAGAAGTCTAAGTAATCTACTTTCACAAGATCGAATCGATGTTTTTTCAAATTATCATCGAACATAATAATATTAGTTGGAGAAATAATTCCGATCATTTCTAGGAACATCTAATCTTTTGTTTCCATTTCAACGTTTTGTGACGTAACACCGGATTTCGAATTGGTAAGAATTGTTAATTTTAAATTCCGCCTCGAGCTCTGGAGCTCTGCGCCGAAGCAACTCAATTAATGTAACGCCTGCGAATACAAACACCAATCCCGTAATTTATATCACGTACAGTATTAAAATTTTGGTGATTTTGTCACAGGGTGAAAACAGACAGTGAAATGAAGCCTTAGAACCACGCATATCACAATATTTTATATGCCCGAACATTTTCAATAATTCAAATTTATTTTCTTTATTTCCACTTTTTTCCTTAACATGATATTTTACAAAAAGTTTTTTGTCATTACTTAAATTATTTGAAATGAAAAACTGTAACAATTAAACTGAAATTCAGGTACTCGTATAATTTAGAATGTGGATAGCTTATACCCTGATATTTCTATAAAGATATTTTTTAGGACGTGGAATGCAATACACACGTATATCACAACTTTATCGTTATATTACAACTTTATCTTTATATTACATAGATACATAACATTATGCCTTTTTCCCGAAGGGTTGGAAGAGTTGTAACCAGGCCTCAATCCCATTGTAGGTACCTACACCCACACTTTTTAAGTCTCATGTAAATGGGAGGCAAGCCTATTGGCTACCGAGTACAGTTCCAGACTCCAGGCTGTCATTGAGAAAATTCCTAATGGAAAATCTAATATCACTTATTGCCTGACCTAGGGATCGATCCCAGGACCTCATGATCATCATGAGTAGCGCTTGCGAACCACTACGTCACCGAGACAGTCATCGTAATATTAATCAACTAAAAAAACTCAAAAAGATATATATATTCAATTAGGTCACAATCTGACATTTCATGTCAATGAAAATAAACAGTAATAAGTCTACCAAGCTTTCAGAAAGTTACCTCTACAAGAAAAACAACGCACAAGAAACTTGTAGGGCTTAATTTTTTCAACTGATAGTTTTACAATAGATACTTAGTTTGGTAACATTCGTTTGTTTGAAATGTGCCGCGTGGTGGCTACGCAGAAGTTTCCAGGCAGCTTTGTCCGTATTAGGTACTACGTTTAGATCTTCTGCAGTATATTCCCTGTGTCAGGGAAGGTAGGTACAGTAACAAAGGGGACATCTCAATCCCCAGTTTCCTCCAATACCCCGGCCCGGCTAAAGGTAGCCATTGTCATTACCCTGGTAATAGTTTATGTACAAATTTGCTCCAGTTGGTAATTAAGTTTAACAAATGAAGCAATCAACAATTATAGTACATAGCATTGATTTAAAGAAAAGTGGAGATAAGGTACTGGCTTCTCGAAAATGGAAAGCTCAAATTAGGTTCCATTAGGTCCACGTACGTCAGTGAATTATTATCTTGTTCGCACTTTGGTCTTAGGTACGTCTTTCTATCTTTTTTGTTTCAAATTTCACATGCCAGTTTTATGTATGCGCTGAGAGAACGTACCCTATATCCCCTTTTCTTTAAATCAATGGTAAATAGATATACATACGTTGAGAGCAGTTGTAACGATCAATTGCAGCCTTAGAATGCCACAGACAATCTGTTTTCCTCATCTTCTTTCTCTTTTCTCTGTCATTTTCTTCACCAGTTATATTTTTAAGATCAGTGTTATAGGGGACGTGCTATCAACCGGTCCAAATCCTAACTACAGACTGCTGTAGAGAAAATGTAAGTGAAAAAGTCTACTTTTCGCCAGATCCCAGGATCCAGGACCTCTTGTTCAGCAGTGGAGCAAAACCAACGAGGAAGAAGTTTGAAGTAGAGACAAATTATTTATCTACACTTGCTACGATCCTGACACACGCCTGTTCATCAAAGCACATCAAATACTTCAAACATGGCCGTTAGTTCAAACAGTACCCACACTGTAACCTGGTCTTTCTATAACATGATAACAACATCATCATCTGCCTCCTGTCCTTGTCCCACACTGAGTGAGGTCGCCACAGCATTTATTCTTCCGACATTCCTACAGATCAGCTAGTCATTCCAGTCTAACAGCCGTTATTTCTGCACTCACCCCTTCTACACACATATTTTTATTCAGACAATTTTCATCCAAATCTATCAAGATGCCCACGGCCCACTCCTTATTATTACATTGATCCTTATAGGCCTTTTGGCCACCTACCTACCTGACTTTTATTTCTCCTCATAAAACATCCACACCAGTCTAGAACATCATCAACCTCGTATATACATAATTACAATAAAAGTTGAGCCTTCCGGAAACCTTTCAACAAATACAATCATACTCATACCTTCACATAGAAATTGGCAAAACTAGTTAAACCATTGAGGCTGTAATCAAACCTTTAAACAAAGAGATTCTATAGCCGCATCAATAAAGGTCCCCGTTGTAATAATCACTAGGTTAATAGTTTGTTTTAATAGCAAATCGGTTCCAACGACCCCCGGTTTATGATGAATTGCCACTCTCATCCCTCGTTTAATTTTGAGTTTGATCACCAATTCTCGGGTATTTATTAGGATTTAGTGGGTCATTTTATTTAATTGGCTACCTTTGTTATATTCGTTAAATTTATTGTACGTATCTGCTTATAGAACCTATTGATTTAATAATTAATGTTCTTAATGAGGATCCATTACCTTTGACTCATAGGGTATTTATTGGTGGTCAAAAGTACGTTTAAGTAATAATTATAAGTTTAAGTGATGGTGATTCCCTCGGTGGCGTAGTGGGCGCAAGCACGACTGTCGATCATGAGTTTCAGGGCTTGATTTCCAGGTAGGTAGTCTTAAATATTGGATTTTTCGATAGGAACTATTTCTATAACTGCCTGGAGTGTGCCGGTAGGTGGCAATAGGCTCGCCCCCTATTACATGGGACCAATAACATACTGGCGCAATGTGGGTGTGGGTCTATGGGACTGAATCCTGGGTACACCTCTGCCTACCCCTCAAAAAGGCGTGATTGTATGTTATATAAGTGATAGTGTGTCTATTTATTTAAACCCGGGCGATGCAGCGTACGTAGGAAGTCACTGGACTCCTCAGCCACCGCTCGTTGCTGAAGTGTCAAGTTAGGCCTAAGTCCAGCGGTGGGTTTCCCACGACTGAGATCTGTCGGTCCGGGAGAAGAAGCGTGACCGAGAGAAGGCGTTATACTCAGCAGTAAGATGTCGAAACAGCAAGTCAAATTCAAATAGTTTTATTTATTAATTCGGTCACAATATGGCACTCACGTAAGTCAAGAGCAATAAATCTACCCTACTTTCTACAAAAAGAACAAATAAGAAACTTGTAGGGATAAATTTTTTCAATTGATAGTTTTGATATCATTCGTATTAAATAGTGACCTTCATAATTTTAATACTAGGAATAAAGACAAAATAGCTGTACCTAGCTTTAGATTATCTAAAACAAATAAAAAGACATTCTTAGGAAATAGTGTACGTTTCTATAATAAAATCCCAAAAGAGATAACTGGGCTCTCAGAGGGTAAATTCAAAACCTATATAAAATCTACTTTACTTAAGAAGGCTTATTATAAAGTCAACCAGTACATAGAGGACAAAGATGCCTGGAAACTTCTGCATAGCCGCCTCGCGGCACCTTCAAAGAAAACGAATGTAACCAAACCAAATATTGTGAAACTATCTGTTGAAAAAATTAAGCCCTACAAGTTTCTTGTGCGTTCTTCTTGTAGAGGTATCTTTCCGAACGCACGGTAGACTCAGTACTGTATCTTCATTGACGTACAAAAGTGTCAGATTATGACCTATTTGAATAAATCTGTTTGAGTTTGAGTTTGAGTTCGTTTGTTTGAAAGGTGCCGCGTGGTGGCTATGCAGAAGTATCCAGGCATATTTGTCCTCTATGTACCTACCAATTGACTTTATAATAAGCCTTCTTTAATAAAATATATTCTATATGGGTCTAGAAAGCCAACAGGGATTGTTGTTATTACACTTGTTCTCTTTTTCACGTCTGAATATAATGAATTTATTGGTGTTTTTGTTTTTATTATTGATGAATGCATTGACCGAGTAAAGTACGTTGCGGTACGTTGAATGGAACACAACAGTGGTGCATGGTGTCAATTCTATAACCTCTCTCTCTTTCTTTTATCTCTCCAAAGGGATATCTTGCTCATTCGAGCACTGCAGAAGCAAATTACATAGCATGTAAAGAAAATCTCTCTATTTTTAGCAGCATGCCTACGTAGATGATCGATCACGTTCTCGAAGCGAGGCGAGGTGAAGTAAGGTGAGAATCCGTCAAGAATATTATACGAGTATGCCGAACCTGTCACGTTGCATTTGCCAAAGTTTTTCGTGTATTTTATGAGCTTGTTTTTTTTATCATTTCCTATATACTACCATCTATAATATTTTAAATTATAGACACTGTGTTAATAATATTACCGTATTAAATAAATTTTGACGACGCTAGTGGAGTTGGAACACTTGAACTCGCTGGTATATCATAAGCCTATCTATCGATGTGCCTTATGCCTATAATTGTTTTATATGTTTCATACACATTTAAAGTAAAGTCGCTTCCCGACGTCTGTACGTTTAGATCTTTTCAATTACGCTACGGATTTTAATGCAGTTTTCATCAATAGAGAGTTACTCCAGAGGAAATTTTGTATGTATAATGGTACCCGAAGCAAAGAGAGGGCGGGTCGCTAGTAAAGCAATAAAATAGTTATGGTGTTAGACACGCAACCACCTCAGTCAAGACGTGTTTGATGTACAACTATGGTAAATTACCTTAAGATGCTCTTACCAAAATATTTCTTCACAAAACAAGTCTATGTATTTTTTTTAAAGCGTCATAGACTACGATAGAGTTCTCTGTTTAGCCGTCACGTCGATGCCGTTATCCGACACGTCTTCTCAGACGTCACGTCTTTCCTACCTCATTCTGGAACCACGTGTGGAACTAACCGGCAGTATAACGATTGAAGTTTATTAGTTGCGTCTATAAAGAGGCAGGGGTCGTAAACCCCCGCTCGTAGTACACAACATTGTTTTTAATACCTCGTATGGTGGAACAAGTGATGAAATTAAAGCCTGCTTAATAACTAATGGACTTGTCAGAATTTTAAGGCGTTTATTACACGATACCTCGCCTCAGTGCCTCGCTGCCTCGGTGGCATAGTGAGCGCAAGCTCGACTGCCGATCATGAGGTCGCGGGTTCGATCCCCAGGTCAGGCGAAGTGTTAAATAATGGATTATCCATAAAATTATCTCAATTACTGCCTGGAATCTGAAACTGTGACCGGTAGAGGCTTGCCCCCTTATTATATGGGATCCAATAACATACTGGCGAAATATGGGTGTGTTTACTATGTGACTGAGTCCTGGGTACACTTCTGCCTACCCCTTCGGGAAAAAGGCGTGATTGTATGTTATGTTATAATATTACACAAGAGGTTAGGCGCGTCAATCAGTGCAGTCAATCATGATTGATACTGAGTGACGAACTACTAATAAATATTTAATGTATATTTTTGGTTTATTTTCATGCAGCTAAATTCAAATTTAATTAGTTTTAATTATATTTCATACTAGCGACCCGCCCCGGCTTCGCACGGGTAGCAGAAGTATAAGGTATAGTGGACGTTTAACAGGAGTAAATTCGTGATACATTGCATTTTAATAAATATAACCCTAATGGTTTACGCAGCGCACGCAAATGAATGACTATTTCTGTTACAATGACCAAACCTTAACACATGTATAAATTTATCGTGAGCTATTTTGAAGATATTGATAAGTACTAAAAACCCCTAGTACATTACTTTATTCTACCACCAATACTTTTCACAGCGCATGCATATAATAATTTTCAATTATTGTGACTAAACCAAAATAGATGGATATAATGTCCGTAGACTATTTTGTAGATATAGGTAAATACTACAAACCCCTAGTACATTAATCTACCATCAATAGTTTTCACACCGCATGAAAAATAATCACTGCCTCGATTATTGTGACTAAACCAGAAAAGATGGATATAATCTATGTATACTGTTTTGTAGGTATTGATAATTACTACAATCTCCTAGTACATTAATTTAATCTACCACCGATAGTTTTCACACCGCATGAAAAATAATCACTGCTTCGATTATTGTGACTAAACCAAAAACGATGGATATAATCTATGTATACTGTTTTGTAGGTATTGATAATCACTACAATCCCCTAGTACATTAATTTAATCTACCACCGATAGTTTTCACACCGCATGAAAAATAATCACTGCTTCGATTATTGTGACTAAACAAAAAAAGATGGATATAATCTATATATACGGATTTGTAGGTATTGATAAGTACTACAAACCCCTAGTACATTACTTTACTCTACCACCAATAGTTTTCACACCGCATGAAAAATAATCACTGCTTCGATTATTGTGACTAAACCAAAAAAGATGGATATAATCTATGTATACTGTTTTGTAGGTATTAATAATTACTACGATCCCCTAGTACATTAATTTAATCTACCACCGATAGTTTTCACACCGCATGAAAAATAATCACTGCTTCGATTATTGTGACTAAACTAAAAAAGATGGATATAATCTATGTATACTGTTTTGTAGGTATTGATAAGTACTACAAACCCCTAGTACATTACTTTACTCTACCACCAATAGTTTTCACACCGCATGAAAAATAATCACTGTTTCGATTATTGTGACTAAACCAAAAAAGATGGATATAATCTATGTATACTGTTTTGTAGGTATTGATAAGTACTACAAACCTCTAGTACATTACTTTAATCTACCATCGATAGTTTTCACACCGCATGAAAAATAATCACTGCTTCGATTATTGTGACTAAACCAAAAAAGATGGATATTATCTATGTATACTGTTTTGTAGGTATTGATAAGTACTACAAACCCCTAGTACATTATACTTTACTCTACCACCAATACTTTTCACACCGCATGAAAAATAATCACTGCTTCGATTATTGTGACTAAACCAAAAAAGATGGATATAATCTATGTATACGGATTTGTAGGTATTGATAAGTACTACAAACCCATAGTACATTACTTTACTCTACCACCAATAGTTTTCACACCGCATGAAAAATAGTCACTGTTTCGATTATTGTGACTAAACCAAAAAAGATGGATATAATCTATGTATACTGTTTTGTAGGTATTGATAAGTACTACAAACCCCTAGTACATTACTTTACTCTACCACTAATAGTTTTCACACCGCATAAAAAATAATAACTGTTTCGATAATTGTGACTAAACCAAAAAGATGGATATAATCTATGTATACTGTTTTGTAGGTATTGATAAGTACTACAAACCCCTAGTACATTACTTTATTCTACCACCAATACTTTTCACAGCGTATGCATATAATGTCTTTTTCGATTATTGTGACTAAACCAAAATAGATGGATAAAATTTCCGTGGACTATTTTGTAGATATTGATCAGTACTACAAACCCCTAGTACATTATATTATTCTACCATCAATGGATTTCACAGCGCACGCAAATTTATGAATTTGGTTATTACATTATGTAACACCTTGGTTCACAATATTGCAGTTTTCTTACGGATCCCTAATTTTTTTCAAAATCTCATATAGCCTATGGCACTCACACTGAATTAAGCTATCCATCCACAAGTGAAAGAATTTTTAAAATCGGTCCAGTAGTTTCGGAGCCTATTCGTTACAAACAAAAAAACAAAAAAAAAAAAAACAAAAAAACAAAGTTTCTCTCTTTATAATATTAGTATAGATATAGATTAATTATTAACTAGCTGTGCCGCGCGGTTTCACCCGCGCAATCATTGTTCCTGTGGATATATCGGGAAAAAAGTACCCCATGTATTATTCCAGAGTTTAAGCTACCTACACTCCAAATTTCAAGCTAATCGGTTCAGTAGATTAGGCGTGAAAGAGTAACAAGTAGTAACAAATATCCATCCATCCATCCTTACAAACTTTCGCTGGTGCGTAACAATGATGGACTTTTTCAGCAAACGGAGTGAAAAATATATACCTATATGTAACAGTTTTATCTCGTTGCTTTTAATTTGTACCATCCCTCGTGCACTCTGCCACCACAATACCCTCAACCACAGATCCAATTAAATATAGACTTTGTTGCACCATCATAAAAGCCAAAATTCAACGGCAACTTTGTCGCTAATAGCGTGGTGCTATAGGTCATAACCTTCCGTGCCGCTGGCTGCGTATATTTTTTTAATTAACTGTATAGCATTTCAAACATTCCGCACTAATACTAAATAGGTAAGAACAACACATACATGTCTCACAGTGCGCCCGAATGCATAGGACCGTTAAATTCAATTCTTAAACAATACTTGAGTGAGATCTAACGCTCTAATTGCTTGATGATATGATAATCTTAAGTTAATCTAATTCGGATAATATATAATCTAATTCGGAGCGGCCCTTACGTAAAGTAGGTAGAGACTTATTTTAACGATCACATAATGGAGCTTCAATACAAAATAAATGTTCCTCTATACTCTGTGGTAAATTTTTTGTGGAGGCAAATTTTGAGATTTTGTTTCGGCACTTACATATTTTACGGTGTTTTAATTTATTATATTATTTCATTAAAAAGAATATTATTTATTGCACCGGGTAATTCGTATTCGGGTATTTCGTAATAACTGTTATTTTATATTAATAAGGTTAATATTTATGTATTCTTCTTTTTTTTTCTTCTTTTATGGACCCGCACGAATGTATTGCCAGTTGCCAGTGTCAAGTTTTAGGTTATATTTATGTAAACAGTTAAAGATAACAGTGAAGTTAGCAACAGAAACGGACCAATCACAGATGTGTAATCGGCGCTGTGCGTTCGCATAACAATGTGTCGCCGGAGTGTTGTTTGTGAATGAGATGGCCTGCCATGACGACCGCTGTGAGAAATCCCTTACTTTGCACAGTGTTGCTTGCTACCTTAGGTAAGTTTTATTCTTGAATACGGGAGTAAGTTATTGGACATATCGCAATTTTAGAGTCGTCTATACAACGTGTTAAATAAAGAAGAAGTTATATTTAAGGGGGTGCGTCTACCTGTCAAACTGCACAACTTTTCGGGTTAAAGATTCTTTATTTCTCATAAGAAAATTCATATTTTCACTTACATGAGAACTTATTATCTAGTCTATTTATATGAAATGCGTAGGTACTACATTAAAAAGTAAGTAGGTCCTAACTATGTTTATCATTATCCAGTCTAACCTATGTAATATTGTGTAAGCACTGATTGCTTTTACAAGAAAGAATTGCTAAATTCACACAAAAAAATTCGTCTTCCCGTCCAAAGAGGATCTGCTGATCGGCAAATTTGAATGGAAAATAGAAAATAGTAAACATAACACAATATCACGCCATTTTCTCAGTGGTAGACTGAAGTGTACTCAGTCCCATAGTACACCCACACTAGCCAGTTATGTTTTTTAAGTCAAAATGGGGGTGATCTTATTGCCATCTACCGGGCACAGTTCCAGGCGCCAGGTTGTCATTGAGAAAATTCCTGATGGAAAAATCCATATACACATTTTACTGACGTCGGGATCGAACCCGGGACCTCATGATCATGCGCCATCAGTTCTACGTGCTTTATGTGCTATGGAAATCTATGGGGTAGGCCTATGTTCAGCAGTAGACGTCCTTGATAAATCTTTTACAAACAAGTACATATTCACTCTATTTTGTGGAAACGCTTAGCGATTTGAATTGACATTGCCGTTTGGCTTGTCTACATGGTACCTAAATAGCCTCTGGCAAATCCTACCACAATCTACAAGTAGTTAAGCAGACATAGGTTGTGAACAAGTCATTAGGGTCAGGCCTAAGCTGGGATCCGAATTTAGATTGTCCTGGATTAATCGTAGTCACCAATATTGTTGAAAACAATTCACAGCCTAAAGGGGCAATTATTTTATCAGTCGCATCCAACGGACACGCCCTGAACAGTGTAATCAGTAGCTTCGGAAGTTCTTTCGGCTGAAGCGAAAATATGGCTAGCCAGATCGCTTGCGGACACCCGAAGGCTCAAGGTCATTCAAGATTGCGTCCGCGGACGTTTCCTTATAATGTAAACGGCTTAGAATAAATTTAAAAAACATACAACATACAATCACACCTTTTTCCCTAAAGGGTAGGGAGAGGTGTACCTAGGACTCAGTCCCATAGATGTACCTAACATCCACATTTCGGCATGTTATTGGTCCCATGTAATAGGGGCGAGCCTTTACCTATCTTACTAATGGAAAAATCTATCATATCTAGGGATCGAACCCAGGACCTCATGATCGGCAGAATAGCTTACGCCCACTACACCATTGAGGCAAGAGTCAAAAACACGTATAGAATTGCCTATGTAGTGGTGTTTTTCACGCAATTTGTTGCTGAGGTTCCCTTAGGAATATCAGCAAAGAACTCGCGGGTGGGCGAAGCCGCCGGCGTTCCTCTAGTAATAAATATTTGTTTTCCATACCAAGATTGTTTGTTACCCGCCGCCTAAGAGGATTAGCTGTTAAGTGGTAGATGGGGTGAATCGTCATGAATAAATTGCTTGATGATATGATAATCTTAATATTGCCTTAACGAAGTATACGATCAGATTTTGAGGGGAGGTTAATTCAAACTAAATCCTATGTAAAGCATCGTATATACCTATTGGTAAATGATTTTAGATGGTAATAAACTCGCTTGAGAAATATAATATAATAATAATAACAATTTAAATTTAACAGATGGGTTACGTGAAAATTATGTTATGTTCCTCTTCTCTCCCTATAAATATAAAACTAAACTGTATTTTTGAATATACTCGAAAATGATGTGGAATCCTTTAATTAATAAATAAATAAACTTATTTCAACCAACCCCCGAAATCTTAAAAAAAACATCAACAGAAAGTTTCGCCTTTACATGTACTCAAATGAACGCAATGCTTAACCTTAATACTTCTTAGGATTAACATAATGTTGGGTGAAAATAAGAGTAGATTTGTGAGTAACGATGTTACTTATTCTGCAGAGTTTATGCGACGAAATGTTACATTTTGTGAAGAGGCTCGGATTAAGCGTGAAACTGTGTTTTACTGAAAACATGGGAGTAGGCGTCACCGTTATACGTTATAAGATCGTTTCTTAATGAGACTATTATTATGGAACGGGTACATTATGTATTACGCATTATAATAATACAGGTAAAATAAATAATCGAAATCAGGACTTTGTGAGCCTAGTAGATTCTGGATGGATCTGGATTTCTAGAACGAGCTAAATAAAATAGGTAAGATTTTTCACGATGGATTTCTACATAGATAAACACTTTATAACACCACATTCTAGAAAAATTTATAACTAAACCATACCTATCTATTACTAGTGGCTCTGTGAGCTGTAGACCTCGCTCGTCTGTTTTTACTTACATATTTTAGAATTTTGTTCATCGCGCAGTTACGTGCGCAAAATATATGCGATGAACAAAATGCAGATTTGAACGCCTTCTCCTTTTTTAAAGTCAGTTTTAACCCGAGCTATATATTGAAAGCTGATAAAATTCCTTTGTGATTTGATGTGATACAGAAAATTTTACATTTTTAATGTTTTCGATCCCCATAAGTCCGCCATTTTGATGAATTTCCAAAAACTGAATAGACAAAAATTTTATTTAATCACCGAATCTGCTCACAAAATTTCACGAGAATCAGTTGAGAAATGCGACCTATAGAAGAGAATAGCCGGACGGACATACGAAAGCACGGTCAATTAGATTATTTCAAATAATATTGATTTTAAAACCTCCTCCTTTTTCGAAGTCGGTTAAAACCAAAAATCCTAGTTATGTTTCGAAACCTGATGGAATTTCTTTGTGATTTGATGTGATACAGGAAATTTTACATATTTAATGTTTTCAGCCCCGATAAGTCCGCCATTTTGAAGAACTTCCAAAAGCTGAATCGACAAAAAATTTAATACAAACATCGAATCTGCTTACAAAATCAGTTCGACGAGAATCGGCTAAGAGATGCGTAGACCTGTAGAAGAGAACAGCCGGAAGGACAAATGAAAGCATTTTGGACATATGAAAGCATTTTTGGCCAAGTTGACCCTTAGACAATAAAGAAAAATCAAAAGCGCCAAAATTTCATGAAACTAAATAAAATACCAATAAAATTGACCGTAGGTCGTAGTGAATAAGATTTTGTTAAAAGCATAATCGAAAAAAATAAAAAATTTATATGATTTTGTATTGTTTTTTCATAATATTAAACATTATCGACATCTTTGATTCATCTCGAAGGGTTTATGTCGTTTCGTTTGTAAATTTCTTCAACTTCAGACCATCCCTGTGACTAAAAAGCAAACTATGTAAACACGAGTTAACTTGCTATTTTTGCCCCACTAACCAGTACTAATAATATGAATCATTTCACAAACAAAGAACAAACGTGATCACACCGGAGAGGGTAAAAAGATCGTTAAAACTAATGCAGTAATGCGAATGAGACAACAAAGACGTTTCCAAGACAATGAGTTATGTGCAGGTTCTTTACATTTTACGATAGTGAATAAATTAGGTGGAATACTTTGTTGTTAACTTAGAATTAAGGTGAAGGGTATGAAACTGGGAACAGAATATGTAGTGAGCTTTATATCTAAGTATGATGAGAACATTCGTCGGTTACTTTCGTCGAAGTAGCAGCCATTTGCATGGCAATACTAGAAAGGAAAGCAGCCGTTTCTTCGGTTACATTTCAAGGAATTCTAATAAATTTTGGAGAGACAATATAAAAAATATAATTTTCATTGATTGTGGACAATCAGGCCTATAGTTTTTCACAAAAAGTAAGTACCTACAAATCACATAAAATAAAAACATAATTACAAAAATCATTGTTTATTATTTTGTGCCTTACGTAGGCACAAAACACTCTTTAATCACTAAAATCCTAAATGACTCACTCATTGACATGCAACGCCGAGCCTAAACCACCGAGCCTAGAGACTTGAAATTTAGAATGTAGGTTCTTTTCGGATTTTTGAATACTCACATTCTGAGGGGTCCAAAAGGGCGTCATTTGGTATGAAACTCCCACGAAATTGAGAGCGAGCAAAGCCATTATGTCCTTACACTAGTTTAGAATAGAATCCTAAGCCTCGTTGGCGTAGTGATCGCAAGCTCTACCACCGATCACAATTTCCCGGATCCGATCCCCAGATCAGGCAAAAGGTGTTATTTAATTTTTCCATTATGAATTATTCTCCCAGTAACAGCCTGGAGTCTGGAACTGTGCCCGATAATACAAGCGACTTAAATGAATATAACTGGCGAAGTGTGGGTGGTACTAAAGGCCTAGGCTCGCCTCTGTCTACATATTGTAAGAAAAAGAGATTATTATGTCTACATATTGTAAGATAAGATTGAAAAAGATTTGATTTCTTAGAATACTAGATACATAAGAAAAAATTGTCACGAAACAATAAAAAAAGTCACATTGAAACAGAAATTTCTAGCAGGAAGCTCAATATTTCAGTGACAGCATAAACTAGATCCGTGGATTACTTGGACTGGACTCATTATTCTCGTCATGGCTCCCTCATAGCTCTCTCGTGCTTAAAGTTCCGCTTGCACCTTGTAAAACCCGAGTTATTGCCGCAACTTCTTGCCCGAACTACCGTTTGTTGTAGAGTTATAAACTTTACTATGTGTTATATTGACAGTATGGGTTTTAAGTTTTAAATAGTAATGATTTGCATTTTAATTTAATTAGACAAGTGGTTTGTTACTCTGGGGTTTTAACATCTTAAAAAATATGTAAAGTCGGAATGGCCCGTACTAACCATCTTACTTTCTACTAAACCCACTAATTTTATAAATGCGAAAGTTTGTGAGGATGAATGAATGGATGTATGGATGGATGGATATTTGTTACTCTTTGAAGCCAAAACTACTAAACCGATTGAGCTGAAATTCGACATGTAGGTAGGTTAGAACAAGCTAGTATTATTATAAATGTGAAAGTTTGTGAGGATAGACGTATGTTTGTTACTCTTTTACGCCAAAACTACTGAACCGATTGGGCTGAAATTCGGTATGTATCTACATATCGTATTTCATACCCGCGTTTTTGTGCCACCTAATAACAATATAGTTTCAAAAAATAAAAATACAAAAACTGAAGCCTTTTATTAACTAACGCCCTTACTCACACATCATAAACTAAAAAGAAGCAAGGAACAAGAATATTCTGTTGGTAACTTGGCACAGACCAACCTGACGGGTTGTGACGTGGACTTTACTTGTTGCCGCACTTTACTCGTAGATGCTATAGTTACCTTGTTTCTAAACTGAATTATCTTTCAGACAGGTAGGTAAGAAAACTAAGTACCGTGTACACCGCCTTCGATCATAGCCTTTAAGGGTATAACCCACCGCCGCGCATGCTGTGCACAAGCACGCGTCGCATGTTAGCTGCATGGATTAATTTCTTTCACAACGTAGCTCTACGTTTCTATCTACTGCAGGACACGCTATACACGCATCTTTGTACCGCATGCACCGCGTGATAGCGTGACGCGTAAGCGCCATATTCAAGCCACGCGGGTACCAATGACGTCAATTCATGCGTAGCGTGTACGTGGGTTGCAGTGGACCTAATTAATTTTTATTTTTTGCAAAGCAAAACTTTACACTCGTGCGTAGTCTCTTCTAGCACCGCGGTCGGTTTCAGCCTTTATACGTGGTTTAACCCTCTGAACAGTAACTACTGATACATAGAATTAACAAACCAAAACCGGTTCTAATTTCTAATATAGTAGATACTCGAGAGTTTAAAATACTGACAAGCCACCGCGAGCGCTCCGATTGGTTACCACTGTCGTACATGTCAAATACGGCATCTAAAACTACGCCGAAATCGGCTCGGCACTTATTGCAAACTGTTTTTTACGCACACTCAAATTTTAAAGCTTGTGTATTTTTGATTTTAGGTGGTGCGGTAAAAATCTGTTCAGAAACATCAATAACCTAAGCTTGAGAGTTTTTGGCTGACATTTCTGCATGTGTTCGACTTGCAAATCTTCTATAAGTTATATTATCGTTTCTTTACTAAATCACCAAATTTTGAATAATTTATTTGAGATGATTTTAACACCAAGTATGGCCCGCTCCATACATACGTCCGAGACCCACTTCACTGTTGTTATGGGGGACTTTAACGCAAAGCTAGGCAAGAAAAGCGATGACGAGCTGAGAGTGGGGCAATTTGGATATGGGCAACGGAACCCAAGGGGACAGAGGCTGGCCGATTTCCTGGAGAAGGAGGGACTCTTTATGATGAACTCTTTCTTTCAGAAGCCGCCTCACAGGAAATGGACCTGGTTGAGTCCCGATGGTTCCACGAGAAACGAGATAGATTTCATCATGACCAACAAGAGGCAAATATTCAATGATGTCTCTGTGATTCACAGGGTGAAAACCGGTAGTGATCACAGACTGGTAAGAGGCACATTGAATATTGACGTCAAACATGAGAGGTCACGCCTGATGAAGTCCACGCTCCGACCTACTCGCGCCCATATACAAAACCCCGAAAGCTTTCAACTCGAACTATCTAATCGCTTCGATTGCCTGGAGGATATTGATGCGTCTGTGGACGAAATTAATAACAGGCTTATAGAAACTGTCCAAACGGTGGGCTCTAAGTTTTATAAACCTCGTCGTACAAATAGACCTCAAAAATTATCCGATCACACCCTAAACCTCATGGTTGAGCGACGCTCGCTACGACTGCAATCTCCCGATGATGCTAAGTCATATAGGCAGCTCAATAGACGAATTTCCAAATCCTTGCGGCATGACATCCGTCTCTTTAATACTAATAATATTAAAGAGACGATAGAGAGGAAAAAGGGCTCCAAAGTGTTCGCAAGAGATATGTCTATTGGGCAAAGCCAGCTGACGAAGCTGAAGAGAGAGGATGGCAGCATAGCGTCGACAAAAGCAGAGGTCTTAGAGGAGATCGAGAGGTTCTATGGACAGCTATACGCTTCGGTCGCCAAGCCTGTTAACAGCGCGGTTAAAGACCCAAGAGCCAAGCTGACCCAACACTATACCGAAGATATCCCGGACATCAGCCTGTACGAGATTAGGATGGCCCTGAAACAACTCAAAAACAACAAGGCGCCGGGTGATGACGGAATTACATTAGAGCTTCTGAGAGCGGGTGGAACACCGGTACTTAAAGTCCTCCAGAGGCTCTTTAACTCTGTCATATTCGAAGGTGTGACGCCAGAAGCATGGAACAGAAGCGTGGTGGTCCTATTCTTCAAAAAAGGTGATAACACTTTGTTGAAGAATTACAGACCCATCTCGCTTCTGAGCCATGTTTATAAGTTGTTTTCAAGGGTCATTACGAATCGTCTCAGTCGCAGGTTCGATGACTTCCAGCCGTCCGAGCAAGCCGGTTTCCGCAAAGGCTTCAGTACCATAGACCACATCCATACGCTGCGCCAAGTTATACAGAAGACCGAAGAGTATAACTTGCCACTATGTTTAGCGTTCGTGGACTATGAGAAGGCCTTTGATTCGATCGAGACATGGGCGGTGCTCGAGTCTCTCCAACGATGCCATATTGACTATCGGTATATCGAAGTGTTGAAGTGCTTGTATAGTAACGCCACTATGTCGGTTCGAGTACAGGACCAGAGTTCGAAGGCAATCCCGTTGGAAAGAGGCGTAAGACAGGGAGACGTCATATCTCCGAAACTGTTTACTGCCGCAATGGAGGACGCCTTCAAGCTTCTGGAATGGAAAAGACACGGCATCAATATTAATGGCGAATACATCACTCACCTTCGGTTTGCCGACGACATTGTAGTCATGGCAGAGTCGATGGAAGATCTCGGCACGATGCTCGAAGACCTCAATCGAGTTTCTCAACGGGTCGGTCTTAAAATGAACATGGAGAAGACGAAGGTGATGTGTAATGCCCATGTTGTGCCGACCCCAGTATCGGTTGGGAACTCGATTCTAGAAGTTGTTGACTCATACGTGTACCTAGGACAAGCAGTCCAACTCGGTAGGTCCAACTTCGAGAAAGAGGTCAATCGTCGAATCCAACTAGGCTGGGCAGCGTTCGGAAATCTACGCAATGTCTTCTCGTCCAAAATACCTCAGTGCCTCAAGTCGAAGGTCTTTGACCAGTGTGTGTTACCAGTGATGACTTACGGATCTGAAACGTGGTCTCTGACTGTGGGCCTTATCAGCAGGCTCAAAATAGCGCAACGAGCTATGGAGAGGGCTATGCTCGAAATTTCTCTGCGAGATCGAATCAGAAATGAGAAGATTCGTAGACGAACGAAAGTTATCGACATAGCCCAGCGGATTAGTAAGTTGAAGTGGCAATGGGCAGGGCACATAGCACGTAGAACTGATGGCCGATGGGGCTGCAAAGTTCTCGAATGGAGACCACGGACCGGCAAGCGCAGCGTAGGACGTCCACCCACAAGGTGGACAGACGATCTGATAAAGACGGCAGGAACACGATGGAGGCGGGCCGCTTACAACCGGACTGAATGGAAATCTATGGGGGAGGCCTATGTTCAGCAGTGGACGTCCTGTGGCTGAGATGATGATGATGGCCCGCTCCACAGAGTAAGTAGCAAATTCTTATTTATTTACGGCAGACTTACTAACTTTCCAATTTATTAAACAGTTAGAAATGTCCACATTTATTAATATGCCTGTTACAGTGGTCGTAGCTGACATACTAAAAGTCACTTAGTTTATGAATCACTCACACCGGCGCGGACCGGCGCGGGCGCAGCACAGACGTTTGTGGGCGAATCTAGACATCATAAATAGCTACCTAATAACTGTTTTACTGTTTCACTGGACACTTATATCTTGTTAAACATTAAAATGAAACAAGTAGAGAAAATTGGATTACTCGTTATATGAGTAAATGGAGTAGACTATTAAGGAATGTTAAGCCTGCTACAAACTTAACGATATATCGGTCCAAACCGATTTGCGCATATTTATCGATTGTGTGCATGACATATCGTTGTAGTTTAACATTCCTTCCATTAGATGAATTGGTCTCGATTGCGTTTGCACAATTTTATTGTCTCGTGTGGATGACAGCCGAACTACCGGTTCGGTAGTTGATCACGTAGATAACTTTGATTCGTAGAAACGACATGTGGATAAAAAGCCAATAATTCATGAAGACTTATTGCTTCTCTTTTACAGTGTCTTGTTCTATTCGTCGTTCGTTCGTGTAGTTAGCTATTGTAGTGGTAGGCCTCTTTTGCAGGTGGCCGCCTGGGGAAGTACCACACCTTTGCCAGTTATTCAACCGCCAAGCAGTAATGTGCAAACATTGCCGAGTTCCGGTCTGAAGGGCAATGTTACCAGCGAAATTACTCGGGCATTACGAGTTTCAACAACTAATATCTCAGGGTGACAGGCGCAGTGCAGTGCCACGCAGAATTTTGAATTTTAAAACACTAGGTGGCACTGTGTCTGATATGGGCAGCAATCATGATGCTTATCATCACTAACTATCATAAAAAAAGCCAGCTGATTTAAGTATTTCTCCTTGTACTTCTTTAAATATCTACGCCAATCTTTTGGAGCGTATTTCAACTCGTTTAATTAACTGGTATGAGAAAATTGCTTCCTCCTCATGAGCCAATCTTTTACACTACACACTCCGCGACTTATTTTTCTTTAAACACATAATCAAGCTCAGTATTAGAACATCATCATCTTCCATCGTGGATGACATGTTTTTGCTCGAGAAGCGGCATAGAACTGACGATCGATTCCGATATCGGTGGCGTGTGGACGAACTAGGGGCATTCGTTTCTGAAATTGCTACAAAATCGTCCGTGTGTAGAAGACTTAATAGCGCTTTTTAGGAGGATTACGATATTATACATATTAGTATAAATGCGATAGATAAAATTCTTTCCAGTATCTGTATTAAGTAGTTTTATATTCTGTATTGCTGCATGGTTGCCTGAAAAAGGTATTCTGTAATGCAGATTTGTTCCTATACATTACCATCATGATATTAACATGGTAATTATTTTATCCTTCTTTTGTACCTACCAACTTTCAAATGTATAAATATTTTGTCATCTATCTGTTTTAGAAGGTCTACTACCTATTACCTAAATTTTATGATGATTTAGTACGATAAGAAATAAATATAATTTATTGTCTACCACAACATTATTAAGAATGCAAATCGAATTTTTCAAGGGAGGTGAAAGTTTCTTCTCGATTCAATGTTAAAGGTCTTACTCGTAAGTTCAAACACTTAACTTACAAAAATATTAATCATATTTTACTTCCAATCCATTACAGTCTTTCAGGTGATTTCATTAATAACACGTACAAAAGAATAAATTATTTGGTAACCTACAGACATCCACAATCCATTAACAATAGGTAATGGATTGTCCGCTTATAACACAATTTTTTAACATAATTATACTCGTATAAAATCTTTATTCTAAAAGCTAGGATCTATAGAATGCTTTGTGTTGTATTTCATGCAATTAGGGTATAAAACATGTAATTTGTCTTCTTTTATAAACCAAAAATATAATTAATTATTTTCGAGCCGTATACTATTCCAATAACAAACATAACAACTTTTTCCTGAAGGGGTAGGCAGAGGTGTACCCAGGACTCAGTCCCATAGTAGATACACCCACATTTCGCCAGTATATTATAGGTCCCATGTAATAGGTATTCCATAATGATAGGTTTAAATATCTAATACACCAGTATACTATACTATTGTGCTAGGTATCTATTGTTTTTAATTTCAATTTGAAAATTTGTTATGATAACCGAAATAAAAACTATTTCTAATTTACACAGCATCCTGGACAATAAACCAAAATTTTCTGATGTATCTGAAAGTTAATTTCACCTCTAAAAGACTTTGTTTAATGTTGTCTTGTTGAACTTACTTTTGCTAGTTGTTTCGTTTGGATAGACATTGCCCCTCGGAAGTACTCAGTGGTGATATCAGTTTGACAACAGAATTTAGCGTACCCCATGCATATGGTATTATTACACGAGTAGGTATACTATACTATTCATCCTTTTCAAGAACGGGGGCCTAGGATCCAACCGCCAAGGCGAGATAGTGAATGCTAGCGCGACCCTATCCCGCCTCACATGGCGAGGGACTGCTCACCGTGTGATTTTTAGTCGGTATGGGCGCTTCTCGCCGATTAATAAAAAAGTATAATATATTTTTTATGATTATGACTTTCTTCATTTTGATTATCGAACGAGAACACAATTTCCAAATACCACGACTATTACGCGTGGAAAATAATGTGTTGGTACTAAACCCTAAAGTACCGTAAATGCGGATTACGAGTACAGCCTGTGGCATAAAGTAGAAACACGGTTCTATTGACGGCAGATTTATAGCACTTAGTCTTACATAACAAAACAGTAACGCAATCCACTACCATCTTACTATAATAACTTTATAAGTTGAAACTAATGATAAAAGAATGTTGCCTTATAGTAACGTGCATGCTGGTTACCGGCACGTAGCCGTTATGGCGTTAGGCAAGATATATAAAAAGTCTTTATTATTACACCACAAACAAGAAACCTTAAACTTAAAACACAACTATAACAAATAATGTAACAATGCACACATGCAAGCATGCTTTCACGTATGATATTAACCTGCAGCGCGGTTGGAAAGGGGCGTGTTGTAAGCAAAGGGCATGCTTAAAACGAGTATGCTCATGCTTTACGCAAGCAAATGTATATACCGTTAAAGAGCACGCTCGTCTAAAGTACGCTCATAAGTATACTTTTAGTAGCATATTTATCTGAACCTTAATTCCTTACATTCGTCCATACTGTTAGCATGTTTCCAACGATAACACGTATACAGTCGCGTTTCAAATATATTGACGGTAAAATTAAGGGTTTTAGGGCTTTGACAGGTCAGTGAGGTAATTAGGTCAGCTGAGATCACACAGATAATGTTAGCCTGCGGGTTATATTCGGCGGGGAAATAGAATATTTAGTGCGGTTTTATTTTAGCTGTGACACGCTGTCAAGGCGGGCTTTGGACACTTGGGTTTTTGATTTATTAACTTGATATCGATATAATAGGAATTGCGAGATCGACATTAAATAATCGACCTAGATGTTTTCACAGTGACTTGCCTTTGGTTTTTAAAAGCTTTGTTGTACCCATTGCCTTTAAATACACAATTTTCGTAGCGAATGTACGAATCTAGGTAGCGCACGTTAGGATACCCTTGATGTGATTGTAAAGCTACGTATCCAATAGGATGTGATTGTAAAGCTACGTATCCATTAGAGGCGAACACTCAACCCGAGGCATAGCCTTTACGTGCGCAGCCAGGATAGAGACACCTTACCAGCGTCATTGTTTCCCGAAAAATAAAATCTGGAGGGATTCTAGTCAAGAGTGAAAAATTATATTCTAGGGAAGCACGCACCGTCGTCGATTCCGTCGTCAGTTAACATCAGGTGAGACTGCAGTCAAGTGATGGCCTATTCAGTAATAAAAAATACATCCTCTCAAGGGTACTTACCGCTCGTTATCACCCCGTTGACGGTCAGGCAACCAGCTTTTGATCGTTCACAGTGTTGCCAATTGCAACTAAAAAGTTTCGCTCAAGCAGAGGCTGAGGTGGATGCGAGGCTTAATAGATATTTAATACATGTCTCTCTCCTCTTTTGCGCTCGAAAGAGAACGCAGCTGACTCTTCCTTACTTTATACTGGTAAATGCCATTCTAGCCATTTGCTTTTCAACTTTTTTTTTGCTAACTAATGTAGATAAAAGATCGTCCCTAGACAAACGGGCGTTTAAACAGTAAAAAGATGTTTAAACAGTAAACAGACAAACCTGGTGAGCTACAGCAGGATTGGTATGGCACGGAGATATATTAATTTCCTTGTTATTTTCTCTTTTTCACCCGAAAACAATACTCTGTCTCTGTCGCCCTTAAAATTCTCCATCCGTTAGTCAAGCTAGCCCCAAATTATTAGGTTCTAGGTACTTACCGCTTGTATAAAGAAGTCTTCATGCAGCACGCTGACTATACCAAAGTTCGTGAATTTGAACACCCGGTCCATGATCCACATGAGGTTGGGCAGGAGTCCAGGTCGAGGGTTCCAGGCTGTCATCAGCATCGGTACGTCCGCCGTGCTCTGGTGGTTGGCTAGAACCAGGACTCGCCTGTTGGAGCAGGCCACTGGCTCGTCGCCCGTTTCTACGACTGTGGAAGAAAGAGATGAATCAGTTTTGTAAGTTAAGTAGATAAACCTTCAATTTATAAATGCGACAGTTTGTATTATATGTGTGTGTTTATATGTTTGTTACTTTAGACTATTGAATCGAATGGTTTGGTATATTTGGTATATAGATAGCTTAGACCTTGGCATCACACATAAGGGTACTTTCCAGCACCTGAAACCCCGGGGCAGAGCAAGTAGATATATTTCTTGTACACCACCATCAAAATAATAACATATTTAAGACACTAGAACTATACTTCATTAACTGTATATTGGCCGGTCTTATCAGCGATTTCTTACAGAGAGTTCATCATCATCATCATAAGGCAAGGTTTTGCCAATACTCGCCATGCTTTTCAAGTGGGCTGCTATTATGCTATTATGCAGGGGACGCTGCTACCCGTTCTCTGGATCTGATACTCCTATTGCAACCACGGGTAGAAAGGATGGGGCACTATTCTAAAGCCAATGTTACGACAGAATTCCACGTTTAATTCCAGAGTTCCAAAATTGAGATATCTGTTAACGACAAAATTATCTATAGGTGGTAGGTATCTTTAAGTCCAGGAGTAACGCATACGCTACTTTTTAGCGGCAGAACCGCATGGCACAGTTAGATATTTAGAATAGAAATCGCCATCATAGCATGATTAAATAGACTAAAATCAAGAAGATCTTAAGGGTCAGAATTTTTTACCTAGTATGTCACGAATAAATCCCAGAATGGTAGGTACTCTTTTTTAAATTTTCAACGTTCAATTGGCATTCCATTTAAAAAGTAAACGGAGATCCCAAACATTTCCACATGAACCCCACTACAGTTTCGATTGAAAACCAGTAGAATATTTCATGTAAAGCGTCGTCTGCATTGACAAGTACCGGTTCTCGTATAAAACTATTACGGACCGGACTATTTGCTTGAGTTGGACGATATTTATCGATTGTATTTACAAACGTAAGGAGATTGTGGTACATGTTGTAAGAGATAGGATTGGTTATGTATTCGTTTTCATCTATTACTACGTTGCTGAGTACGACGCCTCGACGGCCTCTCTAGACTTCGTCATAATAGAATGCGACTTCACGATCATCGCAAATTCACGCGTCAATTCCGCGATCAAACATCCCACACTAAGTGGGGTCGGCACAGTATGTCTTCTTTCGCCATTCCAGTCTATCATCCGTCATCTAGCATGACTTACTCCTTTTTCACGCATATTCATACAGGTCTTTTAGGTCGTCCCCTCTTCACATTACCACTTACATCCATCCTCATAGACCTTTTGGCCACATAACTTTCATCATAACATGTCCATGCCAGGCTAGTCTTCCACTCTTTAATTTCGCAATCTTTAATTTCGTAATCTCGTTCTATTGGGCAAATATCATAATATAACAGTGTTACGTATTGTATCTTTATTGCTTTGTGAAGTCCTACGAAAACCTACACTCTGTTAAAAACGCTTTATTTTCATACCTTACATCAATAATATGATAATGCATAGTGTAGTGGTAATATTTATCGGCATTTCCTCCGTTTTCCCTGTTTGCGGAACGTGACATGGAGGACGGAAGATGGCCAGGAGATGTATTCCTGAACACCCTTTATAAACAATAGTTCCGTATTTTTAGATGTAGTTTTGTCATGAATGTTTATGACAATAATATTCACAATACAGGGTGTGAGAAAATGGTTGAAAGAATATCAATGTGTCGAACTACGAATTTCCTATTAAAACTGTACTTATGTCAGAAAAAAGGATTTTGTATATTATTTCTGTAACGCAATTATTGTTAAGAAAAGAAGAATTATTATCATCATCAGTCGATATCAGCGCTAAGACTATGACTACGTTAGTACTATATTATTTATTATTATACGCTGTGACCCTAATATAAAATGTAATTTATTCAGTTCTACACTTTCCGCGATACAATTTAACGCAAAACGATTTCTCAAAACAAACTCTCAGAAAAAGCTCTTTAAATAAATTGAGCTCTTAAATCCCCGACGTATATTTACTCAATTTTGAAGGGAACTGTGCCTTAACGTGACCTTTTAATAAACCTGGACCTTATCTCCAAAACGAACTAATAAATCCCGCCAAATGAGACCCAAGACGAAATTAAAATTTCAATCGTAGCCGAAAACCGAATCGTTTAAAATTTTCATCACAATGAAATCCAATGCATTTTTTCCCCGACTTAAAATAAATAATGGGATTGTATTAAGATTCAAATTACTGTGTATCTAGTGAAGGGGCCACCTTCCTCCCTCGAAATAACCCTCCCTATCAGTTTGAGGAGAAAAAAGATACCTCCGTAAAAATTATTAACATTTTCATGAATTCGTAATTCTGTTTGCTCTTGTTGATCTAGCGAAGCTGTTCGTGGAGGTTGCCAGCGTTAAAAATGTACGCGGTGTTGTCCTATTCAAGCCAGAAAAATACTACCAATTTCGTATGTATTAGTCTAGTGCGTGGTTTACGTGACCGTTTTGTCACATTTATTTTTCGTCGTAAATACTTCATGTGAGTAAAAGCACTTTGAGTTTTGAATAACGTATTTATGGGACAGGTTTCAACAAACAATTTTGTAGTCTGGCAAGTACAGAATACAATAAAAGCCCCTTCATAATATCATTAGGTCTGACGTATTTGTATCACATTGTTAAGTTGACCACACATACCTAAACACTGTTTACTTACATACACGTCATCTGTAAAATAGGTAGAAAATCCATTATTTGAGCAAGAAGCAGTTCTCGGAATTTAAACAAACGGCTGGAAGTGGTCACGAATCTCGTATAATATGATATAATACATATATATATATTTTATTGTCATCTCTATGAAGCCCCCCGCTTTTGTTACCTTTTATTTTGAAATAGCCCAACAGGGTTATTAGTTGATTATTAGCTTTAAGCTAGTCTCTAAACATATTATGTAGTATCAGACCTAAGAAATGCAAACAAAGAATTGATTACTGATATGAGGTTGGAACACGGCTTTGGGCTGACCAAAACATCCGACGGACCAGATTTCTAACGATGGTCCGTTCGGAGACCTTTTCTGATAGATGTCACGGTCAAGATGTGGTGGATTGACGGAGTTGATGCACCCCCTTTAAGTATCACTACACCTTTTTTCAATACGTTGTATAATGCCAGCTTAGTGCTTTGTAGCGCCCGTGGCCCAGAGGAAATATGCCCGACTTTAAATCGGGATACTCCGGATCTAATCACGCCATGAGGACTTTTCACCAGGAAGCTACCGTGTTTCGGATGGCACGTTAAACTGTAGGTCCCTATTGTTTCCTATAAGATATGTACGGGGCAGTCGTTAGGTCACGTCGAATGCCTTGTAGGAATCTTGGCGACCTGAAACTCTGACAATATGGGTTCTCCACATAACCCATATGAATTGACTCGAGCAGTGTAATTGGGGTAACCCGCTCTGTTAGAGTATAAATTCAAATGATTAATGCCTGAAAAAGACTCGTCGAGGTCTCCATTCTGAGTTACCTCATGTATTCATTGATCCAGTCAGTACCGCCCGCGGCTGCGACGGACTGCGAGTAATTACCGAAGAAACGCGGAAACGGATACACGAGTCTTTATTGCTGACTCGATGTACTGGCGCCGAGAGAAGTATTTGGAGCTTATGGTTATAGCTTTGAATTCGTACTGCCACAGGACTCAATGAGGATTATTATTGGGTAGTTAAAGTTAAATTGTGTTATTTATTTACTGGAACTGGAACTGAACTCCATAATAGGTATAAAAAAACAACTTAAAATTATTATTTTTATTTTTTATTATAGGTTAACGTGACAGGAACGTGACGTATGGAAGGACTTGGGGGGGAAGGGGGAGGCCTTTGCCCAGCAGTGGGAAAGCATAGGCTAGTAAAAAAAAAATTGGTTAATGAATAATTATAATAACAATTGTGAGTAATTAATTGAATCTATCAATGTTTATTTAAATATGTGTATGCCCGAGAGCTAGTCAAACATGCGGTACTAATGAATGTGTTACCTAATATATCATGTTAACTGCAAATAAATAATTAAATATCATTAATTTGATTTCATTTTGAAAGATAACACTGGGTAGTATGATAATACACTTTTTTTAAAGTTATAACAAAAAGTGTTCTGTTTAGAAATCTTAAAAATATCTTGTAATTGTAATAGGATTATTAACACGAATAGGAATTGTAAATATCTAAAGGCAGAAAATAATAAATATTGTGTTAATATCAGTACAGTTGTGATTTAAGACATGGCAGTAAGTCATTTCTATACTATTTATGTAAGTTCCGCCTAAATTCAAAGAAACTTAGTCATCATCTTATAGTCATAGGCATCACCCATAGATTTCCACCTAGTCTGGTTGTTAGCGACTTGCACCAAGCGGAATAGTCTGTCCCCCTTGTGGGTGGACGTCTTACAAATGTAAGTAGAACTTACAAGAAATATCAAAAGAAAAATCAGCAAGAATTCAAGTAAATTGACATCATATTGGGTGTCTTGTCTATTTAGAAGTGAAATTGTCAGATTTCCTGTAAGAAAATACATAGGAGATTTTTTCATTCCGAAACCTCCAGAGGCATGTCACTCACACGCTCTCCAAATGTCTTACAAACGTAAATGGACAGAACCTTTGTACAGACTTTGTACACTAGTTTTATGCGACAGTTACATTATTCCAAAAAGAACAACAAAGATATCTCGCTGAAGTAGGCCGGCCGAATTGGATATAAATTCGTTAGGCACTTTTCCACGCGAGTGTATTTATGGCCGACCTCAAAGGGGCTTCTTTATATTTATTTTTATATCCCTAACGAGATGCGAGCCTGATGTCGACTTTAATTTACGTTTCGAAGCAAACTTCGTCTGCGGCGTGTTTCACTTTGAACGTGAATAAAGACGGCATTTCAAAACTTGGTAACTTACTTCATAATTTAGAAAATTTACTTTATGTTTCAAAGGATAATCTCGATCTATATGAAGCGTATCTGATATTTGCTTTGGCGTAAAAAAATATATGTGAGGAAAACACGCAACTTCTGAAAGGATTCACATTTCCAGCGCCTCATTTAGAAAACTCATAACAAGATGTTCATAATGTTTTCATACTTATTCACATTTTGAAAGGCGCTGAACCAATGGAAATGTTAAGCCATCAACACTGCGTTGTTACATCCTTTAAAATACGCACCAAATTTACAATTTCTCAATAACCGTCATGGATTGGCATCTATTGACCATATTCTCCACAAAAATCAACACGATGGCCTATCGTGGTCAGATCACTAATAAAGAGTTGGGCGGCAGCTCGACCGCAATGAACTCGATAGCGCGGTTGACTTGCCACCTTGATATTTATACTTTAAAAGCGTAATACCCAACTTGTGTAGTTGGGTATTACGCTTTTTTTTTTTCAAACTTTGCACTTTGCCCACTTTTTTTTTTTTCTTCAAAATAATTAAGTAATCTCATGTTTTCTACTGACACATTGGTATTTTTTATCAATACGCTGCAACATTGGGTTTACGTGCATGGATTAGAATGATATTTATTACACGATTCTAACCATAGGTTTTGCTTTAAATAGCAATAATTGACTCAGTAATTATACAGAAAATTTGCCCGCAATAATAAGCACCTCATTCAGCAACTTTTAACACGATCCTCAATAAAGATATTGCAGCGTAAACGCAATAGACAGAGAAACCATACACATAATCTAGTTTCTACCAAAATAATTAATGTTGCCGTAATGCAAGATTTAGTTTTATGGACGAATTTCCTTAATAGAATTCCAAAAATACCCCTGGAGGCAAAGTTGTAGAGGGTTCTACGAAACCCTCAATAACACTGACAGAGTCAAACCATTATATTCAGTGGTCAACCTGTAGCCCAAATGTTGGAGTTTAAGGTCGCAAAGATTCCTATACGACTGCACCCTTCATATCTTATAGAAGACAACCAGACCAACAGTGATATGAACAGCCTTAAAACAGCAATTTCAAACCAGAGACAGGGAAATAAAGCTAGACGGAACTAGCCCGCAAAGGATACCTTATTCAAGCGCCATCAATCCTGAACTAAGGCATTACACTGACTGAGTTGTACTCCTACGCAAGGCGCCGTTTGCAATCTGTTTGCTAGACAGTCACGTACAGTATAGATTTCTTTGCAGTGAATCATGTTGCAACAAACCAGAGTTATGCAAGTTCCTATTAAAATACGACACACACTTCGCGACAATATGTTTGATCGGAGATTTGTACGGATAATGTTATAATTATAACTTGAATATACAACCTCACAAAGTTATTCGATACTTTTTTTTATTCATCATCATCATCATCATCTCAGCCACAGGACGTCCACTGCTGAACATAGGCCTCCCCCATAGATTTCCATTCAGTCCGGTTGTAAGCGGCCCGCCTCCATCGTGTTCCTGCCGTCTTTATCAGATCGTCTGTCCACCTTGTGGGTGGACGTCCTACGCTGCGGTTGCCGGTCCGTGGTCTCCATTCGAGAACTTTGCAGCCCCATCGGCCATCAGTTCTACGTGCTATGTGCCCTGCCCATTGCCACTTCAACTTACTAATCCGCTGGGCTATGTCGATAACTTTCGTTCGTCTACGGATCTCCTCATTTCTGATTCGATCTCGCAGAGAAATTCCGAGCATAGCCCTCTCCATAGCTCGTTGCGCTATTTTGAGCCTGCTGATAAGGCCCACAGTCAGAGACCACGTTTCAGATCCGTAAGTCATCACTGGTAACACACACTGGTCAAAGACCTTCGACTTGAGGCACTGAGGTATTTTGGACGAGAAGACATTGCGTAGGTTTCCGAACGCTGCCCAGCCTAGTTGGATTCGACGATTGACCTCTTTCTCGAAGTTGGACCTACCGAGTTGGACTGCTTGTCCTAGGTACACGTATGAGTCAACAACTTCTAGAATCGAGTTCCCAACCGATACTGGGGTCGGCACAACATGGGCATTACACATCACCTTCGTCTTCTCCATGTTCATTTTAAGACCGACCCGTTGAGAAACTCGATTGAGGTCTTCGAGCATCGTGCCGAGATCTTCCATCGACTCTGCCATGACTACGATGTCGTCGGCAAACCGAAGGTGAGTGATGTATTCGCCATTAATATTGATGCCGTGTCTTTTCCATTCCAGAAGCTTGAAGGCGTCCTCCATTGCGGCAGTAAACAGTTTAGGAGATATGACGTCTCCCTGTCTTACGCCTCTTTCCAACGGGATTGCCTTCGAACTCTGGTCCTGTACTCGAACCGACATAGTGGCGTTACTATACAAGCACTTCAACACTTCGATATACCGATAGTCAATATGGCATCGTTGGAGAGACTCGAGCACCGCCCATGTCTCGATCGAATCAATTTTTATTTTTTTTATTATTAACTCATTAATCCTCATTCTATTAAAACAAGGCCTATGGCAGTATAGGTATGATACATGAAAATTGTTTATGGCGCCCGTAGGCCGCTGAGCAAGTGTAGAAAGTTCTAAGAAGATTCAAGCCAAGCAAGCAAAGGTTAGGTTTTATTGTAGACTAGCTGCACCCCGCGGTTTCAGCCGTGTGGACTTCGTTCCCGTGGGAATATCGGGAAAAAAGTACCCTATGTGTTATTCCAGGGTCTAACCTACCTACATACCATTTCAACTCAATCGGTTCAGTAGTTTTGGCGTGAAAGAGTAACAAACATCTATCCATACATCCATCTATCCATCAATCTATCCTCACAAACTTTCGCATGTATAATATTAGTAGGATTTTGTGGTAGGTACTTCATTAACAAGGCATGTTAGAATTTTGGTAACTCAATATTTGTGACCATACAGAAGAATATAGTTATTTCTTATTCTACCTATATTTATACAGCCTATAATGACGCTTTGTAGACTATACCTGTTACGTTACACAATATAGTAAATAGAATTAAGACTTATACCAGACCCCTGTCACTCCATACAATCCCCCGCGCGCAATAGCATACTAATACAACGCAAAAAACGTGACGTGTCTACACGTGTCAAATGTGTCCGAAAGTACGGGCGCTACTGCCTCGTTGACTGCCTGGTCGCAGGCGACGTAAAGTGGCGTTTATTATGTTTATTTGTTATATAACGACTTAACTCACGTTTAAAGTCGAAATCGCTCGACCTAGGTTTCGGACAACTCCGGTGTCCTGCATCAGGAGCTCACGCTTGTGCGGGATCGCAACTCGCCACGGACTGCCGGCCCGCGGCCCGCGGCGATTTCGACTTACGTGAGTTAAGTCGTTATATAACATATTAAAGATTAATAATAGTTCCTTAGTATTCTGTGCATACTACGAATAGACGATAGATAATGGTTCGACCGTACCACACGCCACACGATCGAATCGCTTTGATGTTCAAGCGACCGTACCACCGTACCACGTTATGATAATAATAATGTTCGCCGGACAGTGCGCCAGACGATTGAGCATGGTATTATGGTGTCTAATCAAGTTCGTGGTACGGCCGTGCCATGTTCGATCGACTATTCGTAATATTAGTAAAAAATGTATGGAAATAACATACTGTCGTATACTGTGACATGAAAGTGGGTTTCAATTCTTTTATATCCAACCACGGATACACTGGAATTGAAATTTGAGACTCCACGAGTAGGTATCGCACAAATAACAATTTTACTCAGGCTTTGTATTTTAAATGGAGATCAAACTGAATTTGATGTATTTCTTCAACAGCTACCCTATTGAAGAAATACGAAGAATGTGCACTTTCGGAGACTCGCTTTTATCACAATGAGCATATCTTAAAATGAGCAATTCGCGATACTTGCACATGCAACTGAACTTTTTGACGTCTGACGAAAACGTGATCTAAGTTTAATGTCGTGTTATGAGAGCTCATCAAACGAAATAAAAAATGCAAAAGGATGTGGTTATGTTATGTTCGTTACCTCTTCACGTTGATATAACTCCTAAACCTTGGGATTGGGATAATCTTAGGTTTTCAGCAAAGGATTTAGGATACTTTAAAGCTGGGAAAAGCGCGGAGCACAACTTAGGTGTACAAAAGATATATTATTATGTAAAATTTTAAAATTCAGAAACGTCATAAAATAGGTAGCTACTTATAGCAAAATACATAACATAACATACAATCACGCCTTTTTCCCGAAGGGGCAAGCAGAAGTGTACCCACTCCCATGGGTACACTCACACTTTACCAGATATATCCGTATTTTAGATGGCACCGGTCCTGGCTGTTTCTTATAAGATATATGTAATGTGATGATAGAGAGTGTTCTGATGAACTTTTCAGCCTGATACCGGCGTCACGGTTCTATCACCGTTCTAGCCGGCCATCGCCTGAGAGCTCATGCGCACATAATCGATGCATGGACATCACAAACTGTGATAATTTCCCGTTCTTTTCTGCCGCCTACGTGCAAACAGTAAAATAAAAAACAATAAAAAAAATATGGAACAACATACTGGCAATACCCACTCACTATCGAGGGCCCGTCTGCTTGTTTGCCATCTATGGCTTATAAAAATGTAGGGGACAGTCGTTAGTTCATGTTGAAGGCCTTGTAGAAATCTTGCCAACCTGAAACTCTGACAATATCAGTTATCCACATAATACTTTTGAATTGACTCGAGCAGTGTAATTGGGGTAACCCGTTCTGATGGAGAACAAATTCAAATTATTATTATATATCAAATTATTAGTATATTCCTTCAAAATATTGTGAAAACTTTCCACGTCAACTAATTTCAAGTCCGGATCTTGCACTGGAGTTAAATTTAAATGAGAAAGGATACCGGTGATTAAAACAACTCAAAGGCGATTAAACTTAAGTAATTGAAGGCTACAATATTCAGCCGGATTCGAGGGTAGTTATTTAAGGGTACGAAACATTTTGCTTTGTAAGTTATACCAAAGTTGTATAGCGCCGTTATATTTTGTATTCAGAGCAAGTTTAGTTGGAGAATAAAATAGCATTCGAGGCAGAGGTGGGCAGATATAAATAATTTATTGCGTTTCTTGATAGGTCTATTTAGAGATATGGTTAGGATGAGTATTTCTATTGGAAAGGTCTTTTTATTTCGAGAGAACGTAATAATATATGAAACTTTTGCTAGATATTCGGTTATACAATTCTATTTGAAGATAAGAAACGCCAAAGTAACAACAACCGACGAGCATGCATGAAGAATACGATGAAAGTGGAAGAAGCGAAAGTTGTATGTCAGGATCGTAGTAAGTGGAAAGAAATAGTCTCTGCCTACCCCAACGGGAACAAGGCGTGACTGTATGTATGTATGTATACAAACTAATCAGTTTGAGTTTGACAATCCCATCAGTTTACTTCAAAGTACTCAGAACAGCAAATCCGATAAATGAAATCAAATCGATCTTGTACATGATCAAAGCAGAGGCAAGGGCCAAGGGCGAAGCACCCTAGTGGGAAGCCGATGGACGCAGCGGGAGCCCCTAGGTCAGTTCCACTCGGGAAACATTGGATTTGTTTGTCTTAAAGTAAGGGGAAGACAATTACTGTCAAAAGCACCATACAGACAACAAAAACAAATAGTAAGGAGATATAGGCTGGGTTTTTTGAACACTGGTTAAATCGATCAATGGTTAAATTTGACAAATAGTTAAAATTCGGCAAAATTCGTTTGTTCATCCCTAGTTAACAATTTTTTCCCACGGGATTTAACCTTTGTTTAGGAAATTAACTAAAGTTCTCTTAACAAATTAGTTAGACTTTTAACGTATTAATTTAGTGTAGTAAAAATTACAGTTGTAAACGTATTACGTACTTAGACACTAGCTGTGCCCAGCGGTTTCACCCGCGTAGTCTTCGTTCCCGTTGGAATATCGGGATTCAATAATAAAATATTACATGGGACCTGGCATACTGGTTAAATGTAGGTGTACCTGCTATGGGGCTGAATCCTGGGTACACCTCTGCCTACCTCTTCGGAAAAAAGGCGTGATTGTTTGATATTATGTTAGATTGTAAATTGGCATGACATTTAACAAAATAAAGCATCTACGAATTTTTTAACAAGCGAGGACGCTAACGTCTAAGCAGTAGGGCGTACTGACTTCAACTCATGGGATAACGTTAGTAAAATTATTAAGAAAACTTATCATGATTATTATTCTTAGCCGACTTATTTATCATTCTTAGCCGACAAGGTAAAATAACACATACATTCACGCCTTTTTCCCTAAGGGGTAGGCAGAGGTGTACCCAGGACTCAGTCCCATAGTAGATACACCCACATTTCGCCAGTATGTTATTGGTCCCATGTAATAGGGGGCGAGCCTATTGCCATCTACCGGGCACAGTTCCAGACTCCAGGCAGTTATTGTGATAATTCTTAATGGAAAAATCCAATATTTAACACTGCCTGACCTGGGGATCGAACCCGGGACCTCTTGATTGGCAGTCGAGCATGCGCCCTCTACGCCACCGAGGCAGTCAAGGTAAAATAAGCAGCTAAATAATTAATTATATACTATCTACATCCATAAATAATTACATCGAATATGGATTACGCGGATTATCTGTCGGTACACCCACGGTTGTCTATTATAACTGGCTAATGTACTGGCTGGTAATATAAAATACAATAATAATAACAATATGGGACAACTTCCACACACGGTCATCTGGTCCCAAACTAGGCTAGAAGCCTGTACTATAGTAACCAGATGACTGATATACATACTTATATAAGCTTATAACACCCAGACAGATTAAACAGACATGTTCGTGCACACAAATATTTGACCTGGCCGGAGATCGAACCCGAGACCTGCGGCATAGAAAGCAGAGCTACATCTGAGCCAAATGTCAAACAATAATTATTGAATAAAATGGCTTTACAAAGTAAAACTTCATCATCATCATCATCATCTCAGCCATAGGACGTCAACTACTGAACATAGGCCTCCCCCATAGATTTCCATTCAGTCCGGTTGTAAGCAGCCCGCCTCCAGCGTGTTCCTGCCGTCTTTATCATATCGTCTGTCCACCTTGTGGGTGGACGTCCTACTGCGCTTGCCGGTCCGTGATCTCCATTCGAGAACTTTACAGCCCCATCGGCCATCAGTTCTACGTGCTATGTGCCGCCCATTGCCACTTCAACTTGCTGATCCACTGGGCTATGTCGATAATTTTCGTTCGTCTACGGATCTCCAAGTAAAACTTATTCAGGAAAAACATTAATAGGTGACTTGATGCTTGGATTTTGACGATTATGTGTGGTATTTTTGTTGCTTATTAGCGATAAGACCGCCGCTTGTACATTTATTTATAGTTAGTATTAATTATGTATGTTATTTTCTTTATGTGATGTGTACGTTTAAGGTATAATCTTTCTATCTATTACCATCTCTTCCCTCATGTTCATAATCGCGATGCACGGAACTTCGAAAGCTAGCTATGACAATAAAGTGTATAAATATAAGTTAGAAATATAAACAAAAGAAGGTTAGTAAGAATTAACTTGGTAATAGAATGGCGGTACTGGAAAGGAACAAATTTCAACAAAGAGCAATAATATAATACCTATTATGTAAATACAATTATGTGTTTAAACCTTATTGTATTAACACCATATTGTACTTATTGTAAACCTACCTCTAAATTATTTAATCATTATGTACGTACTTATTTACAATTTGTTTAATGTGTTTACGAATACAAGTCAATCAACTCGATCGGTATAATTTCTAAGTCAACAACCTAATTAAGGTCATGAACCTTAATTTGCAAACACAATTAACTAATTCAAATGTAATGAGACAACAATTACAAGTTTGAATTAATTTGATTAAATTGGCTGATGATCAATTAATGTGTGAGGTTGATGACTTTCAACGATATGAAACAAAGCAGCGGTGGGCAGAATCTGAATATTATGTTTATTTAGTGACTGAGAAACGAGGACAATGTGAGAGAAGGTGGAACATGTTACAAGAATTTTACCCATTATCATGATCTTGCATACTTCAATACATACATACAGTTTTGTAGAGGTAGGCCTCTTTTTCAGGAGGCCGCCTGGGGAAGTACCACACTTTTGCCAGTTATTCATCCGCAAGCAGTAATGTGCAAACGTTACTGTGTTCCGGACTGAAGGGCAATGGTACCAGCTAAATTACTGGGCATGTGAGATTCAACAACTAATATCTCAGGGTGACGAGTCAGTCTCTCTGCTCCGTGATCTTGCCATTGGTGGAGGTGATGTTGACATAGTAAGTCTTTAAAGTCTGTAATCTATTATTTGTCTTATATATTAATACTTGATATTCACTGATATCCTCTCTCACGCAGTTCATCTATTTTTTTTACATTTAGGTCTGCCTACTACCTACCTCTTTTCTTAAAATACCATAGTCATATAGGTTACATGATAGAGGCCTCATGGCATAAACTATGCAGTTGAAAGCTCTAACACAGTTACTGTTGGAAAGCAGATATTGACAAAATGAAGATATAATAAAAGTTTGGTTCTCGCTTCAGTTTATCACTCAAGCCTTTGACCACACACTGACTCACACCGAAAGTGAACAAGACATTTGCAATTCGATGCGGCGGCTATAGCACCGGCTCGTTGACTCGTTGCATGCCAATGTCCATTCGGCCGTCTGACGTCGGACTATTATCTCAATACGGAGCACAGGTTACTATGTAGGAACATAACGCGGACTGAGAAGTTCATACAAATCCTTTCTTATGGGTCATTTCCTTATACAGTGCTTTTTAACCTTTTAGCGATGAGCTAAAGGACGGAGGACCATATTTTACAAAGTTGCTGTCTAGCAATGGACCAATATTTTTATATATTTGCCAATATTGGCATCCCCCAAAGTTTGAAGACTAAAGTCTTCAACCAATTGTAATATTATACATACTATACTGTAAATATTACCTTATTTTCTTGAACACTTTTATGTTTTTTATCTGAATTATCCTTTGCTGATTAACATTTGATGTATTTTGGTATTTTAGTCATTATTTCGCTTGAAAATCGTCCGCTAAAAAATTGTAAGCATGTCATCTTAGTTTTCTCTTCATAATTCTATCGATTTTAGCTGAAATAACTGAAAATTTGGTTTGTTTACATTATTAATTTTTGCAATTTTGACTGACATGTTTATAATTGACACATTCAAATTGTCTAATGTCTTTAAATCTTAGTTATATTTTTTAAATTTTGTGAGGTTGAATACCTTTCTCAAAGGTTTCAACTATTTTTACTTGATGTCTGTAGAGGTTACATACCTTGTTAAAAAGTTTTAATTATTTTTTACTGGCTGCATGTACTTTTCTTAAAACTAAATTAAAAATTTGGGGTTTCGAAATTTAACTGGGAAAATTTGGATAAAAAGCGGGGTCCTGGATACTTTTGGTCATTCTCCTTCTGATTCTCCTTCTGATTCTTATTCGGATTCTCAATCGGATTCTCAATCTGAGTCTCAATCTGATTCTCATTCGGATTCTCATTCTGATTAATCGTAGTCAGGCTCAGTCGGAAACTATACTCGGTCCGGTCTGAACCTTCTACAACTTGTTTTATTGACTTGGTTGACAACTTGGACAACTTGGAGCCAGGAAACGCTGTCCCTTGGGGCCTCCAAAGGGGTACCTGCGAAGAAGATATAATTGTGCCCTCCCCTTGAATCATCGAGAGGAACTCAGGTACGCCGACTCTCCCTATTATTACGGCGTACCGAGGGGGAGGTGCACAATACCTGTTCGTGGTATTTCGTCGAGCTGGGGACCTCACCGACCTGAAGTCACATCTGCGGTCGGCGGCGCCCGGGGGGGGGCGTCCTACGGTCCTCAAAGGAACCCTCTGCAACAGCTGCCGGCTTCACACCTCCTCCCTCAATAGTTTTTTAGATTCTTTTTTTATCTACTCGTAATCTTGTTTGTAAATAAATTTTTAATTTTAATTTTATTTTTTTGTTTATATTATCTACCTAGGTAATACTTGTAGGACTTAGGTAGGTACCTACATTGTACGTTACTACCATCGTAACGTTACAGTTTGGCGCCCAAATAGGTAGAACCTCACCCCTAAACTTCTCAAAATTCTAAAAACCTACTTGCACAAGTACACCACACTCACAATCTTTGGCCTACCCTTTGGCAATACACTTTTCGGATACATTACACTCTTCAATACTCTTTTCTTAAAATTCTTTTTCTCTGTGACACTCCAATCTTCTACTCTTCTACTTCTGAACTTTTTACTATTAATTTTGAGTAACTTTTATTCTAAAATAACTTTTTTTTAATAACTATACTTGTAACAGCTATTCTTTTTGAATTTAATAGTTTTCTTTTCTGCTTTTTTGATCTTTATTCTAAATTGCTTTGTCCTAAAATTTATTTAATCTACCTTTATTTTTAATCTCCTTACTTCAACTTTTACATTCTTCAACTCTACATTCTTCGACATGCTTACCTACAAATCTTCAACTCTTCAATACCTTCACACAACTTTTCACATTTTTGCGCCCTCGCTGTAAATATTTTCTTTCATTATATACCTATTCTTGTAAACCTTTTCGGCATATTTTTATAATACCATGTTTTTATATCTTGACTTGTAAACTTGTAACTTGAATTTAGTCTTACTATGTCTTTATCTTAATAAGGCTTAATGCTAGGCCTCTTGTATCTTTATAATGCTTAATGGGATATCTTTTTCCCTTATACTTAAACCTTGAAATTTGTAAATAGTGAGCGGATTACAACTCGATAAATAAGCCTTAATGTATGAGCGGTCTACAACTCATTAAATAAGCCTGTGTAACTTGTAAATATTTTTCTTTATATGGGTTTTCAGGACAGGTGCGGCTGACTACACCTAATCTAAATAAATAAGCCTATGTCATTGTTCAGAATTCATCCTTTGGAGTATGCGTCATCGAATGTGAACCATAGCCCCTACGTATGTCTGTGAGTGAGTGTATGAAGAAGTCTGCAAGATGTGTGTGAAATTGTAAGGCTTGAATTCTTAACCTTCAAAATTTTTAATGAGTTAAAAATTTTCCGGGGTTGTTGGGGAAATGTAATATTATACATACTATACTGTAAATATTACCTTATTTTCTTGAACACTTTTATGTTTTTTATCTGAATTATCCTTTGCTGATTAACATTTGATGTATTTTGGTATTTTAGTCATTATTTCGCTTGAAAATCGTCCGCTAAAAAATTGTAAGCATGTCATCTTAGTTTTCTCTTCATAATTCTATCGATTTTAGCTGAAATAACTGAAAATTTGGTTTGTTTACATTATTAATTTTTGCAATTTTGACTGACATGTTTATAATTGACACATTCAAATTGTCTAATGTCTTTAAATCTTAGTTATATTTTTTAAATTTTGTGAGGTTGAATACCTTTCTCAAAGGTTTCAACTATTTTTACTTGATGTCTGTAGAGGTTACATACCTTGTTAAAAAGTTTTAATTATTTTTTACTGGCTGCATGTACTTTTCTTAAAACTAAATTAAAAATTTGGGGTTTCGAAATTTAACTGGGAAAATTTGGATAAAAAGCGGGGTCCTGGATACTTTTGGTCATTCTCCTTCTGATTCTCCTTCTGATTCTTATTCGGATTCTCAATCGGATTCTCAATCTGAGTCTCAATCTGATTCTCATTCGGATTCTCATTCTGATTAATCGTAGTCAGGCTCAGTCGGAAACTATACTCGGTCCGGTCTGAACCTTCTACAACTTGTTTTATTGACTTGGTTGACAACTTGGACAACTTGGAGCCAGGAAACGCTGTCCCTTGGGGCCTCCAGAGGGGTACCTGCGAAGAAGATATAATTGTGCCCTCCCCTTGAATCATCGAGAGGAACTCAGGTACGCCGACTCTCCCTATTATTACGGCGTACCGAGGGGGAGGTGCACAATACCTGTTCGTGGTATTTCGTCGAGCTGGGGACCTCACCGACCTGAAGTCACATCTGCGGTCGGCGGCGCCCGGGGGGGGGCGTCCTACGGTCCTCAAAGGAACCCTCTGCAACAGCTGCCGGCTTCACACCTCCTCCCTCAATAGTTTTTTAGATTCTTTTTTTATCTACTCGTAATCTTGTTTGTAAATAAATTTTTAATTTTAATTTTATTTTTTTGTTTATATTATCTACCTAGGTAATACTTGTAGGACTTAGGTAGGTACCTACATTGTACGTTACTACCATCGTAACGTTACACAATGCGTCCTACCAGTAATGACATACGGAGCCGAGACGTGGACACTGACGGTAAGACTTATCCACAAATTTAAAGTCTCTCAGAGAGCTATGGAGCGGCTATGCTCGGAGTTTCTCTGAAGGATCGTATCAGAAATGAGGTGATCCGACAGAGAACTAGAGTCACTGACATAGCCGAGAGGATTAGCAAGCTGAAGTGGCAATGGGCTGGTCATATTTGCCGCAGAATCGACAACCGGTGGGGTAAGCGTGTTCTAGAGTGGAGACCGCGTCTTGGCAAGCGTAGTGTGGGACGTCCTTGGGCTAGATGGAGCGACGATATACGCAAGGTCGCTGGGAGTGGTTGGAGAAGGAGAACACAGGATCGAGTTGAGTGGCGTGCCATAGGAGAGGCCTATGTCCAGCAGTGGACGATCACAGGCTGATGATGATGATGATGATGAATGGACCAATATTACCAACCTCCTGAATCCTTAATTTAATATTACTCATAGCAAATCAGACATCGGGTTTGGCATCCAACCGATTTCGATTGCAAGTTTTATACTCGTAAATTCGTCAATTCGAGAACACCTTCTCCTATAGATATGTTAATTGGATTCTTTATTTTGAAGTGCCAATTTAATACATAATTTGATGAACCGAAACCAAAAGTCTTTCTCCATAAGTAGAAATGGTTCATTAACCATACACACCATATACACCATTGTGTATAATCAATTCGGGCGATGATCGTAATCGCGTTCTATTATGTCGATGCAATGCCTTACTGTTTACACAAGATTACTGTTGTACGAAAATAAAGTTAAGCCATGTTTCTGTATTTATGTGTCTATTCTCTATAACATTCGGCCCCATTGAATTTATTATTCTGGTAACCACCGATCTGAAAGTAACGACTGACCCGCCGACCCGAAAACCAATCTAAAACCAATTATCCCGAACCAATAACTAAAATTGACACTCACAAAAATAAACTCATAAACGTCACCTACATCGACAGGTACAATAAAAATAATAGGGGAGTGATGACCCATCGAAAAAAATCCTCGAAACAATGCCCCCTCAAAAAGATAGGGCACGGACGCACGAAATTCTATTTATTTTATCGTTGTAACAAAACATGACATGTCATCCTATAATTTTCCGAGATCCCTTAACATATCCTATTTCGTGGAACAAACACAGACTAAACTACTTCGACCAGCGTTCTTGAGCTCCGGGCTTAAGGAGCCGGCGTTCAATTTCGTGCTCGATCGTTTTTTTTTTTTTTTTTTTTTTTATTTATTTAGGACTTTGTCGCTTAGCGACCATATCGTCCTGTAGACCATAATTTACAAAGACAATCAAAAAAAAAAACCAAACTTATTCTAATTATGTTAAACTTAATCCTAAATCAACTAGCCTATACAAAGAGAGAGCATCATCAGACATCGGACATGATAGTATGCTGTTGCAGAATCCTACGATCGTAAAACTCGGGCCGATCCCGAGGGACCATTTAATGTTGGTCTGCCCGCAGATAGGTAAATGTAAAAGAAAAACCTTAGCATGGAGATATACAGGAATAGTCACAAAGCACACTTTAGGGATGTGCCTTGTGTTTCGCGACCTTGGATGGTCGACCTTTCGCTTCGTATGGGTTGTGTTTGAAAAATTCTCTTGTTTCGACGAAATGTTCAAGTTGCGAGCTAAGCTGAAAGATTACTGCTTTGGAAAAGCAACGCAAACTTTGATTGAAATTCAGTTTGGAAAACTGGGAAAACTTTGAGAAAACATCGAGCAAGTCTGAAATCATGAAAAATAATCATCAGTTGTTATATAAGTACAAGGTCAAGAAGGTTTTTCTGTAATTCTGCTTAATTCGCATACTCGGAATTTTCTTCATCATAAAAGCCATTTCAAATGATAATTAGCATCCCTCATTATTCCACCACTCCAATGTATATAATAATAACAATGTATATACTATAATAATAACAAGCTGTGCCCCGCGGTTTCACCCGCGTAGACATCGTTATCGTGGGAATATTTGGAAAAAAGTACCCCATGTGTTATTCTAGGGTCTAAGCATATCAAATTTCAGTCCAATTTGTTCGGTAGTTTTAGCCTAAAAGAGTAACAAACCACCCATCAATCTAACCAAAACCGCGCTGAATGGCGCTGGAAGTGAGTTATGCTCACAAGCGTTTTGTTCACCTGTTAAAAACGTAAGTTTTTTTACATTGTACTGAAATAAGAGATATAATATTAGTAGGATCAGAATAAATCATTTATTTCAAGTAATATTAAAGTAAACTTAAATCTAAAGTAATAGAGGCCCATATAAAATATAAACATATGTGCCTTATAGACTAACATACATAATACAACAATAATAACACAATGATTTTCGGTATCGCTCCCCGATAGCGCCGAACAACGATACCTTCGCGCCAAAACAAAGAAGCCAGGAATATAGCCCAGGGGGCCTACCATGACCGGCTTAGAGCAGGGCAATTTCAGCCGAAATCTGAGCTGCCTTGCAATTTCGTAGCATAAACTCTGTAGCAGGCGAGTCAGTCGATGTCACGTGGTCATCGCAGGGCAGCGGTCACGTGACCACGCTTACACGACAATTGGCCTGCGCTAACGGTAGTATGACGCGTATAGTGACATTTCAAATCTGCCCCCTTATTACGGACGCAACAGAAGTGTGGAAAGCGTTTAATTGCTTAATGTCTGCTGTCAAAAGGCATACAAAAAAATGACGTTTGACAGCAGACATTTAGCAATTTAAACGCTTTCCACACTTCTGTTGCGCCCGTAATAAGGGGGCCGATTTATAACGTGCTCTACTGTCAAACTTAGCAGGCGATCGTAATAGTCTTTTTCTGACCTATTTTCCACTTTTTCAACTTTATAAAATTTTGGTATCGACATGGACGGCTCGGACCTCTTGGATTTTATTGAAGAAGAATTTGACGAGTTAGAGAGAAACGCTCGAATTCAAAGAAGAGTGGTTAGAGATTCCAATAATCCCTTCGAGACTCTGAACGAGAGTCAGTTTATCAGAAGATATCGTCTTCATAAGGATTTAGTTCGGCTGCTTTGTGAAGAAATGAAGCCATTCATGAAGCAGGCGAATAAATCTTGTGATTTGGCAACTGAGACTAAGGTATGTAAATATTTTAATTCCGCTTTTTAAAGCAGTACCCAAATATTTCACCTTCTTCCCTAACTTAGGTACTTATTATTTCAGCTTAATAATAGTTGATTAATTACCTAAAAAACTATAATTTTATTACAATACTTCCTAGAGTAACCACACACCAAAGATGGGAAACAACCCCCAAACTCTTGTGTTTGAATTGTTTGAGTTTATGCTTCGAATTTTGTCTCTATGTCAATACTATGCCATTTATAATTGTAGATTGTTTATAAATAAAATATTTGATATGTATCTCTTGTAGGTCCTTATAGCACTGTCATTCTATGGCACTGGCTCATATCAGAGGGTCATAGGGGATATTGCTGGACACTCGGTGTCCCAAGAGACAGTGTCGTTGGCTTTAAGCCAAGTAACCAAGTGTCTTAACTTGCCACACTTCCGAAATAAATATATTGTATTTCCAAAGGACATCACACAGCGAAGGAAAAATATAATAGAGTAAGAAATACTTCTTTATTAGTTAGAAATATATTTTTAATAATAACTACCAATTTTTTACATTATTAATTTTATTTCAGTTTTAACAATAAATTTGGAATGCCTGGAGTGTTAGGCTGCATTGATTGCACACATGTTGCAATTATACGACCTAAGCTCCATGAAGAAAGGTATTATTGTCGGAAGCAGTACCATTCTTTGAATGTGCAATTGGTAAAGTTATGTTTTATTAATATTTTAAAAATTGTAATTAAAACATTAACATACATTCACGCCTTTTTCCCGAAGGGGTAGGCAGAGGTGTACCCAGGACTCAGTCCCATAGTAGATACACCCACATTTCGCCAGTATGTTATTGGTCCCATGTAATAGGGGGCGAGCCTATTGCCATCTACCGGGCACAGTTCCAGACTCCAGGCAGTTATTGAGATAATTCCTAATGGAAAAATCCAATATTAACACTTTGCCTGACCTGGGGATTGAACCCGGGACCTCTTGATTGGCAGTCAAACATGCGCCCTATACGCCACCGAGGCAGTCATTAAAATTATATTAAATATTAAAATAAAGATAGGTACAATAGAAAAAATACTTAACACTAGATAAACTATTGGCAGTCTTAGTACTTATATTAATAGTGACATATTACAAATATTTATTTTTATTACTATAAAACAGCTGCATTAATTAACAAATTGTATAGATAATGTCCCTGGATGGTGATGCCAGTGAATCTGAAATGAAAGAAATTATATTTTTAGATATGCAACAGCAACATGGACATAATAAGTGTAGATGCCAGCTTCGGAGGGGCAAATCATGACTCCTTCATATGGAGCAACCACCCTCTGAAGCCACACATGGAGCAATTGAGTAACAATGAAGCTGTGTGGTTACTAGGTATGTACTTATTACTAAACTTCAAATTGCATTCATTATAATAACTCAAAATATGTTTACTTATTGAAATGGGTTACAATAGAGCACATTTTGCAAGTTAATTTTTACAGATAAATAATCTATCACAGAAAATATAAAAACAAAAGTTATTTATAATTTAAAATTTTTATTTGGTCTACTTTATTAGTATTCAAGTTGATTCATAAAAATAATGTAATATTTCAATATAATATCAAATACTTCATAACTATAATCTTTTGTTATTTTCAGGTGATTCAGGCTACCCTTTAAGGAAGAGCATGATGACTCCAATAGTAGATGCTCCACCTGGGTCACCTGAAGCTCACTACACGGACATCCACATGAGAACTCGGAACATCATTGAACGCACAATTGGGCTTCTTAAAGCACGATTCCGATGTCTACTTGCACACAGGACATTACATTATCAGCCTGAAGTTGCAGCATCTATGGTAAATGCTTGTGTTATATTACACAATATTTGCAATACAGCTAAAATGCCTGTGCAAGATCTGACACCGGAAGAAGCATTACATGAATCCCAATTGCAGCCTTCTTTGACTCACCATCCAGCCGGGCTCCCAGTTGAGGCGCACACTTCCAGACGTTCACAGAATGCTGAACTGCAGGAAGGTATTGCAGCGAGGCAGGACCTTATTGATCAGTTGTGGCGGAGGCGCCACTCAACCTGAGAACCATAACATTCATTTTATTTTTGTTCATTTCTTTAGTTTTAAATTTATTATTAATTAATTATTTTTAAAAATATATAATAGCACCTAAAAATATTTTAAGGATATTGTATATCTAAATATTAAAAAGAAAACCTGTGTGATTGATTGAATAATCATCAGCTAAGAAAGGATTTCTTAATGTGGGCAAAGCAACTAGTAACTAATATTTGGTGTAACTAATAAATAATATATTTTAAGTGTATGTATATATTTTGCTTTCTTTCAATGCATAATAATTTTTTTTTTATAATAAAGACAATGTGTGTTTGTCCTACTTCCTTCCTACTAATATAATAAATGTAAATATATGTGATATGTGTAAATGTGTATGTTACTTCTTCACACCTAAAAAGGGAACAATGAAATTTGGTATGTGGTTTAAACCCTGGAATAACACAGGCTAGTGTTTAGCAGATAAAACTGATGGGTATAATATATATTATATTATTTAATGTGTGCATGTACTCATTTACTTTTCCACACCTTAGTCTAACTTAATCTTATCCTGCTGAAATTTGGTATATACAAAAGTTAAAAAATTAATTAAATTTATTTACCATGTCTCCATATGCTCTAATGCTGCAGCAATCCGAGTGAGTTCCCTAAGAATGCTTTCCAAGGTTCTACTATTGTGCTGCTCAGCCTCGGCTCTTAATTGGTTGGATATTATCAATGTAGCCCGAGCTCCTTCTCTTGTTTGGGGTTGTTGCCTGTGACGTCTCCTTCTTATTGGTTGGCTCACAACAGCAGCTTGAGGCTCACTCGGGCTTGGGGGCTCCACGGCTGGGGCAGGAATAATTTCCACCCTATTCCTGCCTGTTGGTTTTCCAACAAGATAGAGGGGGAATTTGGTGATGGTGCCTGGATCAAGATTTATTAAATTAAAGTTAGTGCTATAACTAAATAGTGTTATCGTTTATGTATTCTTTAAAATAGTATTTTCTAATATGATAATAATATTCTAAAAGTAAAAAACAAATTCTAACTTAGTTCCGACAGTTAAAATAATTAAATAAATGTGAAAGTTTGCATGTATGTGTTTAAACCTAAACAACTGAATTTGGCTAAACTTTGGTGTGTGTGTAAACTAATTGGTGAGATGCTTTAAACACAGGGTTCTCTAAAGTAAAGATACTGCTAGATGCAACTAGTTAAAAAATAGCACAATACTTACATGAGGTTCCTCTATAATAGGTTCCACTACGATTCCTGGCAAGCCAGCTCCATAGTCCTCACCCAATATAGATAGAAATTTTTTTTCTATATCTGTCATTATAGGGGCTGTTGAGGGCCCTCCACCAGTGCCAGTTCTTGATCTACTTATGGCTGAACATTTTCTCTTTATCTTCCCTTTGAAATCAACCCAATACTGAAACATAAAAGATTTTAATGAAACACTTACATAATATGTACCTATATATCTAAATAATTACCAATATTATTTTACAGAATTTTTCATATAGGTTGTATATGAATGTCCTATAACTTGTATGTAGGTATTCAATTAATAAGTAGGTGAGGTACGACTTCTAGATATATTATAACCAGGGATACATAATATTTTAAGACATAGATGAGTACTTACAGCAGACCAGCCTTTCCAGTCCTTAAATGCACCATCTCCGAGAGAGTTGAGTGCCTCGGACACTTCTGTCCAAAGCCTGCGGGAATTCTCTCGGGCTTGGACACTTTTGTTAAAGCCCATCGCTATGTCCCTATGGGTGTTTAAAAATTCCCATAGGGCTTCCAATTGGGAATATGACACACGACGAGCAGCGGACATTTCTAACAAGAGAATGTTCTCAAATTCACACAAACTGAAAAGGTTCATATTGGAATTCGTCACTAATCACCCACTTCAAACTAGAACACTTCTTGTTAATACATCTATACTAATATTATAAAGAGAGAAACTTTGTTTTTTTGTTTTTTTGTTTTTTTGTTTGTAACGAATAGGCTCCGAAACTACTGGACCGATTTTAAAAATTCTTTCACTTATGGATAGCTTAATTCAGTGTGAGTGCCATAGGCTATATGAGATTTTGAAAAAAAATGGGGATCCGTAAGAAAACTGCAATATTGTGAACCAAGGTGTTACATAATATAATTACCATATTCATAAATTTGCGTGCGCTGTGAAATGCATTGATGGTAGAATAATATAATGTACTAGGGGTTTGTAGTACTTATCAATACCTACAAAACAGTATACATAGATTATATCCATCTTTTTTGGTTTAGTCACAATAATCGAAAAAGTGATTATTTTCATGCGGTGTGAAAACTATTGGAGGTAGAGTAAAGTAATGTACTAGGGGTTTGTAGTACTTATCAATACCTACAAAACAGTATACATAGATTATATCCATCTTTTTTGGTTTAGTCACAATAATCGAAAAAGTGATTATTTTTCATGCGGTATGAAAACTATTGGTGGTAGAGTAAAGTAATGTACTAGGGGTTTGTAGTACTTATCAATACCTACAAAACAGTATACATAGATTATATCCATCTTTTTTGGTTTAGTCACAATAATCGAAAAAGTGATTATTTTTCATGCGGTGTGAAAACTATTGTGGTAGAGTAAAGTAATGTACTAGGGGTTTGTAGTACTTATCAATACCTACAAAACAGTATACATAGATTATATCCATCTTTTTTGGTTTAGTCACAATAATCGAAAAAGTGATTATTTTTCATGCGGTGTGAAAACTATTGGTGGTAGAGTAAAGTAATGTACTAGGGGTTTGTAGTACTTATCAATACCTACAAAACAGTATACATAGATTATATCCATCTTTTTTGGTTTAGTCACAATAATCGAAAAAGTGATTATTTTTCATGCGGTGTGAAAACTATTGGTGGTAGAGTAAAATAATGTACTAGGGGTTTGTAGTACTTATTAATACCTACAAAACAGTATACATAGATTATATCCATCTTTTTTGGTTTAGTCACAATAATCGAAGCAGTGATTATTTTTCATGCGGTGTGAAAACTATCGGTGGTAGATTAAAGTAATGTACTAGGGGATTGTATTAATTATCAATACCTACAAAACAGTATACATAGATTATATCCATCTTTTTTGGTTTAGTCACAATAATCGAAAAAGTGATTATTTTTCATGCGGTGTGAAAACTATTGGTGGTAGAGGTAAAGTAATGTACTAGGGGTTTGTAGTACTTATCAATACCTACAAAACAGTATACATAGATTATATCCATCTATTTTGGTTTAGTCACAATAATTGAAGCAGTGATTATTTTTCATGCGGTGTGAAAACTATTGGTGGTAGAGTAAAATAATGTACTAGGGGTTTGTAGTACTTATTAATACCTACAAAACAGTATACATAGATTATATCCATCTTTTTTGGTTTAGTCACAATAATCGAAGCAGTGATTATTTTTCATGCGGTGTGAAAACTATCGGTGGTAGATTAAGGTAATGTACTAGGGGATTGTATTAATTATCAATACCTACAAAACAGTATACATAGATTATATCCATCTTTTTTGGTTTAGTCACAAAAATCGAAAAAGTGATTATTTTTCATGCGGTGTGAAAACTATTGGTGGTAGAGTAAAGTAATGTACTAGGGGTTTGTAGTACTTATCAATACCTACAAAACAGTATACATAGATTATATCCATCTTTTTTGGTTTAGTCACAATAATCGAAAAAGTGATTATTTTTCATGCGGTGTGAAAACTATTGGTGGTAGAGTAAAGTAATGTACTAGGGGTTTGTAGTACTTATCAATACCTACAAAACAGTATACATAGATTATATCCATCTTTTTTGGTTTAGTCACAATAATCGAAAAAGTGATTATTTTTCATGCGGTGTGAAAGCTATTGGTGGTAGAGTAAAGTAATGTACTAGGGTTTGTAGTACTTATCAATACCTACAAAATAGTATACATAGATTATATCCATCTATTTTGGTTTAGTCACAATAATTGAAGCAGTGATTATTTTTTTCATGCGGTGTGAAAACTATTGGTGGTAGAGTAAAATAATGTACTAGGGGTTTGTAGTACTTATTAATACCTACAAAACAGTATACATAGATTATATCCATCTTTTTTGGTTTAGTCACAATAATCGAAGCAGTGATTATTTTTCATGCGGTGTGAAAACTATCGGTGGTAGATTAAAGTAATGTACTAGGGGATTGTATTAATTATCAATATCTACAAAACAGTATACATAGATTATATCCATATTTTCTGGTTTAGTCACAATAATCGAAGCAGTGATTATTTTTCATGTGGTGTGAAAAGTATTGGTGGTAGAATAAAGTAATGTACTAGGGGTTTGTAGTACTCATCAATATCTTCAAAATAGCCCACGATAAATTATAACATGTGTTAAGGTTTGGTCATTGTAACAGAAATAGTCATTAATTTGCGTGCGCTGCGTAAACCATTAGGGTTATATTTATTAAAATACAATGTATCACGAATTTACTCCTGATAAACGTCCACTATACCTACTTCTGCTACCCGTGCGAAGCCGGGGCGGGTCGCTAGTAACTTATAGTTTTTAAGGTTTTGTGTTTGTAAATAAATCACTCGACACTATTTATCTGGCATTTTAAAACTTTGTTCGAAACTTGAAAAGTGGTTTTCTCACGTTGTATGTTTTTAAAGCAATAACTCATTATGTGCTCCATGAAGCTATTCAAAGTGATTTTTTGTTTCTAATATGCGATAATGTTGATAATTAACATTGTTTTTAAACTTTTCTTACGTTATTTAATATCAAAATTGACAATAATAAAAAACCGTAAATTTCCAAAACGCTATTTTATTTAAGTTTTGAACGTGCGTGACCTAATTAGAAATGAGCCATAGTTTTTTCGTTGCCGGCCAGAGACTACGCTTACGAGCAGAAGCCGGTCAGTTTACAGGTAAGCGTTTAGGCGTTCATGGTACCAAATTAAGCAGGCCAATTTCAGGGCCGCTAATTGACCTGCCCGGAACTTGGCAAATATTCTAATAGGTCATGGTAGGCCCCCTGAGCTTCACTCATTAATAAATATATAACAATGATCATCTATCACGAATAGTGCTACAATTCGTATTTATAAAGTAACCCTCCCCTACATCTATAAATAATTCCCAAAGAACTATAATTACACTAAGTAGCTTCTGCATTAGAATGAAAAGGGCTCCATTTTGTCGCCCCCTTTTAAAAATCATGTCTTATAGTTTGGTCACCAAACAAAGGCATTTAATCGATTTGTAATAATATATCATTAGGGAAACGAGGGCGGTCAAAGTTGTCCGTTTTCCTGTAATGGAAGGAGTGATTTTATCTATGACACATTGTGAGTAGATTTCTATATGTAGATATTAGGTAATTGACTAAGTTTTGGGTTCCGTACCTCAAAAGGAAAAAAGGAACCCATATAGGATCACTCTGTTGTCCGTCTGTCTGTCTTTCTGTCCGTCTGTCAAGATACTTTTTCACGGGAACGCGTGGAGGTATCAAATTTAAATTGATATCGAATACTGTCTGTTGTCCATTGTGGCTGTAAAAAATTATACTTCTAAGTTAACGCAATCAAAAGTTATGGCCATTTTACTGCATATTTCAATACTTTGCGCGTATGAAATGCGTTTCAAAATTTTGCCGATAACGCTAATGTTACCGTGGTTCAGGTGTGTGAGGTATAGGATTACAAGCTGTAGGGCAAGGTTCGAATCGCAGTATGAGATCACTTTTTAGATTGTATTTTATACTTATAAGTTTTTATATAGTTGCCCAGCAATGGGAAAGTATAGGCTAGTAAAAAAAAGTTTTTATACAACGATTTTAATTATACAAAAAATACCAAAACCGCAGAATTTAACAAAAAAATGTGATACGTAAAATGTTTTGCTGTAGTTTGGAACTAGATGACGCTGTATGTTCTTAGACAGGCGATAGGGTTATGTTTAGGTATCTAGGTATGGAACCCTACACTATATGCATACAAACGTATACCTTAACAATTTATTTTTATATCAAAGCGCAATATAAATAAGAAACTATTGTGTTCAGCGTTTGTGAACTATGAGAAAGCCTGCGACTCTTCCGAGACATGGGCGGTTATTGAGTCTCTCCAGCAGCCAGCGAGGCCATATTGTTTATCGGTACATCGAAATTCTGTAGTGATTGTATAGTAACGCCACTGTGTGGGTTCGAATGCAGGAGCAAAGATGGAAGGCATTGAATTCCATAGAATTGAAGCGTAAGGCAGGGAGACGTTATAATATTATATTTGTTGGATTTTTGGCCGGTTTGTACGCGATAGGCGCGCTTAACAAACATACCTAGTGAAATATGGATTTCTCTGCCTAAATTTTCGGGGAAACAAGGTGATATTATGGTATTTTAAATGTATTATGAAATATATTATATTCGTAAGTATTTATTTAACAGTATATAATCAAACTTACCCCGAGATTTTATAATTCCCTAGACCGACATGTTTACATAGGTAAGCATCAAGCTACGTAATTAAGACAAACTATCTAATGTTATGTGCATGTTGATTTAAGGAGTTAAATCCTACTTATATTATAAATGCAAAAGTTTGTGAGGATGGATGGATGGATACTCTTTCAAGCCAAAACTACTCAACCGATTGGACTGAAATTTGATATGTAGGATAAGTATAAGTATAAGTTAGTTTAGACCCTGGAATAACGCATATGGTACTTTTTATTCTGATATTCCCAAGGAAACGATGACTACGCGGGTGAAACCGCGGGGCACGGCTATTTGTGTGTAGGCCTCTATAGGCCAAAGCTTCAGAACCAATTAGGCTGTTTAATATTATGTAGGTACATAACTTAGACCCTGGAATTACACATTAAAGTCTACATACACCGGCTAAAACCACGAGGCTTAACTGTACTCTATAATACTCTATAATACAGATAACACATTCCACACATAGCATATAACAGTTCTATGATTTATGTATGTGTTGAAAACGTTCGTATTGACATTGGCAGAGCTACGTTCGTATTGCCTCTCTATAGGTGACTGCCACATGCATGCTCTGCGGTCAGCCACGTCCGGGGGGCCCGCGTTCTAACATACCATCTGGAAAACAGTGACTTATCTTCTACGTAACTGTTATTTTAAGTCAAACAAAAAGGAATTGGATTTGTAGCGGCTAGGCGATATGACACCAGATGCGCGGACGTTCGCAGTTTCGGCTGCAAAAGTTCGGGTATAGTTAGTCGCTTCCCAACTCCGTGAATTATTAGCCGCGTGTCCGTGTGTATAACTACGTTATATACGTTGCCTAAAATCGTGTCAATAAATTGTATCATAAATAAGAGGACTTTCTCAATAGACTGCCAACACGCAGTTATGCCCCACAGCTAACCGAAAGTAACGCCTAGGCAACACAGAACTCTATCAACAGCATAAGTAAAACAACATCGAAAGGATTCATTAGGTACTATTTTATTTCAGTAGGGGACGTCTCAAAAAGACCTAGATGAACTGTGTGAATGAGGATATGTGTGAAAAGGCAGTGAGTGCAGAGAAGATGGATTTGGAAAGACACATCAACAATTTAGAGAGATAACTATATATTGTTTAATTAAAAAAAAAAACTGGTATGGACACGGAACTGTGTACCTTGCCCACTATAACGTATCAACACCGTTCTCATAGAAAATGATGACATTGAGCTAACGCACCGTGCTCGGCACGCGACAGTCTAAAAACGTTCTATAGTGAGCATGGTCTGATGTATTTATATACATGAACCTAGAAATATAGGCGGGCGTAGTCTTCTAAAATAAAATGTGAAGCACCATAGTAAACCAGCTCGCACACTTGTTTGGGGAGGCCTATCTTGAGTGGCCGGAAAGGATCTTTGTACTCGAAGCTCGATCAGTAATCACTTCAGCTAACCCTAATCTGTGCACGCACGAATTCATACCTTTTTTCTAAGTTCACGAGTGTGGATGTGTGCGTGCCGTCATGTTTTTATTAGAGAGCTGGCTTACTATGGTGCTTCACTTTTTGTTAAGGAACACTCCGTCCGCCTTTTTTTTCTAAGTTCATGATACAAACGATATCTCTTTGCCGCTTACGGTCCCCTAACGGTCCTGTTACGTACCGGCATAGTGGGCAAACAGCTTTCCGAGTAAATCTCAGGTACTGTTTTATCATTATATAAATACAACTGATTTAGTTTGCCCAGTCCGAGACATTATCGATTGGGGGTCGGGGGTCGCTGTTATTTGTCAATTTTCAAAGCTACATTTGAAGCGGTTCCCTTTTAGATTGAATACGTGCAGGTGGAGAGTGGAGAGTTATAGCATTTGAGTGGTCGACAAATAAAATGAAACGAGCGTTCGAAATGATGAGGAATAACAGAGGAGGAGGCTTTTGAATTAATTTGGCGAAAGAGATATTTCTTTATTTTCAAAGTATCATTCTGATTAGTTAGAGAAGGCTGGTCAATATAAAGAAAAGGCAGATGTCTGATAGATGATTTAGATTCAGAACAATCAGAAGATTCAGAGAATTAGAGAAAATCGTGTGCCTTGATCGCAACTAGTGAAAGAATTAATAGTCTCTATCTGCCCTAGCGGGTTCTTTGTTTGAGCCACAGTCCCGGAAAGCCCTGATTTTATTTATTTGAATTTTGCCATATTTCTACTTATCAGCTAAAATATTATATAAATGAAAGCGTGGATTTATGTGGCTAATAGCTTTGTAGTCATTTTCTAAATCAATTTGGTTAAAATCTAAATCTATATCGATATGTAATCAACGTGTTTATCTAAATCTTTGGTCCATAGTCGACGATCCTAATCAAGTGATCGAGTAACATTAGGAGAGGTCGTATCCAGCCCGTATGCACTGATCACATTACTGAGCCAAGGGCAACGGATTGCTTAATATCCACAAGCATGTAGAGGTATAAACTATGTGGTTAACTATAATTTATTGTGATATATTGCATATATTGTTACCGTTGCAAGTGCAAGGAAAGCCCTTCGTGCACGTGCGATCTCGACGGACAGGAATCAGTACCGCATATCCTGTTTTAGCGCCAAGCCTTTGAGCGCCAACGGGAGTACATAAGACAAATATTGGAGATGGATATTATGAAAGAGAGTATTTGAGATATTATGAAAAGACGTAAGAGGAGAGTTTTTGAAGTATGTTAAGCGAATGATGAAGATTGTGATAGATAAGAATAGGACGAATACGCGATAGCGCAATATGAAGGAAGAAGGAGTGTTTGTAAAAGGATGAATGAGAATATGATCCCTGACTCAGTTGGGAGAGACAGGAGCCTACTAAAATAAAATAAAAAACTATAATATATTGTGGACGATGGTGCACAAAGTCTTGAGTTCGATTCCCAGGTCAGACATATAGTACTTAGATTTTCACACAAGGGGCTAAAGAGATCTATTTTATACGAGGTAGTTTTACTTTTAGTAAATAGAAACCTAGTTGTAATGGGTGTTAGCGCCGTGTGTTACACTTTTTCTTTTCACTAAGATTGTAAGAAAATCTTTTAAAGTTCGACTAAACATTTTGGCTAATATCCTATCGTGGAGATTGAATTAGTAACCCAAAAACAATCTATAAAAAAATTGTAAAGTTCCAAATACCGCATTATCTGGGGTAGTTTACAAACACTACACGTTTATTGTGCATTCCTCAAACATAACCTTAAACTTAAACATTTTTTTTATATGTACAATGTATCCTCTGAAGCTCAGTTATCTCTTTTGGGATTTTATTATAGAAACACACAGGTTAATGGTTTTACAAAATAGTACAGCTTTAGACGGTTTTAAAAGCACAGCTCAAGTTATTCACCCACAATTCCACGACATAAATAGCAGAACGTAATGATTATAAGAGTAAACGTCCGCAACATAGGTACCATGTCTAACACGGACGACATTAACAGAGGTCGTGACCGGGCCCGTATGTTGTAATCAGATTAGGGCCCACCCTATTCGCCCTCAGACGCAACTTCGTATTGATTTGATTAAACTACAGATCAATGTGGCTCTTGAACTGGCGACTTTTGTTGGGAACTTCCTTGGAGCTGGAAGTTTGATTTGGTTTGAACTTGATAACAGCGTTGTAGTCTCCAATCAGCTATTTACCATTTCAATGTATTTTAAATAAATAAAATTGCAATTTATTAATAAGCAATGTGATAAGCAACTGGATAGAAGGGGCAGAAGATGAGGTTACTCGATTTAGGCTTATGAAATTTGTCATTTACTAAATTATTAGTAGCATCACAAATGAGCTTGGAACAATCTGGTTTGATTATGTCACTTCTAATTTATTTTATATCCCCAAATGCGGACATGAATTATTATATAATTCCTACGTAAAAAACTTCATATCAAAGTCAAGCTAATACTCATAACGTTTACAAAGTAATTGAAATATTATAAAGAAGTGCTAACCTGCGCAAATTTACCATTCAAAGAAACAGTAATCAAAGAGAATATTTTAAGAAATACTGAAGCTATAGCCAAAGTCTATCAGGCTTTACTAGGCTACTAGTATTATGGACCGTAATCACTGGACATTATCGCAGATCTACTTTCCCACAGATCCGTCAAATCAAACTAAACAGGCCAGTCGTCCATCAAAGCTCCGCAATTAGCCAATTGTTAAACAGGACGCGTTCATTATTCCATCTGTGGACCACCTACAGACCTCACATTATGAGGATGTAGTGGTAGGTGGTGGCCTAAAACACGCATTATATCCAGTACTTGATACTCATTGAGAATAGTACCGTGAGAAACGATACTATACTAACGATAAATTAATGGCGTAACGTGCCAGGTCTTGATTTAGTGCCTGAGAAAATTTGGTGATTTCACTCCTACATGTTTAGTTAATAAGAAGGCGAAAGATTTATGCCCTGTGAAGGAAAGTAACCGCAGTGTTTATTGATATTGATTGACTTGTCTGTCAGGTTGGTTTCTAGTAAACCTGCTTTTTTCCTGCTTTTTAAGCAGATCCCAGGCAGATCTCAGACAGATTTACATTGGTTCACGTCTGTTTGATCTCCAAGGATAATATAGTATGGTAGACTAATCACGCTTGCCGAAATCTAATAAATTATTAAAACCAAAACAGTGCAAAAATACTATGAACTTCTTCTTAAACTGATTATGTTTAGTCATTAGTTAATCACTAAACATACCATGAAACGAACGGACGAAAGTTACCGACACAGCCCAGCGGATAAGCAAGTTGAAAGGGGCAATGGGCAGGGCACATAGCACGTAAATTGATGGCCAATGAGGCTGAGAAGTTTTCGAATGGTGACCTCGGACCTGCGAGCGCAGCGTTAGACGTCCACCCACAAGTTGGACAGACGATTTGATAAGGGCGGTAGGAGCACGCTGGAGGCGACAATAATTAAGATGACAATGATGATTAGTTGATCATAAGCATCCAACACTATATGATTACTAAACACTAGAAATGTTATGAAAAAAATATGCTATTGACTTTTCTATAGACTTAAGTTTCAAGTTGGAGTTTCAAATGTACAAATATAAAAAATGAAAATAACTCCTACTTACCGTTTAGGTAAGTTAACTTCTAAACGATGTCAGCCAATCACAAGTGCAATTCTCACACCAGCTTTGCAAAATTCACACATAAATCAAAACGCTAAGCACTACTCGGCCTTCTGTCCCGGAATTCCTTCAACCCTTCCTATTTACCATAATTTTGATTACCAACTATACTCCATCATCCCTTCCGAAAGTGACATTTCAGCGACACCATTATACCGAGGACCTTTCGTATGCGTAATGAATTCCTATCGTGTTTCAACTATGTCCAATATCACGTCTTTCGAGCGATAATAACCTTTAAGATGTGTTGTAATAAGGTTGTTTTGTTATGGCAGGTGGAGGCTCCGGGACGATTATTTACAAGAGGCTCGTGTTCTAAGTTATAACACAGGCTGCGCCGTTTTTGGGTTGTCGCTTTGACAAATTTATATGTGACGTGGATTATATGAAGCCTTTAAATAAAGTTAAGATGAAGAATTGGTGTTCTATTTTATTAATACGAGCTGTTCTTTTTGAGTTTATGTAGCATGGAGTTCATTTTGTTGTTTAGGAAGTTGATAGGAATACAAAGGCCCAATAGCATGAAGAAATATAGGATGATTGTAGAGGTAGACGAGAAAATCGTAGCCAGGATTATTTTCTGCACACTACCCGTACCTGAGACGTTATTTACAAGAACTAAAGTATATTTTAATTGTCAAAGAGACCTATGAACAGTTATTTGTAAATCCTGGAAAACCAAAATAAGGCAGATGGAGCCTTGCAAAAAAAATACTGAGGCATGAATGTACGCGAATTGTAGGGAGAAGGCCTTCTAATAAGACTTGGATGAAACGGAAGGAAACCAAATCGCTGGGCGTATTTAGTTTAAAAAAAAACAAATAGTTACTAAACAAGCCTATCTATAGAAGAAATTACCATGCTCATTTTAACTTCCTCAATGTTTTCGGGTTTATTGCGAACAGTGTATAGAGTATTAAGCTTTACCTGGCACATGTCCAATATAGGCTCGAACCTTGGGACTGTCTTTACAATGACCTTAGAATTTTCTTTGCCAAAGCGACTCCTTTTTAGAGCGTGGAAATATACATGACGTTAATGTGTTTCTTTAGAATTTTGTTCGATGTTGCTTAAAGGTGGGTCTTGGCTTTTAGAGGGAGACCTTACTTCTACCGTGAGAAATAGAACCGAATATGCTTTTTGCCTATGATATTGCATTAAATTATTTGATTGATAATTTGTCTGGACTTTTGGTCAATAAATGTTGATACATACATACAAATGCTTTTGTATGTATGTATCAAAATGATTTTCACTCCTAAACCGCTGTGAGATTTTGAGATAAATCTTGGTATAGTGATAGACGTGGTAAAGGACATAGACAATTTTTGTCTCGATATAAATCTTAAACGAGGGGAAATGGGTATAATAGGAGGCCAATAATTTCTCACGCCAATCTTCGCCGTGGAGTCACCGGCTATAGAATAGTGTTCCACCCTCTCTACTTGTGGTTGCTGTAAGAGCCGGCTAAGGGTTAACAGATCCAGGGGACAGGCAGCAGCGTACTCTACAAAAAAACATCGAACTCCGTTCGACAACCCGCCTGCCAAGCGTGTCGAGGTTCCCTTTATGGGGGAGCCCTATGTTCAGTAGTGGATTACCAAGGACTAAGATGATGATAAATTGCTCACGAATTACGAATTCCATACGGACGAAATAACCAGATAGCAATTAATAATTGGAATTATAATGATGATAAGCACTTTGGTCTAGAGATCCATTTTGCAATTCCGCCGAGAATTTCTTTTAAACTACTGTTTAAAATAATCTAATCTCGATCTACCCTACACTGCAGGACTGATAGCGCTTGGCGATAAGACCGTCAATTTTAAGGCTACTGGTTTGTATTGGTCAAATATATCCGAATACATTTCTCCAGAAAAGTCCTACCGTCGCCTCAAGAATCCAAATAACCATAAAACTTTTGCTAACGGTACAACCATTAACAGCGCTCCAGACCCATAAGGTCAATACATCACTAGGAGTGCCCCCTGGCGGCATCAGCACAGCATTTGTCGTTCCATCTGACTGCAGGGACCAGAGGCCATTTATCGTGCTGACTGGTACACGGACCCGACTTGTGGGTGTACTGGAGTACATTATTTACGACCTTGAAGACATGACTTTAGTGGTTACGGGTGACGATTAATTTGGTTAAGGTATGAACGTAAATTAGAAAACCATTTCGACGAACTCTGCGAAAAAACCTATTATGGCTTATAGCAATGGTTTCATAATAATAATAATATGGGAAAACTTCCACACACGGTCACCTGGTCCCAAACTAGGCTAGAAGCCTGTACTATGGTAACCAGAGGACTGATATACATACTTATATACGCTTATAACACCCAGACACAGATCAAACAGACATTGCGCACAAATGTTTGACCTGTCCAGGGATCGAACCGAGGCCCTGCGGCTCAGAAGGTAGAGGCACTACCGGCTGAGCCAACCGGCCAGTCGGTTGGCTAATTTAAGCCATGTAGGCAATTTTTCCTTTGTCTAAAAATAGAGCAAAGATCTCAAATTATAAATGAATGCCCATTATTAAGGTTACTGTTTAACAAGTTATGAGATATGCCAAACAGGCATAACATAAATCCAATAACGAAGTATTCTAGGTAGTAAATACAATAAAATTATTACCAGCCCCATAAAATACCACGATTACATCAAGAAATGGGCGATTTGCCATGAATATTTAAGCATGAGTGTAATAACTTATAGCCTTAGAGTTACGGGACGAAGTTCTTTTGACATCCAACATACAGAAAAATAAAACTTCAACAATGTTTTTGTAGTGGTAGGCCTCTTTAGCAGGGGGTCGCCTGGGGAAGTACCACACCTTTGCCAGTTATTCATCCGCCAAGCAGTAATGTCCAAACATTACTGTGTTCCGGTATGAAGGGCAATGTTACCAGCGAAATTACTGGGCATGATGAGATTCAACAACTCATATCTCAGGGTGATAGGCGCAGTGCAATGCCGCGCAGAATTTTGAATTTTAAAACACTGGGTGTCACTGTGTCTGATATGGGCAATCATGATGCTTACCATCAGGCACCTGATGAGCTCGTCTTGTCACTCACTATCATAAAAAAAAAAAAAAAAAAAAAAAAAAAAATGTAATGTTATTCTTAATAAGACTTAATGTCATTCTTAAAGTTTTTTCTCGTAAGACAGTTAAGTGTACGATAAGTGTGCATGTTATCGAATTCAGAAAAAAACATGGTATTATGTCTCAAAAATGAATTTTAGGGAATTTAAATATCTTCCATTATCAGCTAGAAGACGTCCACTACTAAACATAACTCCCTGTTTAGAATGCTGCGGCGCAATGTTTGAATCCACTGCGAGCACAAATCTTTGACCAGTTCTAAAAAAAATTTTAACTTGATCTATTCGTTTCAGCCAGGTGGTATATCCCACTACTTGAAAAATTACAGTATACCATAAAATCATTTATAATAATAATAATAATATGGGACAACTTCCACGTCCATAATAATATGGGACAATTTTAGAAAGACGAAGTCCTACTCCTGTTCTCCTGTAAAAATAAACGATCTTTTACAACGTTCTTTCAAAAACCTCTCGATATTACATAAAAGTACCAATTACACCATTTACGAGAAGATCTATTAAATACGCACCCAGAGGCTATTTATTTTCTGTATCTACCCGCTAAGGCATATAGCATAAGCACCCTCCCGGGTCACGTTACTTGTTAGTAGGACGAAGTTTATCAATGCCAAGATATTATTACGTTTTAGATAGCCCGCCCGCCTACGCGCTTTGCTTCCTACGGGAACTAGGGCGAATTTTGTATATAAAGGTTTATTTATTTAGGTGTACGACGTTGTTTCACTTCATATAATATATTATACTATTTGTTTTTAATTACCGCGTCTTTTTTAGCGTTTAAAAAAACTACTCTACGGATTTTGAAACAGTCTTCATCAACGGGCTAAGTAATTCAAGATGAGCATTATTTCTGAGTCAGTATCATTAAAAAATTGTCTAAAAAAAAATACTGACTAAGAGTTTCTTGGCGTGCGTTGCGTAACTATTGCAGAAATCATTATAGAAATTATATAATTTAAATTTAATGAATATCTATAAATTATCTATAAATATAGATTAAGGGACTCGACTGCGTGGTCGAGGTCTTCGCGGTCGAGATGACTCCCAACTATTCGCGGGTAGTCATTATAAATCTACTAATCAATCAATCTCAAATCTCAGTACAATGTAAAAAAGATACGTTTATACAACAGATAAACAAAACGCTAGCGAGTTCTAACTCGACTCCAGCGCCATCTAGATGGCACAAAAAACACCGCTAGCCGTTTTGTGTGTATGTTTGTTTTGTTTTCACGCTAAAACTACTAAACCGATTTAGCTAAAATTTGGTATATAGATAGCTTAGACCCCGAAATAACACATAGGGTACTTTTTATCCCAACATTCCCACGGGAACGAAAACTACGCGGGTGAAACCGCATTGCTAGTATAGTATATTTTATAGTAATCTTTTCCTATTTTAAAAACACAATTTCCAAAGTCCAGTCATATACGCCTCCATTCAAATCTAAACCTCAGTCGTTCTACGAAATATGAGCTAAATTCTAAACGGGTCTCCACAATACTGCGCCCCACAGTCCGCGCTCAGGATTTCCACAAATGAAAATCGTATCTGGCATTTATATTGTGAAACTTCAATTTCGTTTACGACCGCAACTACCTTCTATGCGATTTTATTACAAAATCTGTGAGATGAACCCCGATACGAAAAACGAATTGCGGAATGCTGAGTGTTGTATTATTTTCTGCAGATGAAAGTGAAAGTAAAAATATAATTTTACTGTTTCGTGGAATTTTTATTTTGTTAAGAAAACAATTTATTTTCGATTTTATATCGAGCACCAGTGATGTTGCGGACAGATGTTTTGTCTATGCGAAAACGCGAAAATATAACCGATTTAATTGTCAGTTTTTTTTTATGATAATGAGTGACAAGACGAGCTAATCAGGTGCCTGATGGTAAGCATCATGATTGCCAATATCAGACACAGCGCCACCCAGTGTATTAAAATTCCAAATTCAGCGCGGCACTGCACTGCGCCTGTCCCCTGAGATATGAGTTGATGAATCTCATCATGCCCAGTAATTTCGCTGGTAACATTGCCCTTCATACCGGAACACAGTAATCTTTGCACATTACTGCTTGGCGGATGAATAACTGGCAAAGGTGTGGTACTTCCCCAGGCGGCCCCCTGCAAAAGAGGCCTACCACTACAGTTTAATACTATTCAGCTCAGGGAACGCCTATAGGTGGTGTAATGGTTCGCAAGCGCTTTTGCCGATCATGAAGACCGTTCGAGTTTCGAGTTCGATCCCATGGTGACAAAAAGTATCATTGGACTCTTCAATTGGGAATTTTGTCCATTGCAGCCCGGAGTCTGCAACTTAACCCGGAAGATGGCAATAGGATCGCCCCTCTTTACATGGTACTTAAAAACATTACTGGCGAAGTTTAGGTGCACCTACTGTGGAACTGAGTCCTGGGTACACCTCTGCCTACCCCTTCGGGTAAAAGCGTAATGTTTATATAATGTTATACTTGTGTAAGAACCGCGACTTTGCCCGCTCGCAATTATGAAATATTGGAGTTTAATACCAAAACTTTGACGCCCTTTTTAGACCCCTTAGAAAGTGAATTTTCAAAAATCCTTTCTCAGCACACGTCCAGACAACAAAAACAACTTACATTACAAGTTTCAAATCTTTAGGATCAGTGGTTTCGGCGCTGCGTAGCATGTCAGTTAGTTAGTCATTTAGGATTTTACAATATGTAGTAGTGATTATGTGTGAATTTTATTATCCCTATTTGTGCAAATTCTTCAAGCATTTTCCAACTTAAACGATATAAAATACGTCCCAAACCACTTCAACTATATATGTAGAATGTAGTTTGGTCTAAGCTTGAGGTGAAAATTCGATTGTGGTGCGAACGCCGAGGCGTCTGCTTATATTGACCGCGCCATTCACACGACACTGAAATGCACTTTTGTTCTAGTTTACTCACTCGCTGAAAACATTTTATATATTTTGTTTTAAATGTGATTTCATATGCATGTTTGCGAGCTTTTATTTAGTTTACGTAGTGCATAAATCTGATATGAAAATAGTGAGAATTTCATTAAAAACATATGCATTGAAAATAATGCATTGAATTTTAAAATAGTGATCTGAACTTGCTTCTGTAACTTGTATTTGATAAAATTTTATACAAAAAATAGACTCAGTACAATACTTTTGTGAAGTTTTAAAAGCCGCTTACGACCGGAATGTGGAAATTTATGGAGGTCTATGTTAGCAGTGGACGTCCTATGGCTGAGAGATGATGATGATTAACTAGACAATTACTATAATAAGGACAATTTATTATTAGAAATTCTTCAAATGCAAATTTTAAGATTCTTTCCTTTTAAAAGTTGTTCAGTTTGACGACTAGATGCACTCCCTTAAGTATCACTACACTTTTTTAACATATATTATAAATAGACATTGTCGTGTGGAATTACAAATTAAATTCAAATTAAATATTTATTGATGATATTTACTTAACAAACATAACATACAATCACGCAATTTTACCGAAGGGGATGGCAGAGGTGGTACACCCATAGTAGGTACACCCACATTTCGCCAGTATGTTATTGGTCCCATGTAATAGGAAGCGAGCCTATTGCCATCTACCGGGCAAAGTTCCAGACTCCAGGCTATCACTGAGATAATTCTGGAAAAATCCTAATACCACTGCTTGACCTAGGGATCGAACCCGGGACCTCACGATCGGCGGTCGAGCTTGCGCCCACTACGCCACCGATGCATATAATATACTTTATACTTTCCTTTTATCGGAGCACTTAAAATCAAATTCGTAAACATAATTAAATTAAATCTTCCAATAAAGCGAACATTCGAAGAAATATAAATTGCGTATTCATTACCAACTACATCGACCTTTTTGACCTTACATGACCTCTGTGTATATATGACTTTAAATCAATTTGTTGGTCTCAGTCAGTTAGGCTCGGTTTACAAAACGAGCCTTAAACACGCGTTTACATGAACGAGTAAAAACGAGCACACAATACGCGTTATCGTTTAACGTCTCGAACAAAATAGACCTCTTTCATATTATAAACCAGGCCTAAGATTCTTTGAAATGTTAATTCGTAATTGGTTAATGAAATCAGACAATTGGAAAATTTAATTAGAGTCAAAGGCGATATTGAGATTAATTTGGTCGCGATTGGTGGTTCCACGACCACGAACAAAGGGTTATATTTATTGTGATAAAATTATCTTCAAAGTTACTCTGAAAGCGTAAAGTGTAAATCTTAATTAAACTTTTATTGCATTAAATTTTTTTTTTTTTACTTGACTTAGTTTTGGCGTAGTTTAGAAGTAATTCTTTCTGGTAGAACTATCGCTTTTGTATGAAGAACCTTGATTATGATAACTTAAAGCGATTAGACCGCAGACTAAAGAAAATAGATAAACCAATGCTATTGTACCCAGTTTAAATAATAAAGAAATTGTTAAGGCATACGTATGTATGCATAGTGTAGAGTTCCATACCTAGATACCAAGAACATACAGCGCCATCTATTAGTTCCTTGCGCAAAGTATAGAAATATGCAGTAAAATGGCCATAACTTTTGATTGCGTTAACATATACGTATGATTTTTTTTACAGCCACAAAGGACCGCAGATCTGAGTAGTTAATATCAATTTCCTCTTGATACCTCCACGCGTTCCCGTTAAAAAGTGTCTTGACAGACGGACACACAGACAGACAGACAGACGGAAAACAAAGTGATCCTATAAGGGTTCCTTTTCCCTTTTGAGGTACGGAACCCTAAAACAGAAATTTCTTATGTTAATTTAACAAATACAATTCTTTTTGGTTTGCAATGCTAGACGGTAAATTATACAAAATATCAAACTAAGTATAAAATTCTTTCCCGAGTGCGAAAATAATGAGATTTAAAACTCTTTTTTTCTACAATTAGTAGTCTACCTATACTGTATTTTCCTCACGTACAATCATGTTAATTTACCATTTTGTCCAAAATTTAATTTTGCAGCTAATTTTACCTAATAACATCACAATTCACAATATACTTGATAATACACATTCTCTGATACAGCGCACTAATTCAGATATCAAGCTCACCGCATAATGAGGCATCCAGGCAAGAATTCAGGGCATCAGGGGCGTTAATGCAGGCATTTACTGAACATGGACGCATAGATGGCATTACTTGAATACCAGGCTTTTAACAATAGAATATTATGTATTTATACAGTTTCTAGTAATACGCCCCGGCTTCTCACGGGTACAAGCCATATATCGTATTAAGAGGAATAATATCATAACATTTTTTATATGAGTAACTCTCTCTCTCTATTCTATTCTGTTCTAACTCTCCCAGTCGGTATGATTTTTCCGACCTCAGCAACTCTCTGTTTATGCCCCGGCCGAAGGACCGAGCAAGGAGTGCTATAAGTTTGACGTGTCTGTGTATGAACAACAGACTGAGTCGTTGGAGAATTACATCAAAAGAATAAAACATGACATTGCTTTACTACTGCTCAATAATTTTTAAATTTGTGATCCCTACCAAATATAGTTCCAAGAAAAATAAAAAGTCCCTTTTAATGTAGCGACTAGTATTTTTACTCGTATCCTCAGTAGATATAAAATTACATTATTCATAATTTGGTGGCAGTATTCGGCGGGCTCGCCTCTTGGAAGTGTTCCAAAGCTGGTACAGTTGCGATTGCGTCACGGTACACGTGGCACGCGATTATTGTTGAGAAAGTGGCAACCCTGTGTCGAAACCCCTACCATCGAGATTTAGGACTAATAGAAATAAGGGGATTCTAAAATAGTGGCATTGGATTGGTCAATGTCAAATTTTAGTACTTACAAGCTTTTTTTCGTTTATTCTATTTTTTTTTTTTGTTTCACATTATATGTATATTTTCAATAATAATTGTTATAAATTTGACTAATAGTGTAACTGGTGTAAACGTATACCGTCAAAGTTTTTTTTTATTAAATAGAGTGGCTATTTGATCATTGACAGTGATGCCCTGCTCCTGCGAAAGACCAACGACCAGACACTACATGACGAGATCTGAAAGTGAGATTCGGACCCCTAGTATGGCTTTAGAATCCAGAATCCGTAGTAGAGAGAAGAATCCTTCGAAAGTCGGGACACATTATAGTGACGTTAAAAGTTTGCGTCGGCGTTAATATTGTTACAGAGACGTTACGTGAATATTTAGTTTGCTAGAGAGCTAGTTGATAGATTAGGTTGAAGTGAGATGTGTCGTTGACGATATTTGTAGATTTTAAGGGTGATTGAAGAGCAAATCTGGTGTCTGATGGTAAGCATCATGCATTGGGATTGCCCATAACAGCCACAGTGCCACCCAGTAAAATTTAAAATTCTACGCGGCACTGCACTGCGCTGACTGCTGCACTGCACAGTGTGACACTGAGATATTAGTTGTTGATTAGATGCCCAGTAATTTCGCTGGTAACATTGCCCTTCAGACCTGAACATATTAATGTTTGCACATTACTGCTTGGCGGATGAATAACTGGCAAAGGTGTGCTACTCTCCCAGGCGGTCCCTTGCAAGAGGCCTACCACTATAAAAAGAAAAAAGCTTATAAAAAGAGGACAGAAGCCTTTAATAGCCTTTAGATACCATTTTAAAATAATATTATTAAATTAGCAGTCAACCCCGGCTTTGCACAGTTTTATGAGGATTTTAAGAAATATTTCTGTGAACATGGATTTTGTATATATTTTGTATAAATACGAGTAACTACTGGTTATGGCAACGCACACAAATAAAGCTCTCAGTCTGTGTGATCTTTTTTCGTCTACTTCATTATTAACTATTATATTTTAAGAAATTTACACAAAACCATACTGATTAATAGTGAATACTGTATGAAAATCCAGCGCCTTTTGAGTAGATACTGGGATTAACTATCACTTATGCGGTGAGTAGGTTACTAGAAATGAAATCATGAATCAAATGGTCCCATCTCTATAAAGGTGGGTGGGTGTCGCAGGTCGCCGGTGAATTAATTCATTATTCATATCGTTCGTAATTAGTATTCCCCGGACGTGTGACCCACGCCTAATACTCCAGTTTTGTGATTTGTGGGACCTTAGTGAGTTCGCGGGCAACAGTCAGTATTAGAATGGTTTCTGTAATAAAGTTAATAAGTGAAGAGAGTAAAAAAGGTCGAGTTTACAAGAGTTGGCTCCGTGAACGTTATTCCAAATGATTTGTACAATGACCTTTATAATGTTCACAGTTTCAGCTCGGTATTTCTCCAAATATATTTCTCAAAATATTGGATTTTTTTCTTTAGTAATCATCCCTAATAACTGCCTGGAGTCTGAAACTGTGCCCGGTAGATGGCAATAGGCTCGCCCCCTATTAAATGGACCGATAACATACTGGCGAAATGTGGGTGTACCTACCTACTATGGGACTGCGTCCTGGGTACACCTCTGCCTATCCCATCGTGAAAAGGCGTGACTGTATGTTATGTTATTTCTCCAAAATAATATGAATTTCTCTGAATCTGAGGAAGGCCCGATTGGTGGCCGGATGACAGCGTCCATTCTATACATAGTATTATTATCTGTTTTGTGCCAAGATAAAGGGTTAGGCACTATTCGCACTACTTCCGATTCGCACTGCTCGAAATAAATGCGCTAAGTGCTGCCATAGAATACATAAGAGTACTAGCGCAGTGCTGTTTACTGTTTTATAGCCGTTGGTCCAGGCTGTTAACATGGTGATCATTGATCATTGGTCATAGAAGATAGATAGCAGACGATATATCTGCTTTCTTTGAACACCCGCCAAATATAGAGTCAGGTGCTCAAAGTTGAACAGCTCAGGTGCTCTCGAACTGGGTGCTCCTTTCAACGACCTATAAACTCTTACGACAGATCTGCCTGAGTATCTCAGGCAGATAGATCTACCGTGTTATAAGTACTCGGACACTACATCGACTCGTCAAGAAGACCGGAAATTACCTCATAAAACTGTACAACAAATCTATTTTTAAATATCACTCTACTTGATTAAAGTTATAAATAACAGAAAGAAGGAAAACACTCCCAAAAATAGCTCTATATATTATTCACGTCGGCATTACCTACGGAATTATACGAAAGTTAAAAGACTGGTTATAATTTAACTGTATATGGCAACCACTGGCTATATAACTACTGTATAGGTGTAAACAGTGACATAAATAGACAAAAAAAAAACACATATAATCACGCCTTTTTCCCGAAGGAGTAGGGTTAGGTACCGAGGACTCAGTCCCATAGTAAGTACACCCACACTTCGCCAGTATGTTATTGGTCCCACGTAATAGGGGGCGAGCTTATTGCCATCTACCGGGCACAGTTCCAGACCACCGGCAGTTATTGAGATAATTCCTAATGGAAAAATCCAATATTTAACACTTTACCAGACCTGGGGATAGAAACTGGGACCTCATGTACGGCAGTCGAGCTAGCGCCCACTACGCCACCGAGGCAGTTAAAATGAAAAAGATGCTTATATTATGTTCTTTTCCGCACTTAAAACATGATGATTGCAATCTTAGATGACCATTACAACTACAATCTCCTTAAAAATTACTATAAAAAATATTTTTTGTGTGTCTATTTGATTAACTGGACAGCATTTAAATTCAATATTATTTGTCGTGAAAAAAATACCTCAAAAATTAAGTAAATACTTACTAAAAATCGAAAAAAACAGGGACTTTTATAGGGTATAAACTCTGTGATAATAAAATAATTGATTGAATTTGGCGTTACTCTTCGGAACTCCATTGTAGACTTCTGGAACAAGAATCTTTAGTTTTTTGTTTAGTTTTTACACAGTGGTGCATGTTGTTTTTGACACAAAAAATCGGAAATAAAAACTAAAGATTCTTGTCCCAGAAGTTTAATATAAATAGCAATGTTAAAACGGAAAATCGCAGATAAAGTTAAGGTTAGGTGCTTGTTGTGATTATTTACTGACGTGGATTGATGTTGTTCTAAGGAAAGGCCAAGTACGCGCATGTATGAAGAATGTCATGAAAGTGGACGAAGCGAAAGCTGTATTGCAGGATCGTAGCAAGTGTAGGGAAAAAGTCTCTGCCTACCCCACCGGGAACAGGGCGTGACTGTACATTATGTACTCGTATGTTGTATTTTATTTAAAAAATCATACTTCAAAACATATTACGTACAAGAGCGCGAGTTCATCATCTGCGTCAAATTACACAGAGCATTATAAGTTTGTGAAACTAATAGTGGATTTGATGAATAGTTAAACAGTCCCACTTCCAAAATTGAAACATCGATCTGTCGGAATCAGGTCGGCTCTCAAGCTCCGAAATTTACTACAACTTTGATTGAGTAACAACATAACATAACATACATTCACGCCTTTTTCCCGAAGGGGTAGGCAGAGGTGTACCCAGGACTCAGTCCCATAGTAGATACACCCACATTTCGCCAGTATGTTATTGGTCCCATGTAATAGGGGGCGAGCCTATTGCCATCTACCGGGCACAGTTCCAGACTCCAGGCAGTTATTGAGATAATTCCTAATGGAAAATCCAATATTTAACACTTTGCCTGACCTGGGGATCGAACCCGGGACCTCTTGATTGGCAGTCGAGCATGCGCCCACTACGCCACCGAGGCAGTCAGTTGATTGAGTAATTTGGGCAAATCCGGAAATAGTTGGTTCCTATTCAAAGATAACACATTAACTAATCCTATAAAACTATACACATAAGTCGTTATGAATTAAGAGAACACGACGGTCATGGACTCCAAGTATTAGTTTCGGAACAAAAACCATAACGACTACATTCCTTTCGGTACTTTTATACTACGAAATTCGTAGTATAAAAGTTCGTAGTACGAATAAACGATCGAACATTGTAAAGCCGTACCCTGAACTTGGTTCGCCACCATACCATGTTCAATCGTCTGGCGCAATTTGTCCGGCGAACATTATTATTATTATTATTATTTGGTACGGTCGCTTGCACGTCAAAGCGGTTCAATCGCATGACGTGAAAACCGTACCGTTACGGGTTTACAGATAGTAGTACAGTGGTACGGCCGTACCATGTTCGAGCGTTTATTCGTATCAGTATTACACATTATGGCTTTCTAGTCGTATACTCGTCAACCTGGCTCCTTCGTCGTTTCGTCCCACAACAGGTTCGTCCCATTAGGACGAATCGACGAAACTTAAAATTAATTTATTTTTCGTTCGTCGATTCGTCCCATTCTTAATGTTGAAAAAGACTGGCAGGAAGAAAAGTATTCGTGATTATTGATTTAAAAGAAATTTTATAGTCAACCTATCCCTCTCATTATCAACAATCTCATAGAGCATAAATCTCCCATTCATTTCTACTACTTATTATCTACTCCGATTGTAAGCGGCATTGCAGCGGTATTGCATCCAGCGTGTTCCTGCTGCCTTTATTAGATCTTCTGTCAACCTTGTGGGCTCTCCCTCTACCCTGTAAGAAATGCAATATCCATTTTTCTCTATGTATTTCAACAAGCTTGTCTACTCAAAACACAAAAAAGAAATACAAGCATTGTTAATGTTCGTAAAGAACACAGTGTCAATATTAACAAATCGAAACGGAAGCTGGCAAAAGCTAATATGCAAACGCCAATTAGCGAATGACCCAGATTCAAAAGGCTTCGAATGCAGCGTGGATAGAAAAACAACTGAAAGAAAATACTTGGGCCTCGAATATTACGATAGTTCTACTTTTTGAAAATATTTTGTAAGGACGCATTTAATATTTAAGTCTAGCTTATACAAGTACTTTTAGAAAATCTTTTGTTTGTAAAGTCTCAAAGGAAAATATGAACTCGTATGTGAAGCGCCTTATTGAAATTTAGAGCAAAGCATTTTTATACATTTTAGTAATTGAGATCATTCGGTCTGTACACTCCCTATTACTCTCACTCTCTATTAGCTACGTTTAGTAGTTTTCAGTGGTTTCAACAGTCAACAGTGCATTTTTAGACTTTACGCACGACCTCAAATATTATTTTTCGACAAACAGGTACACTGCTCGAGTTAATTCATACGGGTTAAGTACGTGGAAATTAAAATATTGTCAGATTCAGGTCGCCAGATTCTTCGTCGACGTCATAACGTTAAACTCTTTTGTCAGTTTCATCATCGGTATTTCAGACTTCACATCTGAAATACCGATTATGCTGAAATTTGTATAGGTAGTTTAAGAACCTTCAATAAAACGCAATATACAAACAACAGCTCATAAGTAGTTCTCGTCTGATATATTATGCTGCACTAACTTTCAGTATTTTCCATTTCGAAATGGCAATAATTACTGTCCAAAATCATAATAAACTTGCCTTACAACGGAACTAAAGTTCACCCGTAATCAGTAGCTCTCAAAACGCGTTATCGCATAGACATTAGCGTCATCGCCCGCGTTCGCAAAGATTACAGTCCGAACACAAAACTGGTTTTCCATTTCCATTTCTCTCCATTCATAGTAAACGGTAACGAATGAGCTCAGCTCTGAGCAACCAGCGCTAAATCCTTAATAGCTTTTCATGAAATTATGCTCATAAAGCCGGCTTGCATGTAATTTTCGCTTTGCTCGCTTTTAATGCGCAGTGAGATATTACTTTTTCCTGAATCGGTGAATTTAGTTTATATTTCCGTATATCAGATTTTAGTTTGCTTTAGTTTGCGAGGTTGCGTAGTATGATCTATGTCTTTTACGTTTTCACGACCACAGATCAGGATGAAAGAGGTTAGATTGGAAATAGTTCCTGATTTGTATCAGAACGCTCGTCGCCGCTTGTCTCCCACTCCTCAACTCCACTACAAGCAAGAGACCAATACGCGCACGCATTACGCACACAAATTAACCATACACACATCGATCGCGAGTTTGCTATTGATTATCATCTAGCGCAAACACTGCGTTTGACATGCACTCACACACGCGCAAAAGCTCATCTAGACACGCGGCAGCGTGTCAAGCCAAGTTAAGGAACTCGCTAGCCAGCGCCGAGTGGTGCCACTTTTGACCCTTCTATAACTCAAAATCTCTTTAACGTTCACACATAAAACAACGTGTGTTTATTTATATCCATAAGGACATCTAGTAGCCCAAATTTCGTGAAGCTAGCTAGCTCAAACGGTTATAAAGATATTATGAAGGTCAAAAAGTCGTAAAATTTAGCACTGACGGACATATAGTACCTAAATCTAACCTACTTCCAGATGACCTAGAAGGATGAAATTTGGAATCCAGCTCGGTAATTGTGTTTAAGTGTAGGAAAAAATCTAAAAATTAAAAAATAGGGGGGGTCCCCATACATTTTTTTTTTTTAATGTGGCGTTATAACCGTTACAACGTTACAAGCAAATATTTGAAATTATCCCAATATATTTGCTATATAACAGAAATATAAAAATAAAGTTAAGTCAAAAAATAAGTGGTGTCCTGGCCAAGTCAAATCTAACCTACTTTAAATCTCATTTTTTTTTTTTAATAACAGCAATAAATGTTATAGGCAATAAAGTAAAGAAATAGAGTTTAATACTTGTTCATATTGTTATTTTGTTCCTATAAATACATATTTGGATTTTGCATAGAACTTGGCACTCATTTAAGGCCTGTCCGCACAGCGATATTTCACCGCGAGGTTTTTATTACAAAATATTCGCGCGGAAATAAATCGCACCACTTCGCGTTCAATTTGCATCAAGTCACAGATTTTTATCCCGCACGATTTTTTTACCGCCAGTGCGGCTACTCCTATAGGATTATATGTGTTACAGAATTGCAAGAAAAAAAACGTGCTGTGAAATATCGCAGTGCGGACAAGGCCTTAGATCTCAAATCTTTTTGCGGCGAAGCCCACAGCCAAGCATAATTTTTGTATTGAACTTGGCTCTCCTTTTTTACATGTATGTTTTTGGTGGGATACATGTTACGGTCACCTAAAGGTCGATTATCGATATCGATAAAATTACTGTAATATTATTAATTTAACTTTTCGCTATATTTATTTATTTGTTATTAACTAATACGGCTTCATAGCCAATTTAACTAATTGATTTATTAACTACTATACAATGTCCTTACAATGTAATGTTGTTACAATATAATTTCTGTGTCTGGGTGTATAAGTAAGCTTATATAAGGAGGTATGTATATCAGTCATCTGGTTACCATAGTACATGCTTCTAGCCTAGTTTGGAACCAGATGACCTTGCGTGGAAGTTGTCGAATATTATTATTATTTAGTGACTTATTATAATTTTATTAATTCTATGTTTTTTTTTGGTCTGTGAGTTACCGCGAAAAACGTCGTTCATGCATAGAAAGACATGGGTTAAACCTATAGTAAGTAAATAAATGACACAAGTTAAAAATACAAGCGTACCTATTTATTAATAAATTATCATTTGCCTTAACTCACACTAGGTGGGGACGCGGGGAAAGAACCGCGGGGCACAGCTAGTAGGATATAAATCATACACTACCTAATTACTGAAAAAGTCATAACGATATATTTGAGCGGCGTAGCTCCTGGTTTTAAGTATCTTTTTCCTGACTCTTTTGTTATGTCATAATCATTTTCTGCAAAATGTTGAAAATTTTGCAAAAAGAACAAATTTTGCTACTTTTAGTAGGAATCCATTTATTTCTACCGGTTTGAGGCAACTGGTTTTAAGTATCTTTTTCCTGACTCTTTTGTTATGTCATAATCATTTTCTGCAAAATGTTGAAAATTTTGCAAAAAGAACAAATTTTGCTACTTTTAGTAGGAATCCATTTATTTCTACCGGTTGCCTCAATCCACAATTTTCTAATATCTGGATTTTTTGGAAAACTAAATATAAAATTTTAATTTCATTATAAACGGAACAATCAAACAAAATTTTAGACGAAAACCCACACTACAACTAAATTGATAATCACAATTAACATGGTGACAGACCACAGTAGATGCCACGTATTTACTTCGCGTGACAAAGAGGAGAACAACTTTTTTCTTTAGACGCTGTTTCACAAACAGACAGACAGAAAGAGACACACACACACACTCACTTGATAATATCCTGACACACGGTTTCGCTTCTTCCACTTTCATGAAATTCTTCATACTACATGCACGTCGGTTGTAGGTACTTTTGATTTATTGATCTTTCCTTAGGACAACATCAACTTTTTCCTAAAAAGTACGCCTACAAAGAGGTATTTTAATTACAAAATATTACTCATAACTCATCAAATCATTTGCATACGACACTTAATATCGACAATGTTTACAACATGGTACAACACTAAAGATGCGCGGGGATTTCCCGGAATTCAAACTTCGCCTTGGCGCACGCGACCCCTCGCAAAGAACGCAGTTCATTGCGCGATCACCTACGAGTACAAGGTGGAACCTATGTATTGTAGTAAGCAATGTATAATTTCCAATATGTTTCGCAAATGTGTCGTTTTTGTCTAACAATTACATAATACTTTTGTAATAATTACAAATATCACTTGAATTTAAAGGTTTTAGGACTTACCGGTGAAAAGAAATCCCTTGTCGGGCTACACTACACACCTGGCTTCTTTTTCGACAAGTTATAATAGCGCAGGACGGCATTATACACTATCTTCGCGGAGCTACGTACGTTGTGACCACATGAGCGCGACTATTAGCCGGTAAAGATAATTTCGGCGGACTTACGAGCGTCTGCTCAAGAGGGCAGCAAAGCCGGCCCCGTCCACAAGGCCCCTCTAATCTCTTTCATCTCCTCTGTGTTCACGACCTACTATTGCTGAAAGCTTTTTGATGAATTGACTGAAATAATATACATATTTTCATAGATATATGTTCCCGTTGTGGTAGGCAGAGACTATTTCTTTACACTTGCTACGATCCCGTACATTCTTCCTACATGCACGTCGGTTCAGAATAATTACTATCAGGCCTTATCTTAGAAAATGGCCTTCCATTACTCATTATATCAACGAATAAACAATTCTAAATTCTCTGAGAATTATTTTATTTCCATTTCTCACAAACGTAAAGGTCAAGGCTTAATTAATTTATCATTAGGTAAGTTATGAGTTATATATACACTTGTTAACTATAACCAAGATATCGGTGTCTGACCCTTGTTGCTGATAAACTTTAGATACGACTTTGTTACAAATGTTATTATTGTTTTGAAAAGATAAGCGTTATAAGTTAAATCCGGGAGCGAATCACGATTTTTGTGGTTCTTGTCAAAATCAAACTCAAAATGATTTTTTCAATAATCTGACACTTTTGCACGTCAATGAAGATAAACAGTAATGAGTATGCCGTGCGTTCGGAAAGATACGTCTAAAAGAAGAACGCACAAGAAACTTGTAGGGCTTAATTTTTTCAACTGCTATTTTTACAATATTTGGTTTGGTTATTGGTAACATTCGTTTGTTTGTGGCGGTGCCGCGTGGTGGCTATGCAGAAGTTTGTAGGCATCTTTGGCCTCTATTAAGTACTAATTTACTTTATAGTAGGCATTATTTAGTAAAGTAGATTCCATATAGGTTTTGAACTTATTGTATTTTGATAATATGTGATCGAAAAAGAAATTAAGCTTTTTTTATAATAGTGAGTGACAAGACGAGCAAATCAGGTGCTTAATGGTAAGCATCATGATTGCCCATATCAAATACAGTGCCACCCAGTGTTTTAAAATTCAAATTTCTGCGCGGCACTGCACTGCGCCTGTCACGCTGAGATATGAGTTGTTGTATCTCATGCCCAGTAATTTCGCTGGTAACATTGCCCTTCATACCGGAACACAGTAATGTTTGCACATTACTGCTTGGCGGATGAATAACTGGCAAAGGAGTGGTACTTCCCCAGGCTCATCCCAATTTCCACAAATCCCAATTCTTGCTGTCCCACTGCTGGGCATAGACCTCCCCCTAACAAAGATATAAGATTTTCAAAACTTCCTTACCACGTCAAAAATAACCTTTAAAACACTTTTCGCTCTAACTGTACCATCATTTTTATTGTTTTCATAAAATTTTAGAAATCCATGCATATAGCGGGATTATTAGGTATTAGTTATTTTTCGAATAACTTCGGGAACGCATATCGGGAAAAGTGCATAACGTGCCTAACCCGAACCCATTTGGCTTATGTAAAACACCTTGGAAAAACACATGGCGTACTTTCCTTAACATAACGTAAATATTTTAGATTATACTTGAAAGCATTGGGTTCACTAACTTTTAGCAACGACAAATCAATTTCTGCAAAACGCGCAAAAAACACAGATCAAAAGACTCATGTAAAATAATTCATGTGCTCTTTATATGAGTAAAACCATCTCTTTATTCACAGTACGTAAGCAGATGATGACATACGCCATACAATCAAATGGTGAAGTGTCCCTTGAAACACTACATAAAATGGTACAGAAGGCCGGCTACACAAGTTGGGTTGGTCAAGTTAAATACTGGTTACGTGTTACTATAATGTGGCATGTGGTACAAATTTACCTATGAGATGATCCGTTTTGTATGCGAAGTCGAAACTTTTTTGCGTATTTCGTAATTCTTTTTTTTTTAAAGATGTTCAGTGTGTACGTGTAAATGCATCCTCTTAAGTATAAATAGAACATTTTTTAACACGTTTATGAAATGAAATGAAATTTACTTCGGTAAAGATCATGTTACGGTTTAATAGCGCTGAGGCCTTAAATGCGCAGAAATCTATTTTTAGACTTGTTAGGACTTTTTATGCCCCCCTCCACTTTTTCCGTGCGCTATTAAACCGTGATGCGACCTGTACACAGATAAGCGGAGTACAAATATTAAAAATATACGAAGAGAAAAAAATGTAGCAAATTGTGAGTTAAATTACATCGTCAATATCTAACGTCAATAATTCACGAATGCTGCTTTAACAAGTAAAGGAATGAAAGTGAATGTAAGCAAGACGAAAGTTATGGTTTTGGAAAGAGAAGAGAGTATGACAGTTTGCAATATTCTGATTGGTGGAGAAAAAGTGGAACAAGTGAAAGAGTTTGTATATTTGGGTTCTAAGTTTACAATGGATGGAAAGTATGACTGTGATGTTGAACGAAGAGTTTTGGCAGGAAATCAAGTGAATGGGGCATTGCATACCTTTATGAACAGTCAGAAAGTGTCTAAAAAGGCACGACTGGCTGTCCATGGAGGGGTACTGATCCCTACACTTACGTATGGTAGTGAATGTTGGGTCTGACAGAAGAAGCATGAAAGTAAGATTAATGCTGTGGAGATGAGAAGCCTGCGAAGCATGATTGGAGTGACCTTGATGGACAAAATGAGGAATAGTGCGATAAGGGAACGCTGTGGCGTGGTAGAAGACGTAGTGACAAAGATAGAGAAAGGAATGCTGAGGTGGTTCGGACATGTGGAGAGGATGGATGAAAGGAGATTAACAAAAAAGATTTATAAGGCTAGTGTGAATGGTCAAGTCGGTAGCGGTCGACCTAGGCGTACTTTTCATGAACAAGTTGACGTTGTTCTTAGGAAAGGCCAAGTCAAAAGTACCTACAACCGACGAGCATGTATGAAAAATGTCATAAAAGTGAACGAAGCGAAAGTTGTATGTCAGGATCGTAGCAAGTGGAGGGAAATAGTCTCTGCCTACCCCACCGGAAACAAGGCGTGACTGTATGTATGTATGTCAATATCTAATAATTATAATTCAATGTCAAATTTAGGTTTACATTCAAAAAATTCACGAACAGAATAGAAGGAGAAGTATAGCAACCATTTAAGAAGTCCATTTTTAAATTTGAAAAACGGCAAGTCCTTAAGTAATTTTATTTGTATAAGATATCAAGCATGCCTTCTGTCCTTTCTACATTTCGGGCTAGAAATCTGCCTAATGACGTAGCTTGAGAGATAAGCCCCATAACGCCTTCCTACTCCATTCCAGCATCATTGCGACAATGCTGAGCATTGTGCGATGTGTTGAATGGCAGATTAGGTACCGTTGTTACACGAAAATCTGATAAATAGTTCAAACATGGTAATCTGGGGAAATAGACCATTGAATACTGGATCACGTGTAAATGGAAAGGATTACGGTGTCGCATACTGTTTACGAAAATTATAATATTGTGTTACAATGAAATAAACTTTGCCAAGAATACTTACCTACATATTTACAAAATACATCACATTAAATCACATATAGCATAAGAGACACAGTTTAGTACAATCACATTAATTTATTTCACAACATGTAATAAGAGGTCCCAATGAGGTCATGAAATCATGAGGTCCCGAACCCGTGACTTCATGATTGTTTGCCAGGTCAGGCAGTGTTATTTGGATTTTTCCATTCGTAATTATCTTGATGATAGCCTATTATGTAATAAGAGACGAGCCTATTGCCATCAACCGGACACAAATTCAAGACTTCAGCCTGTCATATATAATTCAATTTAATGAAAAAATCCAATAACACACTACCTGACCTGTGAATCGAACCTAGGACCTCATGCTCAGCAGTAGCGCTTGAGATCTCTAGTAAAATATTATCTGATAAAAATTGAAGATTAAATATATAATAAATAATAAAAATTCTTTCTATAACATTGTCATTAAGTGTATACCTATATATACTGCGACTAACTTTGTCATGTGATAGTACCCGCTCCCTACAAATCCAATCCCACTTACGAGTACACACCGCTAGATATGTAACTTACATCCGGGACAATAATCTAGAGAGTAGTCCCGGATATAAATCAAGCCGGGCACCTCTTGTCCCTAAAATAAGTAGGTCCTCGTGTGTGAAATATCGAGTGGAACGGATAGAAACGTCACACGGGTAGCACCCGGTTCCGTTTTTACACGGTTTTGAAGATAATTTTATGTTATTCTTATGTAAAGTTCGATTCACAATCATTATATTTGTTTTTCTTGTGTTTTTTTACTGTATTTTCTAGATGTGTCATAGATAAGGAGTATTATCAAAATTTATATTTCAATAGAGGCATTTTTTTAGGAATAGTTACATGGACTACTTTATTTATATTTTTACTTTATGTAACTAATTACCTACTCCAGAATAAATCACCCGGATATAATATTTATTATTACATTAAATAGTCTTACGTTTCCATTAGGTCTATATACTTAGTTTGGTGAAATGCAAATTTCACTAATCTCGGAATACTGCTGTTATCTATGGCTGCTATCTTCAAAATACCGCGATTAGTCCCATATTATTAGTTTGGTGAAAGTCAGCCCTAGCGGTTGTTATAAAAATACATAAATACTATTTCAATAATACTTAAATCTATTTAGGAGTATTGCAAGTGCATTTTGTTACTTCTGACCAGTTCTAATTAAATAGTTTAATTATAGTTTAATAATTTAATTTTGTTCGTTCCTTAACTATGAAGTTCAATTGCAAAAATAGTGGAATGAATAGCAACTAAAGCCGCGTATACATTATAAATCGCTTGTGGTCGATCGGCTGTCTCAACTCGAGGCTGCACAAGGAGATCGATTCCAACAGTCGAGCGCTCGAGTCACATTGCCCATACTTGTGCAGCCTGAAGTTGACACTGCCGCTCGAGCCTTCATCAAGTGGATACGCGACTTAAGCCATGTCGTTACAATATCTGTTGTAAGGCAAAGCACGTCCCAAGCGACACGTTTGTCTGGCATCCTTCAGCCGGGGGAATATTGGCGCGGCACCTAAGCCTCATATCCGGGACTCTTCTAATAACCGGTACGCTTACATCTAAGTGGGGGGCTACTTTGTCAAAGCTGAGAGATGTTAGATCTCTCCACATTCCGCTATTCCTTTTCCTCCCCCTAATAAAAGTTCAACTAATTTCCTAAGGTTTTTCGATATGTGTGTGTATGTTTGTTACTTCTTCACACCAAAACAACATAACCGAATTGGCTGAAATTATACCCTACGTTCTAAACTAATACAGGATACTTTGCAAAAGAAATTGCGAGGAACAGCTTTTCCTAAAATAAATGCAAAAGATTGAAGAAATAGTGGCCCTCCGGTACGTGGCACTCCGGAACTGTGGCTCTAAGAAACGAACCGAGATTATGTATAAAATTTAGTATTTATGTCTCTCCGATACTCCCTCATTTCATGTATGTAGGCTCTAAACTAATTCAGGATATTTTGCAAGAGAAACGCGAATAACAGCTATTCCTAAAATAAATGCAAAACATTGAAGAAATGAAGGCCCTCCGGTACATGGCGCTCCGGAACTATGGCTCTAAGAAACGAACCCGGATTGATGTATTTAGTATTTATGTGTCTCCGATACTCCCTCATTTCATATATGTAGATGGGTTCGTTTCTTAGCGCCACATAGTCCTTCAGAGCCATGTACCGGAAAGTCACGATTTCGGTGTTAATATTTGAGCAATTAAATAATTTATTACAGTAACGCATTGTTATTCAATGTACTTATGTCTTGTTAACATATTTTTCATCTGCAGTAAATTTTAAATATGACATTTTTTGATTCGGCAAATCTCGTCCCAAATTTACCAGGATGTGGGACGAGTCAGCGAATTACTGGGAAATAAAAATAGTGAAGTTTGCAAATAACTCACAATAGATAGCACGTTGTAACAAACAAGTCCCGCTAACCGACTGCGACATATTGGATTGCCCCGGTCATATCCGGGGCGGGACGTGCCGAAACATACCCGTGACATAACGGATAAACTATCCTTTAATAAATATAATTACTTATTATTGAATAAAGTTATGTAACAACGACACTTACACACTACATGAAAACTGTGATACATTATTACCTACTAGATTTTTATTTATCTTGTCAAACTTGAATTAAATCGATTTGACAAGTGCATGCACCCCTATGAGGGTGACATAATCGTTAGATTAAAACCCCATTAAAATAAATAGTGTACATGCAGGATAGGAACGCACATCCATCCGAGCATCGCACACTTATCCGCGTCGAATCGTCCGAATCGGCAGATATGCGAGGTTACATAGAATTTCAAATAAATAATTCTAGAATTCGTTTCCTTCAGTGTGTTTAGAGCGTTTGGCTCGGATAGATGTGCGTCCAACTTTATTATTAATAATAATAATATGGGAGAACTTCCACACACGGTCTTCTAGTCCCAAACTAGGCTAGAAGCCTGTACTATGGTAACCAGATGACTGATATACATACGTATATAAGCATATAACACCCAGACACAGTACAAACAGACATGTTGCACACAAATGTTTGACCTGGCCGGGGATAAACCTGAGCCAACGAGGCTGTCAATATTATTATGCAGATACATAGTATATAGAGATATTTAAAATGATACAGAAAAAGTCTTAATATACCTAACCTCAATAATCAATGGAGTGCATCTACCCGTTACCCGTGTTCAGTTAGAATGAGATTATGATTATGATTATGAATATAGAAATAATATATGAACCTTTATTAGCTCTAAAAAAATGTTGACTAAAAATTTGCTGCAGGATGAGTAATGAATAAAATGGGATGAGTGAAAAAAATGGGATGAGAGACGTCATAGGATGAAAGGAACAACCAATGGATGGGTCAGTTTGTACGGAATGTAGATTTATTCTAAAACATCATTAAATCGTTAAACTAACTCATATTTCTCTGATTAGTTACCTAATCAACCATTTAATAATACCTCTTGTAGTTTCTATCAATGCGAAAGCGGGCGGTAAAATCTATGCACTAATGCATTTTGATAGCCACTTATCTTGGCGAATGTTAGTTCCAATTTCGGCCACATTTGAAAAAAACCTGTTAGATAATAGTAGTGTGTGATACGAGTATGTAACCGTAATTCGTCACACAACATTTGCAATAAAAAATTGCAACATTTGGTTACCTTCATGTCATTACTAACGGTATGTGGCCGAATTCGGTAGTTTATTAAACGACTTCCAAAAAAAGGAGGAGGTTCTAGTTCATCTGTATGTATTTTTGTAACTTCTATTCGAATCAGTCAGTGAATAACCATAGGAATCTATAGGTGCCTATACAGTAAATGAAACAGTGTACATATTATTTTTTGTAACAAATACTTTTTTAACTTTAGTACGCGTGTTTTTTATTTATTTGTAAACAACGATATCAATGCACTACGTACTAGATTTCGCGTTCCGAACACTCACTTTGCTCGACTAAAGTGCACTTAAATTCGTGCACCTTACTATAGTGTAGCTTCGACATCCATGCAGTGTGAACGCGTATGGCTGTGCTAAATGAATAATAATGAAAACTCACTACTCACTATCATAAAAAAAAAAATTACTACTCACAAGTAATTTTTTTTTTATGATAGTGAGTGACAAGACGAGCAAATCAGGTGCCTGATGGTAAGCATCATGATTGCCCATATCAGACACAGTGCCACCCAGTGTTTTAAAATTCAAAATTCTGCGCGGCACTGCACTGCGCCTGTCACCCTGAGATATGAGTTGTTCAATCTCATCATGCCCAGTAATTTTGCTGGTAACATTGCCCTTCATACCGGAACACAGCAATGTTTGCACATTACTGCTTGGCGGATGAATAACTGGCAAATGTGTGGTACTTCCCCAAGCGGCCTCCTGCAAAAGAGGCCTACCTCTACAAAACGATAATCACAAGTAAATAATCAAAATAAGGAAAATGAATAAGTAAATAGGCTTTTTATTATGCATTCTGCATGAACGGTATCTCTGTAGGGACCTTAAGTTGTGTTTACCGATAGCTCTCAGACTATTTATTATATGGATGTCATCATAGACTGCCAGGCAATTACAATAATTACGTGGAAGTTAGAAGAAAAGGGCACTTTTTTGCTTCTCTATTCCGTTATCTACCTACTTTATATGATTTCTTATAGGAGAGTGTTATCATACGTCTGCATGGAAAGAATACAGATTATGGATGATAGGCTAGAATGGTGGAACAAACGTGCTGGGCCGACCCCATCTAGTGTAGCATAAGTGATAACATAACATACAATCATGCCTTTTTGCCGAAGGGGTAGGTCTCTACCTACCCCTAGGTACACCTCTGTGTACCTAGGACTCAGTTCCATAGTAGGTACACCCACATTTCGCCAGTACGTTAAACGCCCCCTTAGGCAAGGAGGGAGAGAGGCGAAATGACCAAATCATAATAATATCTGCCAAAATGCTTAGATGTTAGTTTCAAGTCTCAACCGCAACCCACCTCAGAAGTTTGAGTAAAGTCATATCTACGTATTTAGTCATGTTGGTGGAACGTTCCTGTTATCTTGCAAGTTGGGGGCGTGGTGCATATTCAACAAGAGGTACATCTACATAATGGGAACTAACATAAGTAACACATTGAGTTAGTGATGTAATGTTAGTTTTAGGAAGCTCGATAGTATACTTATGTATGTATACCCGATAGTATATTAGTATACTAATTCAATCCGTACATTGAGGACAAAGATCCCTGAAAACTTCTGCATAGCCACGCGGAACCGCGCGGCACTTTTTTTTTTTTTTTTATGATAGTGAGTGACAAGACGAGCTCATCAGATGCCTGATGGTAAGCATCATGATTGCCCATATCAGACACAGTGCCACCCAGTATTTTAAAATTCAAAATTCTTCGCGACACTGCACTGCGCCTATCACCCTGAGATATGAGTTGTTGAATCTCATCATGCCCAGTAATTTCGCTGGTAACATTGCCCTTCATACCGGAACACAGTAATGTTTGGACATTACTGCTTGGCGGATGAATAACTGGCAAAGGTATGGTACTTCCCCAGGTGGCCTCCTGCAAAAGAGGCCTACCACTACAACCTATACCTACTGCTAAACAAACGAATTTAACCAAACCAAATATTGTGCGTTCTTCTTGTAGAGGTATCTTTCCGAACGCATGGTAGTGTTCATCTTCATTGATGTGCAAAAGTGTCAAATTGTGACCTAATCGAATAAATCTTTTTTAGTTTGAGTTTTTAGCTCAGTCCGCCTTTTTTTCTAAGTTCATGGTGGTTACAGATTGTGTTTGTTTGTTAGGTGTCAGAGTCAGTACCTACTCTAAAGTGTTTCTAAGCAGAATCGCTATGACATTGAAGTCACAAGTGACAACAAACCATAGTGTACGTGAAGACACGCCTGATTGGACCGCCACTACAGAGAATTCTGCGCAAGCAACCGCCACTTGAATAACAATAGGGTCATGTTAATTAGTTGCTGTAAATCATTGCAGTATGGGAACCTTTTACTTTGTACTTCGTCTGTAAAATGTACCTTCTAAATCTATATTTAGGACCGAGTTTTATAAGGAACTAGCTTAAGAACCACGGCAGGCTCGCGCTGCTTTTAATTTATAAGCATATCCTAGCCACAAGAAATTTGGCATAATCTTATAAAAAATATACCAAATACATGTTTTGTATTCCCCTTTTTCCTCCGAATATAAGCTAGCTTAAGCTCCGAACTAGCTTAAGAACCACGGCAGCGCTCGCGCTGCTTTTAATTTATAAGCATATCCTAGCCACAAGAAATTTGGCATAATCTTATAAAAAATATACCAAATACATGTTTTGTATTCCCCTTTTTCCTCCGAATATAAGCTAGCTTAAGCTCCGAACTTGCTTAAAAACCACGGCAGCGCTCGCGTTGCTTTTAATTTATAAGCATATCCTAGCCACAAGAAATTTGGCATAATCTTATAAAAAATATACCAAATACATGTTTTGTATTCCCTTTTTTCCTCCGAATATAATTAAAACAGTCTTTAAATGTCTTTATATTTTTAATAGTAAAGAAAACTATGTACCTGTTATTTTAGTTTCTCTTATAAACTCTCGGTTTTTTTATAGTGAACTTCTAAAATCGCGTGTTTACGCGAGTAATACGCGAGTGGAATTTTTTTTGAGACGTTCACTACAAAATAATGAAGGGTTAATAAAGAATAATAAAATTATAGGGACATGGTTTACTTCATCTTTAACATATTAGGATATCATCATCATCATCATCATCTCAGCGACTGGTAATCTACTACTGAACATAGGCCTCCCCCATAGGGGGGTTTTGCCAATACTCGACACGCCTGGCAGGCGGGTTGTCGAGCGCAGTTCGATTCTTAAAGATTATATACTATTATATTATAATACTTTTCCCATTATATACACATTTAATAAGGTTTAATAAATATAATAAAAATGTAGCGACAATCAAGTAGGTAACTAGAATTATTAGAATAGCAGAGCTACCAAAATAAGTCTTGACTGTCTTGAAAGGTCGCCATTCTTGTCTTTCCCGCGCTGTCTATTGCGCAAAAGTAGGTATTATTGGTAAATAATACCTACTTGAGACGCCACTTAAGATGAGTTGAACGGTATACTTAATTAAGCAGAATTGTGAATTCCTAAATTAGTTTTCCACGCAGCGGTTATGCAAACGTTACCATACTGTCTTGATTTATATGACAACACTTATTTTTACACTGATAAAGGTGCGATGACCACGACCGTCAAGGACTATCAACATCGACTCCAAATTGGACCTTATTACAATAGCAATAAGTAAAGTATTTATTAAACTGGACCACATTAAAAAGAAGTAAGTTTAACGTTACGAATTTCTAGGAAGCTTTAACATCCGACGTTATGGTTAATTGCGTCATATCATCATGGCAACCGTTAACAAAATCAAGTCTCGACATGTTCCAACTCTCCAAAGAGTGTAGGGCTCGCAAAAAAAATCTGTAGAAACTTTAACAAAGCTTTTGTAAAGGTACGGTCGTCACAAAAAGTGTGAACAAAAAATGGACCACAAAAATGGTCCATACAAAGAAAACGGTAGAAATTAGTGGGTAGTGACAAATACAAGGTTGTTGAGATATTATTTGAACGCTATCTTTTTACTCAACTACGGCAAAGGTGGGGAGGAAGGGTTATGATTGTAGCATATTGTAAGTTGATAAGTAAGTAATTAATAATTTGTAATTTGTCTTTATTTTTGCCACTGAACCTCTTAACTCTAAACAGATATTATAATAATAATATGGGACAACTTCCACACACGGTCATCTGGTCCCAAACTAGGCTAGAAGCCTGTACTATGGTAACCAGATGACTGATATACATACTTATAAAAGCTTATAACACCCAGACACAGATCAAACAAACATGTTCACGCACACAAATGTTTGACCTGGCCGGGGATCGAACCCGAAAGAACACAGAAAGCAGAGTTACTACCATCTGGGCCAACGAGTCTGTCGTATATATATTATGGATTCATTTAAATTGGTTCGCTTTTAATGAATAAGATAGATAGTAGCTAGGTAAGGTACTTAAATACGTAAATTATTAATGGATTCTTTGAAATAATTACAAGACACCTAAGTAATTTGTTCGTAACCCAGTTGTAAAGTTTTATCTTGTTCAAATTATAATATTGTATACGTCGATGTTTCCCTTTAATATTTAATGGATAGAAATTAAAACTCAATGGCGTAGTATTAAAGTTTTAATAGGAACGGTATTACTCACGACACTACGAGTAAAGTAACATAGTAGTGCGTAATAAAACTTAAGCACTTTGTAAACTACTATATCATAATTTCTGTAGTTTAATTGATCTTAGGATCATTAATAGTTTCGCACAATGTTTATTACACTACATTAACTAGACCGATCACGATCTTTATAAATGCATAAAACACATAACATACAATCACGCCTTTTTCCCGAACGGGTACACCCACATTTCGCCAGCATGTTATTGGTCCCATGTAATAGGGAGCGATTCTATTGCCTTCTACGGAGCACAGTTCCAGACTCCAGGCAGTTATTGAGATGATTCCTAATGGAAAAGTCCAATATTTAACACTTTGCCAGATCCGGGGATCGAACCCAGGACCTCCTGATCGGCAGTCGAGCTTGCGCCCAATACGCTACCGAGGCTGTCATAAATGCAATACTGAAATAATGAGTTATTTAACATAAAGAAGAAGGTAGACGAGGTGGACAAGTGGCAGGAAGCGGATGGATGCGAATGGAAAGAGATAGGGGAGAGTTGCAGAAACAAAGAGAAAGAAGGCTAGTGTAACTAGTAGTTGTAGTGGTAAGCCTCTTTTGCAGGGGGCCGCCTGGGGAAGTACCACACCTTTACCAGTTATTCATACGCCAAGCGTTAATTTGCAAACATTACTGCGCTCCGGTCTGAAGGGCAATGTTAACAGCGAAATTACTGGGTATGACGAGTTTCAATAACTAATATCTCAGTGTGACATCCGCAGTGCAGTGCCAAGCAGAATTTTGAATTGTAAAACACTGGGTGGCACAGTGTCTGATAGGGCAATCATGATGCTTACCCTCAGGCATCTGATCGTCTTATCACTCACTATCATTTAAAAAAAATCCCTGCGGTTTCACCCGCGTAATCTTCGTTCCCGTGGGAATATCGGTATAAAAAGTATTTTTTATGTTATTCCAGTGTCTAAACTATCCATATACTGAACTTCAGCCCATTCGCTTCAGTAGTTTTTGCGTGAATGAGTAACAAATATCCAGCCATCCATCCATCCTCACAAACTTTCGCATTTATAATAGTCTAAAATTCAAAATGCAGAGCGCAGAGCGCACCTATGAAGAACATAAGGTTTAATTAACTAGTTCGTTAGTTCATAAAACTTACATAAAATAAGTTACATTGTTCGCAGTATTTGTTATCTGCTTGGCATTTCAGTAATGAGTCTAACAACACACCCGCTGGTTTAATAACCATCTGTATTCAGTATATATTCAACTATAGAGCTGAGAACACAGTACAGTATCGACCGCAAATTGCATAATTTTGCTCCGTACTCAGCTCATAATAACAACACGACACAATATCTGGTGGGTATGGTTCGACACATAAGATTTGAGTGGCTTATAAGATAAACTAATTTTGCTTAATTGACTCTGTTCAGTCGGTTTCGAACTATAGTTAGGGAATTATACTTTGAGAAGATACTTTCAAAAATGTTGACCTAACAAAACCAAATAGAAGTACGAATCTAACAGATTTTTCGACCTGAACAGATATACAAAGGTAAATAATGGGATGGCAAATAGGGACAACAATCTCAATTCACTGCAAATTAGTCATTTTTATTTCATAACTAAGCCTTATCATTCCCAAAAGTACCAGGAGAACATGAACTGTGCAGAGATCTGTCCTCACCGAAAAATCTCTATCACGCTTTACCCTACAACTAGTACCACATCCCAAACCGCCGGCCGATACAATCTCCGGCATCGTCGCCGGCAAAAAGAAACGTCCGTTATTTCCCACGGGGTGTTAAATTCCGAGCCGATTCGGCCGAGCCTTTGTACTGTACTCTTCGGCTGTCGATAGTTTGGATTTTTTGGACGTAACTTGCGAATACAGTAAGGAATCTTGAACTTTTTAAAAGTAGAATGGCCTTGAAATAGTTTAATTGGGTAAGTTTAATTGGGTGGCAAAGTTGGAAAGTCACGGTCTGCGTATCAGTCGATCAAAGACGGAGTATATGGAGTGTAACTACGGTGGTGATCAACATCTTGGGTGCGATATATACATAGACAACAAACCCCTCCCTAAAGTAGCAAACTTCAAGTACCTCGGCTCCCAACTAACAACTAACGCGTCTGTGGACAACGACGTCACCCATAGAGTGAACACAGCCTGGCTTAAATGGAGATCTTTGTCTGGCGTACTATGCGACCCCCGCATGCCTGTAAAAACCAAAGGAAAAATCTACAAAACGGTTGTAAGACCAGCTCTCATGTATGGATCGGAGTGCTGGACTATGAAGAAGACACATGAACAACAACTTCATGTAACCGAGATGAAGATGCTGAGGTGGGCTGGGGGTGTTACTCGACTGGACAAAATCCGTAATGAGTATGTCGGGGGTTCCTTTGGTGTCGCCCCGATCGCGGAAAAACTCAAGGAAGCAAGGTTGAGATGGTATGGCCATGTGATGAGGCGAGACGAAAGCTATGCCGTTAAGCAAGCCATGAACATCCCTAGCAGACCTAAGGGTAAAGGAAGACCTTTAGCGACGTGGTGGTCCAATATTGACAAGGAAGTGAAGAACCTAACCAAAAATGTGACAACCCAGGTTAGGATATCCTGGCGCCGCATTACGAGGAGGCCCGACCACAGATAAACTGGAATGGGGGCAGGAGAAAGAATGGCCTTGAAATAGTTTAATATACCACGGGCTACAAAAAAGTGGAGCAAAAGTAATGGTGGCCCGTCAAACTGTACTTTTAGTAACGAGTGTCAAGATTCACGAAATAATGTTTACTGCCCACACTAAAAGCATTAGCTGATCAGTTTTATGGTAAGCCGAAAACCAAATAGAAATCTTGACACAATCGTTTAACAACGCCCAGATTCCAGGTGCCAGCGCTTGGACCCTTGGATCTAGATACATGAACCTAGAAATAAAGGCGGACGGAGTCTTAAAAAAAATAAAAAAGGAAGGACCATAGACATAGACGACAGGCACACATTCCCTGGCTTTTTTACATAAGTTATCAAGTAAAACTCTACCGTTGTAGAGTTCTACTTGATAAATATATATCCGAGGAGATAAATATAAATATATATCCGATATTCGAGGATGGCTGGCCGTAGCTAGATGATTATAGCAAAAGGAAGAGTAGTCTGGAAGAAATTGGGAGATGTTCAGAAACGAGGGGTTATAAAAGAAGAATCATCATCATCATCGACCGGAAGACGTCCTGGAAGACGTATCATTTTTCTGTAACATTTGTGTAATTTCTATATGTGTGGTATACAATAAAGTATTATCTATCTAATGGTAGGGTCTCCTTGACGAGGGTAGACTGCCTCGGTGGCGTAGAGGGCGCATGCTCGACTGCCAATCAAGAGGTACCGGGTTCTATCCCCAGGTCAGGCAGTGTTTAAATATTGGATTTTTCCATTAGGATTTATCTCAATAACTGCCTGGAGTCTGGAACTGTGCCCGGTAGATGGCAATAGGCTCGCCCTCTATTACATGGGACCAATAACATACTGGCGAAATGTGGGTGTATCTACTATGGGACTGAGTCCTGGGTACACCTCTGCCTACCCCTTCGGGAAAATGGCGTGAATGTATGTTATGTTATATTAATGTTAGGGTCATGCCAAAAGCTTTCTCGAATTAACGAAAATAATCCAAGTTACCTTACTACTTATAGTCTCCACTTTAAAAGATAGTGGTTTTGGTAATAACGGTACAGATCATGCTGTAGATTGGGATTAGAAAACAATGATCTGATTATAAATAAGATTGATCGCTTAATGATGGTGAAAGCGGATCGTTTATCTTCTTAAAATTAAGATATTGGGAGATCCAATTACAAACTGAGGTTGTAAAGTAATTTCAACATTTACCAGAGAGGGCAGCGTTAATTTTTAACAGTCACCGCATATTATGGCTCGGTGGCGTAGAGGTAGCAAGCTCTACTGTCATGAGGTACCGAATGTGATCCCCAGGTCAGGCAAAGTGTACATCATCATCTGATGTATTTTTACATCAGTAATAATCTCAAAAACAGCATGGAGTCTGGAACTGTGCCCAGTAGATGACAATAGGTTTGCCCATTTAAATGAGACCTGCAAAATTAACTGGCGAAGTGCATGTGTACCTACTATGGGATAACGTCCACCTCTGCCGAACCTTTTGGGAGAAGCTATGCAATGTTATGCATATTATGGCTTTTGGCTGTACGAATACATTCCTTGAAAATTTAAATAAAGACTTTTTCTAGTATCTTATATAGAAGATAAACACTTTATTGTACACCAAAACATGGTCATAACAATATAGTAATACCAATTAAAAGAATCTTAGGCTAGTACAAGTGGCGGTCTTATCGCTTAAGGCGATTTCTTCCAGACAACCAGAAGGAAAGGAATACTTATTATGAGTATTTCTGGTCGGCGGTGTACTTATAGAAGTAAGTATATAAAAATAATTGTACTTACTAAAATATACTTATATATTACAAACAATATATAGGTAATACAATATATAACAAATATATATACCTACTTAAACAAATATACTTATATATATAAATTGATAGTCTCCCGAGAGTTCTCTCCTCAGCAAGGTGTCTAATGTTCGCGGATGACATAAAACTCTTTCATGGGATAGGGTGTCCTTCAGACCAATTAGACTTCCAGCGGGATATAGATGCTGTAGCCAGCTGGGCTAGAGATAACAATTTAAAATTTAATTTCAATAAGTGTAAAGTGGTTACGTATACTAGATCTCGTGTGCAGGTGAATCACTCGTATAGCTTAGATGGAAACGTTTTGGAGAGAGTTGATAGTATCAGAGACTTAGGTATTGTCATGGATAGCGAGATGCGCTTTGATGACCACATTAAGTCTATATGCAAAAAAGCAAACAAGACGTTAGGATTTGTATGTCGGACTGCCTCACAGTTTCGAGATAAAAACATACCAATAATCCTCTACAATGCTTACGTACGTAGTGTGCTAGAATTTGGTGCAATAATTTGGGACCCCAAGGAGAAAAAGTATACTCTCTTGTTGGAAAGAGTCCAACGCAAGTTTGCCAGGTATCTCTACAAGAAGAGGTACGGATATTACCCTTTCCTTTTCCCATCTTTATTTGTTTCTGGCATGGTGGACCTTCTCACTCTAGAGCTCAGGCGCAAGCTCTTACTTATAGTGCATTATTGTTTGTTAATGCGCAAATCAAGTGGATAATCCGTCAGTACTGTCTCGGCTGAATTATTATGTCCCGCAGAACTATACCCGCGTGGGACAGCGTCGCCAACACCAGCTGCTTGCTTCCTCAGACGAGTTACGCACACGTTATGCGAGCAATGCCCCGACTGCGAGAGCCGTAAAAATTATAAATTCTTTCTTAAATGAGGTCCAAGATGCCGACATACATGTTGACCCCATCAAATGTATATATAAGTATGTTATATTAAATTTAAGTACCTAGGTTAGTGTGTAGCATTGTGAGCGTTTTGGCTTAGCTGTAAGTTCACAATTGTAACTTAATAAATAAATAAATAAATAAATATACACCAATATATAACATAATATACATATCAATACATAAAATCATTAAAAATAAAGCTAAATAAAATATTACATAATAAAAACCTTATTTGGGTATATTACCGTTACTTCCCCATAGCTCAACAAGATTGCTCAACTTTATACAGTTGAACAGTGGGTAGTATCCGTTACTTCCCCATTTTTTTTTTTTTTTTTTTGTGGCCCAGGGAAATCTGCATACAGATACAGCTCAACTAGATTGCGTTCTTGGTTCCATACCCAGATCGGGTAAAGTGTAATACCTCAATAGCAACGAGTGCAATTCGAAGAACATCCTCTGCGTGAAACCATCACGCAGAGGATGTTCTGCTGATTTTTTGCCAGATCGTATGAACTTGCACATAACTGTTGCAGAATTGCGCCCAGAATTTACATCCAAATACCCTCATGTATGTATAAACTTACATTATTAAGTAGCACATAGTACCACACCCGAGCTAAGTCAGTATCCTTAAACACAGCAAGCAACCTTGTCGCAATTCGCAATATTCCGTGCACGTTGCACTAGAGCGACACGTCTGGGAACTATTTGCAGCATCAAGAGAACTTAATGGAATCGAATAGACGTTACGTAAAGAATTTGAATGCTATTTGAAGCCATTGAACTTGGTATAATAATAATAATAATAATAATATAAGACAACTTCCACACACGGTCATCTGGTCCCATACTAGGCTAGAAGCCTGTACTATGGTAACCAGATGACTGATGTACATACTTAATACGCTTGTAATATCAAGACACAGATCAAACAGACATGTTCATGTACACAATTTTTTGACCAGGCCGGGGATCGAACCCGGAGCCTACGGCACAGAAAGCAGAGTTACTACCGTCTGAGCCAACGAGCCTGTCATATTGCTGTGAACTCTAAAACCTGAACCTACTACACAAATTATACAAAGTGTTAGGATGTTAGGATCCATAAAACAAAAAAAAATTGCATAAGAAAAAATTGCGAAATACGCAAAAATATTAATACTGCCTATAGAGAATGGATCAGCTGATCAGCGAATTTATATAGAAAGTTGATTTTTTTTTACAATTTCGCGTTCTTTCTCTTGCGTGTTGTCTAGTTTTTTTTTAATATAGTGAATGACAAGATGAGTAAATCAGGTGCCTGATGGTAAGCATCATGATTGCCCATTGCCCATATCAGACACAGTACCACAGTGTTTTAATATTCTAAATTCTGCGCGGCACTGCACTGCGCCTGTCACCCTGAGATATTAGATATTGAAACTCGTCATGCCCAGTAATTTCGCTGGTAACATTGCCCTTCAGACCGGAACAGTAATGTTTGCACATTACTGCTTGGCGGATGAATAACTGGAAAAGGTGTGGTACTTCCCCAGGCAGCCCCTGGGGTTTAGGTTACAACCGGGTACAAGTAGATACAACCCCTTAAGTATTACTTTGTCTTTTTTACACGTTGTATATTCCAAAGACCCTTCGTATACACGCAGCACTTAACTAAAATATTTAAACACCAAAACACTTTTGTTTCCAACAGTATTTGCTCAAGTATCTTGGTTCATAGTGAGAGCGCATCGGAATAACAAATTTTTCAATGTGGGAGCGTCCCGGCCGAGGGCGTACCGGAATGGGACCATAACGGCCGGACCCCTTTAATCTATACCTTATTATTTTTTTGCAATATCTAGGAGTGAATGAGCACTTACCATGCTTTACTTACGGATTTTATCGGATAAAACTCATAAAACAAACAGTTGGAGACTTACCTGAAACAAAAATAAATTATCTTTAAATAATAAAATTCCTTCAGTCTAAAGTCCTTCAGTATATGTATTAATTACCATTCCCTGCATGGTTGTCTGGAAAAGATTTCTTCGAGCGATAAGGCCACCAGTTGTTACTTCATACTAGTTTAAAGTTTTTCTTCTTTGTTATTTTCTGTTATATTGTGGTACCAATAAAGAGTTTTCATTCATTAAATCATAAAGTTTCCAATTTCCAATCATTTACTCAAATTTCACTAAAATGTTTGTTACTCTATAACGCCAAAACTACTGAATCGATTGAGCTGAAATTTGACAAATTAGACTCTGGAATAACACATGGAGTACTTTTTATCCTGATATTCCCACAGGAACGAAGACTATGTGGGTGAAACCGCGGGGCACAGTAGGTCATATTTTTGCTGTGAACGCACGTTAGGTATTTTGATATAGGCAGATAGTTGTATATTGAACGTTACGCTCTAAGCTCAAATAAAGCTCTTAGAGCTCTCTATTGAATAAAACCGTATGAAAAGCTAAACTCCTGTTGGTAATGTCAGTGTAAAAGTTGTTGGAAATCTAAAAACAACGTGGGTAGTAGGTATCTATTGTAAGTAATGAACAGAGATGCACCTAGGTGTCGCCGAGAATAAGATCGACTAGGGCTGACGCTTGGAAAATGCTAATTGTTGGTTTTAAACTTACATTTTCGATAAAGCCAAGTGGTTTTATATTTCATAACAAGTATTTAGTAAAAACACAATTTAAATGTTTTTTTTGCATTGTTATCATAGAACCATTAGGTAACAAATTTCAGATCAACCTATCAACAGAAAAGTTATACAATTTCAATTACTACATTTGACCCAAATAAATAAATAAACAAACAACAAGTAAGTCTAGCTGAATAGGACCGTTTAGTAATTAAACTACAGGTGACATCCCTACAGTACCTACCGAGGCGCCAGCCGTCGCGGCGCCCACTACAAGAGATATCGTCAGACGAACATAAACGAAAACGCACAAACACACTATAACTACGATGATTACTGAATCTGTAATACATTGTAAAAATGTATATCCAACGCAACATTCAATATAGACTTACAAATTCACTTGTCTATCATAAAACATCAGATTATCGGACACGAAAGAAGAATAAGGTTGTGTATTCACTATAGAATATGGTGCATAACTGCATAACATACATGCATACTGTCACGTCTTGTTCCCGTTGGGTTAGGCAAAGACTATTTCTCTCCCACTTGCAACGATCCTGACATTATATGGCCTTTGCTTCTGCTTTGTTGGTTGCATGTACTTTTGACTTGGCCTTTCCTTAGAACAACATCAAATTGTTAATAAAAAGTCCGCCTAGGTCGACTCTTCGACTCGGTCGACTTCAGACTTGACCATTCACACTCGCCTTATTAATCTCTTCTGTTAAACACCTTTCATCCATCCTCCACATAACATACAATCACGCCTTTTTTCCGAAGTGGTAAGCAGAGGTGTATGTAACCAGCTCTCCGTCCGATAATAGGTGCAATGTTATTGGTCCTATGTAATAGGGTATCGTTAATATCGATTTAAAACTATCGACATTCGATTAAGTACATTTTTAGCGATGTTTATCGATAGTGCTATCTTCACGTGGTTTATAAACTCTAGATACTATCAATCTCGAGGTAGACCACCGGCTCGATGGTGGGTTGACATAGACAAATTTGTAAGAAATTGCAGGATAGACTCACACAGACCCGAAAAGAGTCTGAACCAAGATGGTGCCTATACCCAGCAATTGGTGGATAGATAGATAAACACTATTGGTGCACCACAAAACAATAACTGATACGCGCTGAGTAGATAGCAGTTACAGTAACTATCGCATAAACTCTAAGAAACATAATGTCCAAAATAAAAAGCAGTCAGCTTAAACTACAAAAGGCAATATTTAATGTAACAGTAGTAGATACATCGGTAATGTATCGAAGTCCGCGACACTCCCGATGTCGGTACACTAGCGGCGGTGTCCGACACACTCGCGCCCTCTACTCGTTATTTACACCAACTGTGCACTTTACAGTCTAGTTACAGAGTTACAGTTGTTCGTTGTTCTGCGCTAGGGTTGCCACGTTGTACAAAATTATGACCTATATTAATAATAATATATTAGGTTAATAATAATAATAAATAAGTTACTAATATTAAATAATATTAGGTCCGGTTGGCTCACGGACCAAGTACACTAGCGTGTTACATCGCGGTAATCATACAAAACGCTGACAAGGACACCGCGCTTCCACCAACCGCGTTCAAGTTGCGACATCGCGCCGCCATCGGAATGCAGAACCAGCAATATTCGCGGAAGCGCATGTAACCTGAATATGAAGTATTGTTAACCTAGCATCGGTAGCATTCACTTGACATAATTTAGTTTTATAATATTGTAGAAATTATTTTAATTAAATATATTCCAAAAATTTTGGTTTTTTTTGGATACTCCAGCAGCGGCTATCGTATCTGGCGCAGTCGGTAGGATTGGGCAGGAAATAGCAAGGAGTGCGTGGTAAATTTTCGTCCTGGTTGCTAATTGCGCCGCGAGCAACCTTTGATCGCGACGCGTCCGTCCAATCTCAGAACCTACGGGCACGCAGCTGGAGGAGTTGTCAAGAAATCGACCCAAAGGACCGAAATGGTGGAATATATGTAAGTGCTTGAATTGCTCCTGTACTTGCTAATCCTAGTTTTTAACCCTTTTATTAGTAATTGAATTTCCCAAAATTTTCCATCCCAGGAAATATAGTGTAAGTCCTGCATCGGGTAGGCAATCACGTAGTATTTTAGCAGATATTAATAGGAATTTAGATAGTGTAGCTGAAGAAATAGTAGGGGACATGGAGCCCGATAAGATTTTCAAAGCGCTGCGCCCCGTGCCAGAATTTGATGGTAATACTAATGTGCTCACGCGCTTTATACGATTATGTGACCAATTATGTGCGACATACTTGAGCGCCGACCCGGCCCACGAGCTTACCAATCTATGCTTACTAAATGGGATCCTTAATAAAATCACCGGGCCCGCCGCCCGCACAATAAATTCAAACGGCATTCCAGAAAGTTGGCAAGGCATCAGAACCGCTCTTATAAATAATTTCGCCGACCAGAGGGATGAAACAGCCCTCTACAATGACCTCTCACTTGCTACCCAGGGTAGTAAAACGCCACAAGAATTTTATGACCATTGTTTGAATTTATTCAGCACTATCATGACCTATGTGAGTTTGCACGAAAATATTCCTACCACTGTAGAGGCGAAACGCGCCCTATACAAAAAACTAACTATGCAGGCCTTCGTTCGTGGCCTCAAAGAGCCCCTAGGCTCACGCATACGTTGCATGCGTCCTGATAGTGTAGAAAAAGCATTGGAATTTGTACAAGAGGAACTTAATGTAATGTACTTGCAACAACGTAACGATTCTGTTCCCGAGCGCAAAGTCAATGCCGCGCCTAAGCTTATGCAGTCGCAATCATTCGCTATGCCAGTACAAAGAACATTCGTTCCTCCTGCACCCATGTATAACATGCCTATGAATGTACCTTTTCAGCGTCCAATGCCTCAACCTTATAATCCACATAATTCCTGGAAGCCTAACTTCCCAATGAACCGACCTTATCAAGGCCCTACTCGCACTCAACAAATGTTTCGCGCCCCACCACCAAATTATAATGCCCAAAATAGTCAATTTAGAATGCCACCACGGCCTCAAGCCCAGCAGACTGGCCCTAAGCCTATGAGTGGCGTAAGCCACTATGTTGCTAAACCCTTGCCTGCAACGGGTTTATCAGGACACGACTGGACGAAGTCGGGTAACCCGCCGCCAAATAACTATTTCAAAACGCGAGATTTGAACCTTAACGAATGCTCAGCGTATGACGATTATAATAGATATTACTACTCAGATAACGACCCTTATTGCTACTACTCTGAGTATGAATCCGCATACGAGTGTCCTGTTACATACGAGTGCGATGTACCTCAGTATTATACTGATTATAACGGACATGAACAGACTGACATTGAAAATAAAAATGACAAACCGACTTCTACTGAATCCGACCAGGATTTTCAGAAAGGTCAGATCTCACGAAAGTCAAAATAGAAGTTAACCTACAAACGCAAAGGCAGCTTCCATATATCCAGATTTCCGATCCTCCCTTGAAATTCCTCATCGACACCGGGGCTAATCAGTCCTTCATAAATCCCGAGGCACTGGAACACTACTTTCCACAGATACCCTTGAACTATGATCCTTTCGAGGTTACTAATGTGCATGCTACTACTCGTAATAATTTTTCTGTGTCATTACCATGTTTTCCGGAATTTCAGGATCTTGAATATATGAAACTTTTCGTGTACCGTTTTCATGACTATTTCGACGGACTTATCGGACTTGACTTATTAGAGAAATGGGAAGCTAAAATTGACCTTAAGAATAGGGTACTTTTTACTCGTAACGCGAATAACCCTATTCAAATGTATAACTCATGCAACGTCAATCTCTACGAAGATGTTATTCCAGCAAACTCTTCGAAGTTAGTTACACTCCCAATTAACGTGCACGACGGTGATGCTTTCATTCCGGAACAAACGATATCGAATTGCCTCATCCGGGACTGTCTAACAGTAGTTAAAGATAACCGCGGTATATTAGAGATCGCGAATCCGACGCCGCACGACATAATATTCTCAATGGATCGACACATAGTAGCCGAGGTGCATACAAACGAGTTCACGCGCACCGAACAACGTAAGTCGCGCGCCGACGATGTTCTATCTCGCTTGCGCACAGACCACCTTAACGCCGAGGAACGCGCGAACTTAGAGTCTCTATGTACTCAGTATGCGGACGTCTTTTATCTAGAAGGCGAAGCGCTAACGTTTACTAATAAGATAAAACATCGAATTCGGACCACAGATGAGGAACCGGTGTATACTAAGAGCTATCGGTACCCGTATGTGCATAGAGACGAGGTTAGACAACAGATAGGTAAAATGTTAGAGCAGGGTATAATTCGCCCCTCCGAATCAGCTTGGAGCTCTCCTATATGGATTGTTCCCAAGAAAGCCGATGCATCTGGCAAGGTTAAATGGCGACTTGTAATCGACTTTCGGAAGGTGAACGAAAAGACTATAGACGATAAATACCCTATTCCTAATATCACGGATGTACTAGACAAGCTAGGTAACTGCCAATACTTTACAACCCTGGACCTGGCAAGCGGCTTTTATCAAGTCGAAATGAGCCCGGAGGATATTCCCAAAACTGCGTTCAATGTGGAACATGGACATTACGAGTTTTTACGTATGCCTATGGGGTTAAAGAACTCACCCTCCACATTTCAACGAGTGATGGACAATGTACTCCAGGACCTACAGAACACTGTATGTCTGGTATATCTTGACGATATAATCGTCTTTAGCACGTCACTCCAGGAACACATGGTAAATCTCCAAAAGGTGTTCCAGAGATTACGGGAATCTAACTTTAAAATCCAGATGGATAAATCGGAATTTTTAAAGTTAGAAACTTCGTATTTAGGACATGTCATTAGTCGCGAAGGTATAAAACCAAATCCGGACAAGATCACCGCAATCCAAAACTACCCCATACCTACGACCCCCAAAGAAATTAAACAATTCTTGGGTCTAGTTGGGTACTATCGGAAGTTCATCCCCGACTTCGCGCAAATTACAAAACCCATGACTCACTGTTTGAAAAAGGGCAAGAAAGTAACTTTGGACCCTCAGTATGTTAACAGTTTTAAAAAATGTAAGACCTTATTAACCAACGACCCAATATTACAATACCCGGATTTCAATAAGGAATTCGTGTTAACAACGGACGCTTCTAATGTCGCTATCGGCGCCATTCTATCACAAGGGCCTATAGGATCCGATAAGCCTGTGTGCTACGCGTCCCGAACTCTCAATGATAGCGAAGTTAACTATAGCACAATAGAGAAAGAGTTACTGGCTATAGTTTGGGCCACCAAGTATTTTCGGCCGTATCTCTTTGGTCGAAAATTCAAGATCCTTACGGACCATAAACCACTTCAATGGGTTATGAGCCTTAAGGAGCCGAGTTCCCGACTAACGAGGTGGAAGCTTAAACTTAGCGAATATGACTTCCAAGTCATATACAAAAAGGGAAAAGCTAACACAAACGCAGACGCGCTGTCGAGAGTTGAGATTCACATCGAGGATACGAGCTCTATCGCCGTCAATCCTTCAGAGCGACCTGCTAGCTCCATACACGGTTCGACTACAGTCACCGCACACACTAGTCGTGACAACCCTACTTTTCACGGTTCTACTACAGCTACCGCGCATACGAGTTGCGAGAACCCTATTCTCGAGGTTCCCATAACTGACGACCCATTAAATAAATTTCATAGACAACTTATTATGACGGTAGTAGGTGACGTCAAACGCCGATCTGTAACCACTAAGCCTTTCGAGACACATACTAGAACTTGTGTACAGATATCTGACCGTAACTTATGTGATGACGTTGTGAGCGCTATTAAAGAATTTGTTAATCCCAAGGTCAAGACAGCTCTGCTAATAAATCCACCTTGGAGAATGTACGATATCATCCCAGTAATTCAGGAAAAATTTAGAAGTTCTTCAATGAATTTAATACTAGCCAAAAAGGAGCTCGAAAACGTTAAAGAGTACCTTAAACAGCAAGAACTAATCAGCAACTACCACGATGGTAAAACAAACCACCGCGGAATTAACGAATGCACTTTATCGCTTTCACGGCGATATTATTGGCCTAAAATGCGGGAACACATAACTAAATTTATTAATGAATGTTCCTTATGCGGACAAGCCAAGTACGATAGAAATCCGATTAAGCAGAAATTTAATGTAGTACCGCCAGCAACGAAACCTTTTGAAACGATTCATCTCGATTTATTCACTACTCAAAATGAGAAATATTTAACATTTATAGACGTTTTCTCCAAATACGGTCAAGCGTATCACCTCCGAGATGGAACCGCCGTCAGCATAATTCAGAGCCTACTCCATTATTGCACTCACCACGGACTCCCATTGACTATTGTGACTGATAACGGAACTGAATTCACGAATCAGTTATTCGCAGAATTTACGCGACTACATAAGATCAACCACCACAAAACACTACCCCATGCACCCAATGATAACGGGAATATAGAAAGATTTCACTCGACTATTTTAGAGCATTTGCGCATCCTTAAACTGAAACAGAAGGATGAACCTGTGGTTAATCTCATGCCGTACGCGCTTATAGCATACAATAGCTCGGTGCACAGTTTCACAAAGTGCCGACCTTATGATATAATCAATGGACACTTTGACCCTAGAGACCCCGTAGACATGGACCTAACTAAGCATCTATTACAACAATATACCCAAACTCACCGCGACCAAATGAAAACAGTATATGACATCATAAATGAAACTGCTTTGACTGACCGTACTAACCTTATCGACATACGTAATAAAGATCGCGAGCCTGAAGAAGATTATGAACCGACACAACAAATCTTTATAAAGAACCCTTTCTCATCTAGGCAAAAGCTCGCACCGCGCTATACGCAGGACACAGTCCTTGCTAACTTACCTATCCACATTTACACCTCTAAAAAGCGAGGCCCGGTAGCTAAGTCTCGCCTCAAGAGGGTCCCTAAATCATCAAAATTGTTACAGGATTCTCCTGCTGACCCTAACCGCGCTGACAATAGCGGAAGCTCAAGAGATAACACTTGAAAGCTTGGACGATGGACCGGGACTTTTACCGTTTAAGTTAGGACCGACGACTCTCATTACTCATTACCATACATTCGTACAATATATAGAACTTGACAATATAGAGCGTCAGATTACTAACTTGCAATCTCAGCTACTTGACTATCGTTATAGACTTGAAAACGACACTTATTCTCTATATGAACTACAAATTGAATACATTGGTAATAAAGTTCAAAAAATACTTATGCATTTAAATAGCTTAGAACCTAATCGTAATAAACGAGGTCTTGTAGATGGATTAGGTTCAGTTATAAAGAGCATAACGGGCAACCTTGACTATTCGGATGCGATTAAATTCAATGATGCCATTAAAATCATGGAAAATAACCAAGTTAAAATTACAGATGAGTTTAATAATCACATTAGTATCAGCAAAGATTGGATGGCCCACCATAGTAAAGTCATAACGCAAATAGTTCAAAATCAAGAGAGAATTAATTCCACCATAGATCTTCTCTTAAATAGCGAAGCGCATAGAGAGACTAGTCTATTAAAGTATGCTAAGTTTGCTCAATTATTAATTATCATCTCTGAAAATGCAGATGATATTATGGCAGAATTGGTGAGGATAGAAAATATTTTAGGTTTTGTGCGTGCATCGAGCACACACCACTCTGTAGTTAGCATAGATGTACTAGCTAAAATGCTAGATAAGTTAGAATTAATTTACCCTAGGAATCAGATATTAAGATTAGAATTAAGAGAGTATTACGACCTTATTAAGCCAGGTTATTACTTTTCGGGCAAGCGCATAGTCATAATTCTAAAATTTCCTATAGTTTCTCCCAAGGACTATGATTTATATAGATTAGTAATGATCCCTAATAAAAACAACCAGTCCATTTTACCCTCATGTCCTCTCATAGCAAGTAACAGGCAAGCGTTCATGTACATAGAGACAGAATGTCCGAAGTACGGTAATCGGTTCCTTTGTGAAGAAAATCTCAGTCACCAAATCCGAGAGCAACCGGACTGCATCCACGACCTCATCAACAACCAGACTTTGGACGCGACCTGCGAGATGGCCACCATAAAACTATCCAAGGAAGCTGTGGACCGCCTGGACGAGAGACATTACGCTATCTCCTTTCCTGCCCCAACGAAAATTCATACAACCTGCGGCCATGAAAGCTATACCACCATACAGGGTAGCTTTCTCATAACGATTCCCATCGGCTGCACCCTAAGCACCGACGAGCTCAGCATCAGCAACAACTATGACAAGATCCAGGGACAACCGCTGAAAATAATGAAGATTACAATGAACACCGAAATACCAAATACGACGCCACTTCCACAAATTAAACTTAACTCAATAAATCTGAGAGATCTTCATGCCTACCAAGATAAGATGATGCTGCAACAGCCGATACAGACAGATCACATCTCATCTAACATCATGTACCACACAATACCAATTTACAGCATCCTATCTGGCACCTTAATACTAGGACTAACCATAGTTATAGCCCGTTCCTATTTTCATCGTAAGAAGACGCAAAACGCTAAGACAGTGAAATCTGATTATGAAGACATAGAGAAACCTACAACTTCATCCAGAACTCCGGCAACATTTTCCCTAGAAATACTGAAAAATAGTTGCCGTTCTGAGGGGGGAGGTGTTACATCGCGGTAATCATACAAAACGCTGACAAGGACACCGCGCTTCCACCAACCGCGTTCAAGTTGCGACATCGCGCCGCCATCGGAATGCAGAACCAGCAATATTCGCGGAAGCGCATGTAACCTGAATATGAAGTATTGTTAACCTAGCATCGGTAGCATTCACTTGACATAATTTAGTTTTATAATATTGTAGAAATTATTTTAATTAAATATATTCCAAAAATTTTGGTTTTTTTTGGATACTCCAGCAGCGGCTATCGTATCTAGCGCTATCGGTGTAGTGTCAATGTTTTCAGGTCCGAAGCCCTCATTAATATAGCGTGACCTACATGATTATCGTCTATAATATTATATACTACTATACCCTAATCGTCATAATTTAATCTTACTCTATATTTTAGACCGGCTACTAGCTTAGTTGGGGACCACAAGACCGTGTGTGGAAGTTTTACCATATTATTGTTATTTAAAAATTCTGACGTGAATATTTTATGATATTTATTTAAATCAATATCATAGATCAAGACTGCCTCGGTGGCGTAGAGGGCGCATGCTCGACTGCCAATCAAGAGGTCCCGGGTTCGATCCCCAGGTCAGGCAAGTGTTTTAAATATTGGATTTTTCCATTAGGAATTATCTCAATAACTGCCTGGAGTCTGGAACTGTGCCCGGGAGATGGCAATAGGCTCGCCCCCTATTACATGGGACCAATAACATACTGGCGAAATGTGGGTGTATCTACTGTGGGACCCCTTCGGGAAAAAGGCGTGAATGTATGTTATGTTATGTTATGTTTTTTTAAAATCAAATATTTATATTTTAGCGTGCTAGCCCTATTCGTGTTGCGAGTTGCGATGTTGTTTTGATGCAGTTACTAGGACTTATCTGACGTTAGGAGTCCTAGAGTTACCATGTTCAATATTTTTCAATTAGAGCAATCAGCGAAATTGCCCGCTCGTAGTTTCTTTTACCTTAGAAATTTTGAGAAAACCTTATATACGCTAGAGATGTTACGGAACTTCGGTTTTGGTTCCGAAAAGTCGGAACTTCCGATTTATATAGCATCGACAACATTTTTAATGCCGATACTATGAAACCGGAGGTTATACTCGTATTGGAGGTCGAAACACAGCCACAGAGGCGGTGACGGGACGGCCGCGATCAGCGCATACAAAAAGTATTTACCATTTCCGTCTTCGTTTCCGACTCCGACTCCGATAAACCAAATTTAAAACCTATCACTCCGACTTTGGTTCCGATAAAACCACCACCATTACATCGCTCGTCCACCTCTAGAACTTCTTACAAGTCTCTTCGCGGTTGAGCTTTGCGTTGTTTGTCAATCAATGAGTCATTAGAATTGTATAGGTACATAATATTTAGTGATAACAGTAATACAAATAACAGTGATAACAGATAAATATTTAACAGTTATGTTTAACAGTAGCTTTAAACAATGATTCATGAAAATAATGACTGCAAAGGCATATTTCCCAGAAATCTATGGTTTACAAGTCGCGTGTAAACAATATGTGATGTTAGAATAATCGCCGGTTCTTTATAATGTTTTGTTTGGCTTTTGAAGTTTTTCGATTAATTATTATGCTGTTTTTCTTGCGGTCAGCTATTTTAATCATTTTTACGCTGAATTGTTTATAGTGTTTACAAGAAAAATGTCTGGTAAATGCACCTTTTGAATTATTAAATTGACGTAGCGCCAATGACCCAATGAGCCACCGTCGAGGCTGCTCGGTGGCGTAGTGGGCGCAAGCTCGACTGCCGATCATGAGGTCCTGGGTTCGATGCCCAGGTCGGTGCAAAGTGTTAAACATTGGATTATTCTATTAGGATCTCAATTACTGCCGGGAGTCTAGATGGCAATAGGCTCGCCGCCTATAACATGGGACCAATAACATACTGGCGAAATGTGGGTGTACCACTATGGGACTGAGTCCTGGGTACACCTCTGCCTACCCCTTTGGGAAAAAGGCGTCATAGTATGTTATGTATATTACTCGCCGGAGCGGTACCAGCTGTAGAATAATTTTTATGATAATGAGTGACAAGACGAGGGAATCAGGTGCCTGATGGTAAGCATCATGATTGCCCATATGAGACACAGTGGCACCCAGTGTTTTAAAATTCAAAACTCTGCGCGGCACTGCACTGTCACCCTGAGATATTAGTTGCTGAAACTCGTCCAGTAATTTCGCTGGTAACATTGCCCTTCAGACCGGAACTCAGTAATGTTTGCACATTACTGCTTGGCGGATGAATAACTGGCAAAGGTGGAAAAGGAGGTGGGTACTAAAAAATTTGATAAAATTAGTACGTGGACTCATAGACTAACACAAAAGATGACTCTGAAACCGCAGACACACTTAATTATGACTCCAAATGTACAAAAATAACTTCCTTTGTATAGCTGTGCGTCGATTAACAAGAACTTCTTTAAATAAAGTTACTTTGAAACAAAAACATGTCTGTTGTTAAAGAGTTTAACTCCCATATTAATCAAGCATTATTTGGAGCAGTTTATACTAAAATCTCTTTCGATATGATAATACTAGCTGTGCCCCGCAGTTTCACCCGCGTAGTCTTCGTTCCTACATCGAACCCATTCATTCGAACATCATGATAAAAAGTATCCTATGTTTTGTTCCTGGGTTTAAGCTTTCTACATACCGAATTTCAGCCCAATCGGTTCAGTAGTTTTAGCGTGAAAAGGGAACAAACGTATACACAGAAAAAACCAGCGCTAGATGGCGCTGGAGTCGAGTTAGTAGTTAGTACACGCTAGCGTTTTGTTTACCTGTTACAAACGTAACTTTTTTAAATTGCACTGAGATTTATAATATTAGTATATGATACCCTAAGTTAGACCATAGCGCACATGAATGAATGAAGTACGTTTATTTGGACAACACTGCACAAAGGACATAAAACTAAAACACTCATAAATAAAAAATAAAAACAAAACAGATAATATAAGAAAATTAATAATAAAAGAATAAAATCATAAATGTGTGAAGTTCATAGTTGCGTCGTGCAGTGTCGCCCGAATGGGTGCGAGCTCAGCATGTGTTGCAGACAGGCAAGTCAGCAACGCTGATTTTCAGCTCGCACCTTGACGTGACGACACAAACTAGGCATTTGTAAAAAAAATCAGTTACTATTTTTGCAATACCGGCAGAGTTAAAAAAGCCATATACGAGTATATATTATATATATAATGTAAATAATGCAAAAATACCGAGATATAGATTTTAAGTTGCCATCATAATATTTATGTACACCATAATAAAAAATTAAGAAATAATAATAAAAATAAATAATACCAAAGTAAATGTACAAAACTTGCTGATGTGTGTGAGAGGGGGTCAGGGTGTGTGTGTATTACTTGAAGTGACGAGGGCTACTTCCAGTACCCATAAAATATTTTCCGTCAATTTTCACGAGGAATTAGGTAATAAGAAACAGCATACATTAACGTTATCACGCTGACTAATGCATTATCAACATAACAAACGAAAGCACCACACCAATAATAGAAAAACATATAGAAATATCTCTCGGCAGAAGTGAGGCGTACGCGGGTAAGGCACGTTTTGCACTACTCCTGATTCACACTGCTCGTAAAATAGCTACCAAAAGATACTTATATCACGGCAATGATGTCAGACATCATATAGGTACCATTACCTCGTGCCAATATGTCCAGATTCATAAAAACTAAAGAGAAAAGTGTTATATAAATGTTATATAAATGTTATATAAATTTATTATAAAAATTCTTTTTATTTCATATGTTATATATTTATAATAATCTCAGAAGCTCAATAAGTCTGTTTTCAAATCAAACAACTAGTATAATAAGGTAGTGTATTTTTTATATTGTGTTTTTATTGATGTTATATGTTTTTAAAAATATAATTAATAACATTAATAACATAGACAACGGTCCCCAAGCGAGGTAATCCTGTATCGTCAGGGCCGGAATGTACAATAAATTTATTATGATTGACATACATTCACGCCTTTTTCCCGAAGGGGTAGGCAGAGGTGTACCCAGGACTCAGTCCCATAGTAGATACACCCACATTTCGCCAGTATGTTATTGGTTCCATGTAATAGGGGGCGAGGCTATTGCCATCTACTGGGCACAGTTCCAGACTCCAGGCAGTTATTGAGATATAATTTCTAATGGAAAAATCCAATATTTAACACTGCCTGACCTGGGGATCGAACCCGGGACCTCTTGATTGGCAGTCGAGCATGCGCCCTCTACGCCACCGGCGGCGTCTTCTACCTAATGCGTATAGGGGCGTGTGTTTATCTAAAATTGCTGAATTTTAGATATTTTAGATAGCCCGTGGGTGAAATTTCATCTAACTTTTCGTTTACTCAAGTAACCAACAAAAAGCTCTAATAAATAAGAATAGCTGCCATGGACATTAAATTAGAGAGAACGGCCTTCCTTCGACTATACCAGTTCTATATTGATTTAGTGTTATTGTAAGTGACAGGACAGGGTCGTCGCGTCCTTGTATCGATTTATTTATCGGTTTTATTAGTGTTAAAGTTTGTAATGCATTTAGCGTGGGAGAACATTGAACATGGAAAATATAATAATATACATAACATAACCTAACATCAAACCTTTTCAAAAAATAAAAATAAAAGGCGCTTTTCGCCTGACCTAGGAATCGATACACCTGATGCTTAACGAACGATACAAAAAGAACATCGTTTTTTTCATAAGATAAAAAAAGTGCCAATACTACAAAAGGGGTTGACCTCATTATCTCAGATCTTGCTATCTATTACATAAAAATTAAGTGTCTGTTTGTTATATGAAAATCTCAGGTTTTTACTAAATGCAAATTATGAAAATAATATTATATTATACAAGTATATTATGTAAGTATATATCCGACACTAAAATAATGAACTGATTTTTTTTCTGTCTTTCTCTCTCTGACTATGTTTACCGCTAACCTCCGAAACAGCTCAACCGATTCTGACGGTACTTTACTGCCAGACAGCTGATGATATAAGAAGTAACTCAAGCTATTTAGATCCTAACCAAAAATACAAAACGTCGATTTAGTAAATTTCCCATAGGATTGTGTCAAACTGCTAAAAGGTCCTGTATCCTGAACTCAATTATAAACATATTTCAAAAATACACATTCTTCCGTATAAATTATTAAAACCTTGAAATTCCACGTGTCGTTACATTGGGTAACAATATAATATATGAGGCAAAACGTTCAGTTAGTATTAAATACACCTCCTTCGTTATATTTAAGAAGGTATTTCCCGAAACCGCCCACGTCCCATTCCTTTCCAAATAACACATTTTCATCTCAAAGGCCTTAGGTAATATTTGTTCAAGAGAATTCATTTTCTCCCTAAGTCGGCAATACTTTATCGAACCCTTTTGTGAGCTTGAATTTAGGTGACCAAGTTACTGGCTGAGATACCTATAAGGTTTTTGAGTTACCTGTTACCTATAGTTTATACTTAGAGATTTAGGTACTAGGTGGCAACGAAAAGAACAGAGCTCATCATAATATTATATGCGTTCCTCTCTCTTTCCGTGTCTCTCCGCGTGCCGTGGTGGGTTTGAGCCTTGACACTCACGTAGGGCAATGCTGTCAAGGCCACGCACGCTGTGTACGTGGTACACATTGGTACACGCGTGGCTTGCTTAACCTCGTAAGGCCCAACCTAATATCGCACTCGCGTAGCTCAACGCTATCAAAGCTATGCATGCTGTGCACGCGGTACACGGATGCGTTGTTAGCGTATCCTGCAATAGAACCGTAGACCCACGTTGTCAAACAAATGAACCCACGTTGCACAGCATGCGCAGCGGTGGGTTTGAGTCTTCATATTCGAGCAAGCCACGAGTGTAACAGTGACGTCAATTTATGCGTAGCGAGTCTGTGGGTTGCAGTGGACACAATTACATACATTATCTTGCAAAGTGAAGCTTGACGCACGTGCATAAGACTCTCCGTGCGCCGCGGTGGGTTTCAGCTTTAAATCAGAGGGCTCTCACATACGCGCGTGACCTTACAAATTACAAATTTGTTTGTCCTTGAATTTGACCTTGTCGTCGCAACAGGTGACTATTATTAATCACGGTGCAGGGCTATTTGAGTGACGCTGTTGTTTGGTTCTGCGTTTGAATATAATATGCCAATAGTAGTTTTTTGTAGTGGTAGGCCTCTTTTGCAGGGGGCCGCCTGGGGAAGTACCACACCTTTGCCAGTTATTCATCCGCCAAGCAGTAATGTGCAAACATTAATGTGTCCGGAACACAGTAATGTATGAAGGGCAATGTTACTAGCGAAATTACTGGGCATGATGAGATTCAACAACTCATATCTCAGGGTGACAGACGCAGTGCAGTGCCGCGCAGAATTTTGAATTTTATAACACTGGGTGGCACTGTGTCTGATATGGGCAATCATGATGCTTACCATCAGGCACCTGATTTGCTCGTCTTGTTACTCACTATCATAAAAAAAATAAAAAAAAGTAGTGGCTGGAAAGTTGGCGAAAAGCATTTGTATGTAATTAGGTACTTTTGACCTTTCTATTACCTTGTTATTTAGACTTCTGTGATGACATCAGTTAGGAGTGACCTGTTTAACTTTAATACAAGAGGCTATACTGCAAACAATGCAATAACCAGTTAGCAAAGGGCCAAAGGTCTGAGCAACGTACGATTTACGTTGCCCTATAGACCTCCTAGATTGCATTGCATTCCGTAGAGGTAACTGTAACATCGTGGCCAGTTTAGGTAGACCCTTGGTGATTCCCACCAGCGTAGAGCGAATCTATCCCATATTAATAAATAATAGAATTGGATACATTTTTGTTTCATAAAACAACTAATTTCCGTGTTGAACTTTAGTGGACGGTGATATCTAGGTAAATCATCGAAAACTGGTCAAAGTCTGGTGAAATTGTGGCAATAATAATTCTCCATTAACACCACGGGATGGCAACTTGGATTTTTATTTGATTGTACCTCCAGTGGTGCCCGAGAGGGTGTTAGCGACTGGGAATATCACTCAATTACTTAAGTTATTAAATCTCGTACGCCCAGTTTCCAAAAATTTTGATTCCAAATATGCTTAACGATAGCAAGATTTATAATAAGTATTTATAATTTCAGCACTTTCTTATTGTCGCATGTGAAACTTAAGCCTAAGCTGAGGTTAGGTCCAGTGAGGTTTTTTCGAAAAAATCACCAAATCTCTAAAGTTTCGCAAATATGTGCAAACAGTAGCAGATGTGGACACTACGATATTATAAAATTCATGTGAGCCACAGCAAACCATACACGACTGGCAAAGTTGAATTTAACCAGCGCATCGCCGTAGGTGTGAAAGCTCTCTTAAGATACACAGGTCTACATTAACTGGTCAAGCAAGTTTGGTATAAAACCTCATTGTATCCACAAGTAGGGCCATGGGACCATTCACAACAATTTACTCTACCAAATATGGATGACGCCTTTAATGCGTCTTTACTTTCTTATGGCACCTACGTATTGAATTTCACAAGTTTTGACCACCTGGCCTTTTTTCCGAAGGGGTAAGCAGCCTATTGCCATCTATCAGGCACAGTTCCAGGCTCCAGGCTGGCAAAATTCCTATTGGAAAAATCTACCCACTTTTTGCCTGAGCTAGTACTCTAAACACTTTTTGCCTGAGCTGGGAATCGAAACCGGGGCCTCATCATCGGCAATAGTTCTTGCGCACCACTCACCATTACGTCACCAAGGCAGTCGTTTTCTAAATTTAAAGCAGCTTTAATTTTCTTTATAGTGTAGACGTGCCTTTTCCATTAAATAATACTCAAACACTTCAGCATATTTTACATGATTTATTCTAAGCCCACCATCTTCAATCTCGCTCTACAATCATCTTTCGCGCTGGCATCCACGTCCCTGTGTTGCCATCGCGCCCTCGCACATGCCATAGATCTTCGTGAAACCACACGTTGCCATTAATACTTTCCATAAAACCACCAAACGTTCACAGAATCCGTAGCATGCGCGTCACAAAATAACATCAACCCTACAATAGTTTGAAGTTATAAGCTCTACCAAAGAATACCAAATATTACTGCGTAAAGAAGCGACACCCACCTCCCCGCCATCACCCCACGCCTGCGACAGCAGTAGACAGTCAACGAGTCAGTAACGCCCGTATAGTTACGCACACGATTGTATGGAGTTACGGGGGTCTCTAGTGTCAGTCATAATAACCGTTCAGTTGGATAAATAATCCAGTCGTAATTGAAACCAATGTTTTCTTAATAATTTCAATGTTTATGTTGGCATGGTTGCCTGGAAGAGATCGTTCTGAGCGATAAGGCCACCAATTGTTACACATTTTCTAGTTTTAATATTTGATTTTATTGTTTTCTGTACTAATTGTGATACCTAAAAAGAGTTTTCTATTCTATTCTATTTTCTTAAATCCCAGCACATGATATGTTAAAATAGGTCTAATAAATATTTAGGAGAAGCTGAGAAGGCGGATTCGAGTTAAAATATAGGTCAAGTGAGCTTGAGAGTTCTATAACAACTTGATTTAAATTCTAAGTTTCCATTTCAAATTTTCTAGGAAATAAGAACTACAGTTTCCGATCCCCAAGTCAGGCAAAATGTTATTGGATTTTTCCATTAGGAATTTTCTTAATGACGGCCTGGAGTCTGACACTGTGCCTTATACAGAATGGCAATTGGCTCGCCCCCTATTACATAGAATCAAAAAACATAACAGCCGAAACGTAAGTGTGCCTACTATGAGACTGGGTTCTAGGTGCCCTCTGCCTTAGCCTGCTCTGCCTAGCCTCTTAGGAAAAAAGGCGCGATGTTATCAACATCATCATCATCATATCAGCCATAGGACATCCACTGCTGAACATAGGCCTCCCCCTTAGATTTCCATCCAGTCCGGTTGTAATTGGCCTGCATCCAGCGTGCTCCTGCCGTACTTATCAGATCGTCTGTCCATCTTGTGGGAGGACTTCCTACGCTGCGCTTACCAGTCCGTGGTCTCCATTCGAGAACTTTACGGCCCCATCAGCCACCAGTTCTACGTGCTATGTGCCCTGCCCATTACCACTTCAACTAGCTAATCCGCTGGGCTATGGTAACTTTCGTTCGTCTACGGATCGGACTCGATCTCGCAGAGAAATCCCGAGCATAGCCCTCTCCATAGCTCGTTGCGCTATTTTGAGCTTACTGATAAGGCCTACAGTAAAGACCACGTTTCAGATCCGTAAGTCATCACTGGTAACACACACTGGTCGAAGACCTTCGACTTGAGGCACTGAGGTATTTTGGACGAGTAGACATTGCGTAGGTTTCCGAACGCTGCCCAGCCTAGTTAGATTCGACGATTGACCTCTTTCTCGAAGATTCGTGATGTTATGTTAAGCATTAAATTTTTTTCTATATATAAAATTCAAAGTCCTTACTAATCGACTGACACATTCACGCATTAACGCTCTAACTCTTGTACCTAGAGCAGGCCTAGGACACTCCGCATTATAGGTATGAATCTACAAGAAACTGGGGCGCCCGTCTTGACGGTACAATTTCTATGGGCTAGACACAGAGAACAGATAGAGATACGCGATATATAGAGAGTGAACATAAACAGTTAGGTGCTGTGCGACCTGAATTGCACTTTATTGCGTCGGAACTAGAGTCGCTATTTATTTAAAAGATTTTGATGAGTCTCTCTTCTGTCCCTTTAGTATTCTGTGCCAAGAGCCGAAATTTCGCACATAGGTTTCCTTAATGATGCAGACAAGGATTAAGAAAGGAATTCCCGAAATTCCCCCGGGAACGAAGTCACGAGAATCACGGTAATATTATAATATGAATTAGTTTTTCGTTACCATGTACCATATAGTAAAATCCAATATTTAACACTTTGCCTGACGTGGGGATCGAACCTGGAATCTCATAATCGGCAGTCGAGCTTGCGCCCACTACGACACCAAGGCAGTCTTATGATCAATAATTTAGAAACAAACATCAATAACAAACTAGAAGGAAGTCCCTAAAGTGTAAAGTTGTAGAAGGTCAATAATATAACGGATCACATACAAGGAATCGAATCCCCTGCGGTGTTTCACAATACCATTTGTCCGGCCATCACTCCAGGGTATACCAACGATCTAAACGCATTTTACAAAACCAATATAAACCTTAAAGATCATCAAATAGAGTTTAAATTCGCATGAAACGTAAAAGTAGTCCTTCTCCTTTCAACACCGCACAAAATCCCAAACAGAGAAATATCACGGCATACTTTACTGTAGAAATGCAGTCACGACCGACGTAAATAAAGCTGGTATCTCACTGCAATCTGTTGTAAAGAAAATACTACTTTATTACAAAAATTTTAAAGCTCAAATTAGATTTAGAGAAAGTTGATGCGCGTGAGCACCGAAACGTTCCTTGGGATTGGTGTAAACAAGGATGGATAGATAGGAAGTGTGTGAGAAAAGAATGAGATGGTGATATAAAGGCCAGCAGATCTCCTAAAGTATCTAGTTTCGGAGGGATATCAGATGAATGGACTGTACATGGTACACGGAGATCGTGACGCTATGAAACGTATTTAAAGAATCCCGTTATAAATGAATAGCGGTCAAGTTCGTCGGTAAACAAAGTTGACAAAGAAACCAAGTAGGTAACTAATAAAAAATAAATAAAATAAATAAAAAATAGTTTTTTTGAATCTCATCATGCCCAGTAATTTCGCTCGTAACATTGCCCTTCATACCGGAACACAGTAATGTTTGCACATTACTGCTTGGCGGATGAATAACTGGCAAAGGTGTGGTACTTCCCCAGGCGGGCCAAAAGAGGCCTACCACTACTAGCAAACCTGCCTTTTAGCCAACTTTTACCCACATCAAAGTAATACAACTTTAAAAGCACTCCAGTTTAAGAAAGCAATATTCTGCAGTCATTTTCTAGAAGAGTTTCCTTGGGAAACTAAATTATGCAAACATACTGCAAGACTAGCACGTAGCTTGCGCCTTGTGTGTTAACAATATTTTATAACGTCTCTTCATCTTTCGAAAAGAGTTTTATGATTGAGTAAAACAGGACCTCTTAGCAGTTTGACACAATTCTATGGAAAATTATCAACTAAATCGATGTTTTGTATTCCCCTGTTTCCTCCGAATACAGTAAACCTATTTCATATATTTTTATCCTGATATTTTAAAGTTGAAGTAAAGTATGTCCTAAACATTTTCTTTTTGTTTATAAACTCTACATTTTAGTGTGCAGTGTGCATGAACATGTCTGTTTGATCTGTGTCTGGGTGTTATAAGCATATATAAGTATGTATATCAGTCTTCTGGTTATCATAGTAATAGGCTTCCAGGCTAGTTTGGGACCAGATGACCGTGTGTGGAAGTTGTCCCATATTATTATTATTAAAATATGTCTATGCTCAGCAGCCTTTTAGGCTTATGTTCAGCAGTGGACGTCCTGCGTCTGAGATAATAAATTTTTTTAACGAAATTCCTTTGACAACAATTAACTTCCGTCTTCACAACGCAGAGTGCAAAGTTTAATAACAAAATTACTCTAATACCTTAAGCACCTTATCTCAATAACTTTCCTTTACTTCACGCACTTTTTTATGATCACTTTGACAAGATTTTTTGCTGTGACAAGGTATCAAAGACTGCTGGACACGATACAATGGGACGTAATTCACTTTCATTATCAAACAATGAAAGCATTAAGGGGATGGGGGACAGATAAATTATTTGTGCTTAGGCGTGGCATGAGCACATTACGATATAATCGACTAGGTACTCAATGATCAAATAATAACATGGGCAATTTGTAATGGACATGATTCTAACAAAATTTCCGCAGATTTTTAACAAATTATCTACTTTACCACTTCCTTGGATTTTTTTTACCCATTTTCCTACATTTGATTACCTGCTATCGATAAGATAAACACTAAAATAAGAAGACATGTTTGACAACCGATTACATTCAACCCAATCAAACAAAATAAACAAAAACCAAATTTAAAACTACCTTCTAAAATGAAATATTAAAGAATCCTACCCTTCTATTAAGCCCCAAAAGCCGCATTGGAGGTATGGTCACGGTTACAGCGACATTAATTTTTATAAAAAATATCAGTAACTAACCGCTACGATGCAGTTGGAGACCCAAGTTCCATAAGCAAATATGTAGAGTTGTAATAATACTGTTGTAATGTTACTGTTGTCGTCAGTTCATGTCGGAGCCTTCATCTCGGCAACCTGAAATCCCTAACACAATGATAAGAAATGGCCACCCATGACGTGTCTGGCAAGAAATAAGAAAATATCTGCAGACAACTTTCTAATTTCGAATTCAACGATCAACTTGAGGTTTAATTTTAAACTAACTTTAATTAATGCACAAAAAAATCAATCGGAACTGCAAAATACAGAACATGATAAGGTTTAGATAAGATGCCGTGATTCATAATCACTATCGTAAAATGAATCATTTGGATGCGTCAATAAAGCAATAATGTACCGATTCAACTACTTGTTTATTTATAAAGTGATAAACATACTTTGATAATAAATTATGTAAATTGTTCAAACTTTATAAATTCAAAACGTTGGAGACTAACAAGCTGCGAAAAACACACACACACAAACGGTCGAACATATCGTAAGGATGCCCTGATCTGATCCGATTTTATCTAAGATCCGATCGAAGGCATACGATCCAATTAATTTAATAATCTGGAACAAAGCCATGCGATTAGACAGAAGTTTCAAATAAAAGATCCAAACATTTATACCTATATACTTATATGAGCTTTCAATGTCATGTAACCTGCCAATAATAATTTAACTTTTTCAAAATAAGATCATGTACCCTATAAACCGTGGTTATTATCCATTATACAATACTCTCGACTGACTGCCTCGATGGCGTAGCGAGCGTAAGCTCGACTTCTGATTATGAAGTCCCGGGTTCGATCCCCAGGTCAGGCAAAGTGTTATTGGATTGTTCCATTATGAGATAGCAATAGACTCGCCCACTATTACATGGGACCAATAACATACTGGCGAAATGTGGGTGTACCTACTATAACTGACTGAGTCCTGGATACACCTCTGCCTACCCCTTCGAAAAAGGCGTCATTGTATGTTATGTTACCATAATCTAACTTTCCCGCTAATGCGCCCGCTGTAACTCGAACCACGCCTCATCGCGTGCACCATGAGAAAGGACGTACGACCACTATATTTGGCCCCGGATTCAAAGGCGCCGCTCGGAGGGTTTTAATCGCTATTATTTGAACTGCACCCCACCACCCTCGTGTAAAAGCTTCGGTGAGAATATTAAAGTTTGTTGTCTAAGTTTATACCTTGTGATAAGTTCTGATCTAAGTTTAATCATAATGTTAGTACCCACTTTGTATCAGGCTCCGAAACTCATTAGTTTTGAAACGTCAACTTCCGAACCATTTATTGATTCATTTTCCATACGGGTGAGCAAATACATACATACTACCTATGGACATAAACTGAAATCGCATAGCGTCCTACACTGATTCTGGCCTCTTGACACTACACAATAAATACACCATATTCCATCTGCGTTGTCCCTTGCCAAGACCCTGCTTGAAGCACCTACAGCAGGCGTAGTTTTACCCAGGTTGTATGCAGCTGTTATCTGATCTTTCTTACTAATTACTCCACTCCACTGGATAATGCTTCTCTCTCTAGTTCTAATCGTGCTAGCTGTACTTTAATTGACCACCGACCTTTTTCTGATTTACCACATAGGTAACTCATGTAAGAACTTTGTTATAAATTTTAAATAAAGAAGAAACACATTTACATTCTATCCTGCCAGTTTTATGATAGGTAGGTAACATAAATTCTCAACGGTCAATACTTGAACATGGAACAACCTTTTGCCAACTGATTCATATTAGCATCACGTAACTTCGACCTTATCGATGATCTAAGCTAATGACGCTACTATACAAGCAAACACAGATTATATACCAGTCACTGCGGACGAAAATTCCACAGAATATTCAGGTGTTGGTTCACAGAGACAAACATTGCAACGTTGAAACGCTTTGAAACCCAATCGCAGTAAGAAAACCACGAGCTGCTTGAGCTGTTGAAGAGTATTCAGCTTTGTTTGTCACGATAAGGTTCTAAATAGTTGAGGTGTGGCAAGTATGAGTCACAGTAAAGGCCGGCGAGGCACAGACGTTCTTAGAACCTGGTCAGGTTTTACGTGTTTGCAGTCCGAGGAATTTCTATCGTTTTGAATACGACAAATTCAAATTATTATGAAACGGTCGACATGCGAAAAAGAATCTCAAGAAATAGGGCTTAGGTCGTTCACTTGACAATTATAAAGAAATACATCGAAATCTTAAAACTATTCGAGTTGAAGACCAGATCAGGTGAAATAGCAAGGCAAAGTACCTAGAAACCCAACTTGCAGAGTGTACCCGAAGCACGTTAATTTTAAACCAAAATGCACTAAAACTCCACCTCCGAGCGCAAGGTTCCCAGATGTAAGATATATTTCCAAAAATTAAACTTCTTACATCCATGCCTTGTTGCGGTGTGGTAGGCAGAGACTATTTCCCTCTACTTGCTACGAGACATTCGGCTTTCGGTTCTCCCACTTTCATGACATTCTTTATAAGTACATGCTCGTCGGTTGTAGGTACTTATGATTTGGCCTTTCAAAGTCGAAATAATTCATTTGAGAATGTAGCCACGCATAAACACAGCTAAATACGGTGATATAATTTTAAATGAAAAAAGTTTAATATCTTGCAATAAAATTAGCACTTAATAAATACCTAGGTATTTATATATCAATCGAATCACTGTGAGTCAACTCTGAACGCTCAACCCAATTCCCAAATCGGGTAAGTACGAAACAGTGGCCAATTCGGTCGGACTAATTGCTAGACGGACAGACGGATTACTGACCACGTAAGCTCTGGTTCTTAGCTTTGGGGACTAAATACAGAGGTGAGACAAAGTGTTCAAGATAGAGAGCAATATTCAAACTGACAGAGATATTATAAGCTATGACAATGTCGTAACTAGCTTCATTTACTAAGTTTGCAAAAGACGAAAAATAAACTAAGCCGATAAATTTTTTGTGCTAGTGACGAAAATCAAAGGTGTTGCGAAACAACTTTGTGACGAAAGATTGTTATTATATATATATGTTATTTAGAAACTAGCTTTAAACTAAGGATCAACTAAAAACCTATTGGGTACTTGCAATATAAAAGGCAACAAGAGCGAGGGGCTTGATGATGACATCAACCCTTAGTACGTTAAGGTAGATATAAAAACATGGCCAATTTACCCAAAACTGTTTCGATATTTACGAAATCTTAAAGAATAGGAAGACAAACATGTTAGAGGAATTTTATTGATAGAAGTAGCCACTGTCCCTTCACCACCGTCGAGATCGCTCTGAGCTATAAGGCCGCCAGTTGTTACTCTTCCTAGTAAAGTTGTTACTTGTTATTTTCTGTATTATTATGGTACCAATAGAGTTATAATTCATTTATTTACATTGGGCTAGCGTAATTTTTTACGATAATACTGGACCATTGTCATGGAAAGACCAGGAATTCTCGTCTCACCATCTCCGGCTGCAAATACTCTATGCTACCTCTAGGCTTAAATCTAGCTTATGGTCGCCAGTCGCCTGAATGCTTGAGTGACGACAACTGGGTGACTTGATGGCAGTAGTAATGGACATCTGGTGTAGTCTCGTGTGACCTAATATAGAACTTAGAACAGAAAACTTCGACTGCCTCAGTGGCGTAGTGGGCGCAAGCTCGACTGCCGATCATGAGATCCCGGGTTCGATCCCCAGGGTCAGGCAAAGTTGTTAAATATTGGATTTTCCCATTAGGAATGATTTCAATAACTGCCTGGAGTCTGGAACAGAGCCCGGTAGATGGCAATAGTGTACCTACGTATGGGACTGAATTCTGGGTACACCTTTGCCTACCCCTTCGAGAAAAAGGCGTGATGTGTATGTTATGTTAGAACAGAAAACGTGGATTTCTGATGATGCTGTTCACTCCAGTTGCGATAATATATATAATAGTAGTAACTATAGCATACGATGACTTTTACACACGATCATAATAAAAATAAGAGTAGTTTGTTATAAATCAAACTCAAGAGTAATTTGTTAATGTGTACCTCGGTAAGTATGCTTAGTATTAGGTTGTAGTGGTAGGCCTCTTTAGCAGGGGGCCGTCTGGGGAAGTACCACACCTTTGCCAGTTATTCATCCGCAGTCAATGTGCAAATTATTACTGTGTTACGGTCTGAAGGGCAATGTTACCAACAACATTAATGGGCCTGTCGAGTTTCAACAATTAGTATCTCAGGGTGACAGGCGCAGTGCAGTGCCGCGCAGAATTCTGAATGAGAATATGGGCAATCATGGTGCTTACCATCTGGCACCTGATTCTGATATGGGCAGTCATGATGCTTACCATCAGGCAGGTGCCTTTGCTCGTCTTGTCACTCACTATCATAAAAATAAAGGTATCTAGACATAACGCTACCTTGTTCTAAGAACATGCACCTTCATCAAGTTGCAAACATGTTAGTAATCACAATTTTCATGACGCTAGGCCAACGGGAAGTAAGTACCCTAGAAGTTTTCAGTCTGTTGGGTAAAGCATGGAAATGTGGGGTAAAATGGACATATCTTTAATTACGTTGACTTAGTAGTTTGATTTTTTTACGGCATCAAGGGACCATAGTCCTGAGTTGAAACGAGTATCAGTTTTAACTTTATACCTTAACAAGTTCCTGAGAAAGAGGTCTTGAAAGACGGACAGACATACCTACAGACAGTCAGACAGGCAGACAGACAGGCAGACAGACAGACAGACAACGAAGTGATCCTATAATGGTTATTTTTTTCCTCTTGAGGTACAGAACTCTAAAAATATCACAGTTTAAAATGAAACATTAAAACGGAAAGGAAGAAAAAACTGACTGTTAAGCAAGTTTGCACAAAACGTAAGGACGAAATCCAAGAATTAACCCTTAAACACTTAATGAAATTACTTTATAAGCCCGAATTCCTAAAAACCTCGACTAATTAGCAAGATAGGTACTTACTTAAAAACTGGCCAGTTGAATTATAAGTAGGCCGTTACTGTTAAGTTGTGAGACTGTTATAATCAGAACTAATATCATTAATTAGGTACTTCTAAGTACACGTACTCAGTTATTACTTTTACGTCTAAGGGCACACTAAAATCTCATTAGAAGTTGGCGCTTGGCTGTTTTAATAATAATTCTCTTTACGTCTCAAGACAAAGTACAAACTTGTGTGAGTAACAAAGGCCTGCTAAGAAAAGCTAGAAAAACGACTTCAAAGGGATTAATATTCTAGAAAGCTAATTAAGTGTGGAAAGCAAAATAATAAAATTAATTTGCTGAATTGTGAAACCACCCTTCTTCCAGCATCTTCGTATAAGTCCTGTCACCACATGGTTACCTGAAAGAGATCGCTCTGAGCGACAAGGCCGGCAATTGTTACACGTTTTCTAGTTTTAATATTTCTTTTTGTTGTTTTCTGTGCTAATTGTGTGTACTAATAAAGAGTTTTTCTATTCTATTCTATTCTAAAAATATGTGCTTACTAGCTGTTCCCGCGGCTTCACACGCGTAGTCATCGTTCCCGCGGGAATATCGGAATAAAAAGTACCGTATGTGTTATTCCAGGGTATAAGCTATTTTCATTCCAAATTTCAGTTCAATCGGTTTAGTAGTTTTGGCGTGAAAGAGTAACAAATATCCATCCATCCATCCATCCTCACAAACTTTCACATTTATAATATTATTAGCTGTGCCCCACGGTTTCACCCGCGTTGTCTTCGTTCGTGAAATGGGATTTTCTTTTTTTTTATGACAGTGAGTGACAAGACGAGCAAATTAGGTGCTTGTTGGTAAGCATCATGATTGCCCATATCGGACACAGTGCCATCCAGTGTTTTAAAATTCGAAATTCTGCGCGGCACTGCACAGAGCCTGTCACCCTGAGATATTAGTTGTTGAAACTCGTCATGCCCAGGAATTTCGCTGTTAACATTGCCCTTCAGACCGGAACACAATAATATTTGCATATTACTGCTTGGCGGATGAATAACTGGCAAAGTTGTGGTACTTCCCCAGGCGGGCCCCTGCAAAAGAGGCCTACCACTACAAATACATATTATAACAAGCAAAGTTCACTTTTCAGACGCTAGCTAGGAGATAAACCATGTCTAAAATAAATCTTCCTTAAATTACGTTAGTTAAAATAAATCTAAACGTTAAAGAGCTTAAACTGTTGTACTGATATCCTTTAAAAGTTTTTTCTGATAGCTAGTAAATTAATGTTCTCGACGCGTGGGGTCCGAACACGTGGGTCGCCCTTCACCCTTACAAGGGTGACTAGTGCAATAAGAACCGCCTTATGTTACGGTGTGAACAAGCTTTTGTTGTTGGTTTGTAAGACTGCCTCGACGGTATAGTGATCGCAAGCCTTCATCGTTCTAGTCGCAAGTGCTATTACTGACTTTGAGGTCGTGGATTCGATTCTCTAAATGTTGTATTTTTCATGGGATTTACGTATCATCGCATAAATAATTTTAGAAATTGTTCGGTTCCACACGCATAATATAATATTCACATACGACTCTATACTATAGTACCTATATATTATGTGACGTTGCATTTTTGATTTTAATAAAAAATGTTATTGATTAGGGTTAGGGCTTAGGGAGATAGGGCTCTCGATTTTAACATAACATACATTCACGCCTTTTTCCCGAAGGGGTAGGCAGAGGTGTACCCAGGACTCAGTCCCATAGTAGATACACCCACATTTCGCCAGTATGTTATTGGTCCCATGTAATAGGTGGCGAGCCTGGTGTCCTATTGATTCGCATAATTTCTTTTGTCATAAAATTTTTCCGCATACATAATTTGTCATAACCTCCTCTAGTCATAATATTGGAAATACATAATTTTTTGTAGTAATACTGATAAATTGTCCTAAAATTTAATTGCTATAATATTTTTGTGTATAATAGTTTTTATTCCTATTGTTAGTTGTCATAATGGTTGTTATGTATAATTTTATAGTTAATAATGGTGTATGTCCTAATTTTCATTGTTCATAATTGTTATTGTATATAATCGGTAGTGTACGTATTTTTGCAAGTGAGGAATATTGTAGTGTTGTATTGCATTTATGGGTAGGAGTAGGATCTCGCCGTAACTCACATACCCAATAATATTTTTTTTATTTACTCGATTTTTTTTCATATGTAAATCCACTGATATTTAATTTGTGGCTCCTCTTTCTGTTGTAAATTTGACTTAGTGTTATTTTTATAATAATAATGAAACTACCTTCTTTTTTATTCATAATCATTAATAGCGCCTTACTATAATATTTTTTTATAGCAATGTCGACAGTTTGCTACATAGAAAAGATGTTTAACTACGTTAATGAGTTAAGAACATTCAAAATTCTATTGGTTAGGTTAGGTTTAATTTATATTATGACAAAGTTAACATTCGAACAATATATGATTATGGCACATAATTTTATTGATATCAATAGTTAGGACATGTTAGGATTATGGCATAAAATAATATGGTTATCAATGAATAGGACATAATATAATGTTATAGGTTTCAAATGTTAGGACAATTAAAACTATAACAAGTTATAATAGGAGTATTGACGTTATGACTGGTGATCATTAGCTATTATACATATATTATGGCTTAAAATTTTATGAGTTGTAAAATTATGGCTAAAAATAGTATGCGAATGAATAGGGAACCGGCGAGCCTATTGTCATCTATCGGGTACAGTTCCAGACTCCAGGCAGTAATTGAGATAATTCCTAATGGAAAAATCCAATATTTAACACTATGCCTGAACTGGGGATCGAACCCGGGACCTCTTGATTGGCAGTCGACCTTGCGCCCACTACGCCACCGAGGCCCTCGATTTTCATGATTGTTTTTCACAATATCTTTTATCATTAGCAAAATAATATGTTCGTATAAATTCGTTTACAAAGGCACCTCTATCAGCAGTTTGTTTCATGAACGTCTTCGCTTGCAAAGAATTAGAGAGCTCAAGCAAAACTGGTCGCAGGGCACAACATCTGTTGTGAGAGTCTTTTGAAGTAGCGCTGGGCTCTACTAATAGTCAGAGTTCGGGGCATAAGGCATTATCGACTCGTAAAACGTATGAAGATTATAAAGTTTGTTATTCCTATATAAAAGTGAAAGGAAATTAACAAGGAGATTAACAAAAGAGATTTATAAGGCTAGTGTGAATGGTCAAGTCGGTAGCGGTCGACCTAGGCGTACTTTTCATGAACAAGTTGACGTTGTTCTTAGGAAAGGCCAAGTCAAAAGTACCTACAACCGACGAGCATGTATGAAAAATGTCATGAAAGTGAACGAAGCGAAATTTGTATGTCAGGATCGTAGCAAGTGGAGGGAAATAGTCTCTGCCTACCCCACCGGGAACAAGGCGTGACTGTATGTATGTATGTATATGTTTCCGAACGCACGGTAGACTCAGTACTTATTGTTTATCTTCATTGACGTGCAAAAGTATCAGATAATGACCTATTTGAATAAATCTGTTTGAGTTTGATTCTGTATTACTGGCATTCAGCTAGCATCCGCTTAAAGTTGTTTAGGCACTATACTGGCACGTTATATGTCCGTGAAGAACTAAATAAATATATGCTTTGTATTGATATGTATGAGATCTTGCCCTTAGCTGATCAGCCTGAACGACCCTTTACTAAAACATCAACTGCGTGTATTAAAAACCTGTATATTTCAACCATGGCTTTACGTAGCAGCCGAAGTTTGCTTGTAAAACAACTCCCGCCTTGTTATTCTTGAATCTGCATCATGTAAGTCCACAGACACAGTCTACACAACCGCATCCTCATTATACCAGACACCCCAATCTCGCTAATGACGTGTTTTGATGTCAACGTTCCAAACATTCGACACCGCAACAAACAAACCTCAGCGTTTAAAAATATATATCAACACCTCATGTTTAAAATTCTTGCACTCGAAGCATTACTGCTATTCAGACGAAGTATAACCAACATACGTTGAACCGGCTCGCCCTAACAAGACAGATCATGTTGGCACAGTAGCAGCTGTCGTGGAGATCACGTGATCCTGGCCAGTGAACAATAGAGGTGTGAAAGGGGTTAAAGTAAACACTCTTTTGTGAGGCGGATTCATGGCATTGTGGCAACGCTTTGTGCAAATAGATTACGTAGTATTGTCGCTGTGGCTCTGGGTGTCACTTAAGAACAAGACAACAATGGTGTAAGCCTGCCCTAAGTGAGGTTTTTATGGGATGCTTTAAAAATGTCACCTCTTCTTTGTTTTGGGTGTGAGCTCATGAAAATCCGCAACCACTTCAGAGGGTGTTCACATGTTTACTAAACGAATGTTCCATTAGCTGCATTCTAAGGTTTTACCAGACCAACATTTAAGCTACCGAAAAAAAAACAATTAATCGGTTTGGTAGTTTTGGCATGAAGAGGTTGAGGTAAAATAGATTTAAATAATACAGACGTAACAACAAGAGCTGCGATTGCAGTTGAGTTGCTTTGTAGAAAATCCAACCCAATTGAAGCTGCAGTTCTTTGCAACGTCATGGCGTTGCGTTGTGATGTAACAGTTCAATTGTATTCTTATTTTAATCTCATTGCACAAACATTCAAATTTTCGCATAATTAATATCAAATCCCACTAGGATTTGAGACTTCAGATTGCAGCATATTTGACAGTATATACAAAGAATATTGCATGAATTTGTTACGCAGATGTTAACATTTTCAAGATGCACCTTATGCCCTGTGACTATTGACTATGATGCACACAGAACACAATACCCTAAAGATGATGCACCCTATGGGATAAAACAGAAATTATTCATGTTTTACAATTCACAACTGGCACATTGTCACATGAAATTTAGACCTCTCGAAATGCAATTGTTACTTGCAATTCATTCACATGGGAATAAAAAGTATAATTCTCCTTACCAATAGGGTTGCCACGGCTTTTACGTTTCAAAAAACATTGAGCACAACTGGAAAAGAATCTCTCGATAATTGCACCAACCCTTACAGAACCCCTGAACAACGCAATATTACCTTGTCTTTGAAAATTTATTATTATTATACAGCATTGCATATGGAGGGTTGGAATCGCACAGTGCATTTGTTGGCAGCTGCCTCGTTGTCCATCTTAGGGGTTGATGACGTATGACACCCCACGCCATTACTATTCGTATTCTCCTTAAATAGAGGCGATATTTCTCTGTGAAGAATAGGATCCCAGAGGACCATATGGGCCGCCAACCCTCAAAATTAGATTTAGGTAGAAAAAATTACTTAATGGGGTGTTTTCTGTGCGAGCGAGTGAACGCTCTGATCCCGGTTTTTTTTTTCGAATCCTCCTTTATCCGTGCTCAGTCGTTGGTAAAATGATATACGGGGCCCGGGGAATAAGCTGATTAATATATGTTTGGAAGGATTTGTTTGAAATCTAAACTGCAAATAGCGAGATTTCATTAAAGTTTCATATATTTAGGGAGCATAATATTATACCTATGTGTACGTGGCAAAAAATAGAACAAACATTCTTTTAAGTACACTGCCTCAATGTAGTAGAGGTTTGCAATAGCTACTGCCGATCATTAAATCCCGAATTCGATCTTAGGTAGGTAGGTGACCTTCATAATTTTAATACTAGGAATAAAGACAAAATAGCTGTACCTAGCTTAAGATTATCTAAAACAAATAAAAAGACATTCTTAGGAAATAGTGTACGTTTCTATAATACGATAAAATCCCAAAAGAGATACCTGGGCTCTCAGAGGGTAAATTCAAAACCTATATAAAATCTACTTTACTAAAGAAGGCTTATTATAAAGTCAACCAGTACATAGAGGACAAAGATGCCTGGAAACTTCTGCATAGCCGCCTCGCGGCACCTTCAAAGAAAACGAATGTAACCAAACCAAATATTGTAAAACTATCGGTTGAAAATATTAAGCCCTACAAGTTTCTTGTGCGTTCTTCTTGTAGAGGTATCTTTCCGAACGCACGGTAGACTCAGTACTGTTTATCTTCATTGACGTGTAAAAGTGTCAGATTATGACCTATTTGAATAAATCTGTTGGAGTTTGAGTTTGGTAATGGATTAAATTTGAATGAATGATAAATTAGATTTCTAACTGAATCTTTTTATTGTTATTTTTTAGAACCTGTTGTCTTTACCTTACGTAATTACATGTAGTATTATTTATATCTTCAAAAATGTGGATACGTGTGAGCGAGAGGGCGAATTTGCGTTTCATCGCGCCTTAACTAGGTCCTCCAATTTAATATAATATATGCAGTCAAAGTTTAAAGTCACACCTACTTAGTCCCGGGTCTAAGCTTCGCATAATCAACTCCACATAGAGAGCGCAAATCCCAAACAACTACGAAAGGTTCAAGCCCTTCATTAGCATATCTCTGAAGCGTTTAACACGACGTGTATATTTACAAAACAACGCTCTTGTAAGCACGAGGACAATGGCTCACCCTCCCGGGCTATTGTTTCGTCCATGGCAGGTAAGTACTTCAATATGGGAGTAATCTATGCTTATAATGAGGTTTTACAGCGTGAATTGGCGAGTAGAGTATTGTTAGAGCTATTTAAATGTAGGTACGTGATAATTAAGCACTGTGACATCTAGCTTTGAAAGGTTAAAGGTGGCAGTTTATCAATTCAGGCACGCCATTTTACTTCGAAATGTATATGTTTGAACTCTATGATAGCATCACTCAAAGACTTGATTTTAAAGAATTTCGGAATTAAACAATGCTTTTGAAATTTTAAGTACATATAGAGAACAAAATCAATTTAATTATTATATCATTATTTTTTGCTAGTTAAGAAGCTACCGTTTTTTCACAAATAAAGCTCTACAAGAGAAAACGTGGTACGTACATGGTACTTGGTTTGGCTACATTTGTTTCAAAAGTGGTCGCTGATTAGCAAAGGTTTGCTAGTAAAGGCTTCTTTGTGTTCTTTTTATTGTGCACTTAATCATTTCGTCAATGAAGTAGCGGTAACATATGGACTCTACCGTGCTTCAGAAGGCACGTTGGTCCCAGCTTTCTTCAAGGATGTCCTTAGGTCCGTAAAATTACCTGGAAAAAAAATCTGTTACGACTGTCCACGTATCGAGGCGAATAGTAGAAACGGAACTAATTTAAAGAGTATGTGTTATTCAATAGCTTTTATTGTTGATAAATACAGTGACGCTCTCCTTATTTTTAACTCTTCTATCAAGCAACACAAACGAAAACTTATTTCCATCGTTGTAAAATCAGTCAAATAAAACCACCCAAAAGCAATAAACCCGAGGACACACGAGTTAGCGATGTCCTATGTGTAAACAAAAACAATTTAGCTGTCCTACATACGAGAATACAAATCCCAGTGTTTGGTACATTTCGATATATTCGTATTGGTTTCGCAGGTCAGCCGCGTTATTGCATTCGACCGTACAAAAACTAAATCTAAACTTGGAGATTGGTTACTGATAGAATTCGATGTAAAAGAGTCCAAATAGAACTACATACCTGCCTACTATACGTAAATACGTATTTCTCAGTCATAATAACAGTTACGGCTAGCATATTTTTGACCAATCACAAAGGAGATACCTAACCAAAGGTTCCGATAAAACCAACACGATAGTATTGAACTCTAACTTCTAACCAAAAGTTTTCGGACATGTATTTTGTCTTCCTGTAAAGCTGTAATTTTTGATTAATGCACAGAACTTCACTGGCGATATAGGAAGTAAGAATTTTGTTCCCAAAGCACCATCCACGATGATCATTCAACTAACAAACATTCTTATCTCAAACAGCTATTAAAACAATAAAACTCGTCCAAACAAGTTCCATCCTCCGAACTCGCGCTTACTTCTCCAATCTGGAGTAACACTTCAATAGCTAGTGAAATAAGATAAAGACTTGTAATGTTTGTCAAGAGTCTGTTGTCAGGGACAATGCTCTGATTTTTTTTGTGTATACAAACCCATATATGGATTCGTTTGGACCTTTTCAGGGATAGTTACCTCAGAAGGAGAAAATAAAACACTTAAGAAACAAGTGTTAATTAAAATAAATCAAAAATCTCCTCTTCCTCTCCCAACTCAATCATCAGACCCTTGTTATTGGACCCTGGACCTATCTGTTAAGTACGAATTTATTAAGACGATTTCATTGAACCCAAACACGATATAATTGGCTACTGGCCCATCTAAATCTTATGGTATGCCTTAACTGAAGATCAGCGTAACAAACTTGAGCGCCTTCAAAACTTCTGTATTCGGGTCATATTTGGACTTCGCAAATAAGACCACGTCTCTCCTTTCCGCGCTCAGCTCAAATGGCTCCCCATTCGCTTACGTCGGAACGCACGAATTCTCTCTTTACTGTACCTATCCTATTTAATACTCAATCACTGCATTTCTAATATACAGAGTAATACTAAATGGATTAAAATAATCTAATACTTACTCCCTTTTAATAAAAAATTTAAGCTGCTAAAGTAATCTCGCGACTTTTTCCGTGGTAATTTCGAAAATTGTTATCTTTCTTGTCTGCGTCGTAAAGACAAACAAAAAAACTACCTGCTCCAGGCAACATTTCATAACTCATTCACGCAGTTCATCCAAGACTTTTTAAGATTATACGTCACATCATCAGCCGGAAGACGTACAATACAGAATATAGGCCTCCCCATAGAACCCATAGAAGGGGATTTTGCCGTAATCACCGCTTGTTGTGCGGCTTGGTGATCGCAGTAGTTGGAATACTTGGTGCCGGAGGCAGCACTCTCCGAATATGTCCCTCTGCCGGGTCTCACAGCTTCCACGGTATGAAAAAGGGGTGGCCCGATTATACAGCCGGGAACCACACGGCTTATACGTGTAAGATTATACGCGATTATTGCATATTCAAAGGATAATAACATATAGTGATTGGAAAATACTAAGTCCTATTAATCATCACAGTCAAATCGACTCTTTAGTAAAGTGAACCTCCCAGTGATATTCAAATAGCCTGTTTGTAATAAATTTTAATCACAGATCGGTCAAGGCGGTTCGGTTCTCAGAGCTCAGGAACGTTGCGACATTTGAGCCCTATAAGGGCTTCAATTTAGTTAATAAACTCCATAATTCATAATGTTACCACTGCTAGATATAAGGTTTCTAGCTTTACTTATAGTCTTTGGAATCACACTACATATTATATTATATCCCAGTAATCCTTCTAATATTATAAATGCGAAAGTTTGTAAGGATGGACGGATGGACATGGATTTATGTTACTCTTTCACGGCAAAACTACTGAAGCAATTGGGCCTAAATTTGGTATGTAGGTAGCTTAGAGCTTGGAATAACACATAGGCTCAGAGTAAGGATACTACTAAAGCGATTCAACGTCATTGCACATAGGCAACTTTTTCCCGACCAGGAACAATATCTACGCGGGTAAACCGCAGGGCACAGCTAGTATATTACTCGTATGAAGGTGGATGGATGGATGGATGGATGTTTGCGCGCGGCCGATTGTATGTACTTAGTGACGGGGGTCTAGTTATAATATACTATACACATCTGTTTCAAAACAAGGAGCCGTTTATGTATTACTAAGAGGTGTAATCTACTCATCTAACTTCCTATTTTTGTGACAAGACGAGCAAATCAGGTGCCTGATGGTAAGCATCATAATTGCCCATATCAGACACAGTGCCACCCAGTGTTTTAAAATTCATCTGCGCGGCACTGTACTGCGCCTGTCACCCTGAGATATTAATAGTTGAAACTCTTCATGGCCAGCAATTTCGCTGGTTATTGCCTTTCAGTTTGGAACAGTAATGTTTCCACATTACTGCTTGGTGGATGAATAACTGACAGTTTTTTGTGAATGTCCCATATAATAGAAAGCGAGCCTAGTGCCATCACCGTGCACAGTTCCAGACTACAGGCTGTCATTTACAAAATTCTTAATCAAAAAATCCAATAACGCTTTGCCTGACTGGGAATCAAACCCGGGACCATGATCGGCAGTAACGCTTACGAAACACTACGCCATCGAGGCAGTGTACGCGTGTGTACACTGCATTTGTTATCATTAGTTTATGTACCTCCTCAGGTATACGTAATACCTGTATTCATTTATTACTTTGATTTACGGGAGGGCACGTTTCTCGATATTTTAATATCCACTTAGTACGATTGCAAAATTAGTTTTACAAAATATTATCCGAGTTAGTTTATTGTTAATTGAGCACCAACGTGTCTGTTCTACAATTATGTACAAGTTATTTTACCGTTTGATAAATACATTCGTTACTAAGATTTAGATGTATAGAGCTGAATCATAACCGCAATTAACTAAACATAGAGATAAGAATTTAACTGTAAGGTGCCTTTTCTCTGTATTATGTACTCTGAATCATAAATCTAGCGTTCAGAAACTATTAAAGTAAACCTTAATTATACCTTTAATATTCTACGATAAATGAGATATTATATATTAGAGTGGTTATATGCCAACATCACTGCAATAAAGTTATTAGGAATTTTCGGAATTTCTCTACGAGATAGAATCAGATATGAGGTGATCCGTAGACGAACGTAAGTTATCGACATAGCCCAGCGGATTAGTAAGTTGAAGTGGTAATGGGCAGGGCACATTGCACGTAGAACTGATTGCCGATAGAGCTGCAAAGTTCTCGAATGGAGACCACGGACCAGACGTTCACCCACAAGGTGGACAGACGATCTGATTAAGACGGCAGGAACACGCTAGAGGCGGGTCGCTTACAACCGGACTGGATGGAAATCTAAGGGGAGGCCTATTTTCAGCAGTGGACGTCCTATGGCTGAGATGATGATGATGATGAAAGTTATTAGGGACGCTGTCATAGGTTGAAAAAAAAATGGTGGGCCACGAAAGACTAAAACTATTTAGCGTGTTACATTACACAGGGCGCTTCGGTCAAATTAATAAAATATAACTTGGATCTTCTTCGGATAATCTTACTCGGACCGGAAGACCGGAAGCAAAATAATTCTTTCTCCTACTATATGGGAGTCCTGGGTACACCTCTCCCTACCCCTTCGGGAAAAAGGCGTGATTTTATGTTAAGTTAGTTAAGTATTAATGGTCACAATAAAGAGTATTTCTATTACATTCTACTTATAAATTCTATTCAAAATATAGAGCGGTAAACGTGTCTTTACCTCTTTATTATAAAATCTCATTGAATCTAAATGAAACATGGTCGTAATCCCTACCGTCCCTAGACAATAACCCACATCCCATATAATCTGCAATATATTAAAATACCCATTCGTCTTTCTATTCCTGTAATATGATCCCGATAGGTGAGAGTAAATCTCTATTAGTATATAATATGCTACGTAGAACCCAGCTCGCCTTAATCATAGTAAATGTGGTCCTTCGGTAACTAGGTTACGTGGGTTAGCCGGATATTATCTGAGGATAAAAAGATTTTTACTGGTTTTTACGGAGTTCGAAGATAAATCTCGTTAAGGCTGCCTACCCACTGTGCTGAGTGTCGTTGAGAATTGAGGATGTTTGATATAGATAGATACCAATCAAACAAATGTAACCAAAACAAATATTGTAAAACTCGCAGTTGAAAAATGTAACTCTGCAAGTTTCTTGTGCGTTCTTCTTGTATAGGTACGAGTATATTTCCGAACGCACGGTAGATTCATAAATGATATTATTTACTGACGTTATTAGAAGAGAATTAGCTGACAGTCTAGATACCTACTAAAATAAATAATAATATAAAAAAAACTTTAAAAAAGCCAGGCGTATATTCTCCTCAGTAAACCCTTTCATTTGATACCCATTTCATGAGCGTGCACAAAAAATACTTCGCCATTTTGAGCCGTCCGCCATATTGGAAATAGGATGAAGTCACTTGCTAACCACGCATTGTCATCAAAACTAAATGTGCATATGCAAAATTATATCTCGAATCTGTGGAGGGTGACTAATTTAAAATTCGGTTGCAGTATTTGACCCAAACATATCTATATATTACTTACAAACATCGTTGGGTAAATAAAAACTTGTAAAAAACTTATACCTATATAGGTACTTACAATTATCGGTCAATTATTTTATTAGAAGTCCCGGATTCGATCCCCAGGTCAGGCAAAGTGTAAAATATTGGATTTTTCCATTAGGAATTATCTCAATAACTGCCTGGAGTCTGCAACTGTGCCCGGTACATGGCAATAGGCTCGCCCCAATTACATGGGACCAATAAATTACTGGCGAAATGTGGGTGTATGTACTATGGGACTGAGTCCTGGCTACACCTCTGCCTACCCCGGGAAAAAAGGCGTGAATGTACATACATATATACAAACATACATTCACGCCTTTTTTCCCTTACAATTATTTTATTTTATTTAATGAAAGCTTCATAGTTATCAAGTAAGTAAAATTTTGAACTCCAAGAGCTAAAAGACCTAAGTCACCATCTATACTCTAGTATAGGCGATAAAATCGATGGCTTGATGACAAAATGTACTCTTCGAACATTTTCCATCTCGTCCGTAGCTATTTTCGTGCAGAATGTTGAGCTACGAGCGGACATTCATTGATTTATGTGAGAAACCAATTGAATATTCATCTGGGGACGCGGCGGCGCTCTTACGTGGTTAGACTTGTACGTAGTTAGGAAAGGGGGTCAGGGGTATCAACCATATAAAGCTGATAAAAGAAATATAGGTAAATATAGTTATCGCAAACCTTGCCTCGTGAGTGTTGGGGTTTTAAAACAGCTAACAACCACTAAATCCCTATTTCAGATACACAGGGTAGAGCAAGAAAGGTGGACACACCCTTCATTGTACAAATGCAGTAGATAAGTAGTTTACGTACACGTAGACGACCAGAAAGCGATAGGTATGTAAGAGTATCGAAAGCTATAGTATAGTTTAGTTTTAGTGCAAACATAACACTTAGGGTCAATGACCGTTTTTCTCTCAGCTTTGGAGCAACATACTGCTATCCATGGCTAACAACCTCATTTGTGAAATGAATTATTAATCATAATAAGTCTAGATTCTGTTAAGCTTCAGTTATGGCGGTCCAATCGCGCAATTATTATTATTCGGAAAATACAACTTCAAAGAAATATAGGTATATCATATAGGCATTATATTTGACATAATATTATGTATTTCTTTTGTCTGGTAGAAATCGCTTTAAGCGATAAGACCGCCACTTGTACTAGCTTAGGATTATTTTAAATGTTATTCCTGTACTGTTGTGTCCTAGTTTTGGTGTACAAAGTGTTTATCTATCTATCTATTTCCAGTTATATAGTAGAGCTTTAGGTATTCAGTGGTAATGGCAAATAGGCACCGTGTGTATTTAGCTCTTCTTGCGTTCTGCTTACGTTTCATTTCAATGGACCCCCTCAACCTAAGTCCTGACTACATCCACACCCAAGGCCTTGACCACCACCTCTCGTAGGTAGTACCTCTAGTTGATTATTTATTAACAGGGATAGTGGACTTTCTGCGTCTCTTGCCATTTTAGTTTTGAAATTGTTTATGTGGTTTTGTGTGTCATGTCCCAGGACTTGAAAAAGGTCGAGACTTCCGAAACACTAGTTCCACTGTTCTGGCATGAAGGTAGGTTACAAGTACTTGCCTAGGCGAAATCCAAACAGCATCGGATATGCATATGTTTTACCTATAGGAAAATAGGAACTCAATTCAAATACTATAGCCTCGTAAGGCCCAAAATAAATTTAGGTCAATAGTTTAGTAAAACTTAAAGGCTTTTAGTAAAACATTTCAAACGACTTTAACAAAACATGAACTAAATTCCATTTTGGCCATAGTTTTCAAAAGAGAGGCTCTTTGATGGCAAATTCAGCATAGAAACTTAGAGCATAAAAACCATTTGCTTAGAAATTGGTTCGATTATTTGACCAATTTTTTTGAGTCAGCTTTCATAACAAGCCCTAAGCTTGACACTTTTGCTCATAAAAGCCTCAAAATGAAATTGTACATAAAATTTGATCATAAGTGTTTAAATTAGGTATTTGTCGTCCAATTAGTCGTATCTGCGAAAGCCATAAAACTATATACCTATAAAAATAATCACAACTAAATAACATTAAAGCATTAATTAAGAATCTAGATAAGATACAGAAGTAGATACCTTATAATAAAATATTAGGAGTTTCTGGCTTGTTCGATAATTATTATTGGTTGTAGTCGAAGATAATATCAGATGGCATGCCTTCAGAATGTGCATTTAAATAATTTTAATTAAGAAACAGGCAATTAAGTGTTTGTTGGAATTCTAACGCAGTTACTCGTATGTCGGCGTGACTCCATACATTTATTAGAGCTCCGTACCTCAAAAGGAAAAAAGGAACCCTTATAGGATCACTTTGTTGTCCGTCTGCTTGTCTGTCTGTGTGTGTCCGTCTGTCAAAACACTTTGCAACGGGAACCCGTGGAGGTATCGAGTTGAAATTGATATCAACTACTCAGATCTACGGTCACTTGCGGCTGAAATAAAATCGTACTTCTAAGTTAATACAATCAAAAGTTATGGCCATTTTACTGCATATTTCCATAATCTGCGCAAAGAACTAATAGACGGTGCTGTATGTTCTTGGTATTTAGGTATGGAACCCTACACTACGCATACATACTATCCCTTAACAATTTATTTTTATTCATAATTTATTCCATTTTCAAAGTTACTAACTAACCACTGAACTATTATAGATGTACAATCTAATAATTAAAAATATTACAATGGTTTTAATTTTTAAAAAGAGATCGAGATTAACTCGAAGACAAATCAATATGAGCCATAACCAGATGGCCTTCTTTGTATCGTAACAGAATTTCGACCTTCAGACTTCATTATCAAGCTAACTTTGTTGAATTTAAAATACACCTATCTTCCAAAGTCAAAGACCAAGAAATCAACCGAAACCCGAAACCCCTAGTCGCCGTAGTCAAAAAGACATAAGTACGATAACTCAGAATTCCAATAAAATTCTTAAACAGATAAGTACATATTAACCGCGATCAAATACATCGTTAAATAGCCGACTACCTAGACCATTATCTTAACTATAAATATTGTAGATATCTCCGGAGGAAGAGACGAAGCGAATTTATGATCTAATTTTAGATTCTTTCGAGTGCCTTCAAAATTAAAGTAGATTTATAGTATCGGATGGTAGATTTACGAGCATGCTTGGTTGGTTTGGAATTATTACGACTCCGTATTTGAATAAGGTAGCTTTAACTATACTATTTCCATTTTTCATAATCTTATTCTACGGTATATCATATCTTTGTTTTTTTTTGTTTGCCTAAATAAAAATAAGGTTAAACTTGATGACAAAGTTTGAACGGTTGATATTTGCTTAAACGAGTAAACGAGTAAATATTTCGCAATACATGAAATTTTGAAGATTGTACACACACTACAATATACATTGGTAATTGGTATAACATCCGTTACTTATCATTTTTATTTGAATTTACCTAACTATACTTAACTACTTAAAACATGTTTTTGTAGACCGTACATACAAACTCTGTTTTGTAATAGATTTATTAGGTATCTACTTTGGGTGAACAACGGAATGCTCATTAACAAATAAAAAAGCCAAGAAAGGCTGCAGGATGAGCAAGGCCTTATTTGTATTCTGTGGCAAGGCACAGAAATGGGATGAGTGGGGATACTGAATAGTATGATACGTCATAGGATAAATATGGAACATCCCTTATTGTATAAGTATAGCCATATATAAGATGTTAATTAAAGTAGAGCAAAGCTTTATAAATCTAGAAATATATGATGATATGACAAAGAACAGATAAGAACTCAAGTTCAAAGCGATATCAAGCTTTAGTAAACCTATGAATAGTCCAATAAAACACTTAACAAGATCATAAGTACACCAGATTAGCCTACAGACGTTGGTGTGTTGACCGCGTTACTCACTCACAAGGTCGCGGTCTGAACGCACATCTTGTGTAGCCAATGGGAGAGTAGCTTTCCTTGTGTGCGTTAGTATTTCACGTGTGGGTGTCCAAGTTGGCGCCACGGGGCAATTTCAAACAGTAGTTGAACTCGATGCATGAGTGACCCACTTTAGATATTCAATAGATATATTTCTAACTTTTAATGATCTTTTTAGTTGGAGATCCGAATGCAACTTTTTATGCTTTTTATTATTTCACTAACTTCGAGATAAAAGTTTAAATATAAATCGGAGCGAATAACGAGTACCTATTAGTAAATAGATCAAATCGTACCAATTAGTAATAATTCATTTATTTTAGGGAATATATCTTAAAATCACCCTGATCCAGATATACATATAACACTTATTGCTATAGCTTAGGTTAGTTTTGTTTGATTCGGCCGCCCTAAAGCACCGGAAAATTTAGCAGTTTACACGTGGGAATATTGAGATAAAAAGAACCATATGTGTTATTCCAGTGTCTAAACTATCTAAATACCAAATTTCAACCCAAACGGTTCAGTAGTTTTGGCGTGAAAGAGTAACAAACATACTTCATTCATCCCCACAAACTTTCGCATTTACAATATTAGAAGGATAGGATTACTTAGGTACTTATAATATATTCTTGCCTCAAAGTGACCTCTGATCAGATGATATCGACTTTACGAGCCATTTGGAGGCTGCAAACATTATGTTTCCATTTATATTTGTCAAACAACCTTAGACCCAAAATTGGAAATAAAATAAAAAGAACTCGATCTATTAGTTGTGTGACCGGTTGGATCATTATCGAGTTTATATACTTTAGAATATTTTATTTTATTTAACATCTGGACATTTTAATGCCCAGAATAATGATAAAAATGACACTAAATTCATTTTTGTATCTAAATAAAAGCATATTAAAAGCCGGCGGCTATTTTAGCATATAGATGTGGATTATATTATAAAATCATCTTTTTGTTTGATTTTTATATCATTTATCAAACACTTTCCAAATACGTTTCAAGTAAGTATACTTATGAGCTTTAAGCTTTGCGTTAATTTCTTTGCTCATTTTCAAATACGCGTCTTTATAGGATTAGACAGATAGCAGTACCAATACCAGTCTATAGATCTAACTGCAAGTCTACATCTCAATTTTAAGTAATAGGACAAAGCTTTCCCGAGTTAAAGGGATGTTATTGTCCCTGCCAACAACGTTTCGAACAATAGAAATATGACTTGATGTAATAACTAAGGCAGCGAGACATTTAACTTATGGAGAGAGCAGTGAGATATAATATGCTCAGGATCTCTTTTAAATTCCGGAACAAAGGAATCCGCTTGCGCTTTGACTCTTAATAAATAAAATAGTCAAAGCGCGAAATTGGAAGGTTGAAGTGGCAATAAACAGCTACTACTACATCCCTCGCTAGACTCAGGACCGATAGCAGTTAAAAAATAAAGGTTCTCGAGTGAAGACGGATCGGACGACATGGCGTACAGACCGAACGAGACTTTAGCCTGAGTCGCAGATTTACGCTGGATGCAAACATTAGGCGTTCTAATGAGGTTTATGTTTAGCTGTGGACATCTGCAGGGGGATGATGATGACATGGAAATTCTGAGCAGCGTTCGTAACAGAAAACGTCATCTCACTGACCTTTTCTCATACACACTGAGTAATAATGAGAGGAATGTTAAACAAGTGTTGTGAGTTGTGTAAAAGATAGCAGTGTGAATGAATACTGACATGACTTCATTGATAGAAGCATCCGCATATATCTTTATTGCGCTTGAAACACCGCTGACTAATGTACGAATAGATGAATTGTGCTAAAATTAGGTTTTACGTAGTTACGTGACATCATTTATGTTGATAAGACAAATGCTATTTCGTAGACGGGTCATCTCTGTGCATTTAGTTTAGTTTTAAAACCTAAACACATATGTAGTACTAGCATTATACTAATTTTAAATTGATCAAAAATCCCAATAAATGGAGCGCGGTTGAGATTTAGAGATATATGGATTGAACAAATCTCTCAAAATCTCCATCGCTCTCCAAATATAGCACAAAGCAAATGACACAATGATACACACAATGTACTCTTGTGAGGAAAAGGAGCACAGCAGGCCTGATGATTTCCCCGTTTTTTTCTCTTTCGCACCCGAAAATCTGATATGATGCTGTCTCGTTCGAACCCCCTGGGACTTAATTTCCCTCGGTCACTATGCCAGCTGGGCTGGTGTTAAGCGAGTAATTAAACCTGAAACATCAACTAAAACTTCAAATGCTTCAAATGATCCACTTCTATTCCTATGATACTACTTAATGAATTCATAAAATTATTTCGTTATATAGCCCTCGAACAAAAAGGGTAATATTAATTTCGGTACATAACAGAATTCCTATGCGTCAAATAGCTCTATATTGTCCTAAATTGGTCGCATACTTGCGTCATTGGGACATAAAAATCGTCTCGCGATTCAGAATGGGCATGAGTGGTGCTCCATGTCACGTCACATCATACCATTGATAAGAACACGTTAATTGGCTCTCTAAATGCCTTGGTGTCATTGTTTTCGAATGGTCTTGATGGTAATTGACACGGATGAATAATGACGTTGATTACAGCAGCATTTTTCGAGTGGAGATTTCACAACTTGACTGTTGTGTTTACTTTTAATTTGTCATTAGGGTTTATAATAATATCACTGGATTTCGTCATTACTTTAGTTTGCAGTGGTAATGAGCTGATCACACTATATGCCGTAGAACTGAGAACTGTCAATATATGGGTTTTAGAAACTGGGTTATGCCAATTAACAATTTTGCTCTTCAAAAGGAGAGTCTTTGAAAGTTCGGCAACATACTGGCAATACCCCTGTTGTATCCATAGGCGGCGGTAACCGCTCACCATTAGGCACACCGTCTGCTTGTTTGCCACCCATGGTATAAAAAAACCGTTGGTATCAACTTCTGACTTCTGAATAGGTATACACGAAAGAAATGCCGATCAAGTAAACGTCTTTGGGAAAACGCAAACAACACGGTTGGCCAAGCACCGATCCCAGAAGAAGGAGCTTTCATAATAATCCTGCTTAAATCGAATTCCACAAAATCAACTCAACCATTGTAAATTTTACAACTTCGTCGAAACAAAATCCTGTTTTCCTTATGATATTTTATATTCAAACTATTCGAAACTTACTGTTTTAAATACATTTATGTGTGTATAGTGTATAGTTATTTATCGGGACGAACTTTGTCCGTCTGGGGACTTGTGGTTTATCGATATGCTAATAGATATATACCTACTCTTATAGGTTTTAAGGAGACCGTTAACACGGGCTTTGTATTATGCTAATAAAACTTGTATAAAATGTGGTTTGCGGTCATTGTACCTATCACCACACGTTATGCCTATTTTATTGCTCTATATTTTTATTAAACAATACCTATGAATTATAGGCTTAGTAGTTAAACCACAGAATCTGGAACCCTTAGACCGCTTTCATATATTTCTATTTTAGGTTTACCCTTTCTAGACAAAGAAATAATTTTCTTACACACAAAATCATACGTTTAGTAGGTAAGTTGGTAATTTTATTTATTCTGTGTTTTAACTACTGTTAACAGTGGTATATGACTTCGAGTACGGGCAACAGCGTCCTCTGCTCAAAACAAGGCCTATGCCCAGTAGTGGACTTCCTACGACTAAGATGAATAGGTAAGTGATGCATTCAAGGAAAATATTTCGGATGTTTTACTTCCTTTAACTCGTTTAATGAAAAACTTGATCTTCTTCAACTCGTCAGTAACAACCTTTATTCCCAGCGGCTTGACAACAATCAATACAAAGCACTTTGTTCGCGTCTACAAATTGTTCGCGTCTACAATTACAAAAAACCTCATAACCCACCGGCACGGCAGAGAAACGCAGACTGCCGTCCAATTACCGACCGTTTTATATTGGTAACGCCATTTTGATTGCCGCCATCTTTATTACTAGGGCTGGCCTACATGACCTAAGTGCCCTAAGATAATAAACTATCTATTGTTAACAAACCTAAATTTTAATGCGAAAGTTTCTTGGTATGTGTGTGTTTGTTACGTCTTCACGCTAAAATTACTGAACCAATGGCTGAAACTTGGTATGTAGAAGCTTAGACCCTGGAATAACTCAAAGGTCAGTTTTCAGCGGGCGAAGCCGCTGGACACATAGTATCATATAATGAACTGATCATAGGTGTCATATACCTAATATGTGTTAAGTATATTGAATTTACAGTCTATCTACGGATTGCATGCAATTTCCTATGAAACACCACTGATATTCTCCATGGACCCCCCTAAAATTATCACTTGGACATTGAGATCGATTATTTGAGAACTTATATAATGTTACTAAATCGAGCCGCAGTACTCCACTAAATTATTGAAATTGTGAATAAGACCCAACATGGTGAACATGACTGATAACCCTTATCAGTTATCAGATCCAGAGAATGGGCACCACAGCGTCCACTGCGTAAAACCATTGCACTGAGCTCATTATTTTGCCACCCCCAATTATAGGAGAGAAAGTCTATGTCAAGCAAAAGACTTCCAACGGCTGAAATGATGTTGATAAGATCTTAACACATTTTAGACAATAAATAAATAATAAATCCACTATCTCTGTAGGTCTATCTAATAATCTCGTGACAGCCCTACCGTCCAACAAAAAGCAACAAAAGATCAAACGTATAATAAGCAATAGCCGAAAATCGGTCATGGAGTGTTCGCCTTAACTCCGAGGCTCCGAGTAACGGTCGAGGTGAAACCTTAACTGTTGTGAACGATGATTTACGTGGTATTGGCTGTTTACTTGTAGCTACTTGTGAATATATTGGTGGAGATACGTTTTCGAACATAGGAAGCCCATTAAATAAACATAATAAAAGCATTCGGGGCTCGGGACAAACTTTAAGTCATAATACGAGCCTAGCGTCTTGGCGACGGATAGGTAGAAGTGTACCCAGTTACCCAGAACACAGTACCATAATAGGTATACATATTCTTCAGTTGTTTTTAGTTTTTATTCATTATGTAAGGGGGCGAGCCTATTGCCATTAACCGGGTATACAGCCCGTGGGAGCCGTGAGACCCAGCAGAGGGATATGTTCGGTGAGTGGACAGCAGCGCTCTCCGAACACCCAGTATTTCAACTACTACGATCACGTAGCCGCACAAGCGTGGTGATTACGATAAAATCCCCCCATATGAATAGTTTATGGCGTTCTATGTGGGAGGCCTATGTTCAGCAGTGGACATGTTCCGGCTGAAGATAATGATAATGAGTATAAATTCAGACTCCAGGCTGTGATTGAAAAAAATCCTAATGGATGAATTCAATAACACTGCCAGATCTGGGACACGATCGGTAGTATCAATTGCAAACTAATGCTTCAATAGTCAAGTCGAGGGAGTGTGTGGTAATAGACTACCGTTACCTTAGAGTTTAAACTGCAATAACAATTTTACAGCATTTTACATTAGCCATAGACGTCATTAATGAGCATAACATAGACATCGCAAATCGCAATGTTTTGAAAGCATTCACGTTAATTGAAAGTGGAGCACACGCTAGTTAGCCTCATTCTGAATTAGCTTAACTAATATTACGAAATACGGTGAAACTGTACACGTACGTATTGTTGCATATTATTATACGCGGTAACAAGCGCATTGTGCGTTAGATTCCGTGACATTATGAAACTATAGGTAAAAGGTAGCTAAATAGAAACATCAACAACACTGACATATATAAAAATATGTGTTATAAGTATGTTTATTGCACACTAGCTGTGTCCCGCGGTTTCACTTGCGTAGACATCGTTCTCGTGGGAAAATCAGGAAAAAAGTACCTAATGTGTTATTCCAGGGTCTAAGCTACCTGCATACCAAATTTCAGCATAATCTGTTTAGTAGTTTTGGCGTGAAAGAGTAACAAACATCCATTCATCCATTAAGCTAACCAAAACCGCGCTAGATGGCGCTGGAGGTGAGTTAGAACTCGCAAGCGTTGTGTTCACGAGTTCTCACAAGTTTTTTACATTGTACTGAAATTTGAGATTTGTAATATTATGTAGGAAGTAGGATAGTAAGAAGTAGGATATTATCCTTCATTTTCAATCCGGCTTAAAATCCGGAGTCCCTGGGTTCAAATCTCACATGTAGAGTATTTCTGGCACGTTGAACCAGGCTGTTTCCCATAAGATATTAAGTCAGAGACCTTGTAGGAATTTGGGCGAAATCTTTCATTACAATCGTAAAAAAGAGTAGATACATAAAAGAAATATGTTATTGTATCTGAAAATGTAATAGAACATTTGAGACATCGGCCTTTATTAGGGTAACACACACGTCATGCACAAGACGGGTCGGGAGTCAGATACGAGGAAACTTGCCTGACCCGCGTACACTGTCCGTTGTCTTATTTAAGACAACTTTTGTATTTACAAATACGAGGAATACAACCTAACCCGTCCCGCGCACAATCCGCGCCTGTGATGATGTGTGAATCAACCTAAACACATCACGATAATACGAGTACTTTAAAAAATACGCTATTTGATGACCATTTATTAGTTAATGAGATAATTAATGTAGATAATTATACTGTTAATGAACTTAATAAAGAGGATGCCCAAGTTCGAGCGAAGTGAAGGTGAAAAAGTCGAAAAGCAGACCCTAGCTATAGCCAGAATAGCAAAGAAAAATAATGAGATAGTTAAGGAGATTAGACCGAATCAGAAATAAAGGGATAATCACAAGAGATCCGTAGATAAACGAATGTTACCGACACAGCCTAGCGGATTAGCAAGTTGAAGTGGCAATGGGCAGGGCAGATAGCACGTAGAGCTGATGGCCGATGGGGCTGTAAGGTTCTCGAATGAAGACCATGGACCAACAATCGCACGGTAGTTCACCTACAACGTGGACAGACGCTGGATACAAGCCGCTTACAACCAGACTAGATGGAAATCTATGGGGGAGGCCTATGTTCAGCAATGGATGTTCTACGGTGAAATACACTTTACTATCAACATAACCAAAGAAAGTACGTAACTAGCGAGTAATAGTTACAAAAACAAGATGTATCGTAAAGATCGCCTTTGAGATATGACATGAAAGCGAGGACCAATTACCGAGGTCGTTAGCGATGCTAGCTTTAATTGCAGCTTTAACTTAAAAATACACTTGCCAGCAAGATTTAAGAGCACAGTTAAAATGGCTAAGAATTAGCCAATAGGTACGTAAAAGACGGATAGCTAGAGAATATTCTGCATCAAGGAAAAAATGTAACCAAACCGTAAAAAAGGTCTTTAAAAATTTTCGACGGCAGAAAAATAGACAAAAATAGAGACGCGAATCTTGTTATTAGTTGGGTCTATAAAGTTCTCGAATGGAGACCATGGATTGGCAAGCGCAGCTTAATACAAAGCCACATGGTGGACAGACGATCTAATATAGACCAAAGGAATACGCTGGATGCAAGCTTACAAACCGACTTTACATGTCCAGGCGTGGACGTCCTACTCTACAGCTGAAATTATGTAGATTATGAATCTTGGTTTTAGTGGTAGTCCCTGATATATCTGAATGTCCCGGATAATATTCGTAACAAATGAATAGAGAACATCTCCCATGAGCCTTACTACCAAGTGTTTTTATCTATATCTATACTAATATTATAAAGAGAGAAACTTTGTTTTTTTGTTTTTTTGTTTTTTTGTTTTTTTGTTTGTAACGAATAGGCTCCGAAACTACTGGACCGATTTTAAAAATTCTTTCACTTATGGATAGCTTAATTCAGTGTGAGTGCCATAGGCTATATGAGATTTTGAAAAAAAATGGGGATCCGTAAGAAAACTGCAATATTGTGAACCAAGGTGTTACATAATATAATTACCATATTCATAAATTTGCGTGCGCTGTGAAATGCATTGATGGTAGAATAATATAATGTACTAGGGGTTTGTAGTACTTATCAATACCTACAAAACAGTATACATAGATTATATCCATCTTTTTTGGTTTAGTCACAATAATCGAAAAAGTGATTATTTTCATGCGGTGTGAAAACTATTGGTGGTAGAGTAAAGTAATGTACTAGGGGTTTGTAGTACTTATCAATACCTACAAAACAGTATACATAGATTATATCCATCTTTTTTGGTTTAGTCACAATAATCGAAAAAGTGATTATTTTTCATGCGGTGTGAAAACTATTGGTGGTAGAGTAAAGTAATGTACTAGGGGTTTGTAGTACTTATCAATACCTACAAAACAGTATACATAGATTATATCCATCTTTTTTGGTTTAGTCACAATAATCGAAAAAGTGATTATTTTTCATGCGGTGTGAAATCTATTGGTGGTAGAGTAAAGTAATGTACTAGGGGTTTGTAGTACTTATCAATACCTACAAAACAGTATACATAGATTATATCCATCTTTTTTGGTTTAGTCACAATAATCGAAAAAGTGATTATTTTTCATGCGGTGTGAAAACTATTGGTGGTAGAGTAAAGTAATGTACTAGGGGTTTGTAGTACTTATCAATACCTACAAAACAGTATACATAGATTATATCCATCTTTTTTGGTTTAGTCACAATATTCGAAAAAGTGATTATTTTTCATGCGGTGTGAAAACTATTGGTGGTAGAGTAAAGTAATGTACTAGGGGTTTGTAGTACTTATCAATACCTACAAAACAGTATACATAGATTATATCCATCTTTTTTGGTTTAGTCACAATAATCGAAAAAGTGATTATTTTTCATGCGGTGTGAAAACTATTGGTGGTAGAGTAAAGTAATGTACTAGGGGTTTGTAGTACTTATCAATACCTACAAAACAGTATACATAGATTATATCCATCTATTTTGGTTTAGTCACAATAATTGAAGCAGTGATTATTTTTCATGCGGTGTGAAAACTATTGGTGGTAGAGTAAAATAATGTACTAGGGGTTTGTAGTACTTATTAATACCTACAAAACAGTATACATAGATTATATCCATCTTTTTTGGTTTAGTCACAATAATCGAAGCAGTGATTATTTTTCATGCGGTGTGAAAACTATCGGTGGTAGATTAAAGTAATGTACTAGGGGATTGTATTAATGATCAATACCTACAAAACAGTATACATAGATTATATCCATCTTTTTTGGTTTAGTCACAATAATCGAAAAAGTGATTATTTTTCATGCGGTGTGAAAACTATTGGTGGTAGAGTAAAGTAATGTACTAGGGGTTTGTAGTACTTATCAATACCTACAAAACAGTATACATAGATTATATCCATCTTTTTTGGTTTAGTCACAATAATCGAAAAAGTGATTATTTTTCATGTGGTGTGAAAAGTATTGGTGGTAGAATAAAGTAATGTACTAGGGGTTTGTAGTACTCATCAATATCTTCAAAATAGCCCACGATAAATTATAACATGTGTTAAGGTTTGGTCATTGTTACAGAAATAGTCATTAATTTGCGTGCGCTGCGTAAACCATTAGGGTTATATTTATTAAAATACAATGTATCACGAATTTACTCCTGTTAAACGTCTACTATACCTACTTCTGCTACCCGTGCGAAGCCGGGGCGGGTCGCTAGTCATTGATATAAATAAAGAAAAAGGGAGATGAGGTACTGGCTTCACGAATTTGGCAAGCTCAAATAAGGTCACATTAGGTCCACGTACGTCAGTAATGTAAGGTCGTACGAGCGAATAATATTGTTGTCTCGGTCGCACTGCGGTATTAGGTATAGGTACGTCTTTCTATCTATCTTTGTTGTTCATTATAATAATATGTCACTGTGCAAACTTCACACTGAGCAATATGCACGTGCCATTTGTTGAGTAAGCGCTGGGAGAACGTATCCTATCTCCCCTTTTCTTTATATCAATGGCTTTAATGCCTATTGGAGTTAAACGTATTTTGACTTTGTTTACTTTGGTCTAGGCAAGTAACCGTGCGTAACAACTGGATAATATCTTCCTCGTTTAAAGTTTTGTGCCAAAGACTGTTGCCGATAGCTGTACCGTTTGTGAACATTAAAGGCGCTACAGTTAGCCAACTATTTATGATCGTCTTATTTTCTTGATACTTGCGACTTTCATACAACTTTTGGCTTGCTTAAGAATTTAAATTTGTTTTTGTAGAATAAAACTGCACTTATTATTTACTATCGGAACTTAGCCGCTTCGACCATTGCTGATCTATTGTGGCAGTCCTATGGATTATATAATTCACTGCCCAAGCCCGCTGAATCTAGAAATTTCCAGACTTTCATGGGGAGTGATGTGTTGTATCTTCTCGGGGCGCATTATGTGTCGTCCCAAGTGGATACTTAGTTTGAACATGAGCGGCCCGCATTCGCAGAGGACGTGCATAGCCGTTTCCTCTTCTTCGAGGTAGAATCTGCACTCGGCTTCCTGGCCTAGACCCATATTTATATGTTTGTTTAGCTTGCAGTGGTCGGTAAGAAAACTGCACTTACTATTTATTATTATTATTTATTTACATACATACAGTCACGCCTTGTTCCCGTTGGGGTAGGCAGGGACTCTTTCTCTCCACTTGCTATGATATTGCTATACATACGACTTTCGCTTCTTCCACTTTCATGAAATTCTTCAAGCCCGGCGGTTGAAGGTACTTTTGACCTGACCTTTCCTTAAGACAACACCTAGGTACACCAAGGTAGACCCCGCTTGACCATTCACACTCGCCTTATAAATTTACTATTTTTTTTTATTCTATATTATATTGCATGAAAGAAAAAACCACGTATGTTTTTCGTTTACAGCCGTAGATACAGCATGTTCTATTTAACAGCGCTACAACCAAAGCTGTAAAAGCGGCAATAAAACTTAAACAGGTTTCAAACGAAACCGTATTGTGAATTGAAAATAACAACACCCTATTTTCCGGCGCATATTTCACACCCTAAAATTACGCGATTTATAGAGCGCATAAAGCCACAGCTAAAATGAAAATGTAAAAGTGAATTTGTGTTTAAATGACGTGTATGGCAACACAAAGGTCTTGCCAACCGGAGCGTGGCCGACACACCAACACACAATGCCATTGTATTGTATATACTGCAGGAGTACATATAAACTTATCTGTCAGGTTTCCAAAAGTTTCAACAAAAACCGCAAATAATTCAATCACGTGTAAGGCTTAGAACATAGTTCAGGAAGTATCGAGCGCTACTGCTAGCGTTTCATCGCGTATGATCAAATTTACAATCGGTCAAATTCATGAAAATCTCAATTTGTTAGAATTTAATGTAATATATGTCAATAGTACTTTTTTTTGCTGGTTTTCGCAGGTGAGGTAAAGTCATACATACATACATACATACATACATACATACATACATGCATACATACATACATTCAAGCCTTTTTTACCGAAGGGGTAGGCAGAGGTGTACCAAGGACTCAGTCCCATAGTAGATACACTCACATTTCGCCAGTATGTTATTAGTCCCATGTAATAGGGGGTGAGCCTATTGCCATGTACCGGGCACAGTTCCAAACTCCAGGTAATTATTGAGATAATTCCTAATGGAAAAATCCAATATTTATTAACACTTTGCCTGACCTGGAGATCGAACCCGGGACCTCTTGATTGGCAGTCGAGCATGCGCCCTCTACGCCACCGAGGCAGTCATACAGCACTCATATACATAGCCAATGCAGAAAACAAGGCGTCAATGCAATAAGTGAAAGCTGCACATACATGAAAAGCGAGGAACAATGAACAACAGGAGGCGAATTCTTTACAAAAGTCGATCCAAATACTTTAAGGTACGAGCTAAAGATACCTACTCCAATGAAGTTCGCTATAGTACGTTGAACGCTGACATTAAGTATAAGAGGCTCCTGTACCCAGATCTAGACCTAAAGTACAGCTAGACTGTAGTGGTTTATTGTACGGAACCCAAATTAACTTTGTCTAAAAAAACAGTTGGAATTAGGTACTTCTCATAATATCATATGCCAGCGAGTCAGACACAGAAACTATAGTTAAATGTACAAGCAGCAGTCTTATCGAGAAGAAATTGCTTATTAGCAATTTCTTCCAGACAGCAGATGGATGGAGAGGATACAGAAGAAGACGGCTTCATTTATTTACTTATTCCTTCCATTTTAATTTATTTGTTTATTATATTTTCTATTATGGATGAACCCGAAACCGATAAACTAGCAACGATCAACAATACTCCAAAAATGCCCATCTACACATTGGCACTTAAATACACGGCAAGAATGAAACTATCTAGAGCTTTGAGGCGAATTACTAAGAAAGATTCGAAAAGATTGATTGAAATCAAGAAAACTTTTCAAAGAGGAGATAGGAACAATCTCAGTATGAAAAGTTTGAAGAACTGTGGAGTACAGAGTTTGACGGCTACAGGAAAATTTTAGTTTAAAAACTCTGACTAACATTTGCCTAGACTATTACTGGGTACTCGTGAGTAAAAAGGTCTTGATGAAACTACTCTTGGTAATTTTAACCCATATTTTTAACTTTCGCATTAACTGAACCGACCCTCCGTGGGGTTACAGGCTTTAGAAAAGTATACCCCATCCTCTCTATCTCTACCCGTGGTTGCCGTAAGAGTCGGCTAAGGGTTGTCAGATCTAGAGCATGGGCAGCAGCGTCCTCTGCTTAAAAACCAAGGAACTGCGGTCACTAACTCGCCTGCCTGCCGTCATTGAGAAAATTTCTGATGTAAAAATCCATTAACAATTTGCCTGACCTCGGGAACTACCCTGGGCTTGCGAACCACTACGCTACTGAGGTAGTCCTAATAACATCTATTATAAATAACATCTTCAGGACAAATTGCATCATCTAACACATAAAAAGTTAAAGACAGGACCCTGATCAGTACTCAGCAAAAACAATACCACCCATATTCGTCTTAAGGACCGTTCATGGCTCTATATAGAACAGACAGGTGTCAATCTTGTAGTGCAACATTTTTGCTAAGGACTGCAGTAAAAAAAGTTGAGCCGTTTTGTATCCCGTAGGCTTAGGAACTTAAACTGTTGCCGTAGGTAACAGTACCTCTGATATGCAAGAATTTTCTTTATAATAACAAATAAGAGTTAAGCATATAAGAGATTTCTGTAATCTCAACGTAATAGAAACCCTTTTGGGTCTGACAGTCTCATAGATACATTGACTATTCATAATTTATACTACCTACTACTGGATCGATGTTTACTCTTTCACGCCAAACCTACTGAACCGAATAGGCTGAAAGGTATGTAGATATTTCAGACCATAGAATAGCGAATAATGAATATGGAACTAGTAATGTCTAAATTACAAAAATGTGCTGGATGTAAGGGAATATAGAATATTGTAATGAAGTCAAATATAAGACTACGGCGTTACTTACAGATATTTTATTCAAATTTAACGTAACTATTATTTTTAGATTTGAAATAATTACATTTCGAATTACGTATGCTTAAGATTATTATTATAATCGACGTTTTATCAATATGGTAATAAGCCTTTTATAAATTTCGCAGCTATTTCAAAACATCTCTGTTGAATCTTTTATTTTTTTTTATGTTAGTGAGTGACAAGACGAGCAAATCAGGTGCCTGATGGTAAGCATCATGATTGCCCATATCAGACACAGTGCCACCCAGTGTTTTAAAATTCAAAATTCTGCGCGGCACTGCACTGCGCCTGTCACCCTGAGATATGAGTTGTTGAATCTCATCATGCCCAGTAATTTCGCTGGTAACATTGCCCTTCATACCGGAACACAGCAATGTTTGCACATTACTGCTTGGCGGATGAATAACTGGCAAAGGTGTGGTACTTCCCCAGGCGGCCCCCTGCAAAAGAGGCCTACCACTACAAAAATCATGAATGTTTACAAACATTAAGATAAACTAGGAAATACCATAGGTATCAATTGTGGCCACTTCATCATTTACCACGGAAAGGTATCGAACAAAGTAACGTTTTAGGTACGGACATAAAATAGGCATTACGACTCCACCTAGTTTTGCTAAACCACTGGATATCAGGCGATCACGCACATCAAACCCGTAATAAAATTCGATACCATCACGAGTAATAACAAACCCATACTTAATTCAGGTTTTCCCCATACAACACATCATTTGCTCGATGAAAATATAACTGGAGGTATTTAATTTTTATTTGGACTGACAATGAGCGCTTGGGCATTGTTTATTCATGGTAGTGACAGAGATCGAGCTATTGATATGAAAAATTAAAACGCAGTTGTCATGCTATCCTTTATTACTACCGCCAGTATATTAATTATTGAGTTTGTTTTTATGATTTTTAATGAAACCTATGGATTTTATTATCTGAAATTAATGATATTATATGATATTTTTAGCTATATAGGTATTATTATTATTGACTCACTGGTATTGTACCTATATTATGTATAATATGTAAGGTATTTGTAGTATTTCATCTATTATTATTATTATTTATTTTTATTAAATAAATTATGTATTAGTTTTGTAGAGATATTTATATACTTATTATATTTTTGGTATGGATTTTAAATTAATTTGTTTGACAAACAATAAAGAGTTTTCCATTCTATTCTATTCTAAGAATTAATGAATGGTTCATTCTAGTTAAATGGTTAGGCTTTATAATGGCGAAAACAAAAATCAAGGGGTTTTCTTTATGATTTTATTGTAAATTTTAACATGTAGACTGCCTCGTTGGTGAAGTGGGCGCAAGCTCGACTGCCGATCATAAGTACTCGGGTTCGATCCTCAGATCAGGCAGTGTTAGGCATTTCTCTATGATAGCTTGGAGACTGGAACCGGTAGATGGCAATAGGCTCGCCCCCTATTACTTGGGACCTATAACATGCTGGTACTGAGTATGAATGAATGGTACTGAGTCCTGAGTATGTTAATCATAAAAATCTATGTGATTTAGACATAATGACTGACGCACAGCCTACATTGTAAAACATGGACATTAGATATTAAGATGTGTGCACTGCAAGGTTGAGTTTAAATCCAAACTTTTCACTGGCACGGCTCCGTGTTTCAAATGACACTTTAAACTGTAGGACCCGGCTGTTTCCTATAAGAAATGTAGGTTAGACGTTAGGGCATGTCGGATGCCTTGTTGGAAACTTGGCGCCCTGAAACCCGACAATATGGCTGGTCCACATAACGCATATGAATCGAACAATGTAATTAAGGAAACCTGTTCTGTTAGAGTATAAATTCAATTTATTATTTTGAAATAGGTGCACTGTGCAAGGGAAGTAGGAATTTCAAACCTCAAAATATAAATAGAACAGAAAGACGCCTCACAATAGTGGTGTTAATAGTAAACACATGCTAAACGATTCGTAGATGTCCATAACCCACTTCCCACAACAATTTGTCACCCCGACGTACAATAACTGTTTGTACGTTAAATGCAAGTTGTAGACAAGTTAATAATAACAACAAATAAAATGGTCAATCACAATGTTTTCTGTTACATTGTTTAACTAATCGACCGTCAACCTATAGTTTTTTATTAATTAGTTATAAGTTAGTCTACAGTTGAAGTCTTCTTGAAGTTGATGAGAGCAGCAATAATTTTTATTAAACTCACTTACCTAAAACTTTTGTATAATACTCGTATTGCGACTGGGGACACACACCCGTGGGTTTTTATGTGTTCATTATTGAAATAGTTTTAATCCAGATTTCTATATCCATATTGTTATTAATTATTATCTATAAGTACCTAAATAACTAAGAAAATTTATAAACTAATAATAATCAAAAAAAGAAAAAAAAAAACTAAGTAGGTGATTGGTGTGTGGTAGGCCTGCCATGTTCGATGTAATGGTCTGCGGTCCCACACTCAAATTTAACTCAAATTTATTGCAAAATAATATCTATTTCCTTCGCTATCCTCTTCATGCAGGGTCCTCATGGGTCTAGAGCTCTAGAGAGGGTCTAGAGCTTTGTCTTGTTTATGGAAAACACAGCTGCCTCTTCTAGTTCTTGTTATGGTCATTGGACAATTACTTTCGCGATAATTCATTAGTAAGTAGGACATCGACAGCTATGTATTCCTTGTAAATACGTAATATTATGTGAGAAGTCAGTTTGTTTTCCTTGAAAGAAGTTGTGCTGTGAAATTCTACAAAATGTTACTCATTGTTTTTGCTGTTTTATTGTCTTCTAAAGACTAAATGTATCTACTGACGTCTACTCTCGAAAATATTTTCCTATTTTTTATATTAATTGGATTTATGAATGAATGAATGAATGAATGAATGAATGATAACGCTTTATTGGTACCACAATAATACAGAAAATGACAAAAAGAAAACTTAAAACTAGAAATAGTAACTGGCGGCCTTATCGCTCAGAGCGATCTCTTCCAGACAAGCATACAGGGAAAGGATTTATGTGGTGTATTGATGGTGTGCCACTATGGGCATGCGGTTAAAGTTTAATTACTATCTAGTAACTCTACGGTAGCTCAACTGGTAGTGTACTATGCCAAACGGATTGGCGCGGAAGGTGTGTGTTCAAGTCCCGCTCGTGAGTTAAATGTCTTCCAATATTCTTATTGTATTTCAAGCTTATAGACAGCTTATAGTCAAAAGAAATATAAAATATTAAGTATAATTTGTTGGCCTTGGCGTAGTGGTAGTCCCGGGTTTGATTCCCAGGTCAGGAAGTGTTATTGGCTTTTTACATTAGAATTACCTCAATGAAAGCCTAGAAACTGGACCTGTGCTTGGTAAATGGCAACATAGGCTCTCCCCCTATTACATGGCACCAACATACTGGCGAAATGTGTGTGTACCTTCTATGGGACCGAATCCTGGGTACACCTCTGTCTACCCCTTCGGAAAAAGGCGTGATAGTATGTTAATATAAACCTTCCTATTGAGTCACGTAGTTTAAAAGATATAAGCAGACAGATGACAGGAAGCTGCTTTGTTTTATACTATGTAAGGATGTCGTTAGACAAAATATCCAGATTACATTCGGAACCTAAATTAAAAACTTAATTTGGCCGAATTAGGAAACCTCGCACAAATGGAGCATAAGAGTACAATGCCAAATGCTTGCCGTACTAAAAGGGAATTCGTTTGCCAAAACTACAGAATAAAGACCTAAAGTACAGAAGGGTAAAGTACACTCCTCAAATTCATGTAGACATGTAAAATAAACAGCTAATCTGGCTACGACGCAATAAAGTACAATTCAGCTCGCACAACACTGATAACCTACAGTTATATTCACCTACAAATTGCCTCTCTTAGTATCGCATATCTATCTAGATTGAGTCTCTTTCAAGCCATGACTACTTGTAGCTCAATACCTACGAGTATAACGCGAAGTGTCCCAGGGCTGCCAAAACATTGTTACCTCAACAAACATCCACACTCACGGCCTGCCAACCACGCTAATGAATCTGAAGTGTGAATTCCAACCATGTCAAACTCTAATGCCAAACAAAAACAAGGCCGGATTGCCCAGTGCGTGAAACTGGGTCAATGGACACGATTTTATGAACTTCCTTCCCTCACGAGCTGTGAGTTAATGGTTGAAACTTGAGGGCATTGGAATCGTAGATATTAATTTTGCTGCTGTTTTGAAATTGTCTTAATGTTCAAGGCTCTGGCGTTATCGTATGTAATCCGTTTTTATGGAATCTTCTTATCGAGTCGGTACGTTGCCAACCGTGGTAAATATTATAAGAGTATATGAATAAATTAAACAGCATTATTTATAAAAATGTTTTGACTGCCTCGGTGGCGTAGAGGGCGCATGCTCGACTGCCAATCAAGAGGTCCCGGGTTCGATCCCCAGGTCAGGCAGAGTTAAATATTGGATTTTTCCATTAGGAATTATCTCAATAACTGCCTGGAGTCTGGAACTGTGCCCGGTAGATGGCAATAGGCTCGCCCCCTATTACATGGGACCAATAACATACTGGCGAAATGTGGGTGTATCTACTATGGGACTGAGTCCTGGGTACACCTCTGCCTACCCCTTCGGGACAAAGGCGTGAATGTATGTTATGTTATATTTATGATGTTTTGATGGATAAAATGAGGAATAGTGCGATAAGGGAATGCTGTGGCGTGTTTCGCGAGATGTTGTGACAATGATAAACTCAAACTCAAACAGATTTATTCAAATAGGTCATAATCTGACACTTTTACACGTCAATAAAGATAAACAGTACTGAGTCTACCGTGCGTTCGGAAAGATACCTCTACAAGAAGAACGCACAAGAAACTTGTAGGGCTTAATTTTTTCAACAGATAGTTTTACAATATTTGGTTTGGTTACATATATATAGAGAAAAGAACGCTCAGGCGGTTTAAACGTGGAAAGGATGGATAAAAAGAGATTAACAAAAGAGATTTCCAAGGCGAGTGTGAAGCTAAGAAATGCCTAGGTCAAAAGTACCTACAATCGACGAGGATTTATGAGGAGTCATGTAAGAAAAAGTCATCATAGCAAGTGGAGTAGAGAAAAAGGCATGACTATGTATGTAAGAATTTTTAGGTCACCCGAAGATTTATCACATGACCTAACGACTATCGTACAACGATAATATTGTAGAAGTTTTTAGGTTTATGTGCAGGACGGTAGCGCCCAGATGTGGGTGGTATACCGCACCAATGAGATTATCATAAAATTACCTTTCACGATACCAAAAACTGCTAGGTAGGGAAATAAGAAGTTCTCGCTCTTTCGCTTTCAAAAGCAATCTCATCATCTTCAATCACAAGCCCATCTTTGTTCTTATGAAACGATTCCCATGATAAAGATTGGATCGAAACATCATTCGTTCGGGGATAATGCTATAAATCAGTCATAATACGAGTCTGATCGCTCAGTGTTCATTCGATTTACATGTTTTACACATATCCGCTGCGAAATCGATTGGGATACGTATCTCGTGTAGCGAAAATAGATTTGTTAATATTTTTTAAAGATGATTTACTGCAACATATGCGTATTCTAAGTACGTATTACATACATAACTTCATGCATTTTCCAAAAGGGTATTCAGAGGTGTACCCAGGACTCAGTCCCATCCCATGTAATAGGGGGCGAGGCTGTTGCCATCTAAAGGGCACGGTTCCAGCCTCCAGGCTGGCAGGAAAAATCTTTTTTGCTGGACCTGGGGATCAAACCCTTGACATCATGATTGGCAGTAGAGCTCACGAACCACTACGACACCGAGGCGAGATCGAGTAGTTCTAGATTTGATAGGTAATTAACAGTTAAAAAAGACCTGATCATTAATATAAAGAAAATACTCAAATTAGGTCTCATTAGGTCCACATATGTCAGTAAAATAAGGTCGTACGAGCGAATAATATTGTTGTCTCGGTCGCACTTCGGTCTTAGGTCCGTCTTTCTATCTTTGTTGTTCATTATATTTTATGTCACTGTGCAAATTGCACGTGCCAGTTGTTGGGTAAGCGCTGGGAGAACGTACCCTATCTCCCCTTATCTTTATCAATGCCAACGATACCATATTACTTCAATATTTATTATTAGTGCTGTTTGCGCTATAAAACTCAATGCGGCACTTTAATTGGACTGCAACAATTAGTAAACTCTATAACGGAAGGGGTCGAACAGCAGCAATAATTCAAATTCACATTTTTAATGCATCCTCTACGAAGTTGGTATGAATTATGTATAGGGTTAAATTCTTCGCGTTCATACATTACTTACAACTTACAACACAAACACAATATGTAGGCATCAAGTACCAAAAGAAAGATAACGAGAATCCGGCTCAGAAACACGGTTGACCTAAACTTTGGCTCAACTTTTCTGGCCTAGGTCTTCGATAAGTACCTACAGGTCTAGAGCCAAGCTGAATCTGTTCCAGAGGTATGGAAGCGGCACGTCACCCCTCCCGTGTCGTTCCCCTACCTCAGACACAGACTCAGTTGAGCTAACCTTGTACCAAATTGACTGGGCTGCGGTGGCGTAAGAAAAATATGAAGGTATCTACATGGAAGAATTTGGTAAGTAGAGGGATTATGTCAATACACAGTCAATAGTGATATCAATACATTTAAGATAATATTTGTCTGGATCAGTAGTGATTAGTGATGTCGTGTCAGAGATAGAAGTCTTATCGCCTTTAATCTTGGCCTTAAACACTTTCTGATAGAGTAAAAATTGCAAATATTAAACAATACTCGCGTTATCATCTTTGTCTATTCCTTGTACCAACTTTAAGACAGTATTTACTCTACAATCGCGTTTGGTTTAAAATCTTCGTGTTAATTGGTCAAACATGTTTTTCCCAGCCGATGAATCATAGACTGCACATGCAGCTCGGTCGCCGTGTAATTAGAACTACAGTGTACTTTGTACTTGGTCGATTTTTTTACATTTTTTGTGTGTAACAAGTAACGACACTGTTGTTTCGACATCTGATGACCCTTGCTCCGTTGGCATAAAGTTTATAATATCGTGTCCAAATAACATTTCTTTTTCTGTAGGACTGTTCACCAGTGCCGTCAGAGCTTCTAGGTTTCTCAAAGGTCTTGGACATGACCAACACGATTATTATATTATCTACAGCCAGGACCTACGGTTTTGTGTGGCTTGAACCTTACGAAACACAGTAGCGCTTCGATGTCAATAAATCGATCATCCAAGTATGACACGTTCGGACGTGTTTGAAGACTGATCCAAATGCAAGTGTGACACGACGCCCACTCTACCCAATAACCGGAAATGCAGAAAACGGGTAACCGACACGAAAACGATACGTAGGGCTAGGCGTTTCAATAATATTGATCTACAATATTTTATTTTTATCGACATTTTAATGGGACTCTCGTGTCTTAAAGAGGGTTAAAGCTAAGGAAACTTCCGTTACACGATCTCTAGCAACCAAGCCTAATCCTCAATTACCCATACCATACATAAAGACGCAACATAACGAAGTGAAGAACATAACAAAATTGAATCATAAACTAAGCACAAGCATACCCCTTGCATGGCATTGGAATGCATGTCGGTCAGTTTAAATCTCTGACTTGTCAGACTTTTAAGAACATCCAAGCTTATATATAATATCCAAGCTACGAGAAATTTGACACAATTCTATGAAAAATTCTTTCTCTTCCTGGCTATGCGTCCCAAATGGTGGGATCAGCCTTTCTAATTTTACATCGCTCTATTCTCGACATCGATTTCCAAAATTTCGCACTCTCTCGTGTCCTTTTGCACTACATCTTTCCATCGTGCTTTGGGTCTGCCCCTTAAGAATTACCAAATCGATGTTTCATATTCTCCTGTTCCCTTCGACCTTTAACTAAGTACTAATAACATAAATGTGTGTGAACTTGTGCCTACTTAATATAAAATGGCTACACCTCTGCCTAACTATTCAGAGAAACAAGGCGTCAAGTTATATGCAGGTAGGAAAATATATAGGTAGGTTGGTACAATTAAATTCGAGTAAATCTAAAATGGTGTCTGGTCTATTTGGTTATATTATCAAAGACAGTTGCAATAAAATACATCCACCATAACAATGCACGGCATTAACGACCCTATCACGTTACAATAAGACACGCGAGCTTTCTAATGTGAAATAAAACCACGGTGAATGTTTCAAAGGTATTTTTATCTCAAATTTAATAGTCATTTCGACCGGTCAAGCAGTCAAGCGTGGCTGACTCATCGGTGATTACATCATTCAATGTCACGGTCGAAAGTAGCCCTTATTACAAGTAGATAGGGGTTATTACCGTTGCCGTTCTGGTGATAAAGATATGAGGGTTTTGGACGACTTGTAGAGCAAAGGTTAAATATTTAATGACGATCTTTATCTGCGTCAATATAATATGGCTGTCCATTTGGTTACGAATTTATCCATAGTTTGCTCAGATCCTGAGGCGCTCAAAGCTAATATAATAATATGTATCTATTCAGATTCCACCTTCAAAGATAAACCAATTGCCAAGGCAAGCCACATTAGAATTTACCACTTTGTACTGATTTATACCAAAGATACGATTTCTTCCACTTTTCGATTGCCTTATGGCATAATATATTTAGGATAACGATCCACAAAACTGTATCATCTACACAGTGAAAAATGGCCGGTACAATAGAAATGATCTCGTTCGCAGTAGACTTTCGAAAAAAACAATTCAAAAGCTATCTATATTCTGCTTTTACTTACTTGTCGGGGCACAATAACATGAATGGCTTTTTTATTTTTTTTACATTAAATAGGTAAGCGTTTGACCACAATCCTGATGGGGAGTGAAGATGAGGCCTAAGGTGGAAAACGTTTTCCTAGAAGATAATTGTTCACTCTTCTCTTGAAAACCCCAAGTCGTGTTCAGGAGGGAAGATGTACGCCGGTAGAGAATTCCCTTAGCGGTACTTGGGATGAAAGTAGACTCGTGGTACGGTTGAGTGTAATTTCGACCATGTAAGGATGGCACCTTGCCGTTTCCTTGGATGTACGGTTAAGAAACGGGCAGAAATTATCTGAAATGCGTTTATTTTGAGTGAGCTAATATGGTTTAAGTATTTTAATGTTAATTGTGTAATAGATCGAAGCGATCTAATTTATTTTAATATTAAATAAATATAGATTTGCAAATAACAACACCACCGACCACCACCTTGATACTAAACGTCGAAATTACACGGTATGGTTGATTTACACTTTCTGACATGGAAGTATAAATCTGCTTTTACTCAGTAGTAACATTTTAACTTTGCATAAGATCAAACAAAGGAGCCAGCATAATAAATAGCTACCAACAAATATGTAATGGCACGAGCAAGTAACTGGAGATAGCGCGGTCGTCGCTCCGGACCGGACGCCCGTATCAAATGTGATAACCTACCGTCCGTCTACTGCTCACTGGTGAAGCTAAAGGCTTGGCCTGACTGTGAGAGTGTAGCGATTATACTATAGCTTGATAGTAAAAAAGTCTTGAAATGGAACTCATTTAAAGTTTAAGTATGGATTCAATTGTATTTATTGTTGGAAAAGACATTGGCAACCCCATTATTTTCTACTCTTTTCTGTGGTGCTACATACCTCATTAGACAGTGGTCGCAATTGCTGAGCATTAACTCCACGACATTTTATATTTTTTTGGACTATGGGGTCTATTTGCTTAAAATACTATAAGAAATCGGGAAGAAAAATTTCATCCACGAGGGAGCACCCATACTTACGCACACATTTGACGCGTGCACACATGCGGGCGATTGTATGGAGTGACGGGGGTCTGTAACTAGCTTTGGAAGCCCCAGCCGTCTTCTTAGACGATAGTCTAGAATCTAGGTTACATAAAAGGCCTAACAACTTAGACCAGTCATTCGAATTCTAAGTGACAACTTGCAATTACTGCTTCTGCTACTTCACTGCTTCTTCTACTTTTACTTCTGTCGCTTGGCCTTGCATAATAAGTGCGCAGATATCGACTCGCTATAGTAAGACACTTTATTCAAAGTTCTCGTTTACTTTCCTCAAAAGCACTTAACTGTGGCATCCATAACGCTAATGAAAGGTGGAAGATAGTCACGACCTTTCCATTTGATGAATAGTCTTGGCATTTCCAACTTATATCACGCTTGTAGACGCTGGTTCATTAGTGGAAATTAAATATGGCTTAATTGAAGTTGCTTCTGTAACCATTTAACATGTTATTTTGTATACGAGTGATTCAGTTTAATCGGGCTGTTTAACTTTTCTTGGGAATGTTTGACGCAACTTTGGTAATTAATGGCGTACTTATCATATTTTTCAGAATTCCTATCTAATTGCATCGTCAGGCGTCAATCACACTACAGGTTTTGCTGTAGTTTTGCCACAGTCACGGCGATGATTGATGGTTTACCTATCGTGTAATGTGATGATTGACGTCATTCAAAAATAAATTGTCGTCCGTCACTCAATATCAATCATGATTGATGGCACTTGATTGACGCTTCACCATACGTGTAATGGAATACGCGCCACCGCTTTATAAGTCCGATAGATGTTCGATCGAGACTGCTAATCTCTATGCAGGAGTGGCAGAAAAAAATAACCTTTGTACTCAAATAACGTTTCATTCAATGACTACTTTTTGTGTTTTAAGGTTAAAAACGTCACCCATACTATATAAAAATACACATAAATAGGGAATAATTTTCCTATCAATTGTTTCCGGTTGGCTCTGGATCTGGCCTTTTAGTTTGCGCGAAAACATATTTTGTTAAAGAAAACCTTACAGTTTCTTTGTATTTATGAAATTTGTAAAAGTAGTTTCTTGGTTATGTTAATGTTTTTTAAATAGCAAAAAATATTCTTCATATCTGTGATTTGTATTTTGTGTGGGTGATGTTTAAGACCTTAAGGGGTGGCACTTATTCGTAGAAAGAAATCCTTGAACTTGAAAATATCCCAAAACAGTAGGTATGACTTATGATAAACCGGTCATCTCAACACTACATTCCATATTTAAATAACTCCAGCACACGATCTCCGCCATATTGGATCAACAAACACTGCCTACCCTCAAAAGTAAAAATCCTTTCACGGTGATTCTTAATGATGCTTTTTTTACATAATGTTTACACATTCATGCCACATCCTCCGTCTCCCGTGACGGGACGAGAATCTGGATTAGGGTTGCCACTTCCCACTTTATTTTTGGATAATATTTTGGGCATGAAGGTGACATAAATTTCGGAGAGTACCGTGAAGTTCTTAAGCCGTTCAAACTAAGATTAAGTTAGGAAGTTTATGTGTTCTCTAATGAGGTTATGACACGTAATTTTGGCACTTAAGCCGTGAGCTGTAATGACTGTTATTGTGTGAACTTTAAACTAAATGGATAATTAACAGAGGCATGTAGAAATGGTTCCACAAGTCACTTTTAATTATTTTTTCCTGTTATGTTGAACTATACTTCTTTGACACATAATAATATAAGTAACTATACATTGAATTGTGTACAAATATACCTTATTTTTTTATACATATATATTAATTAATATCTATCAATATGAATATCAGGCCACGCTGATTGGTGCGGAAGGTGTGGGTTCAAGTCCCGCTGCTGGAAGAATTTTTTCTTTCCATATTCATATTGTATTTCAAGCGAATAGACCGCTTAGTCTATAAAATAAAAAAATATAAATAGTTATCGATAATTAATTGTGTGCTTACTAAACAACCAAAACTAAATAGTAACAAAATTAGGATAAATACGATGGAGTGTCACCAATTAATTAACAATATAAGAATAATGATAGATTATCAAAACAATACATTAAAAATAAATAGATTAATGATTATAGAATGATCCTTAATAAATAAAGTCATTAACTTACTAACCTAGAAAACTCCATTATTAGGAATATTTTGACGACTTATCCTGTCCAACTAACACAATTTGAAAAATACTTGGAAAAACATAAATCCTACTAACATTATAAATGAGAAAGTTTGTGAGGATGGATGGATGGATGTTTGTTACTCTTTCACAAAAAAAAACTACTAAATGGATTGGGTTGAAATTTGATATGTAGGTAGCTTGGACTCTGGAATAACACATACTTTTCCCCGATATTCCCACGGGAACGACGATTACGCGGGTGAAACCGCGGGGCACAGCTGGTCATAAATAAATCCATTACCTAATAATACAAGTAAAAAAATAATTCTTGTATTTTTATTATTGTAGAAGAGGCATATTCTTCAGAAGTTATTGAACTATTTCTTTAACTATATAAAGGTTGCATTCTCTATCATCTTTTGTTTCAGCTCTATGTTAAATAAATATTAATCGTATATTTACCTGATGAAAAATGTGGATCAAAATTAAGACAAGTTTAAATTGTCTTCGGTCTTTGACTGAACTGTTATTTTTTTACTGATAACTAATGTTTGTCAGAATAACGCGAACGGGGAAAAAAGATCCTAAAAACAAAAAAAAACGTTCTATGAGCATTTTTTTGACTCGCTACAAATATTACACAATTTGGACGCTCGAATTTGAATTTACAAAAAAAATGGTACTGTTCTATCGAAAAATTGTCGGCAGCCCTAAGACTTATGTATTCTTTATACAAGCAATTAAAAGAATGCTTGTGGAAAGTAAAGGGCGGATTCCTGCGTTGACGCGCCGCCGGAACGAGACTCGTTCCTGTTGGCGTCTTTGTGATATGGACATTTTTAGACGAATATTTTATAAGCTTTCGTATGAATACGATCCTTCGAGAACGATCCAAGAATATGAATAAGGTTTTAGCCACTCTACAGTTCGTAATAAAACCGTCTACATAGAACATTTTTTAAACTGCCAATAGTTAAATAAGGGTAATTTGTATTGCATTAAAAAATGGATTTCTGAGGTCTTGTCTAAAAATAATGTTATTAAATAATTGTTTTTTATACTCGTTGCCTATAAGGCGTGCAACTTACTTTATGTATCGTCTTCAATTACTACTTCACTTACTATCCTACTTGGGTAGGATTTTGGATAGATAGTATATTATGGATGGACCTAGTTCGATTAGTAGTTCTAGTTCCTAGACCTAGTTCATTATAATGCACGATAAAGATACTGGATACTACCTAGTTCTCTGCTCGGTAACAATAATCGTACAGAACAAACATCATTATAATGTTGTACATAGTAAATAATATTAAGAGTGAGAAGGAAACTGATAAAGCTATGTAGAGCTGTACCTACTAAGCAAGACAGTTTGTGAGGAAAACGCAGTCTAAAATTAGTATTATACGGATAAATATGCAGGAATGCGTATTACATTCTCTCTTTCAGCATACCACATACGTTTTTTATGTAATTTCGTGCATACAATCGGTTCGCATCGTGTTATCGTAAATTCGCTAAAGTCTATATCTTATCACATCATATCGGTAGTCTAGGTTGGTTATGATAACTCTGTGATAGTGTAAAGTATCATAAAAAGGCTTCGGTAATAATAATATTTTAGGAGCGGTGTAAGTAATTCGAGATCATGAGTCTGTAATATATCATTCTAGCTGTGCCCCATCGTTCCCGTGAGAATATCGTGATATATATCCTATGTGTTAATAAACTACCTACATACCAAATTTCAGCCCAATCGGTTCAGCAGTTTTGGCGTGAAAGAGTAGCGAACATCCATCCATCCTACAAACTTTCGCATTAATAATATTAGTAATTAGTAGGAAATAGTAGGATTTTTAGTCTGTCTAGCAATCTTGTAATTTATTTGGCCGTGTTATGCGAAAGGATGATAGTCGAAAGTCATTGCTGAAAAGACTATGGGGATGAATGCACGCTGAATTGAAAGAGAGGGGGGGACTTAAGGACTGGTATGAACTTAGTGCAGAGATTACGGATGATAGACTGGAATGGAACAGGATGACGTACTGAGCCCAACTTACCAAGAGTGGGATAGGTTTTAAGAGAGAGAGAGAGAGCAAGATTTTATTTTATTATTAAATCTACAGTTTACAGTACATAATATACCTATATATACCTATCTCATTAGTTGTAATCATTCTTCTCACGCTCACGTTCTTGGACACAAGTTATAAATAAAAACAAATACAATTCGACAGTAGATAAGACTCTTGAATGCAGCTACCAATTCCCAAAGAAAATATTTAGAAATATCTTCACCTGAACCCGAATCGACAGAAAAGCTCTTAAAAATTCCTTTCAATACATGATAGGCAACATTGAAATCCCGTCGAGCTAGACGCACCGCGTAGGTGTCCCCGACTGGTTTGAGAAAGGTATAATAGCCAAGAAGATAATAATTTGGTTAAGTTTGTCTGTGACCATTTGGACTTTTACGTCTTATCGCAGCTTCTTCTTTCACTTAGCGTATTATAATAATAATGTCCTTGTCTTCTTATACCTGAGGCTATTTATTACTCAACATGGCCTTGGTAAATAAATAAATGAACATTATTTGTCGCGAAATGGTGATAATAATGTCCTCCAAGACGTATGCGTCGACGGCGAGCCATATTATCGTACGGAGATGAGAGCAAAAAACTTGCAATAGCAAACCTTTTTTTATTGTTTTGTATTGTTATTGTTTGCCAATGTACTTATATGTTATGTTTCTTCACGCCAAAACTACTGAACCGATAGGGTTGAGACTTGGAAATATTTTTTTTTGTAGTGGTAGGCCTCTTTTGCAGGGGGCTGCCTGGGGAAGTACCACACCGTTGCCAGTTATTCATCCGCCAAGCAGTAATGTGCAAACATTACTGTGTTCCTGTATAAAGGGCAATGTTACCAGCGAAATTACTGAGCATGACGAGATTCAACAACTAATATCTCAGGGTGACAGGCGCAGTGCAGTGCCGCGCAGAATTTTGAATTTTAAACACTGGGTGGCACTGTGTCTGATATGGGCAATCATGATGCTTAGCATCAGGCACCTGATTTGCTCGTCTTGTCCACTCACTATCATAAGTAAAAAACTTATAACATCAACACAGTGTTAGGTCTAATTCAATAAATTGTCGTTGGTTATTACCTTTGTCTATGGAATTTAGACAAAGCACGTAGGCAGAAGGGCTCCAAAGTTATCTTTATGAATAGCGTCCGATCTAAGCGTGGGACTGAATGAGCATCATTAATTTGGATGTCGTAATGACACACTTATTATACATATTTCCTTTCCGGGATGGGCGCGTTAAGGTTTAAGAACATTAGGTACACACCTCAAATCTACTCTAATGTAACTTTTAGGATTCTGGTAGGCTTTAAGAAGTGGGCAAAGAAAACGTGGTAAGATGACTTGACTCAGACACGTAGTGGTGTAGGCCTCTTTTGCAGGTCAGGCAAAAAGGATTATTGGATTTTTGCATTAGGGATTTTCTTAATGACTGCCTGGAGTCTGGAACTGTGCCCGGTAGATGGCAAATAAATAGGCCCGTCCCCTATTACATGGAATCAAACTTCATGTTTTGTAAGATAGGTCCTTTTCTATCTCTGTACTTACATAAACATTGAAACATAACATACATTCACGCCTTTTTCCTGAAGGCGTATGCAGAGGTGTACCCAGGACTCAGTCCCAAAGTAGATACACCCACATTTCGCCAGTATGTTATTGGTCCCATGTAATAGGGGGCGAGCCTATTGCCATCTACCGGGCACAGTTGCAGACTCCAGGCAGTTATTAAGATAATTTCTAATGGAAAAATCCAATATTTAAACACTGCCTGACCTGGGGATCGAACCCGGGATCTCTTGATTGGCAGTCGAGCATGCGCCCTCTACGCCACCGAGGCAGTCTGATTGGCAGTCGAGCATGCGCCCTCTACGATTAAAAGCGATACTGGTCCTAATATTTATGATGAAATCGTAAGTAATCTATTTCTCAAAAGCAGCAATCCCTAAGAAATAGCTCGCCCCTCTTTGCATCCTGTCAGGATGTCGAACCGTCTGCATATTTGCCTACATTGCTTGCAGGGTTGTCTCTCGGATATTTATTATTATTGGCTTCGAATAACCGGAAACTGCTTGCGAGACCTGTCATGGTTGAACATAACAATCCTATCATGAGATTTAAAAATAATAAAGATGTCTCTGGTATGCCTTTCAGTTTAGTTTTTCATTAGAATAGAATAGAATAGAATAGGTACTTTTTATTATCACCAAAAACAATATAACATACAGATACACATAACACATTTTTTTTATTGGTCGACAATGGGCAGCCTTATCGCATAGGTAGAGGGTGAGGTACTATTCTATAGCCGGCACCCCATGGTGCCAACCTTACATTATTTATACATGTCACGGCATGGTTGCCTGGAAAAGATCGCTCTGAGCGATAAGGCCGCCAAATGTTACACTTTCTAGTTTTAATATTTGATTTTGTTGTTTTTTATTCTATTCTAATTATTATTCTATTGAGCTGATTAGACAATGGTATGAAATGAAAATGAATGTCATATATTAAAAAACGCATGATAAAAACTATCACCAAACTGTTACATCCTACTATAAATCTTGAGCATATTCACCTTAAAAATTTAACTTTGTAAATAAATTATGCAAAGGTATATATTATACACTTTGTGATTTTTTCTTTCAGTGGCGACCCTAATGACCAGTGTCTGTTACATAAGCGGTCAAACACGATACCATAAAACTTAACCAGAGGCGTTTTGTAATTGAATTAGAAGTAGCCGAAGAAATAAGTTTTCTCTTTTGATTGCTCTCGATTGAGTCGTTTAGTGTGTATTTATAAGATAATTTAATATTTTAATAGACATGTTTTTATGAACTATGATTACGGCATAATCATAATGATACTCGTACCTATACGCTATAAGATTTTCACATCGTAAAAATGTAGATCGATCTGCTTATCGAGTTGCGTATTATCGTACTGCTATCTCAAACTCAAGATAAATATAAAATCTCTTGAAAAAAGTAGTCCCATTTTCTCCATTGTTGTTTAGAATGATATTAGCTAATTATAGTTTGTAAAATATAGCTTATATTATGTAGGTTATGTAGGTACATTAAGTGTAGCTATCATAGCAGGTACCTAATCAATAACTCAAATTATATTGAAATACCATCAAATTACTAAATTTACGCAAAAATGTCAAAAAGAAATTTTTTTTTCAGAAGTCGGATATAAAGCTATATTTTACAAACTATATATAGACTTAGGTATAATATCTAATACCTACTTCCACTGACCTGTAGGTTAAAATAGGAAATAAAACGCTTCATTCCCATCATACATCTTATTATTTTATGTACAACCTGGTCGAATTAACTTGACACCTTGAGATAGAGCTAGAGATAAATATATCCCGTAATAGGTATAATAAGGATTGCTGGAAGGACAAGGATCACAAGGAAAAGCGTGATGTCTATTTAACTCGTTCGGATTGTATCTCATTATCCAGAATCCAGAGCAACTGGTTCATATAAAGTAGTCGTAAGTTTTCTTTCCAAATTCGGGTCACAGCGATAGTAAATTAGGGCCAAGTGGGGCCAAGACACCATCAAACACAACACGATCGGTCCACCAACACTAACATTTTATCTGTTTAGTAATTAACCCTGCTATCTATAGAGATAACGTTGATTAACCACCGTGAACATAGGGCAAAGTATCTTTATCGAAGAAGGGTAGGTCGACACAATGGAAACATTGTTATGGTTTGTGGTTAAAGGCAGACTACGATGCGCGAAGTTTACTTCTTTTAAAACCAGGCCTGGGACAGTCCGCTTTTTAGGTACCTAATAGGCTACAAGTAGCTTGGGTGCTCGACAAGTCAGGAATATTATAGGGAAAGTTCTGACGCGCGCCGTCCAAGTAGCACGATAGCACGTCACGTCGTCCATTCGTTTACCTAATTACCTAACTAAAATGAGAGCGTGAATTTGGGTACTTAAAAAATTACAAGAATCCGAACCTCACGTTTTTCTCACTTCCAAAAGGAGATAATTATATACTTAGTTTCATAGATGAGTTTAAAAGATGACATCCCTGACTTAGTTAAAAGGAATAAGATATTGTAATTAGGCGATAGAAATAGATGCAGGTTGTAGGTTAATATAACGATAAGTAATTAGGCGCTGCACGACCTGAATTGCACTTTATTTCGTTGAATCTGGAGTCGCTATTTATTTAAATGATTTTGAGAACTGTCTTTTCTGTACCTGACTTCTAAAATAGATAAAGATTTTTATAAAGCTGTTTGCGCATTAAACCGTTAAATACTACCGCTACAGGAACGGATCCGACCAGGTGACGGATACGGAACGATGTACCTTGCCCACTATACTGTATCAAATCCGTTCTCATAGAAATTGTTGACGGAGAGCTAATGCGCCATGCACGGCACACGTCACAAACGGTCTAATGGGCAAGGTCTCATTCATTATTTCTTTAAACAAGAAATTTGTTTTCGTCACTCACGACCGTATAACGCACCGGTATAGTGGGTAAACAGCTTAATATAAACAAGCTTTTAATTATTACTAAAGAACAAAGATCAGAGTATTTGTTTGGAGATAGTTCGATCCTAATCAATAGAGTCCTAATCGAATCCTAACTCGATTTGGTTACGTCGTTTTATTATAGAGTTCCTTCCGACTCCAACATTAAATTAAACCTCCACTCAAAGCTATTTCTTAGCACTAAGTACCTATAGCCATTATCTAGCTGCAATTTATATCTTCATTAAACTCGAGCAACATAATCTAAAACATTGACGATCTTAGCAATTTCCCATAACATGTCTTATGAGCCGTTTACCTCATAATCATCCATAATATTATAGCTACAAGATACCTTGAATAACTAATGGGTTCTAAGAGGAAGTCTTGTCCCACAATATGTTTGGTTAAGACAAGATCCATTCCTGGACAAGATGGGAGGACGCTATTATCAGAGCCCCTACTATTGTAACCTGACCAAAAACAACTTTGGTAAGACCCAAATCATTTCGTCATTTCTGTGACTTTATGCACAAACTTCAGACCAAAAATGTTCAGTAATATTTCGCACACCTGCTTCATAAAATAATAATTATAAAATTCTTTATTTAGACCAACTGATCCATTGAAAGTTAGTATACTCGTGTCAATTAATACTTAGTATAATCTCAAAAAACTAATATTAGTAAAATTATATTAAGATTTATTATAATTAAGATAAATCACAAAAACACAACATTATTATAGGGCCACCAGGCATTACCCGCCTGTTCCATATGAACACCAACACAGTGTTTCCATATGGAACAGGTCTGTCTGCTAATACGCTCAGGCATAATTAAAGCATTTCCTTCATTTTAAACGAAATCGGTTGGCGTGTCTAGCTTGCCTCGGTGGTAGCATAGTGGTAAGTATTGGATTGTTTATTAGGAATTTTCTTAATTACAGCTTGGAGTCTTGAATTGTGAAAATTGATAGATGACAATAGGCTCGCCCCTAATACATGGGAACAAAAAACTGGCGAAATATGGGTGAACCTACTATGGGACTTGCCCAAGCCGTTTTCCCAAAGGCCCAACCCTTTGGGAAAAAGACGTCATTGAAAGTATTATTATTTCCAAATGCAAGTAGCTATCTCATTCTCACTGATTCTCCATGGTAGGGCCGATGTTCTGTAGAGGTGATTAAGCCATACAGTTGAACACAGACTACAGACGACTAACATGGCACTACCCTACTTAAGTATGTCGTTTGCAGGGAAGCCGTCGGTTGTTAACCTGAGTTTAATCTCTGTACTCGTACTTGCTGTTTTAGATCCCACTTCTGATAGGAATCAACTATGCACGGTTTGCTTTGTTAATTAAGGCTAGCGCACCAAAGTATACTTACGTTTCCGGAGAGGATATCCGACCATTTCCTCTATATAAATCATGAAATCTTAAAGGCAGTTGCTTTACTCTCAAGTATAATTGGGTAATATGTAAATTGGGATGCCTTGGAGTTACCGGCTTTAGAATAATGCTCCACCCTCTCTACCCGTGGTTGCCGTAAGAGTCCGCTAAGGTTTGACAAATCCAGAGGACGGGCAGCAGCGTCCTCTGCAAGAGACCATGGAACTGCGCTCGACAACCCGCCTGCCAACTGCTAAGCGTGTCGAGTATTGGCAAAACCCCTCTATATGGGTGAGGCCTATGTTCAGTAGTAGTTTACCAACAGCTGATGAGATGAGATGATGTTGATAATGATAATTGGGTAATTAAGTAAATTGAAACAGACTCACAACACTAAAATAGTTCACAAATTTTCAGCGAGACTAGGCAAAAGTTAGTATATTTTTACTTCTTTACAATAAAACTACCGATGCGATATGGGCTCGAGTTTGAAATTTGATATGCATATATATGTACGTATATACCCTGTATAGACATAGGCTACTTTTCAACAGTTGAATCGCTGGGTACCTATAGCTAGTTTATTTTAAGGAGGCGGAAGAAAAAAAGATTAAACGAAGCAAACTTGCTATTCCTTATCAAGAGTTAATATCTATGTTACTATGAGCGGGCAGTCAATGAACTATCGACGTATAAACGCATCAGGTATTGTACTAGATGGCTCAGGTCATGAACCCACTTCCGCCTGGATAATGTCCAGCGTAGGCGGCCACTGTAAACATTTTGGAATAACCATAGCAATGGAATATTATAGAGAGTTTGTATTAGAGTGGTAAAGCTGCAAAACGCTCGAATTTGTGAAACTTTACCTTCACTCAAGTAAGTTCAATATGTAAATAAATATTTGTTATTTATACTCTAGCAGAATTGGTATTCTCAAATACACTGCTCGAGTCAAACCATTATAGGTTGCTTGCGGTCTGTTTGGACTGAATCTTGTGTTGTACTAAACTCATTTTAGACAAATCTTAAAATCACCTCTTCCCATAATGACTGATTTCCCAAATGTCTTTGTTTATGGATGTCTGAAATAAAACTGTCAAATGGATGTACAATCGAAAACACTTTTTTATGTTAAATATTTAAAACATAATATATTAAGTAAGTCAGTGTTTGTTGCCACAAAAAATTACATACAAAAGTAGAGCATTACAAGGCTAACAAAATACGAAATAATATTGTAGTTATATACATCAGCTTGTTTAATTAAGCGATACCAAACCAACGCCAAAATATGAGTAACATCACTCGTTAAAACATCTTTCTACAACAATTACTTGCCGCCATCATTAATCATTTAATTACCAAGAATATCTCAATACAACGCTCTGTTCATATCTCTAGGGATAATTAAAACTTCCAGAAAATTGAACAAGCATTGTCTGTCAAAGTCAACCGTCATCGCTTTCTGGGGGCACTAGTTGTGGTAAAACGTCAGTAAAAAACAGGTTCAAGACTCATTTCATTTAAGGATCGGATTCCCGAATGGCGGTTGAACCGGTTTCGGCTCTCACACAGTAGAAGTTATATACCCACTATGGAGATGTGAATGAATTTTTCGTATGGGTGTTAAAACTGGTAGGGCACAGGAATGCCGTTGGAAGGTAGGCCAAGCTACTTTCTGAAGGAAGTTTTATAGAAAGCGCTCGGAAAGAAAACTTAATTGCTGTGCAATCCAATGTCAAGTAAGCAGACTACCCTCACTTCATTTTACCTTTGCTTTAAAGCAAGTAATAAAAGTTTGAGTTAAACTCAAACTCAAACAGATTTATTCAAATAGGTCATAATCTGACACTTTTGCACGTCAATGAAGATTAACAGTACTGAGTCTACCGTGCGTTCGGAAAGATACCTCTACAAGAAGAACGCACAAGAAACTTGTAGGGCTTAATTTTTTCACCAGATAGTTTCACAATATTTGGTTTAGTTACATTAGTTTTCTTTGAAGGTGCCGCGAGGCGGCTATGCAGAAGTTTCCAGGCATCTTTGTCCTCTATGTACTGGTTGACTTTATAATAAGCCTTCTTTAGTAAAGTAGATTTTATATAGGTTTTGAATTTACCCTCTGAGAGCCCAGTTATCTCTTTAGGGATTTTATTATAGAAACGTACACAATTTCCTAAGAATGTCTTTTTATTTGTTTTAGATAATCTAAAGCTAAGTGCAGCTATTTTGTCTTTATTCCTAGTATTAAAATTATGAAGGTCACTATTTAATTTGAATTTATGTAAATTTTTACGCACATACATGATGTTCTCATAAATGTATAAGGATGGTAGGGTCAGTATGTTTATATCCTTAAATAATAACCTCAGGGATTCGCGAGTTAGAGTCATATTACTTTAATTTTTTTCATCTTCATTCATCTATTTCTTCAACTTAATTCCAACGTCCATTTGAGATGATCATAAAACCTATCTCGGACGCATCTGGGATTAATTCCAAAATATTAACGTTTCTTCAGAACTAAACTCATCAAGAATTCGAATACGCTCCCAAATATTTTGGGGATTAGGTTTTATGACCGTTTCATAGTTTTATAGCCCTCAACCTATGTTACAGAATTTCTGAAGTTATAAGAATTATTTGAAATTTTGGACTTTTTTTTGTTATATTCTTAAGAATATCTAGTTCCACTTTCCACCGAAAGCCAATATATATTCTGGTTTTGACTAGCAAAATAAGATATTTAAATGCAAAAGGATCCAATCCACAATATTACCAAAAATTTGCTGTGTAAGAAACAAATGAATATTTTTCATAAGTATACTAAAAAATTTTAAACTACAAACAGTGTTTCGGCATACACAGCTAGTTTTCGATGATATTAAGGGTATCGTTTTCGCTTAACTACTACCAATTTAAATACCGACATCTTTTACTTTTCAGAACAGATGCGCAGTATCCGATTCATGCATGACAGACACAAAACACTCGTATGAAAAATAAAATATCAAGAGAACAGAACAACTGAGCAAAGAGCCTCTAGCTATTTTTAGAGTATTTATCAATGCACACGCTGGGAGACATGCAACAGACTCGGCGCTTTCTGACATTTCGAACAAATATACAGACACTAATTACTTTACTATGAACTGGCGAGGGATGGCGATGATCGGTTTGTGGGATGTTGAATGAGAATGAGGAAGTTGGAAGATACAGACAAGTTACGACAGTAAGAAGAGGGAGCTGATTTTAACTTTACCTAAGCTAAATGGTGTCATTTGTCGATAGTATGGTAATTCTGTGATGTGTTTTTTTATTTATATAATTCACTGAGTTGGTAAGTCATAAAACTAAGGCCAATGTGTTATTTTCCATTATCTATTGACATAAGTCATAATCATCGGCATCAACGTCTATGGCATTCGATTCAAGCAGTGTTCTTTGATTGTAACACTTTATTTTTGATGACTGAACAAACCAATTCTGGGACCAAAAAGGTTATCCACACTTAACATAGGTACCTACTTCTGACATTTTACAGACACAAAATGGACACACCATTGAACTCTCAGCTAAAGTTAAAGAATCAAATCCCAAATGTACTAAGCTTACCTAATTTCTTGCGTTTCCAAAGACAAGAATGCCTCTGCCGTTCAGCAATGCTAGACGGCAAACATTTTCAGCCAGATGGTAACCGTTTGAAACTATCGTGAATTTATGTTTTGCGGGAAGCTTACCATAACCAGATGGGCGACATACCAACATAGGTAGTAAGTATCGAATTACATGCCAGGTATTCCAGATGAATGACCTGTAAAGATAAATATCGAAAAAGAAGAACAGACGCTTTCACGAGCCAGCAAAGAAATAGTCGAAGTTAGGAAACGTGCGTGCCAACAGACATATTGTTGAGCAAACAGTGTTATGGCCACGTGCTGTAATTGATATTGAGCGGTAAGTCAGGGCCGTATCTACTCGTTTCCTAATCTATGAATGGCAAGTTTGCTTTATTTGAGTTGTAAAACTAACGTTTGGAAAGCGTTAATTGAAATTGTAAATATTGCAGTAACACTGTGGATTATGACACGAGATTCGGAACAGACATCGGTATTGTTAAGTTCTTGCCATTTAATGGCGTAAATAACTAACTGCCCGAAGATAGCTACAATGACAGACCTTCTCGAAGCAAACCAAAACGCCGTAGACCTGGCAAAATACTGGAACAAAATTTTATAAGTAGAAAACTAGCCATTTTAACTGGCTTAAATATATATTTCAGTGTCTGAAGCTGCTATAGCTTTAAAATTATAGAATTTTAAAGTTAGGAAATTGAATTTGAGTCTAATTAACTTCTATTTAACATTCGATTCAATATTATAATGGGTACCAACTCTCTTAATAACATTATAGTTGGTATAACTTTCTGAAATGTTGCGAAATTTGTTACCGAGATATTTGCCAGTCTGCGGAACCAAACGTTTTTCTCCTTCCTATTACGCAGAACCGTTATGCTTTTTTGTATTACTTTCGATGAATTAAAGAGAAAATAGTTACGGCATTGTAATTTTACCCTTAATTAGAATTTAGGAATTCATCAATCTATCTTCATTTCTTTAATATGGCGTGTGAATGTGCTTAACACCAAATCAGCATCAATTGTTGCCGCAGTCTATATAAGCTGTAATCATGTCATACAGTGCTACCAACTTAGCTGTCCACATGGGTAAAAATGGAACTACAGCCAGTCAGCCGCCATTTTGATCATTCCGCTGGCAAGTCCTCACTAGCTATGCTGTTAACTGAACAGATAAGATGCTGAGGCTATAAAAATTAGTGAGAAAATTAACATCAGTCTTTGCGTAAGAGTTAACGCTACATTAAAATTCATCAACGTGTTCAACTCGTGCATTTCCGTCGGTTACATGTTACACGATTGCTTTTTCATTCATAAAAAAGATACCTGTATAATCAAAAGGAAATGCATCATGCATTATTTTATTAGAACAATAGACTTCTAGGAAACTTTAAGCTTGGACATTTAGTCATCTTTGAAATAATATGGAAATCGCTATTATATGTTCACCAATAACTCGATTTCAATCCTATATAAGTAGAATTGGGTTAAAGATTTAAACAGGATAAGAGCGCTAAATTTTACAACCGCCCGTTGTATATTGCATTCTTTGTAAAATATACAGCAGTAACCCTGGCTCAAAGGACCAGTGTAAACTATATATCACAGGCGTGACGTCAAGAGGCCGAGCTAGCACAAATCACGTTGCTGGCGGCGGAAGGCCGCTGTTTTGCTTTTGTAATCAATTTCTGCGCGCAGCAATGATTCAGTCTTACCAATTAGGTCCATTTCTAGTGTTTTCTTTGCTGACTTAACAATTTTTTGCGTTATCTAGTATGTGCTGCAATAAATCAAATTAGGGTCTTGATTTTGTTCATCAGTTTCGAGTTGGAAGAAATATTTATGTATTAACTTTTTATAACTGCGCGTGTAACATTCCTTTAATATGAATCAACAATATAGAATTTTTGACATCCTCGTTAGCACAGATGGTAGTAACTCTGCTTTCTGTGCCGCAGGCCCCGGGTTCGATCCCCGGCCAGGTCAAACATTTGTGTGCATTAACATGTCTGTTTGATCTGTCTGGTTGTTATAAGCATATATAAGTATGTATATCAGTCATCTGGTTACCATAGTACAGGCTTCTAGCCTAGTTTGGTACCAGATGACCGTGTGTGGAAGTTGTCCCAATACACATAAACGTGATCGAAGGGATCTTTCTTGGAGATACAAAACAACCAAGTATAAACGCAGTTAATGTTACAAATATAGGCTTATGCCGCACGCTTCAACACGTGTTTCGCTCGAGATTGAGCGTGGAATCAAAACCCATTTTATTTTTAGGTCTGTCGCGCTTTATGCACTCAAAAAATATGATCTGGCATACCGCATTCACGCCTCGCGGAGCTCAGAGCAGTTACAAACAATGGACATAATACAGGGGTCTACGCACACATAGAAAAGTCCTCTCTTATTGGTAGAAACTCTGACACGCCACAACCACAAACACATTGGCAATGTGGTTTTATTGCAAGATCTCGCTGTGCTCTAGTGCTTTTGTGGTGAACTAATGTACGTACAATCGCACATGCACACAACGTGTAACGTGTAACGTGTACAATTATGTACACGTTACACGTTGTGTGTTAGCTTATTGTTTATCTATAAGGAAATATGTGAATGACATTGACTCCAATACTAATATTATTTAAATTCTACTACTTATAATAATGCAGTAGGTAGTAAGTACGTATCTCGTACCTGTAATGTATGTTATTATCTATGTATTGTGGGTCGACATCACCTACCCTCATTATGGTGCCTGACAAATAAATCAGTCTTGAGTTTAACAAATGGTGGTTTTATTGTGTAATTACAAGTGGCGCAGTCGGTTGGAATTTATTGGAAATGCCGTTCGGAAAACTACATGAATTTGATATCCATGGTCGTGCTAACTGGGATGCGTATGTGCGGCTCGTAAATCAGTTCATTCTGCTGAATGAAATCAAAACCGAGTTGCGCGTGGCCACGTTGGTCACGCATGTCGGCGCCGCCACGTACGAACTCATGTGCGACTTGAGTTCCCCACATCATCCAGAAGATAAGCAGTTCGACGAGCTAGTTTCTTTAGTACGTGACCATTTGGAACCGAAAAGGTCAGAGATCGCCGAGCGACATATTTTCCGGCAACGGCGACAGACGGAACACGAAAATGTCGGCGCATTTCTACAAAATCTGAAACATCTCGCGACCTATTGCAACTTTGGCACTCTGCTAGAGGAGAACCTGAGGGATCAATTCGTCTCGGGACTGCGAAGTGAAGAGATGCGTTCTCGTCTATTCGCCGAACCTACGCTAGACTACAAAAAGGCAGTGGAGCTGGCGCTGGCGCTGGAGGCGGCGGAGCGGCACGCGGAGACGGCCGCGAGCGGCCCCGGCAACGCGGCGCCGGGCTCGGCGGACTCAGGACTCGGGCAGGGCGGTAACGGGCTGCATCGCGTGGCAGGGGCCGACACCACGCGAGGGCGCAGTTCCGCTTGCTGGCGGTGCGGGAAGACCAACCACGCACCTAATAAGTGTCGGTACAAGTTCTATGCGTGTAACAAGTGTAGTGCTAAAGGGCATTTGGCTATTATGTGTACGAAAAGTGCGAAGGTAATGAATAGTTATAGGGATCAGGCGAAGTCTCAAAATTACATCGAGCGAAGTGATACGGACAGTGATGCGAGTGACGGATTGTACCACTTCTCTACGGAAAGAAATAGTAAGGACGATCCATATTACTTAGAATTAAAAGTTGAAAACAAAAATGTTCTATTCGAGATCGATACTGGTAGCCGAATATCGGCGGTGTCTAAACAGTTTTATGATAACCATTTATTTCATATGCCGATTATTAAAGACGACATTAAGTTTCGTTCATACTCAGGCGGCGCGATCGTGCCTCTCGGTCATGTAGACGTGAAGGTGACGCGAGGGAGCGAGAGCGCCGTACTGCCATTGTTTATTATCACCAACGGGGGACCGCCGTTACTTGGTCGCCTGTGGTTGCGTAAATTAAAACTAAAATCCTTAAATCTGTATAACATTACTGATTTAAGTGATAACACCGTCGATGGATTAAAACGTGAATTTCCAGAAGTCTTCAAAGATGGCATAGGGACCTTTAAAACTCCCATAAAACTTCTGTTAAAAGACACCGAACCGATATTTTGCAAAGCTCGTCCGATTCCCTTAGCGTTACGAATACCTGTCGAACGCGAGATACAACGTTTAGAAGCTGAATCAGTCATATTTAAAGTAGAAAGTTCCGATTACGGGACACCTATTGTGCCTATTATTAAAAGAGACGGGTCGATACGCATATGCGGTGACTATAAAATAACTGTAAATAAACAGCTGAAAGATTTTCATTATCCGATGCCTCGTATTGAACAGTTATTCGCAGCGCTGAGTGGCGGAGAGCAATTTACTAAGTTAGATTTAAAGAATGCTTATCTGCAACTTACTCTTAATGAATCATCACAGCCGCTCACGGCTATCACGACCCATGTAGGCATTTATGTATATAAAAGAGCGCCTTTTGGTTTGAAATGCTTGCCTGAAATATTTCAAAAAGTGATCGAAGAGACGCTGTGTATGGTTTAGATAATGTAGTATGCTTTATTGATGACATTTGTATTACAGGGATTAATAGGGAGGTGCACATGACAAATTTAAAGGCCGTTCTCACTAGATTAACACAGGCCGGATTGCGCATTAAATTTGAAAAGTGTGAATTCTTTAAAAATGAAGTGTGTTATTTAGGTTATCGTATAAATCGCAACGGGTTGTACACGGACAGAGGTAAAGTCGCGGCTATCGCTAAATTGCCCGTGCCGCAGAACGTGTCTCAGTTAAGGGCGGCACTCGGGTTTATAAATTATTATTCGCGATTTTTGGCAAACGTTAGTACAACCCTACATCCGCTTTATTCCCTATTAGCAAAAGGTGCTCGTTGGCAATGGACGGAGGCGTGTCAAAAAGCATTCGACAACATCAAGGAGCAGTTGGTGAGCGGGCCGGCGCTCGCACACTATGACCCGCAGCTGCCGCTGGTGCTGGCGGTCGACAGCAGCCAATATGGGCTTGGAGCCGTTCTATCGCATGTATACCCCGACGGCAGCGAACGTATCGTGTGCTGCGCCTCGCGCACCCTCAACGAGGCCGAGCGTAAGTACAGTAAAATCGACAAGGAGGCGCTGGCCATCGTTTACGGAGTCGCGAGGCACCACCAGTACGTATTCGGGCGTAAATTTACGCTACGCAGTGACCACAAAGCGCTCACATATATTTTTGGTCCCAAGCATGGAATCCCGCAGACGGCGGCCAGCCGCCTGCAAAGGTATGCGGTGCGGCTAGCCGCATATGACTTCGACATAATATTCGTGTCATCCGATAAGAACGGTAACGCCGACGGGTTGTCGCGCCTGCCTCTAACTGCCGCTAAAGAGCGGAATAACGATAGTGTAGAGGAGGCGGCGTACGTGCACTACGTAGAGGACACATTCCCCTTGAGCCACAGAGACGTAGCGAGCGAAACGAAGAAGGATCCCATGTTGTGCAAGGTATATTCATATATAGTGAGCGGGTGGCCTGCACAAACGGAGATCGAGAATGAAAAACCATATTTTCATCGCAAGGAAAGCCTACATATCGATCACGAGTGCATAGTGTGGGGATATCGTATAGTCATACCGAAAAATTTAAGGAAATGCATCATCGAAGAGATTCACGAGGGTCACGTGGGCACGGTCCGGATGAAGCAACTCGCCCGCAACTACGTGTGGTGGCCGCTCATCGACACCGACATAGAGCAGCGCGTGCGCACGTGCGCGGCTTGCCGCGAGACGCGCGACGCACCGCCGCACGCGCCGCCCGCGCCTTACGTCTGGCCGCACGAGCCCTGGGCGAGGTTACACGCCGATTTCCTTTACTACAAGGGTAAACATTATTTTTTAGTAATCGACGCCCACTCTAAGTGGATCGAAGTCACCGCGATGACCTCCGGAACTTCGGCGACGTCGGTCGCGGGTAAACTGAGAGACCTCTTCGCCAGATTCGGGATTCCCAGGCAGCTGGTGACCGACGGAGGGCCGCCGTTCACGTCGTCGGAATTCGCCCTCTTTTTGAAAAGAAACGGCATCCGACACGTCCTTACCGCCCCGTACCATCCGTCTAGCAACGGAGCGGCCGAAAACGCAGTGAAAACTATCAAGAAGGTCATGAAGAAGGCGACCGTCGACGGGACGAACGTTGATATCGCCATAAATAATTTTTTATTACAGTATCGAAACAGCTCGCATTGCAGCACACAGAAGGAGCCGGCGATGGCGATGTTCGGGCGGCGCCTGCGCACCCGCCTCGACCTACTCCGCGCGCCGAGCCCGGCACAGTGCATGGCCGCGGCACAACAAGCGCAGGTTGCGCACGCCGGCGGCACGCAGCGAGAGTTCTCACCGGGGGAGCCGGTGCTCGTAAGGAACTACTCTAAAAAAGGACCTAAGTGGAACGAGGGCACGATCGCGGCACGAACGGGTTCCGTCACCTACAGGGTGAATGCGCGCAACGAGGTATCCAGTGCGAAACATGTCGATCAGCTGATATCGAACAGACAGAAACGTTATTCGTGGGCGTCGAACGTCGGTCGTGACTCGGCCGAGCCCGGTGCCGGGCAACATGAGCCGGCCACGGAGACTCCGCCGGCCACGCCCAGCTCCACCGCTACGACGACATATGAGGTGGCGGAATCGTCTCCGTCGTGGTCGCCGACGCAGGAGCCGTCGGTGTGGTCTCCGACGCAGGACGCCTCGTCATCATCTCCGTCGCCGCCCTCGCCGCCGCGTCAGCGCCGGCACCAGCCGTGCCGCTCGCCACCCACTCTCCGTCCCCGCAGGGGAGTTCCAAAGTAGTTCCATAATATGCTTAGACATTATATTAATTATTATGCACTTTAGGCATCAAATTGTAAGTATACTCACAAACAAACCGAATTTAAGTCGCAATTCCGGCCGGTGTTGGTAAAATTTTAATAACTTATTTAAAGTTGTCATTTTTAAATTTAAAATAATATATATATTTATTTTTAATGTTTCTTTTTGGTTTAAATTGTTCTTTGTTTAAGGTATCTTCAGCATTATTATACTTACTCTGTAGTAATAGTCATAATATTATTGTTAAGGTCATTGCATTTTTTTTTTTCTCTTAACTCTCTTTGTTTATATAGAGCCTATTTTATCGGACCTCTGGCTGTTGTTGAATGTTTAAATTTTTTTTTTCTTTTCTCTTTTTTGCACTAAGGGGGGAAGTGTAATGTATGTTATTATCTATGTATTGTGGGTAGACATCACCTACCCTCATTATGGTGCCTGACAAATAAATCAGTCTTGAGTTTAACAAATGGTGGTTTTATTGTGTAATTACAGTACCTACGAATAATGATTTTTTATATTCGTTTTTTATAATATTGTTACTAGAATAGCTATGTCCCGCGGATATTCTTGCTTATGTGCTATCTACATAGCTTATAGGGCTTAGACCCTTCACCAAATGTCAGCACAATCGGTTTAGTACTTAGCATTTATTATGGCATAGAGATAACAATATAAACAGACTAACGCACTTTCGCATTTATAATATTAAATCCTACTAATCCTACTAACAGGTATCCAGTATCCACCTGCCTACTGAACTAACACTTGTTTAATATTGGAATGTACTGATGTAAATAATGGTACACGATATTATACCTAATACACACAAAGTAATAAACACAGTTTTGTTGATTCGATTTATTTCAAAACGTGTTCCTACGTAAAAAAAAAAAATTCTCTCAATGCGTCCTGTTGAAGGATCGCCTACGAAACCTCGAGCGGAATAACCAGTTCTTTGTTACAAGTGTATCTTGTAAGCATAGATAGTACATGAGTCTCGAGTCAACTCACGACTTGCCCTCTACCACGAATCTATAATCGAAAGAGATTTATCAGTACATTGCTCCAATGAGAGGAAAACGCTCAGACGCATGAAAGAGATAACAAGCAATACGCTCATGACATTTGACAAACGTTGGTAAACTATAGAAGTTGAATCTACTGGTACAGTGGCGGCCGTCCTTGCTAAGATTACTGTTTTAGAACGAGGACACGTACGAGTACGCTCCGCGGTTTTATCAACATTTGTCGGAAACAGTATCCCAAAAGTATTTCAATTGCAAATGGAATAGCCGGAGATAAAATGGAATAAGCCGCTTCTCTATTTCTGCACGAAGGCCGAAGAAATTATCGAAGCACAACTATTCAATAATTCATGAATCAGCTCGTGTTAGTTATGGTACTAAGCATACTAGTGTATGCTTTTTTTTCTCGTCTTGAGGATCCTCTATGATTATAAGGGTAATCTTTTATTCACCAGCCGTCACTTGGCGTATAGGTACTGGTTATACAGCCTTAACGATAATAGTTTAACGGTAGCCGGAACGAGCAAGGCCTACTATGTCCTCCTTGGAGGAAACCAAACCCGTTGCACGTACGTAAATAAAAGAACAAAATGATGCCTTTGGCTTTACGCCGGAAAGTTGAGTCATAAAACGATAATAAACACAAACACACATTTAAAAAAGCCAATCAGTAATACGATTCATACAAACTAATCAGCAGGATGCATGAATCATACGCATCACAAAAATGCTACGAAAGCTTCACATTAATAATGAATATTTACTGATTAAACATTTTAGGTCTGATATACCGTGAGTTAAAAAAAGACTCATCAAGAAGAGCACCTATCACCAGAGGTTCCTAATTCCTATGTAGACAAATTCTGCTGATTAGGAATTCTATGAATTTTAATGTCCTTTTGCGTAGAAATTTATTGAGGTTGGTTAATGGTTATTTTCAGAATATAGCTACACTGACGCAACGGACGGATGGTGTGTAACACTGTGATTAAAAGTAAGTTCTCGTTAACATCTGGCGACTGGCGACTCAACCTCAATACTTGTTTTTTTTTTTAACTAGGTGGGTAAACAGGTGAAACTCTTCGACTCATTTACTTCACAGGAAGACTACAATTTGAATATAACAATCGAAGGATGTAATGTAACTATGTAACCGAAAGGAATTTATAAACCCTTTGAATTGCCACGGCGTTATGATGGAATAATGACCGTGGGTGGACACCGCTTGAATACCATTGTTTAACTCGGCTCTTTCAATGTTAATTTTACCTATAGGGTTAGCGTGATCAGAATAGAAACCGATCACTGACGACTTTGAATATTCAAATCCGAATTTGGTTTGAGAAAATTTTAAATTCATGCGCAGTTTTGCCGCACCTCAGGTGGTAATCAAAGGTAGGCCGTTTCGGCGCCCTCGACACCATTAATATTCGCTAAACGAACCCATTATTCATATCATTAGATTTAATAGATGTTCAAGAAACTGTGACTATAAAATATATTCTGCGTAAGGCTTTGACATCGGGACAAGCGTTAGACTTATAATACGCAAAATTAACGTATAAATGCAAAGTTAAATGTACGATATAATTCTATTTAACATTAACATAAGACCGAGCTCTATAAATGCTGCGAGTCGAGTTATACATCTTTCATCAAGGCTCTATATTTATAGATTTTATCAAGCGTAGCTAATATGTTATCGACGACCTATTTAGATTATGATTGATTAGTTTATCTGAAATGCCGTCGAACACTTCCAGCAGTCAAATCTGCACGATTCCAACTGTTTGTGATGTGTTGATCGACATATCCGTTGCCGAGGCATCCATCAACGCAATTTAGCACGACCACATGCTCTAGATTACCCCACCGCGACGGCCCAATGAAAAATAACCAGCAATCCCATGAATTGCCGGATTGTATGAACTTTCACGTGCTTTCATCACGTGGCAATCAGTAAATTCTCGAATTCAATCGAGGTTTACCGACATGCAAATTCGCCAATCGTAAAGCAACATGACATGACGAGTGGGGGTTGAGACCAACATTCCTAGCGCGGCTTGTAGGTAGTGGGGGAACGGGAGGCGGTCATCGACCGTCCTCAGACGGCCGCACATAAACTACGCAGCCGCATAAGGTCAATACAGCCCGCGCCGTCGGCGGACCGGTCTCGAATGGCACTCGCTACAGAATACAGAAAACCGTTTCGAAACCCTATTGTCCGGAATTCGAATTCTAAAATCAATTACGTACCCACACACGCAATCTAATTTCAGTTGCGCAATGTAGGATAACTAAAAAGATTGAAAGTAATTCGTTTTGTTGTCGCCAGCAGTGTCCGATCCGGTCTTGTGGGCCCCACTTTCGAGATTAGCGCGGTTGAACGAGCACGTCAGTTACTTAGTTTAAACGTTTTATAAGTTACTATTTGAACAACTAGTCATTTTGACAATGACTCATGTAGCACACAATGAGTTTATCGCTCATAGAACGTGTTGGGTTTATTTTGTATTGGGTAAAATACGTATGTACGAGTGTATGTATAGTGTAGTACGGATGTATAGTGACAATATTTAGATTATATAATCGTACGGTTTGAGGTCTGTAAGTTCTCGAAGTTCATTGATTCTTGGCAAATAATTCCGGTAGACTATACAAGAGTACCCTGGTAATGTAGCGAATGTCCCTACTACTGCTCAATTTGTCACACTGAGTCAATCTGAGTCTTATTTGATAGATCGATAACTCTTTATTAAGACCACATGCGTATAATATTAGACTTATAATATTAGGTTTCTTAAAAATTATATCAGAACTACTTCAATATAGTGATCCAAACTCCAACGAACAGGTCCATTAACTTCACATAAATGTCGCAGGTTCACATTCCAGCACGAGAATTTCATAAAATGGCCAATTTGCATGAGTTACTGATTGCAACCTAGTATTTCACGAATTAAATAATGAAGCAAGCATTATTGATAAGGCTTTACAAATACGCTTTTTCATAACTACTCTTCAGATATTCCATTCAGACACCATTTACGTTCTACCGACACCCTACAGACATTCATATTAGTCAAAACTGAACTTACATCATGGAACAGTATTGCAAATACCTGCTTACCACCTACCTATTAATTGATGACCCAGTTTTATCAGCATCTCTGCCTTTTTTCTATGCCACAGGTCTCGCCTGTGGCGTGTGTTTTTCTCCATTCCAATCCACCGTCCGTCATCTCTGCACTTACTCCCATTTCACGCAGTTCATCGAAGTCAAAAAATTCCAAATCTCCTCTTACTATCATACCTACCTGAAGTTTTTTCATTTGTGTCCTTCAAATATTAGGTATAAATTATTATAAGTCAGCAAAAAGTTAGTATACTTTACTTACCTTTAGTAGCCAGGTGCATTGTCGCATATTTGTCTGCTCCAAAATAACAAGTCTGGACATGATTCGGTGAATGAATATGCATTCAGTTGTGTAGGTAAGAAGAGTTCCTCGTATTGATAGTCTCTTATAATACGAGGAACTCTTGTCAGCTACTAATTAAGAACGATGTTCTATTTGAAATAGAGCATCGTTTTTAAATAACTATTCGTTCAATGTCTGCCTACATCCGGCATTTCGATTTTAGTCATCGCAAGTTTCCATGTTAACATCGATTGTCTTATAATAAATTGATTTCGGTTTAGATACATGGATTTATTATACCTACAAATCCTAAAGAGATCATAAATTATAGTCTTTTGATTGATATCTGTGATAAAATAAACGGTGTAACGTCGCATAACAATAAACATTATTTTTGTGCTCACAACCTTTTGTGTAACACAAAACTTTTCATAGAACAATGGTAGAAATTCGTTTAGATTTGAAATATTCACGCTTTCGATTATCATAAACGCAATCTGCGAATTACCAGAGATGCTAATTGCTCCAGACGCTATTCAAACCTCGATGGGAAACTAAAAACAGTGTTCTTCACAAAATAATTATATAAGTGAACGCGTCACATCCATAGAAGAAATCGTACTCACTCTCGTATCCCGCCGTCCAAGCCCACAGGGAAACCATCGCGAGCAGCCAATGGTACATGAGTCCTTCGATCTTCCAATATAGGGGAGCGCATACGGGTTTGACGAGGCGCAGCGCCATCATCCACACGAAGTAAGCGGGGATGCAGTAAATGTTGTTGACCACGGCAAATGCGGTTCGCGCGACGATCCTCGCGTACCAGCTGAAAGCAGGGCCGCGTGGGTTCATCCATGACCGTCTCGCTGCACGCCACGCGCGCTCTCAACCCTCAGGGTAGTACTCGGAGCTGACGCAACGACATACACATGATTGGTGATATGAAATGTGACGTGCCGGACACCACAGTCGAGTGACATGAGCGCGAGCCGCGAGTGCGACCCGCGAGGGTTCCGTGAGCTAGCGAGACGAGCATGGATCCGTACCGCGTTCTCCCTGCCGACAGCTGCCGAGACGCGGGGGCTTTCGTCGTGCGCGGACAATGCCACTGCGCCGTACCGCCGTATCCCAATCAAACACATTGTACATTCGACGATATTTATTTATGATCATGGATTCACTGTCGGTTATTTCGTTAAGTAGATGCGAGTATAAATTTAAAAATCGCCCGCCGGCGAGCGAATGCGTCGCTCGCCGCCGAGCTCACATATGCGATTTGAGACACACATTTTACACCAATCGACGTAACAATTAACTCGTACGACGCGAGCACACATAGACATACACAATTTATTTTCAATATTAATGCTTACTGGTTGCCCGACCGCGGCAGGTCGGGCTCGTCGTGTAAAAAATCAATAATACAAAGTTCATAATTTCATAATATAAAATTAAAAAACGACATCGGATCGCAGAAATTATACAAAAATTACAATTACAATAGTCTGTACACTATCTAATATGTACAAAAGTTGCCAGCAGAGATATGTGCGGGGGCTTTATTTACAGAGCTCGGTGGGTAGCTCGGTTCGACTCACACATTATAGTCGTGGGCCATGTAGCTGTGGACCTGCTCGAGGCGGTATGCGAGCCGCTGCTTCTGCGAGAACTCATCCTCCTCGAGCGTCACCGTAAGCTGCTCGTTGTATCTCTCTGCATACGCATACAGCTCGTTCAGTGCGCAGTTCGTGTTGAACTCCTTCGTATGGAGTCGCGACTCCTCCGCCAGCATCGCGTTCATATCCTGATCTGATATAGCAGGCATCAGTTTTATGTCCGCGTAGTAACGCTCCACCCAGTCTTTATACACCGGTATGTCTTTGGCGTACAACAGCTTGGACGAAGGTGAATCTTTACCTAGGATGTGATCGGAGGTTGAGCAAGAATCCATGAATGTTTGCGCAATGACTGACAAGCAAGAATCTACTGTGTTAGACTTATGAACGTCGAACACGAAGTTGGGGTTCTTTATCAGATTTACCCAGAATCGAAGCGGAAGGGAGTTGCTCTTCCATGTGTGAACCACTTCGGGATCGGAGATCGCGTGCTGTAGCGCCTGATCGTCGAGGAAATCGAACATATACTTTATGGCGAGCGGCAACGCCGAACCGCGATGAGCAGTACTGAAAATAGTCTCGAATAAATCATCCACGAACTTTTGCAACGTGCCTTTTGTGGCTAGAAGCCGAGTGAGGTATATTTCCGAAACCATTTTATTGCCACGCTCTCCCTCTTTACGTGCGTCATCATCGTAATGCCTAACCAAATGCCAGTATTTGAAGCCACCGCCATGATCGTATTTGAGTGGACTTGCTGGTGGGCTTGCCGAGCCATATTTACCGCGGTTGAGCGTTTCATAAGTATGCGATTTATCGTTCTTTTCCATATTGGAGAGATTGTAAACTGAGCTTTGTTTCGCGACAAGACTGAGACAAGCGCCGTCTGGTACGCGATAGTGGTTGAGCGTATTTAGTTTGCGCCACTCACTTTCGCATTTAGTAGTGCTGTCTTCGTCATAAAGAATCAAGCGGCCGCATGTACCCGTGCGCCATTCTAAATCGAGTTCATCACGACTAGGCCTCTGTGTATATGGGGTAGCGCGATAAATTGCATCCAGACATTTCTCTTTTACTTGGCTTATTGTATCACAGTCGAGAACTTTTACTTGGACGTTCTCAGCCTCTAAACCGCTAACGAAAAATGTCTGCTGCGATATCGAAACATTTACCATCATAGGTTTGAAATCTATGGACTGCCTGATCAGTTTCTCTTCACTTAGAGAATAACGCGCCTCGGAGGTTATAGCGTCGACGGGTCCTTTGTCTACCTGACCTTTCATGGACCTAAACAGGAGATAAAGAGGTTCACCGGCGCATTCGCGAAGGAATTTATACAACAAAAATGTAAACCACGCACTCAACATTTTTTCAGCGACGCTTTCGGTTCGCCTTAATAATAATTTAGGGTGATTTTTACCTTCCATGCACTTCTCTATCAACTCAGCTAATAAAGTCTTTAACACATCAGTACAATATTCCATCTTACTCTGTAGAGTAACCATAATAAGGGAAGCTACATTAACACGATCGCGCATGGAAAAATATCTATTACTTTCTAAAGTACGAATAAATAATAGGAGGAATGTTTTATGCATAATTAGTTGCCCGAACATTTTCAGACCTTTCTCTCTTCTATTAAGCTCTGGACGTTCCCATTGCAGGACGGCATGATCGTCTATGTTAGGGAACAGTATCTTCATAGCATACGTGCGATAATCTAAGAACGGTATCCCGCCCGTTACCTCGCCCGTCAAATCTGTCATCTCCGTTTGCAGTTCAGCAAACGCTTCCTTACATTCAGCAGCCACTTTTAATTCTAAAATATCCATTTGCTCTTGCATATTCTTTAAAACTCTAATATTTTCGGTTGATTTTCTTTTATACATAATTAAAAATCCGAAAAAGATTAATAATAGAGCACATATACTTATACCTATACCGACTAACGCGGGTTTCCCTATAGCTGCCTGTAAACCAGCTTGTGATGAGTACGACAGTTTACCTATTTTGTAGGTAAGCGCGCGTCCTACCCTAACGACTACTTCGGGAGTATCCACTCCTTCTGGAAGCTCATCACGCGACGGAGGCTTGCAGGTCATATGATGCCGTGATAGACCCGTAACGTTGCAAACACTATCACCGATGTGAACCTCTACATCTCCTTGAGAGCAAGCCCTGTCTAAATTCTGACCGTTTATAGTTAAATATTCAGATTTATAATATTTAACATCCTCATCGAATTTCTCGTATATCGGGTCAGGATATAGCAAGAAACCGTCGCCGGTTTTACTAGTGAGATTTTGAACGCTTTGTACGTCATCCATGTTAAAACCATACTCGAGTTCTAAAGGCGTGTCTGGATCTAGATTGAGACCGGCACTTTCAATACCGGGAGATTCACAAATGAGATGCGTTTGAAAATCAACCCTGTGACAGGGTGCTATGTAGGGCCGATTATCGTGATACACGTATATTTGTGGAAATTGAATGGAATGGAAGTTTCGACCCATCACTTTGATGTTTATCCCGCCCGAGGGTATACCTTTGGGCTGTTTTCTTTGTTGTTTATCCACACCGGGACCGGATTCAACTGACACTACGACGGGATCTTCAATGTACTCAAATTTTTCGCGCTCTAAAGTTCTCATTCCGTTATCGAAACGCATCCGCAGAGTTCCCATTTTGAGTTGATAGGAATGACTAGTTCTACAGACAGCCTCTTCGTGTGATACCGACAAAATAACGCAAGGCAAATCATCGATAAAAGCCTGAATATTACTTCCCGCATTTAGATATTCACCCGTGATACGCAATTTAGTGCCTCCAGATTGAGGTCCATATTTCGGTTGTATAGAATTTATTTTCGGATTGACAAAAGCATAATGGTGTGTCGATTCACCGCGATAATCCGCCACACGTACAACTACGGGACCATCGCGGGGCACTTCTTCACCCGGACCATCTACAGTGCAAACGATCTGTTTGGTTTTAACGTACAATTCGATGATCGGCTGACATTTAATGCCTGCTATGGTAACACCATTATAAATATCGGATATATTACGTCCCAGATTAATTCCCTCGATAGTGATATTAGTTCCGCCATCCCACGGACCCAATTGAGGCTTGAACGAATGAATCTCGGGATTCGGACAAGTTTGTGTTCGATTTAGCCACACGCTAGGAGCGCCACACTGTTCCTGAACCTCACACTTATCCGATCCTTGGCACCAGCCACAGCCGAATTTATCTGGTAAAGCCAAACACATGCCACAATTGTCTGCCATGTCGTTACAGCGGTATATGAGAATATGAGTATTATCCGGATTGTCTAAAGGCTTCGATCCGCCCCATATGACAGCGAAAGAAGCTGTAATATTAGGAGCGCGCGATGTGTAAGTAAATTCAACGGGTTCACAATAAATTGTGTCGGCAAGAAGTTGGGCGTTTACATGAGTCACGCGGCCCTCTATGTTGAATTGACAAACAAACCGCGTCTGAACGATAAATTGGCCTATTATGTGGACTTTGACTTTTATGGCTTTCTTAACACCGGATGGAACTAAAATTTCGTTTGTGCCGTCGGACGTGGAATTGATAGTGGGGCAAAAACCAGGACCTGAGCGATAGCTGGGACCAATTCTACTGACGCCCGTAACCAGGATATCGTTTCGGCAGTTTTCGGCGGTATCATGTGTGCAACGGTGTCCATCGACACACCAATCGCAAGGGAACGACGAACTGACGCACTGTGTACACGAGCTGTACGTGTTGCAATCGAAAAATGTAAAGTTGGTAGCTACAAAATCAGGGCCCTGTGTGGTGCGCACCGACAGTTTAGCCGTAAAATGATGTTGACCGGTGGGGATCGATGGCAGCGTGTCGGTGCGCGGAGTTGTACAGTTCACCCCGTATGGTTTTCTAGTGGCATTAGTAATAAGAGTACGATCTAAAGCTGTAAATGCACATAAGAATTGTCCGTTAAGAGTAGGCAAGTTTTCTATCAATAAATCTAAAGTTCTAGCTGTTGTACGCTGCAATTGGTTTGGTGTCACTTGGGTAATTGTCGTGCAACGACCACTACGATATGAGATCCAATATAGAGGATCTTTAGCTGCATCTTGACAGTCTGAACGTAAGCTGCACTTATTTTCTAAAGAACACCACCCACAATAGGGGTCTTTGGCTCCGAGACACGTTAAGCACGATTTGTAAACACTGCACTCTTGAACTTTAACTTTTGACACTTTTCGTTCAGTCATCACATATAAATGCATCAATTGAGTATCAAAGTATAGGTCTTTGTTCACGGGTGAGCCTTTCTCCACGACAATATCTCCGTACTCGAAAGCTGAAGTCGCACTCTCCACGACAATTTTTTTGAGGTGTCCTTCGGCAGTGCCTGCGAAGACAACCGTATAATCGCCGGTAGCCGTCGCCGCGATCGCCGTCAGTCTCTTGTTAAACACCGCAACTGGCACAGCCTCCACTGGCTGTTCTCCTCCCAGGGGTGTATTGACATCTAAACCGCAGAAATCCTCGCTGATCGACTGCAGTTTTGTGCTTACGCAGGCATGCGAAGGAGATATAAAGTCCAGACCCCTAGACCCATTTCCACTGAAGCAAGTCTTTATATTCTGCATAAACTTTCGACGGATAGCTTTCAACGAATATACACAAAGAGCCGACAAATTCGAGGGCTTGTTAGTATTTATTGATTCACTCTGACTGAAAGCAGCAAAGAGAACATCATGTTGAGCCGTTATTCCGAGCTCTCCCGCTAATACTGATCCGGCTTTTCCAACGTACGCTGCTTGCACGAGATTATATCCGTAATTTCCACCACCCTCTCCAGTACATGACATCGGTATTTCAGTATAAGAGTAGTAGTTTTCGTCATCGTGACATACTCGTACCAACTTGCTATAGAATGTATCAGAGCCAACTCCTCTCAATTGAGTCGTCAGAAAATAGCTAAATCCATCCGAGCTGAATCCGTAAACGTAATTTATAGGATAACGCTCACGAGATAGCGAATTGACAAACATTCTAGTACCCGTCGTAACTGCCGTTCTAGCTATCATAAAGAGACGCTCATCTTCGAGAGAACGGCTGCTCACCGCAGGAACTTCGGAACGATAAGGAGAGTTACCGGTAAACGTGACTCCCACGTACATGACTTGCGTCATCGGCGGATTAGGAGGTCCCGGCGCAATGAACGCCACTGTCGATGATGTCGCATTGTTCGCCACGACCGGCTCTCGGACTTCACGCACGTCATGAGAAATGTTATTCAAGTTACGAACCGAACACAATCCTTGCAGCACCGATCCACAAGTGATGAGCCGACTGGTCGCGTAGTCTATTACGAGTGCCTTATTAACGTTGTCAGTGGGCTTTTTGATAAAGTTTGCGGGGCAGTCGAAAGTGCATTGGGCGGAGTCATTGACGGGGCCTGTGACTATAGACTGAGCAACTTCCAAGTCAGGCGAGAGCTGGTAGATTCTGTTGACAGCGCCGACGTAGACGCGGCCCGTGTTGCGGTCGACGACCAGGTGGTCGAACAGCGAGGTAGGCGAGGTTACTGGGTCGGAGAAGGATCGCACCACGTCCTGGGCGGCGTGCGCGGCGGCGCACGCGGCCCCGAGGGCCAGCAGTACGCGCCACATAGCGGCGGGGCATGTGGCCGGCAGTTTACCGCGCGCACCGCCGCCCGTGCCTCGCGCCGCATCCCGCCCGCCCCACACATCTGCAACGCGATACACCCAGTCAGGCGCACTGCCCGCGCCCGACCGCCTCGGCTTCTCCCGCCGCGTTGTTCCCATCGCACCGCACCGCTCCGCCGTCTCGCACCGGCTCGCTTATTCTACTCTACTGTTACTCCTGAACCTATTCCAACTAAACCATGAGACCTAGCGCAATAGTCGAGTATCAGACAATTCAAACCCGCAACGTTTACACGCTTTGACTCGGAGAGGTCCAGTGCGATCGGAGCGTTTTCGCGAGCTGAAGAGAGGAAACGCGGTGACCACCTCACAGATAGCGATACCGGTACCAAGCTATTTCGGGTTAATGCGCAATGATCGAGAGATATAATAACATTAAACGTTGCATGTAAAATGAATTACAGTCTACAAAAATAGTTTGGTACCAAGATAGCGCGGTCACGGCGATCCGACGCGGTCAGTGCAATATAAGTCACACGCCGACGAAAGCCTCACCATGATTATAAAGAGGGACAACTAAAATAATAATTTGGCATGCTGTTCGCAACGAGGGAGTGAACGTGGTAGCGTAATGACAAATAAAATGAAAAAAACGGACTAACTGAAAACATCGATAGTGATAATGGTGTACTTACAAGATAGCCATTGCGACAGTGGTGTACGGGCTTCTAGGTAAATCTGTACTATGCTAAGATCATAAGCATGTAAAGCGCACTCTCATAGTGCGTTTTCAGCGGTTTGACCTCGGAAACGAGATCTGAAACAAATGAAAGGTTATTTAATACATAATGGTTCATAATAGCAAACACGTTAAGGTCAATGGCAAAATGGCAATCAGTCAGAAGTCAAAGAAAGTGCTCCAGAAAACAGGGCCTGGATAGAGATGGAGTTTTTGTGAAATCGATGATCGTAGCCAGTTTTTGGAGGCAATCAGTAAGTTCTGTTTCATAGGAACCGCGACGGTCTTATTGGTAATGACTGAAGGCCGATACCGACTACTCTTATGTGAAGGAACCTTAAAAGGGGTACTTAAGTAGCGCTTTGCCATAGAAACATATTCGCCGGTTTCCTCCCTAGATAATGGCGTTAAGAGCCAAATTATTCCATTTTTTTTGGCATTAGTAGCCTACGGTTTGTATTTTAGATACACCTAGTAAATGGAATGATAAAAAACCACTATGGGCAAATACAGCTCAAATGTAAGACTCCTCAGAGTCTAAAGAGTAAAAGACAAAAAAAGCTAAAGGTTGATGCACACATCACCGTGGGCGCAGTTCGGGAGCGGTAAGGGTCGAGTTCCTTGTATTTGTATGGAAGACAACCCACTGACAGCGCGTGCGGGTTGATCGTATGGTATCCTGAATCCTGACACTACCCGTCCGGTGCAGTACCCGCATTTGTGTAAATCAATATCAATCGAGCGTTGAACGTACCCACGCACTATGTGGCCCAAATAAAAAACCCAAATGAAACCGTATGTTATTTTATAATGCTAGCCGCATGTCAATACATGCGGCTAGCCGTCAACCGCTCTGGTTGTCTTGGTGGGTGAGGCTAGCCGCATTAAATGATGCGGCGCATCCCTAAATAAATACAATAGAAAAGAGATGACTGCGGCTCACCGCAATCCGGCTAGCCGCTAGTGCGTACGCCGTGATACTGCGAATAGGCGATCGAACATGGTACGTACGACGTTCGATCGTCACTATACCGTGTTCGATCGTCTGGCGCACTGTCCGGCATTATTACTACGTACGGTGGTACGGTAGCTTGCACATCAAAGCGGTTTGATCGTGTGGCGTGATCACCATACCGAACTTAAGGGGTCACAGATTAAGTAGTAAAATAGTACGGCCGTAGCTGTACCATGTTCGATCGTCTATTCATTATTCATAGTCTAACGCCTAGCTAAACGTTAGAAGTAGAGTTTATTTCTAATGAAAAACTGATAAAATGTATGTCTTCATCAATTCCAGGATCAGTACCCATAGTTCACTACCACTAAAACAAGGTTCATTACATTGCATCACAGACTCCAGAATGCGTTGTGGCCAAGGCTTGTATATAAGTGTTTCCCTAAAATATACGTGGTTCGTTTAAATTACAGTGCTTGCAGCTTGAGCACGCCAGATAAGAAATTGATGGAATCTTTCTGGCCTGGTACTGCAAGTACGATGTATCATAAAATCACAAAGGTTGTGTAAAATGAAATGGTAATATCTTAGCATGTTTGCAAAAACAACATATTTGAAATAGCTTAATAAATAAAACTATAACATAGCAACTGTCAAAAATTGTATGAAAATTGGCTTCAAGTAGAGTATGGCTTCTACTCATTGATCAATAGTCAAACATGGAAATTATGTAGGTAGTATTTTTTTTATAATGTGGAGTTTGATAATGACCTTGAAATGCGAATAGGTATATATGAGTTAAAGATGACATAATATTATTCAGAAAAACCAGTATCTTCTATAATTCTTAAGTTTGAGACAGGCTTCAATTTTAATTGTTATAATTTGGAAATAAGCCAAAAAATATCAGGGTAACCCCATGACCAGGTGGATCCCACCCACCTAGTGATAGTAGCAAGAGGTCCCGGGTTCGATTCCCCAGGTCAGGCAAAGTGATAAATATTGGATTTTTCCATTAGGAATTATCTCAAAAACTGCCTGGAGTCTGGAACTGTGCCCGTTAGATGGCAATAGGCTCGCCCCCTATTACATGGGACCAATAACATACTGGCGAAATGTGGGTGTATCTACTATGGGACTGAGTCCTGGGTACACCTCTGCCTCTGCTCTTGCTTCGGGAAAAAGGCGTGAATGTATGTTATGTGATAGTAGATTCATTTGACACAAATATCATTGTAAATATTTCACAATAATTTTATTCAGCAATTTGATTACATTTATCAACCTAGCACATTTTATAAATATAAAACATTAATTTGATTAATTATACTACCATTTCATCTTAATATTAATTAGGTACCTATCTAATGTAACTCTAAAATTATGGATTTTATTGGGTTACTTGCCCAATTTTGTTTATTAAAAGTGTAGTAAGCATTTGAATGCCTCAGTGTCGTAGAGGTCGCAAAAACTATTATCGATTGTGGGGTTCCAAATTTGATTCCCAGGTCAGACAGTGTTATTGGATTTTACCATAAGATAATTGATTGAATTTGGCGTTACTATTCGGAAGTCCATTGTAGACTTCTGGAACAAGAATCTTTAGTTCTTAGTTCCTGGAATAAGATTCCAGCGTTCAGCGAGCTAACATCTCGAGGGGCGGCGTTTGTACTAACATTAGTAGTCTTTACAGCGGGGTCAGTCTATTTCCTGATGATGCGTCGTGTAGACGCGAAACACGTGTCGATATATGAATGGTGTCACTAACAAAAATAATACCTAATAGCATTTCCTCTTTGCATGCAATTTCGCGGGCGGGAGGGCAATGCACTGTGCATGTTGTTTATGATACTAAAAATTGGAACTAAAAACTAAAGTCTTGTTCCAGAAGTATTCTCAAAGTTATCTCTGGGAATCGAACTCGGAGCCTCATGATTGGCAGTAGCTCTTGCGAATGTTTCTCTGGCAAAGTGTTTGCCGACGAGGCAGTCAACTTTCAACTATCAACACACTTATACTAATATATTAAATACTTTTGCTGTTAATTATAACACAATGTTTTGAAAGTTTTTTCTAGGTTTCATATAAAGCAATTTGTGAGTAGGTATGTAATCTACTTGGTCAAGGGAAAATATTTTGCTTCACTCTATTTTATAAATACAGCTGATTAATTAATTATTAAGTTATGATAATAATAACAATTTTACAAAATAAATACAATATTGTCCTGAATATCAACCCAAATAACAGATTCTTGTAATGAAAATGTAATTTGACAGTTACCGCTTTTTAATACATTTCAATACAAATACTCTAAATGAGAATGAACCTTTAAATACCCATTCTTGAAGATAATTAAACTATTGAACACATTGATTCAATGAAAAGGGGAGTTAGGGAAAATTTTCTCAGCACTGTACTCAACAACTGGCATGTAAAATTGATAACAACAAAGATAGAAAGACATACCTAAGACCAAAGTGCAAACGAGACAATAATTAACTTAACTGATGTATGTAGACCTAATTTAAGCTTGCCATTTTCGAGAAGCCAGTACCTCATCTCCTTTTTTCTTTATATCAATGATTGAACACACTGGTGGTGTGTAAATAAGACATTATTTCAACTTTTTCAATAAATATTCTAAATATGTTTAGTACCTACTGTTCTAATACTTATCTAATACTTATGAATCTTGTTTTATTTCATTTAGCAAAACAGGAACCCCAATCATCAGGAATAAAAAACGCACCTTTAAAAAATTCATATACATATATATCCATCTTATCATTCCCCTATCCAACCAGACTGGTTGCTTTGAAAAGATTTCTTAAACCAATAAGACGAGCCATTATCAACAAATAAGAATTGTATTTTGTGTGTTATGTGAATCTGTGGTATGTTATTGTTCTTGGTGATAATATAAAGTATTCTATTCTATGTTAGACCACATTTTTTTAATTATAGCATGGATGTGGATTGGTTTCTGTTTTGCTAATAAATATTCTATATATTCTATATCTATATATATATATATTCTATATAAATGATGTCTGTCTCTTTTTGGTCAGAAGAACATAATTTTTTTTCATGTGTGTGAAAATTATAGGACCATTATAATTTACATTTTTCATGCCACTGCAGACTGCAGGGCATAAAAAATAAACATAATTTGAAATTTGCATGTGCACAAGTACCTATAGAATTATAGTTTATACCAAATAATAAAACATAACACATAACATACATTCACGCCTTTTTCCCGAAGGGGTAGGCAGAGGTGTACCCAGGACTCAGTCCCATAGTAGATACACCCACATTTCGCTAGTATGTTATTGCCAAAATAATAATAATAATAATTAAAAAAAAAAAAATATATATAATAATAATAATAATTTTAAATAATAATTTTGTAAATTTCAGAAATAAAATTTTCATATATATATGTTATTAATTTTATAACTTTGTAAACCCTTTTTGGTTTGTGTATGATAGAACATAGTATGATAAAATGAACAAAGTACATAATAATATACTACTTTCCTGAGTGTAAAGATAAAATTAATAAGTTCCAAAACTCATTTTTTGAACAATGAGTGGGGGTTGACCTATACCTAAGGGTAACCAGTTCTGTTACATTATTAGAAATAAAATTTTCTTAAGGAATTTTGAACATTGACATACAAATAGACATTATTCATGTCTGTTTACAAAGTTACTTGCCAAGACTCTGCTTGGAGAACCTTCAGCTCTCTCTAAATCATGTTAACCTTTCATGTCCACTATAATAATGAACATGACGAGTTTCAACAGGCGCAGTGCAGTGCCACTGCAGAATTTTTAGTTTTAAAACACTGTGTGGCACTGTGTCTGTTATGTGCAATGATGCTTACCATCAGGCACCTGATTTGCTTGTCGTGTCACTCACTATCATAAAAAAAATAAAATAAACGGGCTAAAAAATAACTGAAATGTAATTTTTGGTACTCTCCTCTCCCAGCGCGTTTGTCTGAAAGAGATCGCTCTTAGCGAAAAGACCGCCAGGTGTTACACTATTTATTTTTATTATTATTTTTAATATTAAGGTTTTATTATTTGTGGTGTACCTAACAATTAAGTAAGTGTTTTCTATCGGCGTTAGAGAGTCGAGTTAGAACACGCCTGCGTTTTGTTTACCTGTTAAAAGGTAACGTTTTTACATATCGCTGGATGACATTTATTATATTACTAGGATTATAAACCTTCCCTAGCTCACACCTATCTTCACATCTATCTGCACATTTTTGGTTTTATAAATTTCACTTACGCATAGCCAGGGCGCATCCCTTGTCATAAAATGTAAACCTTTGGCTAATCAATTATCTATCTGATGATGTAAACCTCATTAAAATATGTTGCATGGTTTGAAATTAGTTACTGGATATTATTAACAATAAACTACAGGTAAAAGCAGAATGAGACTTTGTTTTTATTAAACTAAGTACCTAAAGGCGCCAACTTTTTTTTGTTTCATTGTATTGGCATCAGATTTTTTTGTGCTTTTCATCTTCGATCAGTTATACTTTTAGTAGATCTGTTCTGTGCATTTCTTTTTGTAGAGTGAGTTCTCCATTGAGAACATCTCCTCTTTTTATTTTTTAAGGCATCTGAAGTAAAGGTATTTTGCCAAAATATCAGAATCAATCTGTCAACAGGCAAGGGGTGAAATTTTAAACTAATTTTGATCCAAACAACAATGGGTAAGCACACAGGTCTGAGCAGTTCTGAGCAACAATATCATATAGGGCTTTTAACAAATTGGTCCAGATCTGTATAAAACCTGTGTATCTTATTCAATACACCCAATGCAGGCCATCATCATCATAATCATCTCAGCCGTTGAAAGTCCACTGCTAGACGTAGACCCCACAGGGGTTTTGCCAATTCTTGCTACTTTTGCTGATAGGTTGGTGAGCGCAGTTCAATGGTATTACACTGAGGACACTCTTGCCCGTCCTCTGGATCTGATAGTCCTATGATGTTGGCGACAGACTAATTTATTGCTAAAGACTCCCATTGGGAGACACACAGGGATATTATACACTTATATCTAAACCTACAGAGAGCCTTAGTGGCATAAAGATTGCAAGTTCTACTGCTGTTCATGAGGTCCCAAATTCCATACACAGGAATTATCTCAATGACAGCCTGGGAGTCTGGAACAGTGCCCGGTAGATAGCAATAAGCTCGCCGGCAAAATTTAGTGGCAAAATGTAGGTGTACCTGCTATAAGACTGAGTCCTGGGTACACCTTTGGGAAAAAGGGGTGATTGTATGATATGTTATTAATTATTTGTAGGGAATTTTATTGAAAATGTTCCTGCATTTTTTTTTACAAAGCCACCACATGTACAGCTAAATATTTTTTTATTATTATTATAAGCCTGATCTGACCCACTGCTGGGCAACTTGGTGAGCAGAATGTTGGGTTTAGAACCTCTTTTGAGGTAGGTTTATATAAAAACTGTTTTCTGACTATGAAACCTACATCAAAAAGGTTGATTTTGGCTGATTGATTTGGTTGATGATGGCTAGAACAATTGAAAGGGTTTTTAACAAGAGATCTTGTTAATATTATTCTCAAACCAGTTTTTGGATTATACATTTATAATTATTATTTGGTTTCTTTTAAACTCGTCACCATCGGCTCCACCGCATATTTTTGGGTTAAATTTTTGTACATAATATACTTATTAAAGTGCTATATTATGTTACAGTAAATTTAATTGAAAATTATTAATAATTACCAAGAGATTGATGATTATTATAATATTTTTACATTAGCCTTCTTTTTAAGTAGGTATAATTTAATCATTCATGCTGTTTTATATTAAATTACTTGAATGACTATGGCCCTGCTTGGCATAAGGAGCAGTAGGTAAATGCAAATGATGCCTAATATTGTTGGCAAAGGCTGTTATTAAAATCTTTTGAAGCATATTATTATGGAGACATTTATGCAGACATCCAAAGCCTATTGTTTCTATTAAGATAATTTTAAAACATTCCAACAATATCATATTGCCACATGGTGCGCTTCAGGGAGGCGAGACCGAAAATAATCCCTACATAGTGTTTTATATAATAATGTTATTTTGTTTATTTTTTTATGTATGTTAGTCTGTAAGGTATTTATTAATATGGGCCTCTGGTGCATATAATTTGTTATGCGTACTATTGCCTGAAATAAATGAATTTATTAATAATATTATAGTTTGCCCACATATCATAACACCAGTACCTAGAGAGAAAACCACATGGAGATTTCCCCAGGGACGCCAGATTTAAAGCCAGGTATTATGATAATATTCTACCATTAGGCCACAGACGCTACTATGAAATTTAATGTTTATCTTTTATGCATCACATCCCTCTCACAAAATTTCCAGAAACACTATCAAATTACAAATGAATAGTTGACTAACACTGATATCTGAATTTTAGATAATAATTTGTTGGGCCTGCTACTTAGTACCTTATTTTTCCGTGTTATGACGTCATGAAGGCTAACATGCTATAAGTACCTATTCATTCAGTAGTACACATTCGTGAACAAAATTGACGACAATCTAAAGGTTTTGCCGAGGTTTAGATTTTTTGTGGAGAATCGCCAACCGATGTGTCTGCAATGGAGAATTTGTCGGACTTCGAACTAACTTCATAGAGATTTCGTTGCATAGTAGTCAAAGGCTTGTTAAAGGAAACTTTAAACATATAGAGCTCAAATTGCGATTAGTATACGATACGTATAGATGACACGGCAAGCTACCGGTCGCTTGCTGCCTACAAACAAATCTTAAGATTGCATTATGTCTCCGCCCACGCGAACATCCCACACAGATCTGCACAAATTTCTCATCGCTACGTTTGTTATACTCCTTCACTACAATTACAGTTACCGACCGACAAAATCTCGATTACATCCTCGTTCGCGTAGTCAGCCATTACGGCGCACGCGAGTCGATAAACGGAAGCCATTCACGACAAATGCTTACGTATTTAAGCAATGAAACACATCGGAGACGCCAAATTTCTACCGAAACTCACCTTATTTTCTAATATCTCTCCGTTTAACAACAATCCTTTGGAATCCAGACAAGTGAACGGACACTCAATTGCACCACACTATAATTATTTCACTTATTTCCGTAACAATAACACTAAACACCACAAGCGACGGTTTTTATCACAACATTGACTGTATAAAAATATTTTTACCGAATTTCTAAGCCCGTAGCAAAGAATATAATATAGCACGTTTTCACAGAGTCCACGACAAGAGCATCAGTCTTCGTACATCGCCGTGGAATGATTATAGTTTCGCTTTTCGAACGAGTCTAGGCGTGACTGACCCGAGAAAAGCCGAGCACGCTAGGGGTGGATAACATTGCGCAGGTTTGCGCAGTAACTCCATCACAGTTCGGAATTCGGAGCGATCACACTAATATTTAGGTAGTTTAACAATAGCGGTTCACACTTCACACACTTCGATTTTAGTTTCTTTTAGTTTCATCAACTTGAGTCGTAAGTTTTTTTTATTTGAATTTATTTTTAATTATTTATTTGATTCGAAAGCGATTTAGCAGTTGATCTCCTTCCTTTCCCCTATTCCCCTAATTAAGTATTGATATTGCCGGTATCATCGTACAATAAATCAATTTATACATTAATAAAAAGATTCCGAGAGTTGCAAATGTTTGTTACTCATATACGTCCATCCATCTCTAGTGGCGCAAATTTGCTTTCTGCGCAACTGCGCCGTGTTATCGTTATGTATCCGTACAACACTAGCGTAAGAATGCGTTCACCTAAACTAATGGCTGCGTTCAGACAAAGCTAAAGAAATATAGGAGTTTCATGCTTTATGGTTAATTTAGAGTGAATGTTAAATAAATACTACAAAGACCTTATTTTTGGTTCGGAGCAATTAATTAAGACGTGCTCTGCCAGCACGTCATATTTTGCCATTCCAGTGTACAGACTCTTTTTTCATGCTTATCTCATTCTGAGGGCCGGATTAACCTTATCAGGGCCCCTAGGCAATGCAATTCTAGGGACCCCTTTCCTTACTTGTATCCTGTTATTTCAATCTCTTATGTGATCTTGCAAAAACATGATTACCTTGATGCTACAGCATCAACTCACATGCCTGACTCATTCATCATTGCTTATTACTTTCATTGAAATTATCTTATAATGAATAGGATAAAGTTGTGGATAAATAATGGTCCAGATCTAATTATGGAGCTGGAAGGAGAAATGAGACGCGACGCGGTTGTTTTAAATTTAATCTTGTTAAATGCAATAATATACCATAACCGAATTAAAATAGTTTTGTGAGGTAATATACGTCTTCTAACTTTTTTATATACAAAATCTTTAAAACATTTTGGAAGTTGACCTTTTCCAATATATCATTTGCAATCGCTATTATCGAAAATGACTATAAATGGTTCTGTGATATTGTTGAACAAAGACAGAACATTTTTATTCACAGATCAGAGATTTATTCAGAGATGGCGGTCAGTCACAAAAAAACCTAGTTACGCCTAGTTACGGCGCGACGCCATTTCCGCACATGAATACGATCGGCCTAGTTACGGCAGTTCGCCATCACCCAGGTTATTTAGTACTACGTACAGATGCGACAGTGGAACGGCGCCGGAAAGTTTTGCAATATGTGCGTTTGTCGCTGTTGTCGCACATCTACTTTTTTTTTTCTAACTCCGAAGGAGATTATGAACTAAGGAGTTCATAATCTCCTTCGGTGGAGTTTTGCACATTTTATGAATGGCATTGACATTTTATAATTCATTGCAATGTGACAACTAGTGATGTGAAAATATTACACTAGGTATCGACTAAATTAGTGATGTCCCTTTTATCGATACATAATTAGTGACGTCACTCTTTTGGTCCTGTATTACTTGAAAACTTAATTTTAAAGTAAATAAAAACAAACATACATAGATCGACCGGATAAGTATGGAGTTCCGGTTACAGTTAAACAGTAACCAGCTGTATTTAGCTATCAATAGTATGGATATGAAGATTCTAAATTAGAGGTCCTAAAAGTTGTAGCCGTCATGACTTGCTGACCATCTGTATTTCCCTATGACTGAAATAAAATTAGCTTTTTTACTATTTAAAAGAGTTTAATCACTTATAATCCAAATAAATCTTACTATAATAAATAATATTATAAACATAACATTCACGCCTTTTTTTCCTGAAGGGGTAGGCAGAGGTGTACCCAGGACTCAGTCCCATAGTAGATAAATAAATTATAATAATATTATGTATAATATTATAAACTTTGTTTTTTTTGTTTGTAACGAATAGGCTCCGAAACTTCTGAACGATTTAAAAAAAAACTTTCACTTATAAACAGCTCAATTCGGTGTGAGTGATATGGGCTATATGAGATTTTGAAAAAAATAGGGATCCGTAAGGTAACTGCAATATGGTGAACCAAGGTGTCACATTATTAATTATTACCAAATATATTCATTAATTTGCGTGCGCTGGATGAAATCCATTGATGGTAGGGTAAAATAATTTACTAGGGGTTTTTAGTACTTACCAATATGTACAATATAGTGAAGGAACATTATATACATCTATTTTGAAGGAGTCATTATTTTTCATTCGGTGTGAAAACTATCGATGGTAGATTAAAATAATAATAAATATAATAATAAACAAAGAAATAATAGTTTGTAGAACTTATCAATTATCAATATCTACAAAATAGTGAATCAACATGTATTCATCTATTTTGGTTTAGTCACAATAATTTTTGGCTTTTGGCTAGTATAGTTTTTGGCTTCTCCTGCGTCCTGCATCCTCAGGCCCCAGCATATATAACTGATGCATGTTATTTTTTAATAATAAACCCATATTAGCAAATAGCATTGCAAATAGCAATAATAAACATGCTTATAAAATTAATGCTAAATTACATTAATTACCATCACTATCACTATAGGTCTCCCAATAATTTTTTTAAAAACTGAAAAATAAAGGTACGTAAGTTATTAATGTTATAATTTTATAAAAACAACACTTTTTGGTTTGCCAAGGTAGGGTTAAAAGAAAAAAAGTATCCCGGGTATAAAAATTATGTGTTTCAAATCTCATTTTTACTAAATTAGTGGTCAACCTATACCTTCTGAACTTAGGGGCATGCCATATTCTATTTCTTTAGCTGTAAACAAGCAGGGGTATGAATAGCGTGTCCTTCGGCCTTGTCTATCTAGCTGGCGTATTTCGAAGTGTCTGTGACACACACTCTTTCTTAACAGCTGCTCCTTGGAAAGTCCGACGAGAAGGGGATTAGTTGGCACTAAGAACTGCAACCACAAGCTTCTAAATTTATCGTCCTTTGGAATGTTAAATAAGCGGTGAGTAGCGCTTGCTGCATCGCAACCACTAACACAGCACTTTAGCGTCGCCATGGCAAAAAAGGCGTAAAAATCTGGCTAGACTCAAGTATTAAAACAATTAGGAAAAATTCTGATCAGGATTCTACAACTCAACGAGAAAATCACAGGATTCTTGCAGACATGACATGACTCATGACAGTGCAGTCAAGATGACGTGTTGTTTTTTTTATTATTCGTGCACAGTAGCGACAAACGGGACATTAGGAAACAAGCTGTCTCAGCCGTGTTTTTATTACTCTTAATTTTGAAAAATTTCGTTCACATCGTCCGCTACCATACTCATAATTTGGCTATGACATACGTCAAAAAAAAGGAATAATAATGAGGAAGTATACCAATTTAAAAACCAAACAAACAACCAATATAGAATCATTCGATGTATCTTGTTTTTTCATAGTGCGTGCACGGGGCCCCTAGTCAATTGCCTAATCCGCCTTATAGAAAATTCAGCCCATCTCATTCACATAGTTCATTCAAATCTGTCTTCATTGGTGCGTCTACCGATAACAACGTAAAATGATTTTGGTCACATATATTATCAACACTCTTGAGGGCCGAGCTCTCGAGCGACTAAACGAAAGACTGTGTTCTGTGGACTGATCGTGTGTAGAGCTTCTAAATTTTTTATTCTCTATTATGCAAGACCATAGACAACTAACATACCAACGTAGACAGGAAACCAATGGTTTCTCTGTCTACGATTATAGTGATCTGTGATTGACAATCAGCTGTCAATCCACAGAATAAAGGAACTGTCAATCTGTCTGAATCTGTCACTTACGAACAGTTTACGGTTGCTGAGTTGCTGATAAAAAAAGCAAAGGGATATTATTTTTTTAAATTTTTTTATATATATTTTTAACGAAATAACCTTTGAATAACTGTAAGCATGGCTCCATCCATGTTTAAACTCTCCTCTGCTTTGCTGAACTCCTCCGTGAACTTCCGCAGTGTCGTGCGCCTGGTGGATAAATCTAATTTTTCTACTACAAATGTCACAGCGGTAAGTTGCATAACGGTTTTCGCCGTATTCCTCTAAAATAGTAGCTACTGAAACGTTTCTGGCGATCGTTATTCGTGTTACCTTTGTAACAATGGTACGTATGTTTTTCATGATCTGCTTCTGTGTGGCTTCTATTGATAGTAATATAGTATCAATCTTTCGAAGTTGTGTCGATGATTTGAGTTGCCGCGCTGATATTTTCCATCAGTATTTTATCAGGCACCTACACCACTATGGTTTCAATTTCAATTAATAAAATTAGACTAGGTATCTTGCACCTTCATATTAATATACCCTTTCCTTGTTTATGTCTAGGATGATTTTAATAACTGTAGTGCCAATAGTATAACTGTGGATTCACAGTATAAATTATTATCATTGATACATAAAAAAAAGTTGGGAGGAAGGATATCCACTGCTCCTCTCCCATAAGATTACACCTCTGGTTGGTCTTGTTATAAGTGGCTTCCATCTAGCATGTTCTTGTGGTCTTCATAAGATTGTCTGTCCTCTTTGTGGGTGGATATCCTATGTTGCACTTGCAGGTCTTTGGTCTCCATAACATTATAGGTAAAATCATTGATATGGAGAAAAGGGCAGATGAGGTACTGGCTTCTCGAAAATGGCAAGCTCAAATAAGGTCCCTTAGGTCCACTTACATCAGTAAAGTAAGGTCGTATGAGCGAATAATATTGTTGTCTTGGTCGCACTTCAGTATAAGGTATATGTATCTATCTTTGTTGTTCATTATATGTTACTGTGCAAACTTCACACTGAGTAAATTGCATGTGCCATTTGAGTAAGCGCTAGGAGATTGTACCCTATCTCCCCCTTTCTTTATATCAATGGGTAAAATTTATTTATAAAATTAATTTGATAGGTACATTATCTACATCATATGAAACTAGTAAATAGGTCCACTGCACTCCACCATTGCAAGATTATGTTAGTACTTACTATCTTTTTCTGTTCATATATTACTTCATCTTAGCTGCTTAGCTGAGACTGCCTCGGTGGCGTAGAGGGCGCATGCTCGACTGCCAATCAAGAGGTCCCGGGTTCAATCACCAGGTCAGGCAAAGTGTTAAATATTGGATTTTTCCATAAGGAATTATCTCAATAACTGCCTGGAGTCTGGAACTGTGCCCGGTAGATGGCAATAGGCTCGCCCCCTATTACATGGGACCAATAACATACTGGCGAAATGTGGGTGTATCTACTATGGGACTGAGTCCTGGGTACACCTCTGCCTACCCCTTCGGGAAAAAAGGCGTGCATGTATGCTTAGCTGATACTCGACACGCTTGGCAGGCGGGTTGTTGAGCGCAGTTCGATGATTTTTTTGTAGAGGATGCTGCTGCCCATTCTCTGGATCTGTTCACCGTGCCGGTTTTTACAGCAACCATGGGTAGAGAGGGTGGAGCACTATTCTAAAGCATCAATAAATTATATAGAGCCTATATTCAGACTCGCCAAGTTATGCTGGCCCGTACCTATTGTACACAGATTTGAGATATCAATATGTATTTTTTACAAACAAAATAACCATAAATTTTGTGAATATGTGATCCATATGGTCATATGGCTCCGAGCTTTGGGGTACAGCGGCGAACTCAAACCTGGACATAATTCAAAGATTTTAATCCAAAACCTTTTGCATGATCGCAAACGCACCGTGGTATGTCACCATCGACCGGTTACACCGAGACCTCTCGATTCTGTCAGGGAAGAAATAAAGGCAAGGCTCAAATCATACGCCAACCGCATGGACCGCCATCCGAACGAATTGACAAGTGATCTCATGAATTCCGACACAATCACTTTCTCAAGAATTAGGAGAAGAGCTCCACAAGACATAATAAAGGTCTAAGAAAATACTAGTTGGATGGGCCATTGGGCACATGCCACTCACGACAAACTACGAAGAAACTCAAACTCTCGCTCAATGCCCCTTGGGCAGATTGCAAGAAATATAAGAAATAAAAAAAAAAAATGTGATCAGTGAGCACCTACATAACATAGGAAGGTAGGTACGTACATAACAAAATATTACATAGTAACAATCACTATCTTTGGAATATTTTAACAGTAAACAAGTAAGTTCGTGTTAATTATGCAAATTGTTACAGTAGTCAACTGTGTAGTAAATATGTAGATAAAGGGGCTAGGCAGACTCGCTACTTTTCTTGGCGATCGGCGATTTAGTTGCGTGTCGGAAGCTTGAAGCCATGTCCAGCCGCCTCCTCGACGCGAACTTTTAATATTCGTAAACCAGTCACGCTGGTAGACGTTTTCGGCCGCTCGAAGCGGCGCGGCTAGAGCGTCTGGTCTGAACCACAGTAAAAATATCTGAACGCATCTCTATTTTGAAACTCGCTAAAAGGCGATATGAGTAACATTGATTTAGTATGTTCGAGTATATAAAATCGGTTTGTGTTCTGTTCTGTTGCCGCAGTATTAATTCGCAGTATTAGTGCTCAGCCTTTTTATGTAAGACCACAGGACGGGGTTGAAGTTCTCCCATAATATAGCTATTCATATACCGGACCGGCTCTTTGGCCCAGTGGCCACAAGCGCTAATCTGTTATCGAATTTTTCCATTAGGAATTTCTCAGTTGCAGCTTAGAGTCTGGATTTGTGCCCGGTTGAAGACAATTAGCTCGCTCTCTATTGGGTAACAGGGCTGGCTATATAACTGGCAAAGTGATATATTGATTTATTATTAGTAGCTAAGTTGCTGCTGAAAGTCGCAAGTTTGCTTTGCAAACGCGTAATAACTCTGCTTTATCGGTCTGCTTAGTCTGCCTTTGACTGTAGGACCGTGTGGTACTTTAGCAGTGAAATATATCAAATCACGAGTTGAATTATTGAGTACCATAAGGTGGGGAGACCGGTTTGCGAGCCTTTCATTCCACGACGTGGCTCATTTTGCTTCTTAAAGCGTGTCTAAAGTAGCGCCTTGCTATTCTAACGTTCTTTTTGTCAGTAAACGGATTATTGCGGCGACCGCATTAAAAACTTAGTAAAAGTCACTGGCAGGTTCTAAATTTCAAAGGAGGCTTTCTATAAATTAAAAAGAAGTTTCGACGGAAGGGTTGACAAATTGGCGGTCTTGTCAAACAGCGAACTTTTGTGTAAATTCTTGTTGTTTTGATCAAATACAAAATTTAAGTGTTTGTGTAGTTTTGTAAATTTTCGTAAAAATGGCGTGTACTATTTGCATGAACCCTGAATTGAAGCCCACGAAAGTGGTAAGTTTGATAAAAGTACATTTCCCTACAAGATAGACTAACCTATAAAATAACAAATCTATAGACATCAGGAATGAGGAGATCCGTAGACGAACGAAAGTTACCGACATAGCCCAGAGGATTACCAAGTTGAAGTGGCAATGGGCAGGGTACATAACACGTAGAACAGATAGCCGATGAGGCTGTAAAGTTCTCGAATGGAGACCACGGACCGGCAAGCGCAGCGTAGAATGCACCCACAAGATGGACAGTCGATCTGATAAGGACTCTGCCATAGTCGAGTAAAACTGGTTAACATAAAATATGTCATTGATAAACAGACCGAGAATATAATGTCGTACCTAAATGATATGTAAATTTTATCTTAATAAATGAATGAGCAACTCGATTTTAATTTTAAACATTCAATACATAATTTTATGGTAAATACTTAAACGAAATAATATATTTCATTCACAATTCAACTCTTTCGCCTTATTGCGATAACTTTCGTTATATAATGTGTTTCGGTATTTGTGTGACCCTGACATTGGCGACTTCCACGCGTACATATTATTAAATATATTATATTAATATGTACCTACAGAACACAGACACACAGGTCTTAGCAATTTGACATAATCCTATGGAACATTTACCAAATCGATGTTTTGTATTCCCCTGTTTCCTCCGAATACAGTAAACCTAATTGATATATTTACATCCTGATATTTTGAAGATGAGGTAAACTATGTCCCCATCATTTAATTTTCTTTTATACAGTTCAGTGGAATACAAAACATCGATTGGGTAAAAACTTTCATATAGGATTGTCTCAAATAGCTAAAAAGCCGCGTACGCTCATAATGGGGTTTCTCTTCCTCGAGAAATAGAGACAAATTTTCCAGATTAAGATTTCCAAATCAAATTAGAAATGAGTATGTAAGGGGAAGTCTGAAAGCAGCACCAGTGACTGAGAAATTAAAGAGCGGAAGACTAGCAGGTATAAAGCCTCTAGCTTTTTCTTCTTTCTAGTACATTGTAATTGTATCTTGTCGCAAGCATGGCCTTGTAGCTACATCTTGTGATACATAAATAATTTTAAATCGTAAATCTTCCAGAGGAAAGAGCGCGATACCTTCGGCGAGCTCGAGGTGCCTGATGACAAGCTATATGGAGCCCAGACCGTCAGGTCTGTCATGAATTTCCCCATTGGAGGCATTGAAGAACGCATGCCGGTAAGTTTATCGTCATATAACGCGTTTAAAAGTTTCTAAATATGTAGCTTTTTTTATGATAGTGAGTAACAAGAAGAGCAAATCAGGTGCCTGATGGTGAGCATCATGATTGCCCATATCAAACACAGTGCCACCCAGTGTCTTAAAATTCAAAATTCTGCGCGGCACTGCTCTGCGCCTGTCACCCTGAGATATAAGTTGTTGAAACTCGCCATGCCCAGTAATTTCGCTGGTAACATTGTCCTTCAGACCGGAAAACAGTAATGTTCGCACATTACTGCTTGGCGGATGAATAACTGGCAAAGGTGTGGTACTTCCCCAGGTGGCCCTCTGATAAGAGGCCTACAACTACAATTTACTTTTTTTTAATTATTCCCGATGTTTGCTCTGAATCTGATCAATACATCAGTTTCACCCGCGTGGTCATCGTTCCCGTAGGAATATCGAGTTAAAAAGTACCCCATGTGTTATTCCAGGGTCTAAACTATCGGCATACCGAATATCAGCCCAATCGGTTCAGTAGTTTTGGCGCGAAAGAGTAACAAACATCCATTCATACAAACTTTCACGTTTATATATCACGTTTATACGATCTTGGGGTCTTCAAGAGAAGAGTGTATAATTATCTTCTAGGAAAGCGTGCTCCATCTTAGGCCTCATCTTCACATCTCATCAGATGAGATTAGGGTCAAACGCTGACCTACAGTCCATTAGAATATATAAGTAGACCTACCTTGCTTCGTTGCCACATATTTCCGATAACCGTATCAAAGTATCAATAGTCAATAACTTATGAAAGAACAATTGACCTATCTGGTTACACTCGATCGATTTCCACTTCAGTTTCAAATAGCCTCGCTACTGAAGTGTAAAAACTGTAAATGAAGTGAAGGCAATGGATATTATGTATGTGCGCTTTCACACTTGTCCGGAGAAATTAAGTCTCCCGGTTGGCGAAGACTGGCCTCTACGCAAAACGTGGGCCGAGAAAACCGTACACAGCGAAGAGAAGCCATTTTGAAGGATCTTTAGGTGCCAAAGGTTGGCGACTGTTTTTAGTGGGTTCCGTGCCTCAAAAGGAACAAAAGGCAACGTGTTGAGGTATCAAGTTGAAACTCTTAACAACTCAGGTCTACGGTTCCTTACTGCTGTAAAAAAATCAAACTTCTAAGTCAACGCAATCAAAAGATTCGGCCATTTTACTTTGCGTAACAGGATAACAACCTCTTCAGTACATCCCGTTGGCCGTGCATCATGAAATTTGGCATGAAGCAAGAATAATTTGTGATTGCAAACATGTTTGCGGTATTTAGTATGAAACCCCACATAATACTTACAAAACTGGAGGTGGTAGTCTCGAATCGACTCAGTCTCTCTGATCAAATTTGCCTCAAGTACTTACGCGGCGTAATGCTGCAAATCCATTTCCAGCTAACTACTGGAGCTACTACTGGAGGATATAAAGCCGGGGCTACAGCTACGTGTTAGCGTGTTATATAACAATATTCTGTTAAATAACACCAAAGCCACGCCCACTTTCCATGGTAAGCCGGGTCCGCAGAGGCATGTTTTTGTGTTACCTAACACAATAACATGAAAAGTGGGCGTTGCTTTGGTGTTATTTAACAGAATATTGTTATATAACACGCTAACACGTAGCTGTAGTCCCGTAGATGGTTCGGACATGTGGAGAGGATGGATGGAAGGAGATTTATAAGGCTAGTGTGAATGGTCAAGTCGGTAGGGGTCGGCGTACCTTTCATGAACAAATTGACCTAGGCGTACCTTTCATGAACAAATTGATGTTATCTTAAGGAAAGACCAGGTCAAAAGTACCAACAACCGACGAGCATGCATGAAGAATGTGATGTAAGTGGAAGAAGCGAGGGTTGTATGTCAGGATCGTAGCAAGTGGAAAGAAATAGTCTCTGCCTACCCCAACGGGGACAAGGCGTGACTGTATGTATGTATGTAATCTATACTTTTTCAAATCCCGTAACAAAATCGTGGTACAGGGTAGAGAGTAGAGATACAAGCCTCGAGTCTGTACCACGAAATGCAGACGATAAGAAAGCTATACCACAGAATAGATAAAAATCTTAAAAGTACCGAAAGCGATACTATCGTTAACCTCTTTTCATGTAAAACAGACTTTAGCTGCATACTATTCAAAATTCACTCGAGCGTTCGCGAAAAACTGCATCTTGCTTTCTTTGTATCTTGCAGTATTTGTTACGTGACTTGTAAATTAATAGATCTGAAAGTTTATTGTGGTGTACATACAATGCAGGTGGCATTGACGATGGAATTTCGATCGAATTGTTATTCTGTGTTCGTTTGAAGGTTCATTTAAGTACTTACTCTTACAAGTCAAGTATTTTTATATTTGATGGTGATTTTTATATACTTATATTACTTTAATTTTTAACCGATCAATGATTGTATCCCACATTATATAGATCGACCACTAATTGTTAAAAAAAATAGAGTTAACTAATTATTTTTACACTTGGGAAAGTATAAATAACGTAATTTTGATAATTTGTTCGTGCCAAATCAAAAAGGTTGTTTTTAATAAATTATTACATCAATATCATATTATGAAATTCTACTTGTTTTAAAGTGGTTAAAAAATATTTATTTATAATTCAGCACAACGCTAGGACTAACTTAATACTAGTTCTCCTAAAACTAGAGAAAAAGTTACAGAAATTGGGTGAAGTGCAAGACATGAAAACTTTCAAATAAAACTAATTAATTAAGCAAATCAAACAGCAAATAATTATAAAACCAAAAATACTTAATAATAGTCACACTTAAGAACTTATTTATATATTAAACACAATATACATACATATAGGCATAAAATAAGTACAACATAAATAAATTAAAATAAATAATATAGCTACTTAAATATTGTTACCTTCCTATATTGAAAAAATAAAATAAATTGTAAAGGCATAAGTATGTAGGTATGCATAATGTAGGTTCCCATACCTAGATACCAAGCAACATACAGCGCCATCTATTAGTTCCTTGCTTAAAGTACGGAAATATGCAGTAAAATGGCCATAGCTTTTGATTGCGTTAACTTAGAAGTATGATTTTTTTACAGCCACAAGGGACCGCAGATTTTTTTTTTTTATTTATTTATTTAAATAGATCTGTGTAGTTGATATCATTTCAACTTAATATCTCCCTTGACAGACGGACAGACAGACAGATAGACAGACGGACGTCAAAGTGATCATGTAAGGATCCTTTTTTCCTTTTGAGGTACGGAGCACGGACCCTAAAAACGCACTAACGTAACAATAATAATTGATATCATTATCCTCAACTTGTCTCTGAGGAAGACCCTAATTTCAATTATGAAAACATATTTTCTGTAATAAGTAAGGAGTTCAATGAGATATGTCCCAAAAAGAAATTACACACGAATGGGAAACTAGAATTTAGTGATTGGGCTACCAAGGGTATCAGGAAAAGTAGAGATAATATGTATGAGTTATATAGGGATAAAGCCCATTCCAATTCAGAATCATTTCATGAGTATGTTAAATGTTATTCAAAAATTTTTAAAGCTGTTTGCATCCAAGCAAAAGCCATAAATATTAGAGACAAAATTCGCAAATCAAGTAATAAAATTAAGACGGTTTGGAAAACAATAAACGTAGAAACAGGTAAAGATAAATGTAGAGATTCTGAATATAAATTATTAATTAATAATGAACACATTACAAATGTTGAGGAAGTCGCTAATATTTTTGTCGATTTCTTCTCTAACATAGCCCTAAACGCGACCAAGTCAATTGATTCATCCCCAGACTTGGCGGAGGCTTTTCTTAAAGAAAACTTCTAACGCACCATACCTGAATTTTCGTTTGAACACATCTCATTAATTGATATCAAAAAGACGTACAAGAGTTTAAATGTTAAAGCTACTGAAGATCTATGGGGTCTATCTGTAAAAATGCTAGATTCTATAATAAACACAATTGCTCCTTACTTAGCAGACTTATTTAACTTATGCATAGATAAAGGCACGTTTCCAGAACTAATGAAAATAAGTAAAATCACTCCTATCTTTAAATCGGGAAGTAAGACAGATCCCTCAAACTATAGGCCAATCTCTGTTTTGCCAGTATTAAGTAAAATCTTTGAGAAATTGATGCTAAACCAACTGCTGTCACATTTCAATAGAAATAGAATATTGCATTCAAACCAGTATGGTTTCACCAAATGCAGATCAACAACCGATGCAGGCTGTCATCTCATGACTCTTGTCTTGGAGGCTTGGGAGAGTTCACAGGATGCCATTGGAGTGTTTTGTGACCTTTCCAAAGCATTCGACTGTGTAGAACACTGCACGTTACTGCGCAAGTTAGAAGTATATGGAATTCATGGGAATGCCCTGAACCTGGTGGAATCATACTTGTCTAGTAGGCAGCAGAAGGTTAACGTCAATGGTATCACATCTGCTAGTTCTCCTGTCAAGATGGGAGTCCCACAGGGATCAATTTTGGGTCCTTTCCTGTTTTTGGCATATATTAACGATTTGCCTTACATGGTCCACGGTCTAGCAGATATAGTTCTATTTGCCGATGATACGTCATTGATTTTTAAAGTTGATAGGAAGGATACTTCACTAGTACATGTTAATAATACTTTAGCAAGTATATCCAGATGGTTCACAGCAAACAATCTGTTATTGAATGCGAAAAAGACTAAATGTTTGAAATTTTCGTTGCCTAACGTCAGAAGTATAGAACCAATCATAGTTCTTGACGGTGAAAGACTCAATATTGACAATGCAACTTTGTTCCTTGGCATAAATATAGACTCTAAACTGCAATGGAGCACTCATATCACCGAGCTCTCAGGGAAACTAAGCTCTGCAGCTTACGCGGTTTATAAAATTAGGCAACTAACAGATGTAGCCACGGCGAGATTAGTGTACTTTGCATATTTCCATAGCTTGATGTCTTATGGGATTCTGTTGTGGGGGTCAGCTGCAGATATAGAAACTATCTTTATACTACAAAAACGTGCGATTCGTGCCATCTATGAGATGCGTCCACGCGAATCCCTGAGGGAATTATTTAAAGAAATAAACATACTGACCCTACCATCCTTATACATTTATGAGAACATCATGTATGTGCGTAAAAATTTACATAAATTAAAATTAAATAGTGACCTTCATAATTTTAATACTAGGAATAAAGACAAAATAGCTGTACCTAGCTTTAGATTATCTAAAACAAATAAAAAGACATTCTTAGGAAATAGTGTACGTTTCTATAATAAAATCCCAAAAGAGATAACTGGGCTCTCAGAGGGTAAATTCAAAACCTATATAAAATCTACTTTACTAAAGAAGGCATATTATAAAGTCAACCAGTACATAGAGGACAAAGATGCCTGGAAACTTCTGCATAGTCGCCTCGCGGCACCTTCAAAGAAAACGAATGTAAGCAAACCAAATATTGTGAAACTATCTGTTGAAAAAATTAAGCCCTACAAGTTTCTTGTGCGTTCTTCTTGTAGAGGTATCTTTCCGAACGCACGGTAGACTCAGTACTGTATCTTCATTGACGTACAAAAGTGTCAGATTATGACCTATTTGAATAAATCTGTTTGAGTTTGAGTTTGAGTTTGAAAGTTCTAATAATTATATAAAAAATACAAGCCATTAAATGACAATCGTAGTTAAATATTATAACATTATATGGCGTGATAAAGTTACTTGTTTATGTTACTGTCAGTCAGCCTTGACCCAAAGCAAGCGAGTGTACGTAAGAATAACAATTTATTTCACTTGATAAAGTCTATTGATTAAAACCTTCGCCTACCTACTCGTTACTTTGGCTAGTTGTTAAGAGGTTTAGGAGGACCAATGGTTAAATTTTACAGGGTTTTTGATCTCTGGTTAAGTCGACCAATGGTCAAATTTTCTCGTGGAGAACTCAATCACGCTCGCGGGGTGAGGAAGGCCCGATCGGTGGGAGGATGGCATTGTCCATTCTATACGTAGTATTATTATCTGTTCTGGGTCCCTAGTTAGCTATTTTTCTTCAACACAATTTAATCATTTGTTGGTTGATAATTCAATTATAAATAGTTTAACAAATGGTTAACTTTAAAACTAACGATAAAAAACCGAGCCATAATCACACAAACGCGGCGCTAGTGTCTAAACAGTGGTAAGGATTCCAAAACATTTTGCGTTAGTTCTTATATTTACAACAAAGTTAATAGTGATTGGTAAACGGGTTTTGACAACTATTAAGAAGGAATACCACACAGGAATTTGGCATAATCCTATGATTCGAAAAATGATGTTTCAAAATGATGTTCGAGGCGAAAGATTATGAATCATGAAGACAAGAGATATCGTTTTCTCTATCTCTTGCTAGTAAGAGAGAAATAGAGAGAGAAAGAGCATTGCCATCGAATTGTTTTACATTTTCATTACAGTTCCCCGTGATCATTGCTTTCGGCATTTTGAAGAAGGCGGCAGCTAAAGTCAATATAGAGTTTGGCTTGGACAAGAAAATTGGTGAGTTTTAAAATAACATATCAATCCTGCAGTGTCCTGTAGTGTCTGTGTAGTGGTAGGGCTCTTTTGCAGGGGGCCGCCTGGGGAAGTACCACAACTTTGCTAGTTATTCATCCGCCAAGCAGTAATGCAAACATTACTGTGTTCCGGTCAGAGTTCTGGTAAAAGTGTTTGTATATATTTTGTAGACTAAAGTGGTCTATTCACTTGACATATAATATTAAAATGGAAAGAAAAATTAACTTAACCCATACATCACGATAGCTCAACTGGGAGAGTGCCGCCACGCGGATAGCTGGAGTGCTGAAGGTTGCGGGTTCAAGCCCCGCTTGTTAGTGTTTTTTTTTCCTTTCTATATCCATGATAATATTATATTGTTATATTTCAGCGGGTGCCATAATGGAGGCGTGTGAGGATGTGATCTCGGGCAAGTTGTACCGCGAGGGTCACTTCCCTCTCGTCATCTGGCAGACTGGTTCCGGCACGCAGTCCAATATGAACACCAATGAGGTTCATATTACATACTACTAATATTATAAATGTGAAAGGATGGATGGATGGATGGATGGATGTTTGTTACTATATCACGCCAAAACTACTGAACTGATTGAGCTGAAATTTTGTATGTGGGTAGCTTAGACCCTAGGGGGGGTACTTTTTTCCTGATATTCCCACGGGAACGATGTCTACGCGGGTGAAACCGCGGGGCACAGCTGGTTTATTATATATTTTTTTGAGAAAATAACATGGTGTCATTGCTATAGTCTGGATGGTAATCTATGGGGGAGGCCTATGTGCAGCAGTGGATGTCCTATGGCTGAGATGATGATGATTATTACTATAGTCAATCAAATCTAAGTGTGCTCGGTGTGTGTGATAGTTTTGTTCGGGAGAAAATGGAAGATATGGGAATTTTAAGGAGCGGTGCACACCTAATTTGCCCTCTCGCTTACACGTACACACATTTTTGAAATAAAAAAAAATACTACATGTAATTACGTGAAAAAAAGTCTACTAGGAATATGAAAATAACAATACAAACTTCCTGTAAAAAATACAATTTAATCCAAACAAGTTTATATGTATAAAAAATTTCAGAAAAAAAAGACAATGAAGACTTCTTTGGATTAAATTGGATTTTTTACTGAAAGTTTGTATTGTTATTTTCTAGTTTCTAGAGTAGACTTTATTTTACGTAATTAAATGTAGTATTTTTTATATCTACAATAATGTGGGTACGTGTGAACGAGAGGGCGAATTAGGTTTGCCATTTATTCTCCCGAACCATGTAAGCATTCCATTATATTATATAATTTTCTTTTTAATATGGGACAACTTCCACATACAGTCATCTGGTCCCAAACTAGGCTAGAAGCCTGTACTATGGTAACAAGATGACTGATATACATACTTATATAAGCTTATAACACCCAGACACAGATCAAACAGACATGTTCATGTACACAAATGTTTGACCTGACCGGGGATCGAGCCCGGGGTCTGCGGCTCAGAAAGCAGAGCAACCTGAACCAACGAAGCTGTCATACATGTATATGCTAATATATCCTAATACATATTTGAAATAAATGTTTATTGTTATTTACAGTGTTATTTTAGGCGTACTTTTCATGAACAAATTGATGTTGTTCTTAAGAAAGGCCAAGTCAAAAGCACCTGCAACCGACGAGCATGTATGAAAAATGTCATGAAAGTGAACGAAGCGAAAGTTGTATGTCAGGATCGTAGCAAGTGGAGGGAAATAGTCTCTGCCTACCCCACCGGGAACAAGGCGTGTCTGTATGTATCTATGTATGTATGTATGTTATTTTCAGGTGATTTCCAACCGCGCCATCCAAATCCTAGGCGGTAAATTAGGCAGCAAGGATCCTGTACACCCGAACGATCACGTGAACAAATCTCAAAGCTCCAACGACACATACCCCACGGCGATGCATATTGCTGTTGCTATGGAGTTGAGAGACAGGTTGATGCCGGGTCTGGTCACCTTGAGAGATACGCTGCAAGCCAAGAGCAAGGATTTCGAGAAGATTGTCAAGATTGGCAGGTGATTTGATTGTTATTTTAAAGCCTTTTGCGTATTTTATTGTTTTTAAAATTAAAATTACATCTTAGTAATTTGACGTAATGTTATGGAAAAGGATAATCTTTTGTTCTATTTTATTTTATTTTATTAGTTTTAGGAAAACTTAGCTTATATACTAGCCAAGAGCTAGTATACAAATTGGTAGAGACACAGGTACAGAAGGCCAATTACAAGTTTTCACTTATAGTAGAAGAAGAAGTTTTGTAGTGGTAGGCCTCTTTTACAGGCGACCGCCTGGGGAGGTACCACACCTTTGCCAGTTATTCATCCGCCAAGCAGTATTGTGCGGAATTACTGTGTTCCGGTGTGAAGGGCAATGTTTCCAGCGAAATTACTGGGCATGCCGAGATTCAACAACTCATATCTCAGGGTGACAGGCGCAGTGCAGTGCCGCGCAGAATTTTGAACTTTAAAACACTGGGTGGCACTGTGTCTGATATGGGCAATCATGAATGCTTATCATCAGGCACCTGATTTGCTCGTCTTGTTACATAAAATTAAAAAAGTTTAGAATTTACTGTATTATATGCTGTTACATGGGACCAATAACATACTGGCGAAATGTGGGTGTATCTACTATGGGATTGAGTCCTGGGTACACCTCTGCCTACCCCTTCGGGAAAAAGGCGTGAATGTATGTATGTTATATGCTGTATTATCCAGGACTCACCTGATGGACGCAGTGCCTCTAACCCTCGGACAAGAGTTCAGCGCGTACGCGGCGCAGCTGACGTACGGGATAGAGAGAGTGTGCAGCACGCTGCCGCGCCTGCACTACCTGGCGCTGGGCGGCACCGCCGTCGGCACCGGACTCAACACCAGGATCGGGTTCGCTGAGAAATGTGCACAGGAGATTGCTACACTCACTGGTCAGTTGCATTACTACGGATATAGATTTAAGTTGGGGCAACGGAGTGTTGCCACAGAATAAATAAAGTTTTTTTTTTTTATGATAGTGAGTGACAAGACGAGCAAATCAGGTGCCTGATGGTAAGCATCATGATTGCCCATATCAGACACAGTGCCACCCAGTGTTTTAAAATTCAAAATTCTGCGCGGCACTGCACTGCGCCTGTCACCCTGAGATATGAGTTGTTGAATCTCATAATGCCTAGTAATTTCGCTGGTAACATTGTCCTTCAGACCGGAACACAGTAATGTTTGCACATTTCTGCTTGGCGGATGAATAACTGGCAAAGGTGTGGTACTTCCCCAGGCGGCCCCCTGCAAAAGAGGCCTACCACTACAAAAAGTATACCGTTGTATTGCGACGTGGTAAATAAATAAATAAAAATAGCCTTTATATCTCTGACCTTATCATTAACAATGTAAAATTATTTAATAAAGTATTGTATTTAACTAATGTATAATAGACTAGCTGTGCCCCGTGATTTCACCCGCGTAGTCTTCGTTCCCGTGGGAATATAGGAATAAAAATATCCTATGTGTTATTTCAAGGTCTAAACTATTCACGTACCGAATTTCAGCTCAAACGGTTCAGTAGTTTTGGTATGAAACAGTATCAAACATCCGTCCATCCAGCCTCACGAACTTTCGCATTTAAAAACAGTCGTGATTCGAACACAGTCTCTTCGTCCTGCTATATCATCAGACACTGATCCCCATAAACTTGTAACATTTATTCATTGACTATTCCAAAGAGATAGATAGATAAATAAATTCTTTATTATTACAACACATCTTAAAAAAAAAACTTAAAACTAAAATGTAACAATACAAATATGTCTAGTGTAACAATTGGCGGTCTTATCGCTAAAAGCGATCTCTTCGAGGCAACCGAGCAAGGAGAGGAGAGTAAAGTAGTTTACATTTGGTCGGTGGTGTGACTGAAATAATGTCGAAATAACTACATACATACATACATAAAAACATTTTACTATACATACATATACACTACACTATAATATAATAAATAAACTACATACATTATCCTTCAAATATATACATACACAAATATCTAAATCTCAATAAGAGCCCAACCGCGATATAATTATATTTTATATATTTTACTTCTGGTTCAGCAGCATCAGGTTTCAAGATTACCTTATCGTTGCAATATTTGTTATTTTATTTTAATTTGGAAAACCAACAACTTTTATTAAGAGCGTACATACATGGCCTTCTAGGCATTTGACACAATCCTATGAAAATTTACCAAATCGATGTTTTGTATTCCCGTGTTTCATCCGAATATAATTAATCCATTCTTTAATTTTATATCTTGATATTTTTATAGTGAAGTAACCTATGTCCCTGTCATTTTAATTTTTCTTATGAACCCTTGGTTTTTTCATAGTGAACTTCCAAAAATCGCAGTTTTATTCGCGTGATTGAACGTTCACTACAAAAAAATTTAGAGTTTATGAACAAAAATAAAATGTTAGGGACATACTTTCCTTCAACTTAAAAACATCAGGATATAAATATATCAAAATAGGTTTACTATATTCGGAGGAAACAGGGGAATACAAAACATCGATTTGGTAAATTTTCCATAGGATTGTGTCAAACTGCTAAGAGCTCCTGTTACAACTCATTATAACTCTGTTTCTATTTACTAACTCGTATACAATGTGCGTCTTTAGACACTCGTGTAGAAATCTACTTATTATAATATATTACTACCCCTAGGTATTCCATTCGAGACAGCCCCAAACAAGTTCGAAGCCCTCGCCAGTCACGACGCCATGGTTGAAGTCCACGGAGCGTTGAACACCGTAGCTGTTTCATTGATGAAGATAGCCAACGATATCAGAATGTTGGCTTCCGGGCCCAGGTGTGGACTTGGAGAGCTGATACTGCCTGAGAATGAACCGGGCTCTTCTATTATGCCTGGTGAGTTATCTAGATTATTGCAATACATTAGCGTCCGTGGAATATGCACGGTTTTGAATCCGTGCGGGTATTAAGGTTGATCATCCGTCCAAAGGAAAATACACAGCTATTAAGAAATAGGGAATACTTTTCCACTCAATTTTTTGTGGTTGCCTCTGGATCTGGCCTTTATTTGCGCGAGGAAAAAAAGTACTTTTTATGTTATCTGGAATAACATAAAAGGTCTAAACTATCTATATACCGAATTTCAGCGAAAATGTTCATCTCTGTAATCAGTAATCAAATGAATCATAAACTACATTGGAGGGAGTTTTGGGGGGAAGCCGAGGAGTACAGTTTGGCTCCCGTATCTTTATCAATTATCGGTGCATTTTCGAGTGTTTAACGTGTAATAATGGTGCAATATTACGTGTTTTCGAAGATACACAAGTCTCTTGGCAAGTGATGCGAGAGTAGAAATGTGATTATTCGTATTCCCATCAAAATTCCGGCAGCTTTTTGTAAAGACCACCACTTTAATAGAGCTGTGACTTGACTGGGCTCGCCCTGACTCTGAATTGACTAATTAACCATATTAACTTGAAAATTTATATAACTTGACACTGGCAATACATTCGTGTGAGTCCATCATCATCATCTCAGCCGTTGTAAGTCCACTGCTGAACATAGGCCTCCCCCATAAAGGGGGGTTTTGCCAATACTCGAAACGCTTGGCAGGCGGGTTGTCGACCGCAGTTCGATGGTTTTCGCAGAGGCCGCTGCTGCCCGTTCTCTGGATCTGTTAACCCTTAGCCGGCTCTTACGGCAACCACGGGTGGAAAGGGTGGAGCACTATTCTAAAGCCGGTGACTCCACGGCACTGTGGGTCCATAAAAGAAGAAAAAAAAAAGAAGAAAACTACAATGGACATGTATTATAATTGTTTGCAGGCAAAGTGAACCCAACCCAATGTGAAGCACTGACAATGATCGCAGCCCAAGTGATGGGGAACCATGTGGCGTGCACTGTGGGCGGCAGCAACGGACACTTCGAACTGAACGTCTTCAAACCTATGATGGTGGCCAATGTACTGCGCTCCATCAGACTCATTGGTCAGCACATGCATATAAATAAATAATAATAATATGGGACAACTTCCACACACGGTCACCTGGTCCCAAACTAGGCTAGAAGCCTGTACTATGGTAACCAGATAACTGATATACATACTTATACAAGCTTATAACGCCCAGACACAGATCAAACAGACATGTTCGTGCACACAAATGTTTTACCTGGCCGGGGATCGAACCCGGGGCCTACGGCACAGAAAGCAGTCTTACTACCATCTGTGCCAACCAGACTGTCGCCTAAGCTAGGCTGTGTGTTTTTAATATAATAATTTTATTTTGTGTTTTTATGCATGTTAGTCTGTAAGGTATTTATAAATATGGGCCTCTGGTGCGTATAACTTGTTATACGTGCTATTTCCTTAAATAAATGAATTATTTATATTTTATCTCTTCTGGAACAAGAATCTTTAGTTTTTAGTTTCCATTTCCCTCCATGCACAGCGCATGTTGTTTTTGACACTAAAATTATACATACGTATATGCCTAAAAGTGTTAAATATTGGATTTTTCCATTAGGAATTATCTCAATAACTGCCTGGAGTCTGGAACTGTGCCCGGTAGATGGCAATAGGCTCGCCTCCTATTACATGGGACCAATAACATACTGGCGAAATGTGGGTGTATCTACTATGGGACTGAGTCCTGGGTACACCTCTGCCTACCCCTTCGGGGAAAAGGCGTGAATGGCGTGAATATGTATATGCCTTAACGGGGCGGCGACCGGAAAATTCCCCATTTTGTATTGGGAATTCTGTCTACCCCTTCGGGAAAAAAGCGTGACGGTATGTTATAAATTGGGATCAATATTTCAGGTGACGGTTGTCAAGCGTTCAACAAGAACTGTGCGGTCGGCATTAAGGCGAACGAGGCGCAGATCTCTAAGATTATGCGTGAATCACTCATGCTCGTCACCGCACTCAATCCCTTCATTGGATATGATAAGGTATGGATTTTTTTTTAATATAAGCTATTAACTATTAAGGTGATTCATCTTCCATACAAAATGAAAATACACAAAAACGAAGAAATAGAGAACCATTTTCAACTCAACTGTTTGTGGTCGGCTCTGGATCTGGACTTTGTTTGCGCGAAAACATGTTTTGTTAAAGATAGCGGTGTGGTTTTTTTGATATTATAATGACTAATATAACCTAAAAACTACTTTTCTACAATTATCATAAATACGAAGAAACTGTAAGGTTTTCATTACTTAAGCAAATATATTCTGGCGCAAATAAAGGCCAGATCCAGAGCCAACCACAACAATTGAGTGGTAAATTATTCCCTATTTCTTCATATCTGCTGTGTATTTTCATTTTGTATGGGTGACGAACGCCCTTAAGAGGTCGTATAAGAAATTAATGCTGATTACGTGATTTTTCAGAAGAAGAGAAAATACTGTATTTTTATAAGTTTAATGCATAACATGAAAAATCATCAATTATAATTATCCTGCCTCGGTGGCGTAGAGGGCGCATGCTCGACGGCCAATCAAGAGGTCCCGGGTTCGATCCCCAGGTCAGGCAGTGTTAAATATTGGGTTTTTCCATTAGGAATTATCTCAATAACTGCCTGGAGTCTGGAACCGTGCCCGGTAGATGGCAATAGGCTCGCCCCCTATTACATGAGACCAATAACATACTGGCGAAATGTGGGTGTATCTACTATGGGACTGAGTCCTGGGTACACCTCTGCCTACCCCTTCGGGAAAAAGGCGTGAATGTATGTATATATATGTATAATTATCCTACTAATATTAAATGCGAAAGTTTGTGAGGATCGTTGGACGGATCGATGGATGTTTGTTACTCCTTCACGCCAAAACTACTGAATGGATTGGGTTAAAATTTGGTATGTAGGTAGCTGAGACACTGGAATAACACATACAGTACTTCATATTCTTGTAGTGTAGTAGTAAGCATTTAATATTGTAGCATAATATATTGTTATAGTAAGCATAGATATAAGTAGGTTATAAGACCAAGGAGTCTGTAATTAAGTGTAGAACAATAAACACACATAATGGAATAACTGCATTTTCACTGACGTATGAGAGACGTCACCACATGGCGACCCGCCAGGCCAGGTTGGTCTCGGGACAGCGGAGTGCTACGTTGGGAAAAGAAATTTGGAATTCGAGCGCATGACGTGGTAACTACCGACTGCAGAGTTCCGGACTGCCAGCCTGCACCGCACTAAGTTCCAGAACAGAATCGAGGCCTGCCCAGTCCCAGCCCGATCCAGTCCAGCCAGCCCAACAGCAGGAGATGCCAGCCAGAGCAATTCTTTCAACGTCACCACAAACATGATCAACGACCTAGTTAAATATTAAATAGTGTGTCGTAAAATTATAGCGAGTGTATAGAAATTGAGGTCACAAAAAGTGCAGTGATTAATTTTTTCGAAGTGATATTATGCGTTGCGTGGTATTTTACGTTGTGAAGTGGACAATTTTTTTTAATATGGAAGAAGATAATAAATAAGGAATGAACTTGGACAATAAATAGATAATAAATTAGAATGTTTAATGCGGATAGGTAATAAAATAAAATATTATAATGTTTAAAAGTATGGTAAGAAGGTAAAATAAGAACATGACACGTAAGTAAATAGCGTAAGTGTATAACTAAATAAATTGAATAATTAAAACGTATACAGACGAAACATAAAAGATACTGAAATATTATTAATTAATGAGTTATGTGTAGTAAATTAAGAAGTTTTGTTCTGAATCAGTAGTTTTAACTAATACAGCTGTAACTATGGAGAAATTTGAGTTAAGAACAGCTACGTCATTATTACCGGAATTGACAGGGGATGATAGGGTAACCAAGAAACTAATTAGTGCGATTGAACTTTACAGTTCCATGATAAGTAAGGAATCTCATCCACTCTTAATTAATTTCGTTTTGAAAACACGTCTCACGGAGAGTGCCAAATTGCGATTATTTCAAGAGTATGATTCATGTCAATCACTTATCACGGATATGAAAAATCATTTAATATCGAAAAAATCGAGCAATGCAATTCATGCTGAACTTATTTCAGCCAAGCAAGGTTCAAAGTGCATTGATGATTTTGGTAAAAAGATCGAGGAACTTTTTGTTGACTTGACTATTTCCCAAGCCGACGGTAACCAGAACGCGTATTCTGTGTTAAAACCTATTAATGAAAATCTAGCGATTAAAAGGTTTACCGACGGGTTGAGAAACAGAAATTTAAGTGTTATCATTGCAGCACGAGGTTATACAAGCCTGAAGGATGCCATACGAGCGGCGAAGGATGAAGAGTTGTCATCAACTACGTCTAATTCGGAAGCTACTTTGTACTACAATCGTCAAACTGGTAGAGGTAGGTTTGTAAATAGGTACCCTAGACGAGGCAGAGGTATCCAAAATCCCAGTTTTGGTCAAGGTCGACAGTTCCAGAACAACAATAATTGTCAGGCGAGCTCTTATAACACGTCACGTGGTTGGTCCAACAACCATGGTGGTCGTGGGCGAAGTCAATATCGTGGCAATAACTACCAAAATTACAACCGAGGTCAAGGAACCCGCACATTAAATACAATGACTGAAGCTAACATCGAAGGTGAGTCAAATTCTAAATCTAATTCTAACGAAATCCAGTTTTTTCGATTTTAATTCAATATTTTCATTAGATTACAGTAATTACATTCAATTAAAAGTAGGTCAGCACAATCATAGATGGCTAGTAGACACAGGAGCAACATTATCAGTAGTGAAATATGAGACGGTGAAACACTTGAATATTCCATACCAGTCTCATAACATTCGAATAAAAGGAGTTGGCGGTGAATTGCGTACCGAAGGTTTTGTTTATTTAGATCTTTCTTTGAATGATAATTATACTGTAAGACATAAATTTTATATATTGAAAGGTTTACCATGCGTTACGGACGGAATTTTAGGACAAGATTTTCTGCAGACGTATAGTTGTGTTTTGAATTATGAATTGAATGCTATTGCTATTTTATATACGAATGAATATGTAGAGATACCATTAGAATTTGAACATTGCCAAAAACTAAATTATTTAGTAGTGCCTCCCAGGTGTGAATTTCTGTTTCACATTAACAGTAGCTTGAAAGGAGAATGCGTGGTGGTACAGAAGGAATTGTGTGAAGGTGTGTTTTTATCAGGTGGTATTGTAGAAGTACGAAATGGCAAACTTCCAATAAGAGTTTTGAACACTAGGGAAACAGAAGTACATCTTACAAATTTAACGCCAGAAATAGAAAGTTTAACCGACTATACTATTTGTACTTTTGAAAAAGCTAATATTGACGCAAAAAGGGTTCGAAAACTGTTATCAATCCTGAACTTAGAGCATCTAAATGATGAAGAAAGAACATCTATAATTAATATATGTGCTAAATTTTCAGACGTATTCCATTTAGAAGGTGATAAGTTAAATACGGCAAAGCTTGATGAACAGAAAATAATTTTAAAGCCAGACGTAACCCCGGTTTACAAAAAACCATATAGGCTACCTTTAACACATAGAGCTGAAATAAAGAAACAAGTAAAGGATATGCTAAATAAAGATATTATTGAAACATCTAGTAGTGATTGGTCGAGTCCAGTTCTATTAGTTCCAAAGAAAAGTGTTGAAGCAAATAAAAAATGGCGTTTAGTGATAGACTTTAGAAAACTAAATGATTCCATACTAGACGATAAATTTCCCTTACCCAACATTACCGATATATTAGATTCTTTATCTGGTTCTATGTATTTTACTCATTTAGATTTACATCAAGGTTATTACCAATTAGCCCTTGATAAAGACAGCAGAAAATACACAGCTTTCACAACACATGAAGGTCATTATCAAATGAAACGTCTTCCAATGGGACTTAAAATAAGCCCCAATACTTTTTCACGTGCAATGACTGTCGCAATGGCAGGTCTTAACTATGAAAAGTGCCTAGTATATTTAGATGATGTGATTTGTTTTGGAAGAAATCTTAAGTTTCATAATAAAAATCTCATTGACATATTAACTCGTCTGAGAAAAGTAAATTTAAAATTAAACCCAACCAAATGTGATTTTCTTAAAAAGGAAATCCTTTATTTAGGTCACTTAGTAACATCAGAAGGCGTAAAGCCTGATCCAGAAAAGGTTATTGCGATAAATAAATACCCAGAACCTCAAAATGCAGACGAAGTTAGACGATTCGTTGCATTTGCTAATTACTATCGTAAATTTATTCCAAATTTTGCACAGATAACGATACCACTTAATAACTTAAATAGAAAGAATGTAGAATTTAATTGGACAACTGAATGCAGAGAAGCTTTTTTAAGATTAAAACAAAGTTTAGTATGCCCACCCTTACTTCAATATCCAGACTTTAGTGAAAATAACACCTTTGTATTAAAAACAGATGCGTCAGGATACGCAATTGGATCCGTGTTGAGTAATAGAGATCATAGACCCGTAGCGTACGCAAGTAGAAGCTTAAATAAAGCTGAAAAGAATTATGCAACTATTGAAAAAGAATTGTTGGCAATCGTTTGGTCTGTAAATTATTTTAGGCCTTATCTCTATGGCAAAAAGTTTATTATTGAGACAGATCATAAGCCACTACTATATTTATTTAATATGTCAAACCCTAGTAGTAGACTTATGAAGTTTAGACTATTATTGGAAGAATATAACTTCTCAGTAGAGTATGTGAAAGGAGGTGACAATGTAGCTGCAGATGCACTGTCTCGAATTGTGATATCGAGTGATGAATTGAAAGAGATGAATGAAAAAGTTATATCAGTTTTAACGAGAGCACAAAAGAAGAGAATGGAAGAGAATAATAAAGTAAATGTTAATCCAGAGGAAGATAGTAACTCACAGAACGAGTGGACTGATCACCCACGAATAGTCGAGGTACTTAAACTTCCAAAAGATTACACAGAACTTATACTGACTGAAACAAGCGAATGGATTAAAATGAAAGCGAAAGTTCGTGATGAAACAGAAATGCTAGCGTATATACCCTCTAAATCGATGATTTGCATCAAGCCCAGTGTAAAGTCACAATGTACACGAGATGTCTTTGTGAAAGACCTGAACTTGTTCTGCAATAAATTAAAGATAGAATCGTTATATATTATAAGAAATGAGGGAAATGGTAATTTAATAAAAGAGTTAACTCAGTACATAAATAGTTTAGAAGCATGGTCCGGACCCCGATTACATATTTTGAGAGGAGTTAAGAAGATAGATAATGATGATGATAAACGCGTTATATTGAATGACTTTCACATGCTACCGTCCAGTGGTCATGCTGGCATTCGGCGCATGCTGAATAATATACGTCGTCGATACTTTTGGCCAGGTCTCGAAAAAGACGTAACCGATTTTGTGAGTAGGTGTAGTGATTGTCAAAGACAAAAACACTATAAGGACATAAAGCAACCCATGGTTATAACTAATATAGGAAATTCAGCTTTCGATAGAGTATTTTTAGACTTAGTAGGCCCTATAAGTAGTGATAGTAGTAATTTTGTATACATATTGACTATTCAATGCGATTTGACGAAATACGTTGAGGCTTATCCTATTACGGCTAAGGATACAGTTACAGTAGCAACGGCTTTCGTAAATAATTTTATTTTGCGATATGGCATTCCACGTGAAATAATAACTGATAGAGGAACTGAATTTATTTCTTCTACAATGCAAGAGGTTTGCAAACTTTTAGGTATAAAACAATTAAAATCAACCGCATACCATCATCAGACAATAGGTGCTTTAGAAAACAGTCATAAAAATTTAGGTGCATATTTGAGAATTCAGACTCAAAACAATCCGCAAAATTGGAGTTCATGGTTACCCTACTGGAGTTTTGCTTATAACACAACCGTGCATAGTGTAACGCAGTACACTCCGTATGAGTTGGTTTTCGGCAAACACTGCAATATTCCGAGTAATCTAACATGTTCTTTGGATCCGATGTATAATTATTCTGATTATCCGTATGAATTAAAATATAGGTTACAAAAATCTCAATTAGAAGCTAAAGAAAATTTGAAACAAAGCAAATTGAATAGGAAATTGTATTATGATAGTGATAAGAATGTAATAGAGTATAAGCCAGGCGATTTAGTTTTAGTTAAAAATGAAGCTAGTAAAAGTAAATTAGATCCAATATATATAGGTCCCTATAGAGTTGTAAAAGATGTTGAACCGAATGTTATAATATTAGATAATGAAAAGGAGAGGTTAATTCATAAGAATAGGACTAAGAAATATATTGCGTAAGATATTTTGTATGTTTTGATAAGTATTTTGTAATTTAAAAAAAAAAATGTTTAATGTAATTTTTTTTTTCTTTTTTTGGATGGGCATGTAGTGTAGTAGTAAGCATTTAATATTGTAGCATAATATATTGTTATAGTAAGCATAGATATAAGTAGGTTATAAGGGCAGTCTGTAATTAAGTGTAGAACAATAAACACACATAATGGAATAACTGCATTTTCACTGACGTATGAGAGACGTCACCGCGTGGTTTTGTTCCCACAGGAACAAAACCACGCGGGTGAAACTGCGGGGCACAGCTAGAACAAATAATAAATATAAACTACAAAGCATTTATATGTTTTCCAGGCGGCACAAATAGCCAAACTGGCGCACAAGGAAGGCACAACCCTCAAAGAAGCGGCGATCAAGCTGAAAATACTAACCTCTGAACAATTCGACCAGTGGGTTAAACCAGAAGACATGCTGGGACCCAAGTAGATCACGTCTGAGATCTATGGACATTTACGTTAAATTTTATGGACATTTAAGTTAAATTTTTTAACATATTATAGCCGAAATCATACAAAAGATGTAGAACTCATGTGAAACTGAACAAGTTTCAAAAGAAAGAAAAAATTTCGAGGTCCCATACAAATTTGGCGATCAGCTGATCCGTTGTGTATGGGAGAGAGTCTCGAATGCGAGCGTCGAGTTTCTTGCTATTCTATACATACATATTACAGTCAAGCTATGTTTTCGTTGTGGGCAGAGACCCTGCACTTGCTACGATCCTGACATACGATTTCGCTTCTTCCACATTCTTCATACATGCTCGTCGGTTGTTGATACGTTTGACCTGGTCTTTCCTTAAGATAACATTATGCTGAGTTAGCACCCATTCGCAGCATACACGATGCTAGTATATATTATAATTTCGTAGTATGTATGACTTATATATATATATATATTATATATATAAGTCATGCCTACTTATTTGTGTGCAGCGAATAAATCATTTTTCTTTCTTTCTTTCTTTCAATTGAAAGGAAAATTATGCCCTCTCCATATTTGAGAATTTTTATTTTTTATGGAAGAGAAACCGCCTTAATCTCTTTTGTTAATCTCCTTTCACACATTCTCTATTCATATCTCACCTTATCACTGAGGAATTCTCGCCGCTCGCGTTCAAGAAACTTTGGCTTATTTAACAGTGTTCTGAAAGGTAGGGTTTTATCCCAGCTGTCTGGCCTTGTTTTATTTATTGAAATATCAGGACACACATTTCGGTGTTGCTGCAATTTTGGCCATTCGATACATAAACTGATTATATAATAATAGGTATATAAAATTAATTACCTATTTATTTTAAAAATGAATTTAAATTTTAGTAGCCGCAACGAAATTTAAGTTTTATAGTGTTAGTGCCAAAACTTTATTTATTCGCAATTCCTTATGGAAATTAGACGTTTTGGAAAGTGTTAGTGTTTGTTTTGGTGTCACAGTATTGTTAAAGTTTAATATTTTATTCTGCATTTACATACTATTCATTGTTATACAATTGCGAATTGTAAATTCTTATTTATATGCAGATTTTTTACACAATTTTGAATGTGTTTTTTGGATGTTGAGTTTAATGTGTACTTTGAAGTGTTTACTTAAGTAAATAAATTGCGATTAAGCATTTATTGATTGGTTTCATTTCTTTATAAGCCTATTTTGCTATGCAGTTGTACATGGATTTGGCCTGAATCAGTAGGAAACCTAATACCAAAAAATGTAATGCCTTACCCTCAGAGTAAGGAAAGCGATTCAACGTCATTGGCCTTACCTAAACCTAGGATTTTAGTTTCATTACTAGATTTTTTCTGGTATAGAGCTTGACCTTGATCCCCTCGAAATGAATTCATGCCCCGGTAGCACAGTGACATGGATAACGAAATCCCAGGGGGTTAGAACGAGATAGCATATATGAATTGTTCGGGCGCGAAAGAGAGAAACAACGGGGAAAACTAGTTATCCCCGTGCCATGCTAGGCGGGCAGTAGTGTCACGAGAAAGTAAAATTTCCCTTCAATCTACTGGTAGTGCCAAGCAGTAGTGTCTAGGGTAATATACGCAATTTTCACGTCACAAGTAGGACTACTATTCTAAAACAATTTCTATTTTACCAACATAATAAAAAGGGTGAAGTCACATAGCAAGGGAAACGAGTTATAATAAAAATCTATTTTAAATGCTTCGACTACAGTATATTTAGCAATTTTCATCAGCACAATACTAGTTTTAATACTAAGTTGGTACATCTTTGGTTTGATACAATTTATCACAATAAAAATACTTCACAGATCTTTGGAATGTTTAGATTTAGAGAGCATAAAATAGAAATACAGGTGATTACATGAAAATAAATCTATAAAATGTAACAATAGTGTATTTGTACCATGATTATTAACTAATCTAAAAATTTCTGTGTACAACATTCATGAGCATCATGGCAATTACAGGCTAAGATTGGGAGAACCGTCAGTTTAAAATTAATCTAGTTAGATTATAACCTATAGATAGATTGTAAACTAAAATTTACATTTTCGTTAGTTTATAAACTGAGCATGTCTAGTAATCAAATTATGATTTAGTGTATGACGAAACGCAAGGCGCGCGCTGATCGGTCAATTTCACGGCTGTACATGGTCCAAGTTTATAAACCTCTGTACTCGGTCTACAGACACAGTCGGTGTACAGACTACAAGTTTATAAACTAACGAAAATGTAAGCATAATATTGTAAATTATAGTAGTGTCCGTTTATAATCTATCAACAATTTATTATCTCACTAGATTAATTTTAAATTAATGGGTCTTTCAATCTTATGGTGAAATCTATACAGTACTTTACCATAATTCAAAGTGCAACTTCTCTTCAACTGGAATCAGTCATAATATTTCACAAAAACTAGATCAATATGTATTTAAAATGTTGCTTGCTCACAAATGTGCACTTAGAAACCTTAACATAGGACTAGAATAAATTTAAGTACATTGCAGCTATGTGGAAGGCATCATAAAGTACTTGATTATGTATAAAAGTACACTTAAAATTAGATTACATAAATACATCTTTGATATTCTGAAACTGTTTAACGGCAAGATCAACTGACAAATCGAAATGGTGCAGCGTCAATCGGTCTAAGCTCTGTAAAGCATCTTGGAAACCAGTATTGACTACGTAACTTGTTGACGAGTAATGGGAGTCAATCAGTGACCGATTCTTTAGGATTATGTTCAGCCATAGAACAAGTTTCTTAGCGTTTAATGCAGCGCAAACGAATGCCTTGAAATGTGCATCATAACTTCTTTTATATGGAGCATGTGAAGCTACTATAGTCTCTATAGTACTTAACAAGCTTTGCTTATTTGTAATAGCCGTGCCTCCAACAATATCTAAGTTAAAACTTTGACTTAATTTCCTAGCTGGTGTAGAATTAAATCTATCTCCATCATTTAACTGGTAGTAACGAAGTATAAGCTCCCAGATATGCATAGGTCGTGATGTAGACGGTCTACGAACAGGGAAACAACCTATGATAGGCACTAAAGACGTAGATTCTTGTCCTGTCAAACCATGCTGTAGTAAGTCTCGTAAATTTACAGCTAAATGCTTTCTAACAGACATAGTTAATGGGGCATCGTTAATAATGATGTCTTCCTCTGAATCGCTGTCGTAACTGTCCATTATAGATTGAGCTGCTCTTTCCCTTGATACAAGTCTTAGTACTGCATCTATGGACATTTCTAGTTTAGCTCTCAAGTTGCCCCAATGAGTGACGTTAGCGGATTGTCTCTCATATCTTTTGTTAGAGTCTAAAGAGCATCCAAACTGAGATACCGCAACAATCTGCATCATGTTAGATGCTTTCCGCATTAAATCTATAGTCTCCCCTCTCAAATCATCTTTAACTTTACTTCTGAACTTTTCAGAGCTTTTGTTTTCATTCACTTTGTCTAATTCCTCAGGACTTTTCATAAGGTTGATGAATTTTTGCATCTCTTCTATGTGGGTTTGCAGTTTGTTAACAATTTCATCTTTAGATAGCTGCTTGTCAGCATATTGTCTGACAGCACAGTTGATTTGCTGAGTTAATTCTTCCGCAGTGAGTGGTTGACAACCTTCATCTAAACTCTGGTTCAATTGAGTCTGTAAATATTGTATCATAGTTTTATGTGTGGGATCTATCTTAGTGACGTTAGAAGTGAATTGGTCGAGCTCTAAGAGCTGCGTTTTCAGTCGTTGCATGAAGTCGGTGATACGGGCGCGTTGTTTCTTTATTTTGTGTTCGAGTTCCTGACAGTCGCCGCATGAGGTCTCGCTGGAGCTGCCTTGCGGCGCTGTCCGCGAGTCTGTCGCTCCGCAAGCACGCACGGTGTACTCCTCCAACGCTTTCAACATGTCATCTCGTTTCTCTGGTGGTGTGTTGATGATCTGCCGGAGACGGAACTCGATCTGAGCGAGATGCGAGGTCAAAGAGAACACTGACGATGATAATATCTCCTGCTCCTCTTCCAAAGCGTGTAATCTGTCGTCACAGGCCTGGTCTGCCGCATCTTCGTCGCATAGCGACTCTTTGGGCGCTCCCAAAGGCTCGCACCGTGTTTCTTGCCATATCGGTATTTCATTCTCTTCGTAGTCGCTGTTTGACTCCATCGCATCGAGTATTCAGTAATTCTCACAAACACAATGCCTCTAAAATAGTCATTGTCATCGATTTCTTTGAAAAGTTTGCAAAACCACTGAAATTTCCAGTTTCAGACTGAAACTGAAAACCACAGAACACAATACCTTGAAAACTAAAAATACCTACGTCACAAAACAATGTCATTTTCCCAATGACGTCAAAGAAAAGAACGGAGAGTTTTGGCGGGAGATCGAAGAATACAGTTTGGCTCCCGTATCTTTATCAATTATCGGTGCATTTTCGAGTGTTTAACGAGTAATAATGGTGGAATATTGCGTGTTGAGTGTTTTCGAAGATACACAAGTCTCTTGGCAAGTGATACGAGAGTTGAAATGTGATTTTTCGTGTTCCCGCCAAAATTCCGGCAGCTTCTTGTAAAGACCACCACTTTACTAGAGCTGTGACTTGTGACTTGACTGACTCTGAATTGACTAATTGACCATATTAACTTGAAAATTTATATAACTTGACACTGGCAATACATTCGTGTGGGTCCATAAAAGAAGAAAAAAAAAAAAAAAAAAAAGAACGAATGAAATTGAATGAAAAGACCGAAAGACACAGATTGAAAAACATTGGTTGGTCTGTTTTCTATTACAAAATTACAACGTGAACTCAGAACAAAAGAGAGAGAAAAAAAGAAACCAAAGAGCACAGAGCAATACTGTACCAAAGAGTTCGTATTTGTTATGGCCGGAGTTCGTATTTAATCGAGTTTACTTTCGGACAAAAACATTTTTCAGATTATGAAATAGCCAAAAATCCATACATGGGTTTTTGTACAGGGAAATACTGACCTTGTCCCATTTTCTGTATATTAAGCAAGTCTGTAGATGTAGGTAAATGGTTTTGCTGGGTGCTTGACCTCGGTCTTAGGCAGTTCAGTCAAGGTAAAATATAGTCATCAGACTATATAACTACAGATTATGATATAGGCTTCAATAAGGAAATTTGTATAGGTTGGGTATAGGTACTAGTAATAATAGACAAAATTTGTCATTTAATGACAAAACCTATTAGCTGCTTCGACTTTGACTGCCTTGTTGGTGTAGTATTTCCTTGAACGAATTAGTATTTCGCAAGCGCTACTGCTGATCGTGAGGTCCCGAGTTCAATCCCCAGGTCAGGAAAAAAGTGTTATTAAATTTTTTCATCACCTACGAATTTTCTCAATACTTACAGCCTGGAGTCTGGAACTGTACGAACCTAGTCGATGGCAATCATAGGCTGTATTTCATATACTAAGCCTACCCCTTCGGCCAAAAGCCGCGTTGCTAATATAACCGTAGTACTAATATAGTGATCTGTGTACCTAATCTAACTCGGCCTCTCGCTCGCGCACATACCCACATTTTTGAAGATATGAAAAATACTAGGTACATGTAATTACGTAAAATAAAGACAACTAGAACTAGAAAATAACAATACAATCATTCAGTATAAAATACAATTTAATCCAAACAAGTGGTCTCCTTAAAAGCCTCTGTCAACTTAGGTACTATGAGCCTTCGGCCTCGAATGAACAGACTTGTGACAAATATAAATATTAATAATTCAATAAAATAACACTTTTTAACCGGTAATATATTATTACAAAATTAGTAAGTACCTTTTAACAGTTTTAAGCTGGCTACAAATTTATTAAATGCAAAATAGTTTGATGAAAAGGCAGATTTTTTAGTAGGTATAATTGTCTTTTTGCCAGCATGCTGCTCATTTGTGGCCAGAGATGGACACTGAGCTTTCACCGGAAGCCGGAGCACGTAGGATTTGAAGTTGTCGTTGACTCCAGCCTCGATAGAGATCTGGGGGAGTTTCTATCCTGGGACTCGTCCTTGGCTCTTCTACTTGGTATAGCGGACTATCTACTCACCGGGTGTGTTCTTCTCAAACCGGGAGACTTCGAGCAATTATCAAGCCCGGGAAATATAGATCGCTATCGTGGGCTCTGCGACTCGAATGTTAGTCGACGTAGCGGGAGCGGTGCCGCGTTTGGTTGCGGGCGGGTCGAGGTGGACGCTTTCTTTTCTCCACTAGGATGACATGGGATGTACATGAATGGGATGACAGGGTTGCTGTTTCAAGGTTTACAAATGGACTAGAGCGATTATTTTATTTATCATCAATAATGTAAATTGGGCGAGCGAGATGGAAGTTCGGCCTGTGGTTCGGCTCCTATAGGCGCCTTAATTTGATTTTCTAAAATTTTAAGCTGTAATCTGAGTATAAAAGGTGGGGTGCGGCGAAGTGGAAACGAATGCTCATTATTATTTGGTCAGGGTACGCGGCCTCAATATAATAAAACATGCTAAGATACCTATAATCTTATTGATTTAGCGCTGAAATCTAAGTCATCTCTAAAATACAATCCTCCCAAATTTCCGCCACGTAGGAACAGTGTAGGTAGTCCATTACGTGACTTGACCTTTCAGTAATTAAATTTTGTTTCATCCCATCGTAAAACGGGCTCGTATTTCTTGAATTACGCAAGGCTTCATGTCTCCGGATGATCGTTTGTAACTTGAAACGTCACAGGCTCGAAGGACCAATATATGTAACAATTTGATAGGTAGGTAGTAGGTAAGTAGGTAGATATAGTTCGACCACTAATTATGTAAAAAAAGAGTTTTGAAATTCAATATTTTTACACGAGGGAAAGTAGGTTCCTACTTTAATATATTATAATGTAGTTTTGACACTTTACTTTGTAGTTTTATAATATACCTACTCCTCTTCTTTGTCGCATCACTCACAGAGTGGTCTCACCACTGAGGGTCTCACTGACAGAGTGGTCGTGGCCGTTACGATGGTTTTGATGTGATCCGTTTCTATTCCGATCGATATGTATACTACAATATACTACCACTGAGTTAACCCTATAATTTTTTTCAAGACACTTTTTTCAATAGACACTTTTTTCTCATTTTAAAATGTATCATTTAACCTAAGTACCATAATAAACCAAAAAGCGGGTTGTTTTAATAAATATAATAACGTACTTATATGAACCTAATATGATAAAATAAAATAAAATATTTTTAAATTATTCACAAAATTATCGGCATTGGTAGGTACCTTATAAATACTTGCTGTGCCTAAATTCTGAGAAGATTTTTAATTAAATTAAATATAAGGTAGGTAACATAGATAATTTTGTGATTTTTAGGGTTCCGTACCTCAAAAGAAAGAGGAACCCTTATAAGATCACTTCGTTGTCCTTCTGTCTGTCTGTCTGTTCCATCTGTCAATACCCCTTTTCTCGGAACGCATTGAGGTATCAAGTTGAAACTCATATCAACAACTCAGGTCCACCGTCTTTTGCTGTTGTAAAAAAATCAAACCTGTTACATAGTCAAAGTAAGCAAAAGATACTTACGGCCTTTTTTACCGCACATTTCCATACTTTGCGCAGCGGGCTAATAACCTATAGGACAGTTCCCGTTGGCCTAGCATCATGAAATTTGGCAAGAAGCCAGATCTTTTATCACGAGTAAAGGAAAAAGTCCCAAAACCGTATAATTTTACAAAAAACAATGTGATTGTGTACCTACTAACATGTTTGCGACATAGATAGGTATGGAACCCTACTCCCTGCACTTAGCATACAATCATACATTACTCTTTGTCAGATATAGTTTGATTAATGGCAGCTGAACAACAATCAATTTTTTGGCCATGTTTTTATCTAGGAGTAATTTATATTTACATACTGGCGAAATGTGGGTGTATCTACTATGGGACTGAGTCCTGGGTACACCTCTGCCTACCCCTTCGGGAAAAAGACGTGAATGTATGTTTATGTTTTTATGTTATGAATATTAAATTACCTGATAAGATACCATCGACAGCCTCCTCGTGAGAGGACACGGAAAGCCCATTCCCGCCCACCACCACGCGCAAATAGCGCAGGAGGCTCTCTGGTTGCCCCGGTGCAGCAGTTGATCTGCACAGGGGAAAGCAGAGAGCCCTCCTAACACTAAGGGTGTTCCGTGCCCTCTCGAAAGTAATTCCATGCGAGAGGACACGGAAGCCCATTCCCGCCCACCACCACGGCAGGGCTCAAGTGATCCCCGCCTGCGCCATCCACTGTGCCCTATGCTGACTTCATAGGGACACGCGGAGGCGCAACCCACACCGCGGCAAGCCGTTGGCTTTCCGCCCCGATTCGGTCGCAGAGGATAGGGAGAGCGGCGCATCGTAATACCGACACTCCTCTTCCCCTGCGACCCCACCGCCTTCGCCATCTACTGGCAGGCAGGAAGAGCGGCGCACCGCAATACCGGCACTTCTCTCCCGCCGCGGCCCAACCATTCGGCCGTGATGCGCTACTTAACGCTCCGCGGCCCGCCTCAGTTGCGTTGCGTCCTATGGGACGCACCGCAACCTACTCGGCCCTTAACACCTGCCTGGAGGAAAGTGAAGCGGCCGACCACCTCGGGCTCTTCTTTGCTTCACCGTGGGACCCGTACCACGGTTACTGAGCCCCCTCCGCCGCGAGAAGGCGGGAACCCATCGGGGGGATCCTCCATACAGTCCTGACCTAAGCCCTTACGATTACTTTACATTTCCTAAAATTAAAAAAGTCTTCGTGGTCAAAGGTTCGGTCCGGTCCGGTGGAGAAGCAGTCGACGCTTTCAAGTCAGCCATTTTGCACACCCCCACTTTAGAGTTTATTTTTTTTATGATAGTGAGTGACAAGACGAGCAAATCAGGTGCCTGATGGTAAGCGTCATGATCGCCCATATCAGACACAGTGCCACCCAGTGTTTTAAAATTAAAAATTCTGCGCGGCACTACACTGAGCCTGTCACCCTCAGATATTAGTTGTTGAATCTCGTCATGCCCATTAATTTCGCTGGTAACATTGCCCTTTAGACCGGAACACAGTAATGTTTGCACATTACTACTTAGCGGATGAATAACTGGCAAAGGTGTGATACTTCCCCAGGCGGCCCCCTGCAAAAGAGAATAAATTATGTTATAATAACTGGTTTGAGCGAATGCGAACGAAATTAGCTACGTGGTGAATACTTTGAAAAACAATAACAACAACAACATAACAACATACGTTCACGCCTTTTTCCCGAAGGGGTAGGCAGAGATGTACCCAGGACTCAGTCCCATGTAGATACACCCACATTTCGCCAGTATGTTATTGGTCCCATGTAATAGGGGGCGAGCCTATTGCCATCTACCGGGCACAGTTCCTGACTCCAGGCAGTTATTGAGATAATTCCTAATGGAAAAATCCAATATTTAACACTGCCTGACCTGGGGATCGAACCCGGGACCTCTTGATTGGCAGTCGAGCATGCGCCCTCTACGCCACGGAGGCAGTCAATAAAAAGTACTATAAGGTTCTAGTTGTGTTTTTTTCTTCAAACGACAAAACTTAAAAGGCATGCCGTACTCCCACTCGCACCGCGCCGACCGCGCACGCTCTCCCTCCGCTAAGGGACTACCTACAGGATAAACTAACGCCCGTATGCGAGTAATCATCATCATCATCATCTCAGCCACAGGACGTCCACTGCTGAACATAGGCTTCCCTCATAGATTTCCATTCAGTCCGGTTGTAAGCGGCCCGCCTCCATCGTGTTCATATTCATATTCATATTTATTGATAACATCTGTTACAAGTCTTTTTGATACATTGCATATAAATAATACTAATCCTTAAAATTTCATACATTAATAATAAATAATTCTTTATATAAAACAGAAATAATTAAATAATATTAAATTTCATACATTAATAATAAATAATTCTTTATATAAAACAGAAATAATTAATTAATCATTATTAATTAATTATTTCTGTTAAGGATTATGAAATGTTAACAGTATTATTTAATTAATTAATTATTAATTAATTAATATGTCATAATGTTTATAATTAATTATTATGTCATAATTATTATAAATTAAATCATATTAAACTAACATAATAAATCATAATAAAAATAAATAATGCTACAATACTTAATACTAAGTAATCATATCAAAATTATAATCTGTTAAATATTAATTAAAAATTTTCAGTAAATGTGTGGAACGCTTTCTCCACAAGCCATTTTTTTAATGAATATTTGAATGAGTTCATTGAGGCAGTGTTGCGGATATCTTCCGGAAGTCGGTTGTATACATCCGGTGCCATGACATGCACTAACTTAGACGATTTCTTAAACTGGCACGATACGGAGCGCAGGCGGAGCGCGTTCTTCGTACAATAGCGGTGGCCGTCTCCTAACTCGGATAATCGTCCAAATGTCCCCTGGCATAGAGGGCACCCTGGAGGACTACTAAGGGAGGGACAGTTACTCGTTGAGCGGAAAAGTGGCCTAGCCGGGGTGTCTTGTGGCACTCGCGTCAGGGCACGCAGGGCTCTCTTTTGCATCCTGAAGACACGCTCCCAGTCTGCTCCACGTCCCCAGAGCTCGATACCGTACTGGATGATCTATCATCCATTACACTCTGCACTGTGCACTGTGCACTCTAGTGCACAGACGCGAAATAACAGTTTCTGGCCATCTCTGGTGGTATGACCCCGGAAACCCGCCATAGCGCGAAACAGGCTCGTCCTACCTTTTCGCACAGATTGTCAATGTGGAATTCCCACGTGAGAGCGCTGTCCAGGAGAAAACCAAGGAAACTGGTCCGTTCTACCTGCTCTATCACCGTGTTTCCAACACCTACAGTTATCCCTTCGTGTTTCCGGCCCGCCAGGTTGAACCTTATGAAATGGGTATTTTTTTATTTAGAATCAGCCCATTCGTTTCGAACCACTTGTTAAGGTCAGAGGCTACTTCATTCAGTTCCTGCCGTCTTTATCAGATCTTCTGTCCACCTTGTGGGTGGACGTCCTACGCTGCGCTTGCCGGTTCGTGGTCTCCATTCGAGAACTTTGCAGCCCCATCGGCCATCAGTTCTACGTGCTATGTGCCCTGCCCATTGCCACTTCAACTTATTTATCCGCTGGGCTATGTCGATAACTTTCGTTCGTCTACGGGTCTCCTTATTTCTGATTCGATCTCGCAGAGAAATTCCGAGCATAGATAGCCCTCTCCATAGCTCGTTGCGCTATTTTGAGCCTGCTGATAAGGCCCACAGTCAGAGACCACGTTTCAGATCTGTAAGTCATCACTGGTGACACACAATGGTCAAAGACCTTCGACTTGAAGCACTGAGGTATTTTGGACGAGAAGACATTGCGTAGGTTTCCGAACGCTGCCCAACCTAGTTGGATTTGACGATTGACCTCTTTCTCGAAGTTAGACCTGCCGAGTTGGACTGCTTGTCCTAGGTAGACGTATGAGAACAACTTCTAGAATCGAGTTCCCAACCGATACTGGGGTTGGCACAACATGGGCATTACACATCACCTTCCTCTTCTCCATGTTCATTTTAAAACCGACCCGTTGAGAAACTCGATTAAGGTCTTCGAGCATCGTGCCGAGATCTTCCATGGACTCTGCCATGACTACGATGTCGTCGGCAAACCGAAGGTGAGTGATGTATTCGCCATTAATATTGATACCGTGTTTTTGCCATTCCAGAAACTTGAAGGCGTCCTCCATTGCGGCAGTAAACAGTTTCGGAGATATGACGTCTCCCTGTCTTACGCCTCTTTCCAACGGGATTGCCTTCGAACTCTGGTCCTGTACTCGAACCGACATAGTGGCGTTACTATACAAGCACTTCAACACTTCGATATACCGATAGTCAATATGGCATCGTTGGAGTCTCTCCAACGATGCCATATTCGAGCACCGCCCATGTCTCGATCGAATCAAAGGCCTTCTCATAGTCCATGAACGCTAAACATAGTGGCAAGTTATACTCTCCGGTCTTCTGTATAACTTGGCGCAGCGTGTGGATGTGAACGCGAATAATACCAGGAATCAAAATTGTTCCCCGGCAATATCTAGGAGCTTTTTTGATCTAGTTTTCAAAATATACTAAAATCAGTGAGGAGCGACCCTAAAATTTCACCACAGAAATGATGATTTTTTCAATTTTCTCAAAAAAAATTTTTTTATAAATATTTTCTATCATCTCGTAGCCGGTCGAAATCTACATCTTTTAAGCCCTCTTTGGTCACCGTAACCCTACAACTTTGCGCGCACTAGGCCTGTCGTACTTTCAGCCAATATGCTCCCTATCCAAAGCGAACGAATAAACAATTTCCACTCAATTGTTTGTGGTTGGCTCTGGATCTGGGCCTCATTTGCGCGAAAACATATTTTGTTAAAGGAAACCGAAAATGGCTTTTTGCTATTTAAAAAAACATTAACATAACCTAAAACTACTTTTTTTTATAAATACGAAGAAACTGTAAGGTTTCTTCATATCTGTGTATTTATTTTTGTAAGGGTGACGCTAAATCTTAATGCACCCTTTACGTATTACTACACATTTATAGAACACGTGCTTTGAATACTTATTATTTTTATACTGAATCTCCGTAAAGAATGTTGTAGGTAGAAAAATCCTATGACGTCAATACTTTACGTCCGCCAGTAATAAAGTTTTTTATTATTTTTATTAAACAAGGTTACAATAATGGACTAGCTACAAAACATGTAATAAACGCGAGTATTCTTATATACTTATTACATGTGAAACGATGTTTAGGATAGGTTAAAAAGGTGTGAAGTACTTATTAGTAACGTAATCACTATCTACAATATTATAAAATCCTATATGACGATGAAATCTTGGCTCTTCTTCGCTCTCTCAGTCCTCCTCCTTTAGCAATTCAATGGTTTCATAGCTTCCTGTATGGGCGCCGGCAGCGTATCCGTGTTAACGATTCCTACTCGTCCTGGAGCAACACTCACGCGGGTGTACCGCAGGGTGGCGTTCTATCTCCTCTTCCGTTTGCTATCTTCATTAATTCAATCTCATACCACCTTACTTGTTCTTACCACCTTTATGCTGACGACCTTCAAATCTACCGTCATACGACCCCAGACCAACTTCCAGAAGCGATAAAAACGACAAACTCCGACTTGAACAACGTCCTCAGTTAGAGCAATTCATAATATTATGGTCTGCGAGTGAACCCAGCAAAAACTCAAATAATTGTCCTCAAAATTGTCCAAAGCTCCAGAATGAATCTAATAATGACTGGTTTCACTTGACGCAAGTGATATTTAATGGAACATCAATTAAAATGATCGAATCAGTGATAGACCTCGGAATTCTCCTAGACAGGCAGATGTCTTGGGCACCACAAGTGGCCGAAGTCAGTAGAAAGATATTTGCCTCACTGGGTTCACTAAGGCTGTGCAATTTTCTACCACTTTCTACCAAAACTGCCCTTGCCCTCTTCTACTCTCTTCTAGTCTCTTTTACTTCCCATACTTGATTATGCCGACGTCCAAAAAGAGGATCATCTCAAAAGAGGAGTAAAAAATGATCGAGCTGATCGGCAGGTTTGTATGGAAAGCCGATTTTTATTTCAATTTCGCAATTATTTGTTTTGCAAGTTATTTAAGTTGAAGGGTGCACCCCCTTAAGAAGGCACACCTTTTTGTAATAATATAATATGTTGTTTATTTAATTTATCCAATGAGAACAACAAATCATCACTACCTATACGAATTTGAAAACTACTGTGAGTGGTACTCATATTTATTATGTTAAATAACGACTTAACTCAGGTTTAACTTAACGCATGAAAGTAAGATTAATGCTGTGGAGATGAGAAGCCTGAGAAGCATGACTGGAGTGACATTGATGGACAAAATGAGGAATAGTACGATAAGGGAACGCTGTGGCGTGTTAGAAGATGTAGTGACAAAGATAGAAAGAGGAATGCTGAGGTGGTTCGGGCATGTGGAGAGGATGGATGAAAGAAGATTAACAAAAGAGATTTATAAGGCTAGTGTGTATGGTCAAGTTGGTAGGGGTCGACCTAGGCGTACTTTTTATGAACAAATTGATGTTGTTCTTAGGAAAGGCCAAGTCAAAAGTACCTACAACCGACGAGCATGTATGAAAAATGTCATGAAAGTGAACGAAGCGAAAGTTGTATGTCAGGATCGTAGCAAGTGGAGGGAAATAGTCTCTGCCTACCCCACCGGGAACAAGGCGTGACTGTATCTATGTATGTATGTAACTCAGGTTTGAAGTCGAAAATGCTCGACCTAGGTTTCGGACAACTCCGGTGTCCTGCATCAGGAGCTCACGCGTGTGCGGGTTTGCAACTCGCGACGGACTGACAGCATGCAGCCCGCGCGCGCCTTTACGCATCGCTCGCTGCGATCGCGGTGACGGGGCTTCGGTCGTGAGTCGTGTCGTCACTCGAGTCACTAATAATGTTCGGTTTATAAGGCTGTAGGCACACGCTTGTTGTATCCGATTCGCGGTCCCATGTTATGTACTGCTGGTTGCTGGATGTTTTCAGGACTGGTCCAAAACCTAGGTCGAGCGTTTTCGACTTCAAACGTGAGTTAAGTCGTTGTATAAAATAATATATATAATCACTACCTACTTACGGTAAATTAATTTCTTTATCTTTTAAGGTAGGATTCAGATCTTGGAAGCCGCCGCCCGGCTGCCGCGACCCAGCAGCGGCGACCAACTACCGCTGCCCAGCCGCGCGACTGCCGTTCATGAGGTTGCGGGTTCGGTCCCCACGTCGGGCCAAATGGTGTTATTGCATTTTCCATAAGCAGGAATTTTCTCAATGACAGCCTTGAGTCTGCAACTGTGCCCGGTAGATGGCAATAGGATGTCCCCTAAAAACATAATTGGTGTAGTGTACCGACTATGGGACTGGGTACACCTCTGCCTACCCGTTTGGGAAAAAGGCATAATTTTAAGTTAACTCAGACTGATTATAAAACATAAAATCACGCCTTTTTCCCGAAGGGGTAGGCAGAAGTGTACCCAGAACTCTGTCCCATAGTAGGTACACCCACATTTCGCCAGTATGTTTTTGGTCCCATGTAATAGGAGCCTATTACCGTATACCGGGCACAGTTCCTGACTCCAGGCTGTATTTAACACTTTGCCTGAACTGGGGATCGAACCTGGGACCTCATGATCGGCAGTCGAGCTTGCGCCCACTACGCCACCGAGGCAGTCATTGAAAGGACGCCATGTTTTATTTTCCTGCGCGCTGCTTTGAATGAGTCGCGCGACCAGACTGCTACTGGAGCGGTACGGCGGCGACGCCGCTGGGTCGCGGCTGCCGGGCGGCGGCTTCCGAGATCCGAACGCGACCTTTATGTATGTATACCTAACCTAAACTTATAAAAACCTATGGCGCATTTAAAATAAGACTTGATGAAATATTATAACTTATCTAATGGACGTGCCATTAACGAACGTGTTTTAATATTTTAAGTTTTGAATTTTTTGCAAAGGATTAAAAATGGAGTTTGTATTTTTGTGTATGGTGATTATATTTGGATTGTGGATAGTAAAATCGGTCGTTAAACCGAAGAAATTTCCACCAGGTCTGTTTTGTTTACCAATAACAATAATTATTACATATATTTTACCAGTGTAGCTAATTTAAATATATCCTCCTAGCGCCCAGACATTTTTGGGGCTCGTACTTATTATCGTCTCTTTTTGAAAAACACAATCATAAAACCTGTTACAGCCCAAAGTTTCAAGTAGATTTATTTTTATTTTAGAATTATCCATTTGAAGTGAGACTTTCAGGGCAAGCTTGTGATAGTCCATAGATGCTTTTTCAATTAAAATCTTTTGTTCTTTAAAAGGGTTGGGTCATAATGACAATAATTCTAAGTAAACAAATATAAATAGTAAATTAAAGTAATATTAGGATGTTTTTTATTTAATAAAGAAGCATTTATAGAAATATCAACTGTTACAAAAACTTTCTTTTAAAATTCACAATACAATACCTTCTTACAAAAAAAAGACTTAGGTGACCTTATAGCTTTTATTATAAAAAATTTAAAAATCACTTCTAATAACGCGAAATATAGTTTTTAAAAATTTGGGCTTTAGAAGATTAATCCAAAATAAATTATATAAAAAACTGTTCTAAAATATTAATATTAAAAAATAACTCAAATATTTACAAAAAAAACATATTTGAGACTCAAAGATATCTATTAATCTATTAATTAAATAGGATTTTACTCTTTACGCTTGCGTAAGCTCGCCATGTCGCCGTCCATCTTGTTGATTTAACAATTTGCAGATTAAGACAACCAATAAGAACATACCGAAAATTGTTCTTTATTCTTCCAGAAATGTAACCAATCCTTTTTGCGGACCAACATAATACAAAAGAGTTACAGAGACTTTTTAAATATAGGTATATAATATATTTAAACCATTATGATAAAATTTAGCATGATTTAAATTCTGTACATATTCCTGTTTTCAGGTCCTACATGGTACCCATACATTGGGTGTAGTAACAAAGTGTACTCTATGACAAAGCAATACGGCTCACAATTGGCTGCGTTCAGAGAACTGGCCAAAGAATATTATACAGATGTCTTAGGCTTGAATCTTGGCGATGAAAAACTGGTAGTTTTCTATGGCGAGAAGAATTTCAGGGAAGTTATGAATGCTGAAGAGTTTGAAGGGAGACCGGACAATTTTTTCATGAGGATAAGGTGCTTTGGGGAAAGAGCAGGTAAATTTGAATGTGATATTAATACGGTATAGCTAAATTATTTATACATAACATCACGCCTTTTTCAGAAGAAATCAGAGGTGTACCCAAGGGTACACCTCTGATTTCCCTTTGCGTCTTTGGGTCTTGACCCATAGTAGGAACATCCACACTTAACCAGATATGTTTTTATCGTCTCACGTAGGTACATAAGGAGCGAACCATTGAGAAAGTTCGTAAAAATTCTAATAAGTATCACCTTTTGCCTGATCCGGGACCTCTTGATGGGCAGTAACGCTTCCGAACCACTACGCCACCGAGGCAGCTCAATTATTTATATTTTCCAGTTTATATTTCATACGAACCTTTGACCTAGTGGCACAGAACAGATTAATACTACGTATAGAATGGACACTGTCATCCGCCCACCAATCGGGCCTTCCTCGACCCGCGAGCGAGATTGAGCTCTCGACGAGCCCCGCTTCGCTGGGAAATCACCTCACGCACACTTTACTCCAGTACAAAACTCCATGTGTGCAGTGTCTGTGTAGTAGGTAGTTATATCGTGGCTTATGTATGGGAATTGAGTCGAGTCCGGGGTGTGCTAGTGGTTGCTGTTGGCGCTACTATCCCGTCACTCCATACAATTGAACGCGCGCAATAGTGCGTAAGTAAAATGATGACGTAAAATGGCGGGGGGAGGTGAGTGCTGCTTCTTTACGTAGTAATAGTTATTATTCTTTGCTACATATTACATGGGATATAATTGGAGAAAGCAGGTGTATCTACTATTGATATGGGTACACCTCTGTCCAACCCTTCCAGGAAACAAGGCGCGATGTTATTATCCCGGGTTCGATCCCCAGGTCAGGCAAAGTGTTAAATATTGGATTTTTCCATTAGGAATTATCTCAATAACTGCCTGGAGTCTGGAAATGTGCCCGGTAGATGGCAATAGGCTCGCCCCCTATTACATGGGACCAATAACATACTGGCGAAATGTGGGTGTATCTACTATGGGACTGAGTCCTGGGTACACCTCTACCTACCCCTTCGGGAAAAAGGCGTGAATGTGTGTATGTGTGTAATGTTATTATGTTTATTTCATAGGAGTAAGTCTGGTCGATGGTCCTTTATGGAAGATCCACCGAAGGTTCACCATCACGCACCTGCGTAACGCTGGATTCGGTAAAGGACCGATGGAGAAAGACACACGACATGCTGTTCAGGAGTTAGTTGACTGGTTGAAGACGCAGGAAGGCAAACCTTTAAGTCCTAAGGATTTCTTATCCTTGGCTGTGATGAATGTCCTGTGGAGATGTGCTGCTGGTAATATACCGTTTATTCCTAGAATATAGACTGGATGAGACCAAAATCAACGTTACTCCAGAGTAATTAAGTCTAAGTGCCACTAAGCCAAGTGGGTGATGTCCTGCGTAAGACAGCCGACAGAAACTGAGAAGAGCTAAGGATCGCTCGATCGGCCTCAGTGGCCATTGGCGCAAATCTGTTCACTTTGTTATTGTATACATTTTTATTTCAATAATACCAAAGTTTATCAAGTTTATAGAAGTTTGCTAGAACTCAAACGGAAAGGAACATGAACTTAGTCGACAGGTTCGATCGGACGGTTACGAAACGGTCTACTTTACTCTGCTTACTGTTAGACTGTTTCAACACCCTACTCTCCTCATAGGAAATTGTTGACGGAACTTAACTCTCCGTCAAAGCAATTTAAATACAATAAATATTTTTGCCATCTACTATCCTATTACGTCCCTATTCCGTTCCGTTCTAGTTTGTAGAAGTTTTAAACTTCTTTTAAGCCTGTAGCGGACAATTTGCAGATTTTGCATTTATTGTAAGCACGACTGGATCGTTCCCCCTCTCGCGCCAGTCGTTCCATAGAATCCGCGCCGTATGTACTCTTTTCACTTATTAAAATTTAACAGTATTTCATTTTTAATTTACGTCGATTTATCCTTTATAATAAATAAGGATCCCGACAATTTGTGACCCCGCCGAAGTCAAAGGTCGTAATAATTCCCGTACAATAGGATCCCGACAAGCCTTTACTAATTTTTCAGAGCCATTGCACTCTCCCACCTTTATCAAATTCTATCCCACAGGTGAAAAAATAAAAGCAGAGAAGTGGGAATACTTACAAAGCTTGCTTCAGAAGCGAGGTAAAGCGTTTGGTTTAGCTGGCGGCCTGTTGAATAGAGCTCCATGGACCAGGTTCATCTTGCCTGGTTACACTGGGTACTCTATATTGAAGGACATTAATAGGCAGATCAGCGAAATCGTTGAGGTGGGCACATTTGCTGTTACAAAGAGATGAAGGTGAAGGTGCATTAGGCTTATTTTGAAATTCGAGGGTAACAAAAACCCCACAAACTGACTGACCGGATTTTGTATGGAATCAGAACCAGAACATGTATAGAAGGATGAATATCAGATTTTGTAAAGAAAGTGAAATTGTAGTAGTTGCTTAGTCTGTAGGTGGATAAATGCATCCCCAAGTTACATGTTTAGTGAGGTATTAAGTACACCTTGTTTGGAAATAAGATTTTTAGATATATATTAATTAAATATCGCAAAAAACTTTCATTTCTAGGAAGCAATATTGAAACACAAAAATAGAGAAATAACAGAATTTGACTTCATCAACGCTTTTCTCCAAGAAATTGACAAAGACAGAGAAACATTCACAGGTAAGCAAGTATTCTTCTTCATAATTTATGTTAGCCTGGTAACTAGCATCGTGGTGCGTTGATATAACATCACGCCTTTTTCCCGAAGGGGTAGGCAGAGGTAAAGGTAGCGTGTAGAGGTGTACATAGGACGCAATGATCGAAGAACGTGACCGAAGAATTCAAATATGCGGCGGAGACAGACGTTAGATAACCTGGGCTTTTTATCCATCCGCAGTTCTTGTAGAACGGATTTATTGGTTTTGTGAGCCGTCCATGGAATTAGGTCCCATATAATAGGAGGCAATCCAATCGACATCTATCGGCTCAGTTCCAGACTTCAGGCACTCATTGAAAAAATCTTTATAAGCGGTGTAAATAAATAAATAAAAATAATCCTTTATTACTGTTATATTAAAAATACTTTTTACCACTGGCGATTGTTCTTACAGCTTGTCTTTCGACAAAGGCCTCCTCTAAAGCTGTCTACTTTTCTCTATCTTTTGCAGTTCTGTTCTATAATGGGCCGGCTATTCTCTTGATATCGAATATCGTCCCCCCAGCGTTTCACTTGCCTTCCTTTACTCCTTTTGCCATCCCTGGGGTACTATTCTAATATAATTCGAGTCCATTTCTCATATTTCTCTCTTATCATATGTCCCACCCATTTCCATTTCAGTGTCTTACATACCTTATTAGCATCCTTGTTATTTTTTATTTCGGTTAATCATATTTTATTTTATTATTTTTACTCCTCTCTATGCTATTCTGACATACATTTATTTTATTCATTAGTTTTTCTGTTAACGCCCATGTTTGTCAGCCAAGCGAAGTATAATTAGTAATAACCACTCGTAGCTAGCATATAAATATATAATTTTAATTTCTACATTAACAGAACTTTCCCCAGTTACACTGCTCGAGTAATTCATATGGGTTATATGGACAACCCATATGTCAGTTTCAGGTCGCCAAGATTCAAAATACAAGGCTTCTGACATGATCTAACGACGATATATCTTATAGGAAACAACCGGGATCCACAGTTTGACGTGCCAACCTGCTTTATTTCCAGAAGTCCAGTTAAAAGTTGTATTACTAGACCTGATACTTGCGGGATCAGCAACGACGTCCAACGCGGTAGAATTCGCCATACTCCAAGCAATCAGGGATCTGGATATGCAGAAAAAGATTCAAGATGAGATAGATTTGGTACTGGGTGATCAACAGCCTGGTTGGAGTGATAGTTACAGGTATTCAACATATCATAACATCACGCCTTGTTTCTCCGAAGGGTTAAACAGAGGTGGACCTAGTCCCATTGTAGGTACCCAGATTTTCCCAGTTATACTTTGAGTTTCATGTAATATGGTGGTATAATGCCATTAGCTAATCATAGTCGGAAAGGTAGAAAGGAAACTAGCCAGAGAAAGTTCCCCGACTGTAAAGACAAACAACTTAAATAAAGAAAGGAGTAGCTACGAATTATTTTCAGGATGTAGTAAGAATGGCGATGGGTAATGAGTAATGACGCAGCCCAATCGATAGAAACCGCTGAAGAAGTTTTTCCGTATTCGTATCATCGCTTCAACGATATCGCCATCCACCGCACCAGTTGATTGCCATCAACAAAGCACCACCAAGACTACAGGCTGCTATTGAGCATTTCCTAATAGAGTAATCCCTACTTTGCCTGACCTGGGGATCGAACCCATGGCCTTATGCTAAGCAGTAACGTTTGCGGCCCTAGCTGGGCAGTCCTAGATTATTGTAAAGGAAAAAGTAGGATTCAAACTTGCCCGTTGACTCAATTGGTTGTATGCCTTCTGAGGCGCTGGTCCCGGGTTCGATCCCAGGGCATGTCAAACATTTGTGTGTGTGTGTGTTTATAAGTACATATTTATGTCAGTCTTTTTGTTGTGTATGGTTCATAGAAATGGTTTTTAGCCTAGTTTGCGATCAGAAGACCGAGTAATATTTATTTATTTCCGAAATTGTTACAGATTACCATATACATCAGCATTCCTTCTAGAAACTCAAAGGTTCTTCACAATCCTCCCTCTAGCAGGTCCCAGAAGAGTCCTAAAGGATACAGAAGTAGATGGATACATTATACCGAAAGATACCACAGTACTTCTGGCCTTGGCTGATCTTCACATGGACCCTAGTCATTGGGAAGATCCTCAGGTTTTCAGACCAGAGAGGTTTATTGATGGAAATGGGAATATTAAGCAAGTGGAGCATTTCTATCCATTTGGCATGGGTTAGTAATTTTTTTAACTTTTTAAATGAGTAGTAGATTTCAAAAGGGAGATGTTTACTAAAAAAGTCCATACATTTTTTTGTTCGCTCTTAAATGTCTTTGTCAAGACTGCCTCGTTGTTATAGTGGTTGCAAGCCTGGGTTCGATTCCCAGGCCGGGTAAAGAGTAAAGAGTCTTATTGGATTTTTCCATTAGGAATATCTCTATAGCAGTCTGGAGTCTGGAATCGTGCCTTTTATCTTATCTATTATCTTATCTCCGTCAAGTTACTGTGACTGATTTGAGAATTTTCTTGTTTAAAGGGTACTTTTCAAATAAAATTTTCTGATTTCTGATTTCTCTTCGTTATTTCCTTAGCAAAGAAGTACTTATATAGGATAACATACGAGTTATCTCAAAAGCTGTGTCCTGGGCTGGTGGTCACGATTGATTGCCCATGTGTAAATATAATACGTCTACAGACGGCATTTCAGGCAGGCAATCGACAAAACGCACTTCACGCGCACGCACTACAAAGGAATCCTGCCGTAGTGTCGTACTTACAATAGATAAAAACTTTATTATACACCTTCAGAAAAGGCAGGCTAGTACAAGTAGCGGTCTTTTCGCATAATGTGATATTTTCCAGACATGTGTTGTTCGCAATGACGGCTATCAGCCCATCGTGGACATCTGCTTCCCTTATTTATAAGCGCATGCGTATAAAATTTTATGCGTTAGACTATATTTAATATAGTCAGACTATAATATTCAATATAGACGGACTATATTTAATAATTGAAGACTGCCTCGGTGGGGTAGAGGGCGCATGCTCGACTGCCAATCAAGAGGTCCCGGGTTCGATCCCCAGGTCAGGCAGTGTTAAATATTGGATTTTTCCATTAGGAATTATCTTAATAAACTGCCTGGAGTCTGGAACTGTGCTCGGTAGATGGCAATAGGCTCGCCCCCTATTACATGGGACCAATAACATACTGGCGAAATGTGGGTGTATCTACTATGGGACTGAGTCCTGGGTATACCTCTGCCTACCCCTTTGGGAAAAAGGAGTGAATGTATGTTATGTTTATGTTATATTTAATATAGTAATACTATATATAATATACTATAAAGAAATCTATGGGGAGGCCTATGTTCAGCATTGGACGTCATAAGGCTGAGATGATCATGATGGTGTCACCCAAATGTAGGGCTAGATAGAGCGAGAGAGAGAACTTGAAGATAGCCTTAACGTTGTTTATGTTTTGTAACCAGGTCGCAGGAGATGTCCAGGAGACGCCCTCGCGCGCACGTATCTCTTCATATCCTTCGCCAGCCTCCTCCAAAACTTCTCCATCTCCTCCGCTGACGGTAAACTCCCTTCCATTGTACCAGAGACGGGTATATTCGCCAGTGCCAAGCGATTTGCAGCCGTGTTTACTCCTAGGAAACCTATGAAACTCGATTAAAAATACCAGCAATATTTGGTGGTTTAATTAAGGTAGCTTTGGTGCCATGACCTGGCCACTCCAACCCTGAATTTATGATTGATTAACGTAGAATATGCAATCCTGCATAAATAGGTATTTTCGTATATTTTTCCCAAAGGATATTCAATCATATCTGCATCCAACGGGGCAGACCTAGATTTTATATAGTTTTATGTTATGTGGCTACTTAGTGTTCTAGTTAAACTAAAAAAATAAAAAAAACACAATATGAATATGGGAAATAACATTTCACTCACGGACGGAGATTTGAACCACGCACCTTCCGCACCATTCTACGTCGTAGGCACTCTACCATTTGAGCTACCGTGGAGGTAGTAGTTGTCGGCGAAATTTCCAGAGATGGCGAATAGGCTGCTTAGTGTATAAAATTATTACTTACACATTAATATTTAAAAAAATTGAACTAGAACTCCACTAGAACAAACATACTACTTACAATTTGTTGTAGTTTTAAATCTTATCTGTTTCGAGGTGAAAATAAATATTATGTCTACATTATGTATTGTTTTCAATAATAAATAATATTGTTCTTGTACTTACTTTTTTTATTATCAACGTATTCTAATTTTAGGAGTTTCTTATCAACTTTTGGGCTAACAATTTAAATGACAACATGACTAAAAAAACAGATAAAACTTTTTTATGATGACCGTCAAAATCAAGTAGGTACCTACTCCTACTAATATTATAAATGCGAAAGTTTGTGCGGATGGATGGATGGATGTTTATTTATATATTAAATAGTTTAGACCCTGGAATAACATAAGGCACTTTTATTCCAATATTCCCACGGGAACGAAGACTACACGGATGAAACCGCGGGGCACAAAACTAAAATCATTAGGTTTGTTATTATATGTTTTAGTATGTGATTATTATTCGACAGCCTCGATGGCTCAGATAGTAGTAACTCTGCTTTCTGTGCCGCAGGGCCCGGGTTCGATCCCCGGTCAGGTCAAACATTTGTGTGCATGAACATGTCTGTTTGATCTGTATCTGGGTGTTATAAGCTTATATAAGTATATCAGTCATCTGGTTACCATAGTACAGGCTTCTAGCCTAGTTTGGGACCAGATGACCGAGTGTGAAAGTTGTCCCATGTTAAAAAAAAAAAAAAAAAACTCGATACACTTTAAATCATCATCATCATCAGCCAAAGACGTCCACTGCTGAACACAGGCCCCAGGGGGGTTTCCGTAATCACCATGCTTGTGCGGCTTGATGATCGAAGTTGTTGGAATACTTGGTGCCGGAGCGCTGCCGCCTACGCTCCAAATATGTCCCTCTGTCGGGTCTCACGGCTCCCTCGGGATGAGGAAGGGGTGGCTCTATTATGTAGCCGGGAACCACGCGGCCAAGTTATACCAAGTACTACTATACCGTTCTATTATTGGGTATCATACTCTCGACTTCCGAGAATAATGGGGCCCTAGGCCTTGGCCTCGGTCTTGGCCTTGTGGGTGTATCTACTATGGGACTGAGTCCTGGGTACACCTCTGCCTACCCCTTTGGGAAAAAGGCGTGAATGTATGTTATGTTAGGCCTTGGCGGTCGCCCAACCGCGCGCTACACAACTGCCTATTTTAGGATTGGCTCCTGGGTACACCTAAGTACCTAACAATTTGGGGGAAAGGCGTGATGTTATGTGTTTGTGTCCAAAACCAACTCGTTTGATAACCAATGAGGAAAATAATAAATCACAATTATTTCCAATTTTTATGATGCAGTGTTGGTTTTTATTTTGAAATCCGTCAGTGATTCTTCACAGCACTTATCGATATTTGCCGTAATTTCAGAGATGGTCCAGAAGCCCACCCATTAAAATAACTCTTAAGTTAAACCTAACCTATCAGAATCGGCACCAATTTTCATCAGCAATCAGCTGTCGAAGCAATTCTAATTACGCAAGTTGGAGGAAACTTGTGGTCTGTATTCTGTGTATATTAGGTAAAATCAGAAACCTGTTACACCTGTTCCTGTTCCAAAATAACAGCCTGTTCCAAAAGAATAACCTGTTCCAAAAGAGCATCCTAATCCATCAGTAACTAACCGGGAAACAAGTAATACCGGGATAGAAGTAATACCAATTGAATCACACACTTAAAATAAGTTCCGTTCATAGAATTTTCTGTCAAGCTATATTTACTTATCTTTCTTCTGTATGTCTGTAGTATAAACATTAAAAAAAACTTTTATCTTTATATTGGTCTACTAATACCTCGATGCCTCGAAGGTATAATAATAATAAATAAAATAATAACAATCGTTTAATTCAGTCAAGAAGACCATAGGTGAAACACAATCACACAATAAATTAAAATACAGATTATAATATTAAAACTTAGATTTAATTCAATGATATTAAAAAAATGAATTAAAATAAAAAACATGAGGTGAAATCTATTATATATAAAAAAAAAATATTAGATATATAAAAATCGATGTAGGTACTTAATTAAACTAATCTAACCAAATAAAATAATAATTGTAATAATAGTTATTATGTTATAAATTCTCACGGCCAAATTGTATGGACTATAATTACATTTTTGGGTAATCAGGCTGGGAAGCAATCATCTGCTGGATACCATTGGCACGACCACGCGTGCGTAGACGGAATTTAATATTTTAGCGCTACTGCTGAGCATGAGGGGTCCTGGGTTCGATTTCCAAGTCAGGAAAAAAGCTGGATTCTTCCATAAGGAATTTTCTCACAGGCTTGAGGCTGGATTTGTGCCCGGTTGATAGCCATACACTAACTAATCGAAATATACCCTATTACATAGGAAACTAGCAGTTTTAAGTGCATGAACAGTTTTCTCAATTCGGAACGAAACAGTTCTATTCGTTATTAAAAATAACTGTTTTTATAACCTGTTCCGAAAGATGGAGTATCTTTCGATCGCTTTTAAGGATCAATTCTAAGGAAAACTCATTAATGCTAAATTACTTAAGCTCTCAATGGAACCTTTCACAGGTAATGAGGAAAGTTCCTTGAATTTGCATTCGACATTAAATAGGATTTTCTTAAGCTTTTAGGAAACATTATGGCTTAATTCAACTCGATGTAGAAGAGTAAGAGAGTGCATGTTACATGCTTTTCACTCTGCCCCGTACCATGAAATGTATAATAAACGACAAGAAAGCGATAGGTACGTTAGAGTACCAGAATCGATACTATTATACCATGATTTAGTTTTGGTAATACGTTATCTGCTTCGTTGGTGGTGATCATTAATTAGGTCCCGGGCTTGATCCCCAGGTCAGGGAAAAAGAACTATTAGATTTTTTTATTGGGAATTTTCTCAATGAAAGTCAGGAGTCTGGAACTGTGCCTGGTAATGGCAATAGGCTCGCCCTTTATTACACAGGACACCTAGCTACTATGAAACTGAGTTTTGTACTTACTCCTCTGCCTACCCCTTAGGGAAATAACGTGATGTTATTATATTTAATACTTGACACTTGATACTTGATACTTGATTGTTTGACAGCCTCGTTGGCTCAGATGGTAGTAACTCTGCTTTCTGTGCCGCAGGCCCCGGGTTCGATCCCCGGCCAGGTCAAACATTTGTGTGCATAAACATGTCTGTTTGATCTGTGTCTGGGTGTTATAAGCTTATATAAGTATGTATATCAGTCATCTGGTTACCATAGTACAGGCTTCTAGCCTAGTTTGGGACCAGATGACCGTGTGTGGAAGTTGTCCCATATTAATATTATATTAATATTATTAATACTTAAAATTTATGGCTGTTTTTCTATTTTTTTTTATGTTTCTATCTACTTTCTGAACAGACGGTAGATTGATAGTTGATAGTAATATTATTGTCTACTACGAGTAGCTGTGCTCCGCGGTTTCACCCGCGTAGACATCGTTCCCGTGGGTATATCGGGAAAAAAGCACCCTCTGTGTTATTGCTACCAACATACCAAATTCCAGCCCAATCGGTTTAGTAGTTTTTGCGTGAAAGAGTAACAAACATCCTGCCTTACTAATCCTAACATCTATCACCTCACAAACTTCCGCATTTATAAATGCGTAACATTTAAGAATGCGGAAGTTTATGTGTTTGTGTTTCTGTTAGCTGTGCCCTGCGGTTTCACCCGCGTAGTCATCGTTCCCGAGAGAATATCGGAATAAAGCGTACCCTATGCGTTATTCCAGGGTCTAAGCTACCTACATACCAAATTTCAGCCCAATCGTCTCAGAAGTTATTGCGTCAAAGAGTAACAAACATCCATCCATACATCTATCCATCCATACAAATATTTCACCTTAATAATATTAGTGTGATGTGATGTGATATTAAATATAGTCTGTCTATATTTAATATAGTCTGACTATGTTAAGTATTATAGTCTAAGTATATTATTAATAGTCCTATATTAATTATAGTCCATCCATCCTCACAAACTATCGCATTTATATATAGGATGTTCCGTATGTGTTCGTAATTGCGTTGTTCTCGAGTGTAATTACTCTCTTCAGTCACAGATTAACTAATAGTTCCTGTTCAGTCTCGGTAAAGTAATTTCGAAGGGTGTGCAAAATTAGTAGGCTGTAGACTGGGGCACGGTAAAGATATCCTATATTACCGTGCGCTGGGGCGTCCATAAATTATGTTTAGGTGTTTAGAAAAGGGAGGGGGACGAACAAAAACTCACCTAATATCTGTAAGAAAGGGTAACTCGAAAAAATATCATTTGATTTTCATTTGAAGTACGTACCAGTGTGAACTTTCGTGATATAGGTTTCGTGATTATTGCGCAAAGTAAAACGGCTATAACTTTTGATTGCGTTAACTTAGAAGTATATTTTTTTTACACACAGACAAACAGACAGACAGACGGACAACAAAGTGATCCTATAAGGGTTCCTATTTTCGTTTTGAGGTACGGAACCCTAAAAAAGAGTTTTTAAACTCATTATTTTTACACTCGGAAAAGTAGTATACGCAGTTTTGATTCTTAGTTCAGTTCAACCCTACCAAAGCAAATCAAGAGGGGTCCTTATTTTAAAAAAAGGAAACATTAATAACATAATATGATTTTTTTACAAAGTGAGTACAAAATTATTGGTAGACCTATATAACTGGGTTTATTAATAATATCGTAAGGATAACATTAAGATATACTTACATATTGGAAATTCTCACGCGTTCTTGTTCTTACCACTTGCATAACTGTGTTTTATTACGCAAGGGAAAGGAGAAACTGAGCTAAATCTTATGACATCTCGCCGAGTGGGTTAATTGGGAGGAAGCTTTACGTTTATGCATCATTTTTGCCTAGTAACTATAAGAAAATCTATACTGTTTAATTATTAACACAGTCTAAGTACCTATAGATATTATTTTAATTTTCATTGATTCGAACAAAGCTGTCTATAAAGTCCGTGAAAAATATAGACGCGTGGTCTTGAACCTCTTTAAGCCTGTCAAAATAAATGTTGTTCACACACCGTTTACTTTCTTTACCAATTTTCGTTGATTTAAATTCGTATGCTGATTTAATAATAGATTACCTTTCTGCTGGTAAATAGGTTCCAGATCCATCTTCTTATTTACGGTCCTTAGCGACAACACCTCAAGGGAAATGAATTCTTTTCACGTCATTTATTTACATGTGAAGTTTGCAATTAGGGTGCATGTTCGGTGTAGCGTTTTTGATAGGCGTTTCAAAGTTAAATAATTTATCCTTATACTTTACATCATACCTACTATACCATATCATATTATATCAATGTAATATGGTAGTCGGCGTACCGGTTCCTGTGCAACACAAATTTTCACAACAGTTTTTCACGCCCATTGATGGCATTATTTATAGTGTCATCATCATCTCAGCCGTTGGTATTTCACTACTGAACATAGGCCTCCCCTATAAAGGGGGGTTTTGCCAATACTCGACACGCGTGGCAGGCGGGTTGTCGAGCGCAGTTCGATGGTTTATTGCAGAGGACGCTGCTGTCCTCTGGATCTTTTACTGGATTTATAGTATTATGATAACGTAGAACTGATGGCCGATGTTGCCGTAAAGTTCTCCAATGGAGACCACGGACTGGCAAGCGCAGCGTAGGACGTCCACACACAAGGTGGACAGACGATTTGATAAGGACGGCAGGAACACGTTCGATACAGGTCGCTTACAACCAGTCTGGAGGCTTATTTTCAGCAGTTGACGTCCTATGGCTGAGATGATGATGATGATGATGACTCTGTGTTACTTATTTGAAGGTTGCCGCATTTTAGGGTTATTTTTAGGGGCATATTTGAAGGTTGCTGTTGTTTCAGATAGTGAGGTATCTGGTCGAAGCGCGCGTGGAGTTTTAAATAATCTAAGACTCTGTCCTTCCAAGTTTTTACAATCAGCAGTGTGGACATGGATCAGTTCTGTCTGCCAGTCAGTAGTCAGTGAGTCATTTAGGAAAGTGTGACACAAAACTGTGGTAACACCAAATGAATAAATTTGATGGAATTGATGGAAATTTGAGATGGAGATTTGATGGAAACGCTAAACGCACCGCGTTTTAAATGCTCTCCTTAAATACAGCATTAAAAAGACTTTTCCATTATATATTGGCTGCCAAATCAAAGGGATAAAGGCAAGGGCTGGTCCCTTTAGGGGACATTTTGGGTTAAGTACAATAGCATGTTAAAGGTAAAACGTTAAAATCATTTAGGGTCTTTTGTGACAAGCGTTTTTTCGGGTGTGTAAAGTTATATTGTGATGGGTTTCAAGCGCTTATTTCTTAGTTTAAACAGGCTTATTTATTTGTATTCACGTTTGTGTTACACTATTTTCGTAAGCTTTGGCAAAAAATGATACTAAAAAATGTAAAGATATGTGCAAAATACTAAAGAACGCTTAGAAAACGTTAGTCTAAACTGACCTTAGAGGAACGCACGTTCTTATTATTTCTAGTTATAAGTTAAATCGTTCTGATGGAAAACTCATGTTTTCCGGCATCATGTTTTGCTTCCGTGGATTAATATAATATAGGTAATAATATATAACGTGTAAGAGCGTACATGGCCTTCTAGGAATTTGACACAATCCTATGAAGAATTTATCAAATCGATGTTTTGTATTCCCGTGTTTCCTCCGAATGTAATTAACCCATTCTATAAATTTATTTCTTGATATTTTTATAGTGAAGTAAACTATGTCTCTGTAATTTAATTTTTTCTTATAAACCCTTGATTTTTTCATAGTGATCTTCCAAAAATCGCAGCTTTACTCGCGAGATTGGACGTTCACTACAAAAAAATGTAGAGTTTATAAATAAAAATAAAATGATAGGGACATACTTTACTTCAACTTTAAAATATCAGGATATAAATATATCAAATAGGTTTACTGTATTCGGAGGAAACAGGGGAATACAAATCATCGATTTATAAAATTTTCCATAGGATTGTGTCAAACTGCTAAGAGGTCCTGTATCCTGTTAAGGGGGTGCATCTATCCGATCCATTTTCTATGGGAAGTTGAATTTTGTTTAAGAATTTCGCAATTCTTTCTATTAAAAGTTGTTATGGATGTCGGGTAGATGAACCCCCTTAACAGGATACATGACCTCTTAGCAGTTTGACACAATCCTATGGAAAATTTACTAAATCGCTAAGCTCGCGGGGTGAGGAAGGCCTGATTGGTAGGCGGATGACAGTGTCCATTCTATACGTAGTATTATTATCTATTTTTGCCCACGAAATTATTACAGAAAATATTGTTAGGGTTAATTTAACATCCTGTACCACAAGTTCTCACATAACATATCCACATTACAAAGCTGTTAACATATTCAGAACAAAGGGAATGTCTACATGACAGTCAGGACAAATCATACATTTAAAAACACGTTTACACGAGCGTTTTTTATGCTGTTGGTAACAACGTTGTTAAGTTATTAAGGATCGAATCCACAATATTATCGAACATTAGCTGTAACCCACGAGGTAGACCAACGATCTGATAAGGACGGCAGAAACACGCTGGAGGCGGGCCGCTTACAACCGGACTGGATTTTATTCTGTGGGGAAGGCCTATGTTCAGAAGTGGACGTCCTTCGGCTGAGATGATTATTAGCTGTAGACTATACTGTTACTCAGTAAGCATTACAATAACTAATAATGTACTCAACATTCACTATTAAAATTCATGTAGCGTCCGTGGTCCAGCGGGAATATACCCGGCTTTAAATCCGGAGTCCCTGGATCGAATCTCACCATGTGGACTTTTCGCCTGGGCGCTACCGTGTTTCGGATGGCACGTTAAACTGTGGGTCCCGGCTGTTTCCTATAAGATATGTAGGGGGCACTTAGCTCATGTCGGAGGCTGCGTAGGAATCTTGGCGACCTGGAACTCTGACAATATGGGTTGTCCACAATAACCCATATGAATGGGGAGCCACACGCAAAGCTGTTTGCAGATGGCGCTCTAATCGACTGTACTTTGTTTACATTTGGGTGTTAGTAGAGCGTTTGCGATTTTCTGCGATATTCTATGATAATATAAATTATGTATTCACTTATGACTGTGAGTCCACTTAAGAACGAACGCTTCGAGGAAGGAATGCATCAGTTGCTGGGAAAAAGGCCGATTTGATAGAAATGTGACGATATCAAATATTCAAGGTTATTTTTATTTTTATATATAATTTCCTCTGACTTCTTTTCTCAATACGATGTTGTCGTTCTAGAGCAGCCGGAGTTTCAGGTTTTACCTTAGTAAAAGAGAATATCGATGGTACAGCTGTCTTTCTGAGAAACCTTGCAAGTGGTTCATTACCTGAAATAAATAATAGATAAGGATGTTATGAGCGCCAAGAATGACTAAGAAAGTGAAGAATAGGCATACTAGCTGTACTGATTTACCTGTATATATTATCTAAATAACTCAATTATAAAAATCAGCAATTGTAACATCAATTCACCAAATTCATCACAAATTTTCTAAAATCTACAATCATTCATCACTCTTATTACATTACATCATTAAATCTTTAAATAGAATGTTTATCAACAATTTTATAGTCAATTAATTTATTTCTCTATCAAATTATAAGCACTTTTATCAAATAATCTTCTTTGAAATGCACTGACAATCGTGCAGAAGCACTTGATTTGAAGTTTTCAATCCGTAAAGCAGACTCCCATTGTTTTTTGCGTTTGGGATCCTTAAAGAGATGGAACAGCAACTGAGAACCACACTACAGGAACTGAAGACCTATAAGGATCTAAATGAACAACTCCTTAGAGAGAGGGATGACAGTGAGGTTGAAGTTCAGCGGATTATCTCCATAAACAGCGACCTCAAGAATGAACTGGCTGAACTGGACATTAGATACCAAGATGTCTTACATAAATGTGATCACCTACAGACCATTGTATTGTCATTTGATGAGTGTGGCTTGACCTATGTTAAGGCCTTAAGCCGTATTGGAGACCTCGAGCGTGAACTAGACACGGCTCAATCAACAATATTAGAGTTGCAATCAAAGTTAACCGCTCAACAAGTAGCCGACACTCAGTGCCTATACAATGAGTTAGTAGTTAGTAAAGTGAAGTGTTCTCAGCCCCTAGACATTATTGACCTCACTGGTGAGACTCCCTCAAAACCCATTCTCCATAGAAAGCCTAAAAAATATATAAAAATCAAAAAACTTGTTCGGAAATGTCAAAAAAAACTCAAGTGTAATAAGAAGTACTTCACAAAAAATGTCCAACTTATAAAAAGTAGACTTTTATTAGATCAACAACTCCAAAATTGTATAGAGGAGTTAGAAATAACAAGAAAATTATATGATGATGACATACTGCAACTACGCTCTGAGCTTCTACGCAGAGAACAAACACTGCAGGATATTTTCAACAGTTATACTGCCTTACAAACTCAGTTAGCAGAACACTATAATACTGCTATAGATCTGGCCCAGTTGGTTACAAGTAATGTAGATTTCATTAACTCAGAATTGCAAACAAAATCAACTGAGCCTCAGGTGACCTCACAATCACCATGTGCTGTTCCTGTGCGAGTGGCTCGGAGGGAGAAGCAATGTATTGCTGGACATAGTAGGACTAAGGTACTTGTTTTCTCAGACCGGATTGGTGTAGATTTTGGTTCTCTGTTGTGCAATGAGAGTAATCATATAATATATAATCATTGCATGCCCGGTGCATCTTACACACAAATATGTGATAAGATTAGGAGTAGTGCTCATACTATAGATAGTAATACAGTTATTGTCATCTTAATAGGACAAAGTATAGGTATAGACAAAAGGGAGGTTATTAATAACATAACCTCTCTCCTTGAAATAAATTGTTTTAAGATTATGCTGTGTGCCTTACCATATTGTTCATTGTTAACTTCAACTCAAAATAAACACACACATATGATAAACAATTTATTTCATAATCTGACATCTCGTCATAGTGACAAATTAATGTTTTTTGACATGAATAAGTTTATTAAAAACTTTCAACTGACCCCGGACAATATTATGTACTGTTCGAAGAAATGCATTTCGATGCTTGCTACATTGGTAGCTTATAATATTAATTCAGTTATAGGTAATATAACGGTGTTAAATAATGACTCCACAGTGATTAGTATATGTACTAAAAATAACACTGTGGAAAATAATTTAAACTAATTTCTAAGACAACAGAGAGTGGTACTTGTACATTATCTTTATTCTATCAAAATATAAACCGCTTCTCTGGCAAAATTAACGACATTGAATTACTTGTAGATAAATATAATTATGATATTTTATGTTTCTGTGAAACTTGGTTAAAAAATGATAAAATGTCATTTAATGTTAATAATTTTCAGGTGGCCAGTAAGTTCAACAGAACATCTGCTGAAGGAGGTGGCTCGATTATACTTTTAAGAAAATCAATTAAATATAAAGAGCGAAATGATATTGTCAGCTGTTCTGTGGAACGAACTTGCGAGGTGGCTTGTGTAGAAGTGAAAAGGCACATAATCTTATGTGTATATAGGCCGCCGAACTCGAATCTCACTTCTTTTATGTCCTCTATGGAAATAATTCTAAACAAAATTTGTAAAAGTTACAAACATGTACTTGTATGCGGTGACTTTAACATTGATATTTTGTCAGATTCTCCAGATAAAACTAATTTGACTAGTTTATTTAAGTCCTTCGGTTTGAGTTACCTATTCTCTGAGCCCACAAGAGTTACAGTTACCTCATCGACCTGTATTGATAATATCTTTACCAATTTCGAAAGTAGGAAGTTATCAATAACGGGTGGAGTTAGGTCTGACCACAAGGGTCTCTCACTAGAATTTATAAGTGAAAAATCAAAAGAAAAACCAACAATTGAACATAGGCCCCTAACAACATATAAACTCGAAAAGCTTAGGAATAATATAGAATCAAAACTGGAAAATGTCGCTGTCTCTGAGGAAGACCCTAATTTCAATTATGAAAACATATTTTCTGTAATAAGTAAGGAGTTCAATGAGATATGTCCCAAAAAGAAATTACACTCGAATGGGAAACTAGAATTTAGTGATTGGGCTACCAAGGGTATCAGGAAAAGTAGAGATAATATGTATGAGTTATATAGGGATAAAGCCCATTCCAATTCAGAATCATTTCATGAGTATGTTAAATGTTATTCAAAAATTTTTAAAGCTGTGTGCATCCAAGCAAAAGCCATAAATATTAGAGACAAAATTCGCAAATCAAGTAATAAAATTATGACGGTTTGGAAAACAATAAACGTAGAAACAGGTAAAGATAAATGTAGAGATTCTGAATATAAATTATTAATTAATAATGAACACATTACAAATGTTGAGGAAGTCGCTAATATTTTTGTCGATTTCTTCTCTAACATAGCCCTGAACGCGACCAAGTCACTTGATTCATCCCCAGACTTGGCGGAGGCTTTTCTTAAAGAAAACTTCCAACGCACCATACCTGAATTTTCGTTTGAACACATCTCATTAATTGATATCAAAAAGACGTACAAGAGTTTAAATGTTAAAGCTACTGAAGATCTATGGGGTCTATCTGTAAAAATGCTAGATTCTATAATAAACACAATTGCTCCTTACTTAGCAGACTTATTTAACCTATGCATAGATAAAGGCACGTTTCCAGAACTAATGAAAATAAGTAAAATCACTCCTATCTTTAAATCGGGAAGTAAGACAGATCCCTCAAACTATAGGCCAATCTCTGTTTTGCCAGTATTAAGTAAAATCTTTGAGAAATTGATGCTAAACCAACTGCTGTCACATTTCAATAGAAATAGAATATTGCATTCAAACCAGTATGGTTTCACCAAATGCAGATCAACAACCGATGCAGGCTGTCATCTCATGACTCTTGTCTTGGAGGCTTGGGAGAGTTCACAGGATGCCATTGGAGTGTTTTGTGACCTTTCCAAAGCATTCGACTGTGTAGAACACTGCACGTTACTGCGCAAGTTAGAAGTATATGGAATTCATGGGAATGCCCTGAACCTGGTGGAATCATACTTGTCTAGTAGGCAGCAGAAGGTTAGCGTCAATGGTATCACATCTGCTAGTTCTCCTGTCAAGATGGGAGTCCCACAGGGATCAATTTTGGGTCCTTTCCTATTTTTGGCATATATTAACGATTTGCCTTACATGGTCCACGGTCTAGCAGATATAGTTCTATTTGCCGATGATACGTCATTGATTTTTAAAGTTGATAGGAAGGATACTTCACTAGTACATGTTAATAATACTTTAGCAAGTATATCCAGATGGTTCACAGCAAACAATCTGTTATTGAATGCGAAAAAGACTAAATGTTTGAAATTTTCGTTGCCTAACGTCAGAAGTATAGAACCAAACATAGTTCTTGACGGTGAAAGACTCAATATTGACAATGCAACTTTGTTCCTTGGCATAAATATAGACTCTAAACTGCAATGGAGCACTCATATCACCGAGCTCTCAGGGAAACTAAGCTCTGCAGCTTACGCGGTTTATAAAATTAGGCAACTAACAGATGTAGCCACGGCGAGATTAGTGTACTTTGCATATTTCCATAGCTTGATGTCTTATGGGATTCTGTTGTGGGGGTCAGCTGCAGATATAGAAACTATCTTTATACTACAAAAACGTGCGATTCGTGCCATCTATGAGATGCGTCCACGCGAATCCCTGAGGGAATTATTTAAAGAAATAAACATACTGACCCTACCATCCTTATACATTTATGAGAACATCATGTATGTGCGTAAAAATTTACATAAATTAAAATTAAATAGTGACCTTCATAATTTTAATACTAGGAATAAAGACAAAATAGCTGTACCTAGCTTTAGATTATCTAAAACAAATAAAAAGACATTCTTAGGAAATAGTGTACGTTTCTATAATAAAATCCCAAAAGAGATAACTGGGCTCTCAGAGGGTAAATTCAAAACCTATATAAAATCTACTTTACTTAAGAAGGCTTATTATAAAGTCAACCAGTACATAGAGGACAAAGATGCCTGGAAACTTCTGCATAGCCGCCTCGCGGCACCTTCAAAGAAAACGAATGTAACCAAACCAAATATTGTGAAACTATCTGTTGAAAAAATTAAGCCCTACAAGTTTCTTGTGCGTTCTTCTTGTAGAGGTATCTTTCCGAACGCACGGTAGACTCAGTACTGTATCTTCATTGACGTACAAAAGTGTCAGATTATGACCTATTTGAATAAATCTGTTTGAGTTTGAGTTTGAGTTTAAGGGAACAAATGTACGCCCTTATTATTACAATTAATAGCAGAACACTGCGGCGTTTAGATTTATAAAACTCAAAACAACAATAATGTTTTAAAAATTCTATATGATTTGACAGTTGTAATGTCAAGGCAAGGTACAGTCGATCATACGCCATCTATCGTGATAAAAAGTTAGTTTTCCTCCCCATTGACTCGAGCAGTGTAATTCGGGTAACCCATTCTGTTAGAGTATAAATTCAAATTATTCATGTATCTTCGAAAACACGAAGAATTTAGCTGTAGCATAAATACATTTCAGAAATTTTGTACAGAGCAGTTGATCTCTTTTAGATTAAAAGATTTAAGAGTTGGCTCCTAATTAAAGTACCCGACTATGCCTCAGTGGCGCAGTGGGCGTAAGCTCGACTGCCGATCATGAGGGCCCGGGTTCGATCCCCAGGTCAGGCGAAGTGTTGTCGGTGCAGCGGTTATTGATTTTTTTGTAGTGGTAGGTCTCTTTAGCATGGGGCCGCCTGGGGAAGTACCACACCTTTGCCAGTTATTCAGCCGCCAAGCAGTAATATACAGTAATGTTTGCATTACTGTGTTTCGGTCTGAAGGGCAATGTTACCAGCGAAATTACTGGGCATGATGAGATTCAACAACTCATATCTCAGGGTGACAGGCGCAGTGCAGTGCTGCGCAGAATTTTGAATATTATAACACTGGGTGGCACTGTGTCTGATATGGGCAATCATGATGCTTACCATCAGGCACCTGATTGGCTCGTCTTGTTACTCATTATCATAAAAAAAAATTCCCATATATGTATGTATGTAGATAGCTTAGTCCTTGAAATAACACATGGGTACTATAAATCCGGTGATTCCCACGGGAAAAATTATTTTTATGCTGAGCTTACACCTCGTTAGCTGTATCCGTGTAAACTCCCCTTTACTTCCCCTTTGTAATATCAAACGCTAATTTTTCAACGGAAAATGTAAATATTTATGATGAAAAATGGAGTCGCTTGTTGCTTCGTATTCGCGAAATTGAAGGTCGGAAAATCTTTTTATGTTGGAGGAAATTAAATATAATAATTTATAACATACATTCACGCCTTTTTTCCCGAAGGGGTAGGCAGAGGTGTACCCAGGACTCAGTCCCATAGTAGATACACCCACATTTCGCCAGTATGTTATTGGTCCCATGTAATAGGGGGCGAGCCTATTGCCATCTACCGGGCACAGTTCCAGACCCCAGGCAGTTAATCCATAATGGAAAATCCAATATTTAACACTTTACTTAACCTGGGGATCGAATCCGGGACCTCATGATGCGTAGTCGAGCTTGCGCCCACTTCGCCACCGAGGCAGTCGATAAATACTAAACTTGCTAGCGTCAATAATTTATGAGACACTTTTGAAAATTATGTACAACCTATATTAAGATGTTAAATTATTAAGGCAATAATGTAGGGCTAAAATATCATTATAAGAAATAACGATAAAGCTTTTAATATTTATTTACAATCACATTATTATCCAAGGCCTATTTATATTTTTTAATATAAGGTTTGGACTTACTTAAAGAATATTTAATACTATATAAGGAGGCGGCGACCGAAGAACTCGTAATACAAGCGTAATAGTTAAATCATTTAAAATCAGAGCATATTTACAACATTTACTGACGTTTTTTAAATACTTATAATTTGGAGTAATATTTGAAAATATCTATATTTTGGATTTTTATCATATTTTAGTCCAACGTACTTCTATTTTGAATTCAAATATAATTAGGAACCTAGAAAATTAGTGTTTTATTCCGAATAACGTCGTTAAATGTTGGAAATATCAAATATGCTCTGATTTCAAATGATTTAACTATTAGGTTTGTATGGGGAGTTTTTTGGTCGCCGCCCCGTTAAGTTGTTTCCTAGCTAACAATATCACTATATATTTTATTTCAAGGGTAGGTATTATGTAAAGATTACTTACTTATATCTTTGGTCGGCACTAAAAAGGAGACAATTGTTTTTATTGAAAAAAATATACCTAATGCGTAAGTGCTTAAAAATCACTTTTGTAATCCGACTTTAGAACCAATAAAAACAATAATAATTAAAAGAATCAAAGTAAGTAAGTACTTATTGTAAATACTTACTTGAAATTAATAATAATATTATTAATGCCAGTAATTATTTTACTTATTACTAAAGTAAAAAGTAATCTCACAAAATGATTTTAATAATTATATTAATGCTATGACCTAAATATAATGTATAAACGTAAAAAATCTTGCATGCAAAGTGTTGAAAAGGGCTACCGAACGGACTGCATATGAAAGAGTTTAAGAGTTAAATTCCTTGTACGCAGACAGCGTGCGCGTATCATTTTGTATCTGTTCTTTTTTCTGAGTTGATCTTTATACTACGAATATACGATCGAACATAGTTCGACCGTACCATCGTACCTAGTAATAATAATAATAATGTTCGCCGGACAGTGCGCTTAATATACTACAAACAGACGACTTACAGATTACTTAATACTGTAACTTACTTACTATTTAAGTACTTAATATTTAAGCAGTTATACATACGTAGCTAACAATATAATATTATGTATTTTATAAAAAATGGATCAGCTGATCGGCGAAATTATTTTTGCTTGGTAGATACCGCCCCCTTAAGATGAAGTGAGTCCCAAAACCCACGCTTTGACTGTACGGAAAATCAATTTCAAGGCAACAAAATATCGAATTTAATTTTTTTAATGACAATCATAAGTTTAGGATTCTATTCAGAAAGTTATGGGAGTCGAAACACGATTGACTAATTTTGACTCTATACAAAAAAATCGCGAAGTTTCCTCTATATCTTCATTTTAGAGAGATACTTCTACGGAAAATCAGTTTTATTTGCTAGTTATTTAACATATTTCAATTATATTTCGTTTACGTATTCCATGATAAATACTTTAGACGATTACGGTTTTATTTCTTTGCGAAAAGGTATAGCCAAAAATACATTTTTGACAACATACAGTTAAATTGCGCGCGGGTCGGCCATCACTGGCCATCAGTCACGTAACCACGATCCCACTTTGCCTACATTTTTTTATAACATCCATGAAAAGTACGTTCAACTCGTATGGTTTCTGTGTTCGCATTCGGTTCGGAATCCTTTACAGGGGCCGAGGTACTTTCGTCGAATCCTTTCACCAGGTTCTCTATTATGAACTTGATTGTCAGTTTGTATATGTTTTCTATGTTTTGAGTGTATCTGTCGCCTAGAGTCGTCTTTGCCGCTTGCAGGAATGGTTTCTCTACTTTCTGTAAAAAAAATACACGTACAATTTCTATAAAAATAAAATTCCTGTAAATAAAATATCTTTGTGTGTAAAGACAACAATAAAACGTTTTATAAGCCATTTCAGCGTGTCATCGTCATCATAATTAGCCGGAAGACGTCTACTGCTGAACATAGGCCTCCCCCATGGAACGCCATAAACTATTCATATGGGGGGATTATGCTGTAACCACTTGGCTTGGCGCTTGGTAGGCGTCTTGGCGATCGCATGATAAAAATATTGAAGCATATTTATATTGTTGATCATAATCATCTCAGCCATTGGTATAATCCACATAGGCCTCCCCCATAAAGGAGGGTTTTGCCAATACACGACATGCTTGACAGGCGGGTTGTCGAGCGCAGTTCGATGGTTTTTTGCAGAGGACTCTGCTGTCCATCCTCTGGATCTATTATCCTTAGCCGGCTCTTTCGTCAACCACGGGTAGAGAGGGTGGAGCACTATTCTAAAGCCGGTACTCCACGGCGGATATTGTTGATACTGACAATTAAATTATAACTATTTGTGAACAAAAAATTGTAAACTTCTTAAAAACATACAACATCTTAAAAATAAAACTACACCTAAGTTATTATACATATTATGGCGAAATGTTATTGGTCTACTACTACTGAGTCCTGGGTACACCTCTGCGTACCCCTTCGGGAAAAAGGCGGAATTGTATGTTATGTTGATTACGAATAACCCTGTATGAAGTATCTAGAATGTACCTTTTTATTTAAAGGTTCCTAGAGCAAAGCTTCTTACATAAAGATTGCTAGTTCAAAAGACTCTTTCCCCGTAAAATGTTTCACGGAGCGTAATTTAAAAGTGCATCGTCAAACGGATTGTACATTTTTCAATCTTACCCTATCAATTATTTCTAGACGATTGCACAAGACGGCATCAAATTCTACTACTCACTGATATTGCTACAACTTTTAAAGAAATATATAAAACATTTTCTTTGAGACGGCTATTGAAATACCTATTATTATAACTGACTTATGAACTAGCAATTTGCATACTAAAGCAAGCACCACGTCAGGGTCACATTTCAAGTTAAGGTAACATAGGCATTGAATTTCCAAAAATAATTTGTCTCAATCATACCATCTTTTAATTTAACAGAAGAGATAGAAAAAACTGTTATTTCCTTTTTTTTCGATCTTCATCATCAAAAAAACGAAAATAAAAAACCAAATATACTTAAAACATGCATTACTAATCTAAAGATAAAAAAATGGAAAGAGCGATTTTGGATATTCACATTTAGTGATTTTTTATCATTTAAAATGTAGCTACCTACCTAATTGCGCCTTAATGGGAAACGACTATGTCCAGCAGTGGACTCCCTACGGCTGAGATGAGATTATGACTATCTTGAACAGGTGTTACTTACCCAAAAGTTTTCCGACTTAAACCCAGGAACCTTATGATGCGTAGCCCCAATATTTCTAATGAAGACGAAGAAGTCGTCAACCTTGTCCAGTCCGTTGATGCCTTTATTCAAGGTGTCCATCACCAACTTGGCATGAGCGGCCAACTCCTCGGAATGGTGGAGCTCGTTTTTCTTGTGGAGGTCTTCGAATTTGTTGAACAGTGTGAGAAGGTCTTCGTTTTCTTCGAATAATCTGGAAGCAGCATTTGCAGCTGTGTTAAAATCAGTTAAATTTCTAAATTAAATTTTACCCTAAGAAGAAACTTTTGCATGCAGGGCCGGCTCTAGCCCATGTAGCGCCCGTGTGTAAAAAGCAATATTCTGGTGCCCTTTAGCTGGCGCGCGCTCAGAATAGAGCACCTTGCTGCCTTTATGTAATAATGATGAATGCGTGAGTTTATTGCGCGTGCGACGAAAAATGGTCATGGTTATGCCTTTGCCGTTGCCACTGCCGTTTCAGAATTTTAAAATATGAAACGGTCCTTCGCTGTGCTATAGCGCTGTCGTCAACCATAACACGGGCGCAGGGTTTCATGGGGCGCCGGGTCTGACTCTGGAGTTGTAGCTCGGGGCGCCCCTGTCGCCGCACACCCTCCTCTATAGGTTAAGCCGGGCTTGTTTGCAAGGAAATGATGGCAATAAGTAAGTAATGGATCTTCCGTTTGTTCGGAGATATACCATGCCACGAGGCCAGGAGTACCTATATGTATATATAGGACCTAATTTAGTTACTAAGTTTCGTTAATAGTTAGGAGTAAGATCCCGTGAGTTATGTACACAATACTAAATAACACCTTTTTGCCGAAGGGGCAGAGGTACCCGGACCTAGTCCCATAGTAGGTAAACCACAGTTTGCCCGTTTACATTGAGATATTTATATTCATGGCCAGTTATATATTGTTTAGTTCCATATAGTAGAGGGCGAGCCTATTGAAATCACAATAAAAAGGACTGCCTCGATGGCGTAGAGGGCACATGCTCGACTGCCAATCAAGAGGTCCCGGGTTCGATCCCCAGGTCAGGCAGTGTTAAATATTGGATTTTTCCATTAGGAATTATCTCAATAACTGCCTGGAGTCTGGAACTGTGCCCGGTAGATGGCAATAGGCTCGCCCCCTATAACATGGGACCAATAACATACTTGCGAAATGTGGTTGTATCTACTATGGGACTGAGTCCTGGGTACACCTCTGCCTACCCCTTCGGGAAAAAGGCGTGAATGTATGTTATGTTATAAAAAGATCACGCGTTTTATTTCATACAAAAGAAGAGGTTAGACTACTGTAGTTATGACTGCCTGAGTTTGCAGCCGTTATCACATAACAAACTTATTCAAACAATAGGTATAACGGAAATAAAACAGAGGAGATCCATTGGAGGCTTTGAGTTTGGAGGCTTTCAGCAGTTGGTGCCTTTGTCTACAACTTGGTTCCTCTATAAATAGACAAAGGACGGTAAATAGTAAACAACTCTTAATTTGCTAATTAAGAACCTCTTTTGGGATTCGGGATCTTAAATGGACTTTAATTAGGTAGCTATAGAAACTAACTTCTTTAAGGAACAACGGCATCGGTAGGCTATGGTGGTTCCTTGTGTTTTTTGTTTTTTAAAAATCTGGTTTAACTGTAGAGCTAAGACCAAAAGCTAAACATAGCACTCGTTGGCACAAATGTATTACTTTGTCCTAACGTCCCCTATTGGTGCCGGTCGCCGGTTTAAGTGGGGGCCGTTGGGAGTAAGCCTGTGCGAGGTTCGATCAGTAGAGGAGGTATGCGGAGACAAGTCAGCTAGTTTTCATGGGATCGTTAACTCTTTAAAATTCGCATTTATAAATTTTTTGTGGCAAGTTTTTTAAACTGACCTGCTTATCTATTTTGTTTTATGGATATAATTTGACTGATTTTATTTATATATATTTAAATTGAATACCTATTGTTATAGTTGACAATAATTATACTTACTAATTAACAGCAATTGTACATGTATTTAAGATAACAAATTATTTTGAATTTGAATCGTTTGATACCATAAACATGTGCGCAAACATTGAATCTTAATGACAAACGAAAATGGCCAACGCTGGCTGTTATGCAGTACTGCATAATCATAACCAAAGTGTACTCTATACTTTGTTTATAGCGTCGTATTTGGGTTGGATTGTCTGTGATAGACACCAAAATAAAAAAATATAGCCATAATAATCATAACACACAATGTTACTGCCAAGGAAACTAATAACACTTATTTTTATATTACAATAATAGAAATAGCTGTCAGCTTCTTTCCTTACGAGAGCTTTTAAAAACCTACCACCCAGTAAACCTCCACAAAAAGATCAAGTTCACTATTTCTCAGTACATTAACTTGACCATTTTTAAGATTTAGTTCACACATGCACACATCGTTCACATGTTCACATGTTCACATCGTTTTCACACATGCGTAGAGCCAAATATAGATGTAGATTGTTGGAGTTGCATCTATCTGTCAAACCATACAACTTTCAGAAGACAGAATTGCGAAAACAAAATTGATCAACTAATCGGCTGATGTATGGAAATCAGATTTTTGGCGAATTTAGAAATTCTTTCTTTTAACATACATACATTCACGCCTTTTTCCTGAAGGGGTAGGCAGAGGTGTACCCAGGACTCAGTCCCACAGTAGATACACCCACAGTGTGTCTTTTGACAGTTTTCTAGGCAGATGGGTAGATATATCCCCTTAAATAATACTACCTACACCTTTTTGAAACATTATGTAAAAAAAAAGCTAGCCTCATAGTGCGTGTGTGTGTGACAACTATATGCATTCGACATTTAATGTCAAATACAATTTAGACCTATACGACTAAGAATAAATATTGTTAAGTATCGATAATACCCTCGTACAATGTAGCGTAGCGTAGGATGTCCACCGACAAGATTTTTTTTTTTATGATAGTGAGTGACAAGACGAGCAAATCAGGTGCCTGATGGTAAGCATCATGATTGCCCATATCAGACACAGTGCCACCCAGTGTTTTAAAATTCAAAATTCTGCGCGGCACTGCACTGCGCCTATCACCCTGAGATATGAGTTGTTGAATCTCATCATGCCTAGTAATTTCGCTGGTAACATTGCCCTTCATACCGGAACACAGTAATGTTTGCACATTACCGCTTGGCGGATGAATAACTGGCAAAGGTGTGGTACTTCCCCAGGCGGCCCCCTGCATAAGAGGCTTACCACTACAAAGATGGACAGACAATAATCATGCATCCAGCACTGCATACTGATATGCAGTGCTGGATGCAGGGTATGTTCAGTTGTGGACGTCCTATGGCTGAGATGATGATGATGATGATTGACCACGAGGGTAACGGAGTGAGAGGAATAGCAATTCTTGTGTTCATATTAGGAGTGGTTACGCAATAAGTCCGAAACGAATCCGAATCCGTTCCGAATTAGTCGAAGAACTATTTGTGTGCTAGTTAACGCACTAGATACGATTTCAGTCATCCGATTTCTCTCCGTCATCCATGAATCTCCTAGAACCACCTAGAAGTCTTAATGTCTAGAGTGAATAGGTAAAGATAAACACACACGTTGCACGCCCCTATAGGCGTTAGGTAAATAGGATAGAAAAAATCGCCTATGATTTGTGCCTCCATGGTAGCTCAAGTAGTAGAGTGTCCACCGCGCGGAATGGTGCGGAGGGTGCATGGTTCGAATCCCGCCGGTGGGTGAAATATTTCTTCTCATTTCAGATTTTATTTTAAACGATTAGATAGACTGCTTAATCTATACAAATGTAATAAAATAATTAGGAATTCCTAGAAGGTATCTTCTAGGTAAGCACGCACTATCGTTGCCTGCTTCGTCACTTACCAGGTGAGACTGTGTTCAAGTGCTTGCCTAATTGTCGTATAAAAAAAATTGTCGGGTGTGTTTTTCGGAAGATTACAGCAAAGATTTCGCCATGAAACCATTGATTCTCTATTCTCTATTTTGTCCACAACCCCATTATTAACTTGGTTAGCTGATAGGACTTTGAGACATGTGTCGAAGTAACAATAGCTCGTAGATACCTGTGGCGAAATAACTTTGATGTATAGAAAAATCAAATGTGGTGTGAGATAGCTTTGTGGCGATATAACAACAATCCATTTTACATATTTGCAAAAATCCAGAATTCTTTATTAGGTAAATTTTTTCCGTCATCCCTTATTTTGTAATCGTCCCAGGTTTTTCCGCAATAATTCGGTTTTTCCGATTCCCCAACGTCATACACAATCTATTTAAAGCTGCAATTGATTATATATTCCAGGACGTTTTATCAAAGTGCATCAATCAAATAGCATATGAATCGTTTGATTTCGACTGTCAGACGTTTTCGGGTCACTCTAATAACAGAACACTGGATTAACTGAATTAAATTCACAAGTGTTCACAGTAGAGGCAGTCCGGCGGCCACTACTCCAGCCCGCCTAGCATGGCTCGGGGATAACTACTCGTAGTTTTCCCCGTTTTTTCTCCCCTTCGCGCTCCACCAATTTATATCTGCTGTCTCGTTCTTAACCCTTGGGGACTTCATTTTCCCTGGTCACTGTGCTACCGGGGCAGGAGTAGACGGACACAGCACGAGTCGCTTACCTTCCAGCTTGTGAAGGTGCTTACGGGGCACGGACACAGAATAGAAATGGCAGTAATTTTCTATTCTGTGGCTATACATTGACTACAGTTACAATAACATAAAATTATATTATCTGTCCACCTTTTTTTTTAACGGGGGTTTCAGAAGGGGGAGTGTGGGGCGACATAGGGTCGCGGTTGCATTCACCATCTCGCCCCAGCGGTAGGCACAGAATCACTACTGGTCTTCAGTGCCTGTGGGGAGGATGACCCTGCTCACCAGGACATCTCCTAGGCTTGTGGGGCCGTTTAACCCGATGTTATTTTTAAAGTATCTATCTACACCTATATCTATCGCTATAGCTGTCTTTCTTCCCTTTCTATTCTCAAATTTAAGTCACGTATCGTTTTTTAAGTACCTATACGCTTATAATAAGTATGTATGTATGTATTAGTTATTATATCAGTATGTATCATTATGTTTATTAGTATATAATATTTAATATATTATTATTATTAATAGTTATTATTGTAGTTTGTGTTTATTCGTATTAATTTAGTAAATTTAAGTCATATTTATTATTTTTGTCACACTACTGACCAAATGTGATTTACGGTACTCTCCTCTCCCTGCACGGTTGTCTGGAAGAGATCGCTCTTAGCGATAAGACCGCCAATTGTTGCACTATATACTGTTTACTTTAATTTTTAAGATTTATTGTTTTGTGGTGTACCAATAAAGTGTTTATCTATCTATCTATCTATCTACACCTAATATAACATATCATAACAAACAATCACGCCTTTCTGCCCCGAAAGGGTAGACTGATATGTATCCAGGACTCAGTCCAATATTTACACCCACAACTTGGCCAGGTCCGTTTTTAAGCCTAAATAAAATAGGGGGCGAGCCTATTGCCATCTACCGGGCACAGTTCCAGACTTCATGCTGTCCGTGAGAAAACTCCGAATAACTGTAAGTACTTACGGTACCTACACCCACACTTCGCGGGTAGTAAGGTACCCACTATGGGACTGGATCCTGGGTACACCTCTGCCTATTCCTTTGCGAAAAAGACGTGATATGTTTTGTTATTATAATACTTCGTATCTATATTAACTACTTATTAAATAAACAGTCAAGCAATCTAATATCCCCGAAACCCCTTTGAGCAAATATTCACGGAACATTAACCTGTAACGGCGAAAGCAGTTATATCAACCAGAATTTAATTATCATTAGTCCTGAAATAGGATCTTGGCCATTCGTGCCATTGTGACTGTAATTGTGTTAAGGAATTCTCAATGGGACAGTGATGATTGCGAATGGTGAGGACTTACAAACGTCTACCTAGGCGTATTTCACACGAACAGGAACGCCAAAGAATACTAAATTTTACCATAGTATAATTACCTACTAGTAGGTCAACTATAGTTCGACACAAATGAGTAGAAAATAATGGGGGCGCCACTGTCTTTTACAAGAGTAAAAACCATTTCATCAACACATACACTTTAATTTAGTTCCGTTTCTACTCTTTTGTGTCGAACTATACCACGTGTCTAGACGGAGCAACGGTGGGGTTTAATATGGTAGAGAGCGGAGACCGTCCCCCCCGTCCCCCCCTGCCCACGACGCCTGAGGTAATACCGACTGGTTTCAATTGCGCCCCGGTACGCCTACTACGCGACATCCAGGTATGTGCATCCAGTGCATCCAGCACTGCATACTGATATGCAGTGCTGGATGCAGGGTATGTTCAGTTGTGGACGTCCTATGGCTGAGATGATGATGATGATGATTGACCACGAGGGTAACGGAGTGAGAGGAATAGCAATTCTTGTGTTCATATTAGGAGTGGTTACGCAATAAGTCCGAAACGAATCCGAATCCGTTCCGAATTAGTCGAAGAACTATTTGTGTGCTAGTTAACGCACTAGATACGATTTCAGTCATCCGATTTCTCTCCGTCATCCATGAATCTCTATTTCGGAGACGATATTGATGGACCGAAGTAGCCATAGTTTTATTTGTATGAACACTCGCGCACTGCGTTCGGACTCCGGACCGAGTTCAATCTAAATAAGTGATGATCACGGATTAAGATCGGAGGCAGTGCAACAAAGCAATATCCGAATTCAGTCAGTCTTTCGAATAACGGATTCGGATCGGATTCGTTTCGGACGTAGTGCATAACCTCTCTTATTGTAACATCGCTCTATTACCGATTTTGCTGAAACCGATCTTAAGGGCTGGTTTTTTGAACGTTTAACTATTTGTTAAACTAACTATAATTATATTCCAAACAAATGGTTAAATTGTGTGAAAAAAATTGTTAACTAGGGATGAAAAAACGAATTATGCCGTATTTTAGCTATTTGACAAAAAAATTAACCATTAGTCGACGTAACCAGTGATCAAAAAACCCAGCCTAAGTAAACCGTGAAAAAAGCCGACACGACACTGTTTGAAGTTTAAAATTAGGTTTAAAACGCACGGTAGATATTTTACGCTACAAACGCGCGTCGAGCAACCTTATACAACGGGAAAACATCCTTATGTACGCCTTATATACGCCTTACTTAAGTTATCCAAAATTGGCCAAACCCTAATCGTTCATTTCCTTTATCATTGGCCACCCAAAGGAAAAACGCACCGACAAAATGATATTGTCAAGTTTCCGCACGACTCTTGTTCTGTTATGCTTGTACGTGTGTAGACTGCATTATGTTTGGTAACATTTGGCCTCTTTATAATCTACTTACGATTGACGTTTGGTTGAACTTCGTGCAATGCGTTTATAGATAGATCTTACTTATCATTTAATGGCTTTTGGGGATCGTTTCTGCATCTTTACTTAAGGTTAATATTTACTAAACGTCACCCATAGAAAATGAAAATACACAGATATGAAGATCATTTTCCACTCAATTGTTTGTCGTTGGCTCTAGAACTGGCCTTTATTTGCGCGAAAACATATTATTTTGTTAAAGAAAACATTATAGTCTCTTCGTATTAATGAAAATTTTAGAAAAGTAGTGTTGGTTTTAGGTCATGTAAATGTTTTTTTTTTAACAAAACATATGGTTTTCTTTAACAAAATAAAACATGTTACGTAATCATGTCGTTGCAAAAACGATCTAATCTCGTAACGACGCATATCAATCGCAGCATTTTAAGGGGTTATTCAAACCTAAACATTATTCTACCGCTCAAGCCGCGGAACTGCATAGAAATACCATTCGAAACCCCGCGAAACCCACACGGCATTTCCCGCCAACCAGAGCGGTAATGAATAACGCTTAGGTTTTTTTTTATTTTTTTTTTTTTTATTTTTTTATTTATGACCTATGCTGTTGGCCTCAGATGGCCTCTACAGCTTTACCGGGCAGTGGTGAGCGCAGGAGGCGCTCGACCCAAAGTTTAAGGGCGACTAGCACAAGGGCACCTAGACGGTACGAACCTCGGCTTGGGCCGTCGCCAGAATACGTGGAGTATATCGCTTAGGTCTGAGTAGGCCTTTATATAGATTGAGTCAACTGGCAGATCACAGGTACCGTTTCGTGCGTCTATTGTACCTATTGTATAGGTAGTTGTAATTACGAGAAGAGCGGCTCGTAACGGCTGTTAACTGTTTATGCACCTACCTACTCGTTTGTTGCTGATCTAGACGCAGTATAATTTACAATCTATTATATTTGATAATGGGAACACTGTATGGTGTGTTAGCGCGAGATTTTCCTCATTCGGAAAATCCGCTTACGAACACATCGTCGCGTCAAAGTTGCACTGCACTCTGCAGTCACGTTGTATTGGTTGCTTGTGTGAATTGGCGCTTAGTAACTTAGCATATTCTTAGTAAAGCGCCTAGGCGTTTTGTAGAGCAAGTTTTTCATTTATAATCATATTATTTTATGATAGCGCCCCCTGAACTGCCGCCCGGAGCGGGTGCCCCGGTTTGCCCCCCTTAGATCTGCGGCTGTATAAGCTGTATACATAGGTACGGTTTCTCTGTAGTATGAAGCCGTCTTTCTGTAAATACTTATCTATTGATTTGGTAGCGTCCACCCATTGATTGGTCAGTCACGTCGTCCGTTTACAAATAGGGGTGACAATACCACAGGCGGTTGACTACAATAGGTCGCGTTTGGTCTCGTGACGTCAATTATCGTGACTGTCGTGACACGCTCGGATTTTCCTTGATAAATAGATAGATAGATAAACTCTTGATTATTACACCACATAACAGGAAACTTAAAACTAAAAAGTTGAGTGAGTAAACTAAAATGTTCTGTGGTAACTACGTTGGTACAATTTTTTTTCTTTTTTTTTAATGACCTATGCTGTTGGCCTCAGTTGGCCTCTACAGCTTTACCGGGCAGAGGTGAGCGCAGGAGGCGCTCGATCCAAAGTTTAAGGGCGACCAGCATAAGGGCACCTAGACGGTACGAACCTCGGCCTGGGCCTTCGCCAGGATACGTGGGGTCAGACTTGGCCTGGCACCCCAGAAGGGGAGTGTCCTAGGGTTAAATCAATGGTTTGATCTGTTTGATTATTTGGAGAGAAACTAACCGATCTGAAGGATCTGATATATCTTCCACCTCGCCGGCGAAGTCGGTGTTGTGATTGTGTGAGTTGGTGGATCTGGTATCCGGCACCAGCTCTGGCGAGCCTAGCGCCGCCGATGTGACGGCGGCGTTATGGTCGTTACTCTATATAATATTCATTGACATTGAAGAAGTGTCATTTAATGACCAATTTGTATAAAAAGTCACTTTAACTTTTCCGGCGCGTTACTAGACCCCCGCCACTCCATACAATCGCCCGCGCGTAATAGCCTTCTACTACTACCAAGAAAACATAACGTGTGTACACACATCAAATGTGTGCGTAAGTACGGGCGTTACTGACTCGTTGCAGGCGGGGGGGCTAATGACGGGATGAGATGAGTGTCGCTTCTTTACGTAGTTAGGTAGTAATAGCATAGTATAATAAGTAGCACTAGTAGCTCAACTCCTCTGATTAACAGCAAAATACCTGGATGTCGCGTAGTAGGCGTACCGGGGCGCAATTGAAACCAGTCGGTATTACCTCAGGCGTCGTGGGCAGGGGGGGACGGGGGGGACGGTCTCCGCTCTCTACCATACTAAACCCCACCGTTGCTCCGTCTAGACACGTGGTATAGTTCGACACAAAAGAGTAGAAACGGAACTAAATTAAAGTGTATGTGTTGATGAAATGGTTTTTACTCTTGTAAAAGACAGTGGCGCCCCCATTATTTTCTACTCATTTGTGTCGAACTATAGTTGACCTACTAGTAGGTAATTATACTATGGTAAAATTTAGTATTCTTTGGCGTTCCTGTTCGTGTGAAATACGCCTAGGTAGACGTTTGTAAGTCCTCACCATTCGCAATCATCACTGTCCCATTGAGAATTCCTTAACACAATTACAGTCACAATGGCACGAATGGCCAAGATCCTATTTCAGGACTAATGATAATTAAATTCTGGTTGATATAACTGCTTTCGCCGTTACAGGTTAATGTTCCGTGAATATTTGCTCAAAGGGGTTTCGGGGATATTAGATTGCTTGACTGTTTATTTAATAAGTAGTTAATATAGATACGAAGTATTATAATAACAAAACATATCACGTCTTTTTCGCAAAGGAATAGGCAGAGGTGTACCCAGGATCCAGTCCCATAGTGGGTACCTTACTACCCGCGAAGTGTGGGTGTAGGTACCGTAAGTACTTACAGTTATTCGGAGTTTTCTCACGGACAGCATGAAGTCTGGAACTGTGCCCGGTAGATGGCAATAGGCTCGCCCCCTATTTTATTTAGGCTTAAAAACGGACCTGGCCAAGTTGTGGGTGTAAATATTGGACTGAGTCCTGGATACATATCAGTCTACCCTTTCGGGGCAGAAAGGCGTGATTGTTTGTTATGATATGTTATATTAGGTGTAGATAGATAGATAGATAGATAAACACTTTATTGGTACACCACAAAACAATAAATCTTAAAAATTAAAGTAAACAGTATATAGTGCAACAATTGGCGGTCTTATCGCTAAGAGCGATCTCTTCCAGACAACCGTGCAGGGAGAGGAGAGTACCGTAAATCACATTTGGTCAGTAGTGTGACAAAAATAATAAATATGACTTAAATTTACTAAATTAATACGAATAAACACAAACTACAATAATAACTATTAATAATAATAATATATTAAATATTATATACTAATAAACATAATGATACATACTGATATAATAACTAATACATACATACATACTTATTATAAGCGTATAGGTACTTAAAAAACGATACGTGACTTAAATTTGAGAATAGAAAGGGAAGAAAGACAGCTATAGCGATAGATATAGGTGTAGATAGATACTTTAAGAATAACATCGGGTTAAACGGCCCCACAAGCCTAGGAGATGTCCTGGTGAGCAGGGTCATCCTCCCCACAGGCACTGAAGACCAGTAGTGATTCTGTGCCTACCGCTGGGGCGAGATGGTGAATGCAACCGCGACCCTATGTCGCCCCACACTCCCCCTTCTGAAACCCCCGTTAAAAAAAAAGGTGGACAGATAATATAATTTTATGTTATTGTAACTGTAGTCAATGTATAGCCACAGAATAGAAAATTACTGCCATTTCTATTCTGTGTCCGTGCCCCGTAAGCACCTTCACAAGCTGGAAGGTAAGCGACTCGTGCTGTGTCCGTCTACTCCTGCCCCGGTAGCACAGTGACCAGGGAAAATGAAGTCCCCAAGGGTTAAGAACGAGACAGCAGATATAAATTGGTGGAGCGCGAAGGGGAGAAAAAACGGGGAAAACTACGAGTAGTTATCCCCGAGCCATGCTAGGCGGGCTGGAGTAGTGGCCGCCGGACTGCCTCCACTGTGAACACTTGTGAATTTAATTCAGTTAATCCAGTGTTCTGTTATTAGAGTGACCCGAAAACGTCTGACAGTCGAAATCAAACGATTCATATGCTATTTGATTGATGCACTTTGATAAAACGTCCTGGAATATATAATCAATTGCAGCTTTAAATAGATTGTGTATGACGTTGGGGAATCGGAAAAACCGAATTATTGCGGAAAAACCTGGGACGATTACAAAATAAGGGATGACGGAAAAAATTTACCTAAGAAAGAATTCTGGATTTTTGCAAATATGTAAAATGGATTGTTGTTATATCGCCACAAAGCTATCTCACACCACATTTGATTTTTCTATACATCAAAGTTATTTCGCCACAGGTATCTACGAGCTATTGTTACTTCGACACATGTCTCAAAGTCCTATCAGCTAACCAAGTTAATAATGGGGTTGTGGACAAAATAGAGAATAGAGAATCAATGGTTTCATGGCGAAATCTTTGCTGTAATCTTCCGAAAAACACACCCGACAATTTTTTTTATACGACAATTAGGCAAGCACTTGAACACAGTCTCACCTGGTAAGTGACGAAGCAGGCAACGATAGTGCGTGCTTACCTAGAAGATACCTTCTAGGAATTCCTAATTATTTTATTACATTTGTATAGATTAAGCAGTCTATCTAATCGTTTAAAATAAAATCTGAAATGAGAAGAAATATTTCACCCACCGGCGGGATTCGAACCATGCACCCTCCGCACCATTCCGCGCGGTGGACACTCTACTACTTGAGCTACCATGGAGGCACAAATCATAGGCGATTTTTTCTATCCTATTTACCTAACGCCTATAGGGGCGTGCAACGTGTGTGTTTATCTTTACCTATTCACTCTAGACATTAAGACTTCTAGGTGGTTCCCTGATCGATGATTACCAGAACAGCGAGTCCCTTGTTAGTGAGCGTCAAAACGTCACAACGGTGAATCTATTGTACATTTCGGGAAACAATAACGCTGGCAAGGTTTACCATTCCTTCGCAGTTCCAACCATAAATGATGAAAAAGGTGGTCAGCTGAAGAGACAACCGTGGAATTTCAAAAAACATGCCGTATCATAGAAAAGACTCGTATGAAACATTACTATAATAAGATTTAAAAACAAATACTACTTTTTTCGCCTTTTTATAGCAGAAGTCTTGTGCGAATCGTGCCTTAGTGAAAGTTTGTCCATATAACAAGTAAGTACAAAGACTCTCCAAAAGGTTTCCTGTGATTTAACTCCATTCTTAATGAAACCACGAAAAATATTATATTTATCATGAAGATTCTACGAAAATAACCATCCAATAATAATAATTAGTGATGTTTACTTTGGAACCGAGAACTGAGTCTCGAGAGGCAAGGTAATTAATTATTCCATCGACAATATATCCTAATAGAGCTAACATTGCGTCGCGTTTGTTTCGTTAAGGACATTAATTTTTTTTGCTACAGCTGATTATGAAGGTTCGATCCCCAGGTAAGCCAGAAGTGTTATTGGATTTTTCCATTAGGAATTCCTTAGTAATAGCCTGGAGCCTAAAACTGTGCCCCTTGTTGGCCAAATAGGTTCGCCAAAACATGACCGGCGAAAGTGTGGGCGTGCCTACTTATAGGAAATATAGGAATTGGGTCCTACTACGGGTCCTCTACCTATCCCTTCGGAAAAAGAGTTAACACATATACATTCACGCCTTTTTCCCGAAGGGGTAGGCAGAGGTGTACCCAGGACTCAGTCCCATAGTACATACACCCACATTTCGCCAGTATGTTATTCGTCCCATGTAATAGGGGGCGAGCCTATTGCCATCTACCGGGCACAGTTCCAGACTCCAGGCAGTTATTGAGATAATTCCTAATGGAAAAATCCAATATTTAACACTATGCCTGACCTGGGGATCGAGAACCCGGGACCTCTTGATTGGCAGTCGAGCATGCGCCCTCTACGCCACCGAGGCAGTCAAAAGAGTTAACATAAGGTTGCATCGCATTCGGTTTATCGCAAGGAACTTATTTTGGCGGGAAATAATGCGCTTCTATTGGCTGAGACAGCAGTAACTGGTATAAAATAAAAAAAAATACCACAATATGTGTAATAAGTGTAATTACACAATATGTGTAATTACACGAAATATGAAATTACGCCACTTTAATGGGAGGGATCATGAAATGATGCGATGCTGTACTACTGTATTTTATTGACCTTTTCCATTAAGAGGGCATTGTATGCATAAATTAAGCCAAAAAAAAGGTGCCTCTTTTGCAGGGGGCCGCCTGGGGAAGTACCACACCTTTGCCAGTTATTCACCTGCCAAGCAGTAATGTGCAAACATTACTGTGTTCCGGTCTGAAGCGCGTTGTTACCAGCGAAATTACTGGGCATGACGAGCAACGGTGCAGTGCCGCGCAGAATTATAAATATTAAAACACTCAAATAGTTAATAGACTACCTTTAAGTGGACGAAACCGCAGGGCACTACTAGTATAATTTTAAAATTTAAGATGATGATAAATGGATATTCATGTCAAGAAAGGTTTAAAAAAAAATTCGTAAAAATTCAACCTACAGAACCAACGCCCACAGAATATCTAAATGTTTAAAATCAAACAAAGCGCGAGCGAAGCCGGCATAAGCTAGTAAGACTTGAAAGCCTAATTAGTCATAGAAAAATATTAATAAAAATAATATCTAATAAAAATATTATCGTTCTAAATCCGTTGTGAGTTTTCGATCAGGATTTTCCGCGCACATTTTTACGATTCACAGGTACAGTTGACGTCAATGTAAGTGACAGAGGTATCATAGGTACGATTCCGAGCGTGATTTCCAGAGAGAATTGATAAATACAAAACTAGGAAGAGAGGCTCCGCGAAATTTAACCGGGATATAGAAATGAAATGAAATTGTTTTTATTTCAGATTTGTACATCCATATTCGCTCTGCGTTTCCAACTATTCCAACTACTGCGATCTTGGTGATTATGGTAAAAGCCCCTCATATGAATAGTTTATGGCTTTCTATGGGGTGGCCTGTGTTCAGCAGTGGATGTCTTCCGGCTGATGATGATGATACTTAAATAACTATTTCAAAGTCAAAGTCAAAAAGATTTATTTAAATAGGTCACAATCTGACACTTTGATGCTCAAGTTGTGACTAATGATGCTTCCCTCTCTCTACATATAATAGCACCGCAAATTATTGGTACTTGCGTATAAGTTTCAGTTTGTTCATTTTTCCCGAAGGGGTAAGCAGAGTTGTACCCAGGACTCAGTCCCCTAGTAGATACACCCACATTTCGCCAGTATGTTATTGGTCCCATGTAATAGGGGGCGAGCCTATAGCCATCTATCGGGCACAGTTTCAATCCACGCAGTTATTGACATAATTCCTTATTGAAAATCCAATATTTAAACACTTTGCCGAATTCGGGATCGAACCCGGGACCTCATGATCGGCAGTCGAGGTTGCACCCACTACGCCACCGAGGCAGTGATTGTTTGAAATACTAATACATTTGCTTAGTACCTATACACACGGCCCACATGCCAAGTCGAGATATTCTCTACCAGCTCCAGTAAATAAAGATTATGCTCATTGATGTCGGACCACGCATACGATCCAAATCGATGCCAGATCATAACAATGAGCTATATTTTCAGGAATCCGCCCATAGTATTATCTTTAGACAAATTTATTAAAAAGTTAATGCCTTAAGATCATGCCAGTTATCAGATTAAGGAGATTTGTTATCTCTGAATTTTTATGATTAAAAAAGTTGGCGAATATTCTTTTTTGATCACATGGCATAAATATAGTGAAATCTTATCTTATCCTATAGACATTGACATATATTCTACGATAGACAAGACGTTATTAAAAATATGTTTAAATCCAATAACAATTTTGACCTGATATCTAGCTATTATATGTACTATTTAAATATATTCTGGTTAGGCGTTACAGATTTCTAAATTATTATTTTACTCGTAACTACAAGCTATATTAACTCACCTCACATATATTAATTTAATTTATATTAATTTAATTTAATTTAATTTGTTTATATTATTTAATGTCACTTAATCTTTATTGTATGTTCATTTCATGTTTTATTCTAATTTAACGCTTTTGAAATGTTACGCCACTAACTGATATGTTGCAGGCGAATTTTCAATTTCCGTTGCGAAATCTAGATCTAAGATTGCCTGACCTTTAAAATCGAGCTGAAGTATATACCAATTAATTTCATTAACCCTAAATATATGGTAAATGGTTAGCAGTTGGAATTCTCTTTAAATCATTGTTAGAAGACTATTTCCACTTATAGGAGCCATCTCTGAAATCGCAAATAATACGTGCTGTTTTATACATTTTGATAAAGGTAAAGAAGCATTTTGATAGATAGTGAAAGTTCTCTCAAATTATGAGTTCAATGACCTTTATTTGTAGTGGTAGGCCTCTTTTGCAGGGGATCGCCTGGGGAAGTACTACACCTTTGCCAGTTATTCTCCCGCCAAGCAGTAATGTGCAAACATTACTGTGTTCCGGTCTGATGGGCAATGATACCAGCGAAATTACTGGACATGACGAGTCTCATCAACTAATATCTTGGGGTGACAGGCGCAGTGCAGTTCCACGCAGAATTTTGAATATTAAAACACTGGATGGCACTGTGTCTGATATGGGAAATCATGATGCTTACCTGCTTACCATCAGGCACCTGATTTGCTCGTCTTGTCTATCATAAAAAAAACCTTTTTAATTGAAATACCTTTATAATGCAAACAGAAATGAAAAGAAATTCCCTAATTTGTAAAATCTCCCAAACAAACCAACTCTCTAATATTGTTTTCGTAAAGATCCTCACTAACAAAAGACTTGCTGTTCAGGGTAATCGTCTTCCAGGACACATCGTTTTTACGGTTCAGTTCCCAAAGGTTATCGAAGAAACCCTATTACTAAGTCTCCGCCGTCCGTCCGTCTGTCTGTCACAGGCCTGTATTTCGTGAACCGTAATAGCTAGACACCTGTAATTTTCACAATATATAATGTATTTTGCCGCAACAAAAAAAAAAAAATTAAAATAATTATTGTCAGTGATTGAGGGAGACCTCCATACAACCAATATGTTCAATAAATTTTCATATTACATAAGACTTTTATATCAATAGGAGTACATTTTTATACCAATTAAAATAATAGTTATAAGAATGTTATTTGGTTGGTGAGGAAAGGTGATACGTATTATGAATTGGTAGGTATAATAGGTATGGGGAGCAAATTATTGTTTTTCTTTATGTAAGTGTGTTGTTTTGTACCTACTAACATATTATATTTAGAATTTAGATTTAAGTCTACTAACACAATTGAGCCTTTGTTGCTTGTTAAATATATAAAATAAATAAAATAAAATAAAAAATATAAAAAATATAAACATGGTGTGTCGGAACCCTTTTTATTATGCGAGTTTCAATCGCATTTTACCAGTTTATTAAGACACAGGGGACCTCCAGCAAAAGCCGCCAAGCGGTACGCTTGCCCAATACTCCTTATTTAGATAAAGATTTAAAATACTTACTTAATAAACAGCAGTACTCCAGTCTTCTCAATCTCCCTGAAGATGCCTTTCCAAGATGCTTTTATGCAGTATGTCTGCTTCGCTGTCAGCGGAGACCGAGGGTCGTTCTGAGGAGCAGGACGCTCTATAGAATCTTCTTCACGCTCCGATGTTGCCAATTTCGTTAACTCGCAACCCATTTTCGAGAACTCACAAGGAATATTTGAAATCGTTCCAGCGTTTGAGGCTCAAGATATAAGAGTTTAGTTTGAGTCTGCTAATCTGTTTTAATGTTAACACTTTGACGTCACGCTTTAAAGTGTTACTTAAAACTTCGATATTTGTTGATTTTATCTTGTCATTGAAAACTTTGAATTTTAAGTTGCGTCATTAAATATTGAATTTATTTTATTGTCACTTAAAACTTCTAATTTTATTTGTGTCACTTAAATATTTGATTAGTGTTAAAAACAGTACTTATTTTGAAGTCGTGTTTTGTTAGAGTAAATTATCAAGTTAACATATTTACTCTCTTTAAATTAATTATGTAGGAAAATTTTAGTTAGGTAGGTATATTTTAATATCATTCCATTTACGAGGACTTTTACAGGATATCCATTGTCACTTTTTCGAAATGTCTTTTAGTTTAATTTTATTCACTTTTATCGAATATTTCGTCTTCACTCACTACACTCGTCCACTCGATTTCCGCGCGATTACTAAAAGCATTGATGTGAAATCAAATTCAATAAATTCTTATCTATTATTAGAATATTTTTGTTCTGAGCGCGCTTCAATATTCTGACTATATTTTACACGTAGTAGATTCTTCCACACATTGTGATTAAATTTCCATTAACTAAACTAAAATTATGTTATTTTCCATAACGATATTTAGTTATTTTCCGTTAATTGGTCGTTTCCAATAATTAATTGTGTTACAACCTAGTTGTGACGCGGTTGATACGTTTTTGTGACTAAATGCGTGAATTGGCGAGCAAATGCTTGATAGTGATGATATTCGCAATTAAAAAAAAACCGGGAATTTTTTTGTGACTTTTTTTATAGTCGATTCATCAACCGTTACTATCAAACCAAATAATTTTATTACGATTTAGGATCTTAATACCCATAAGAAATTTTATTTATCAAACTTTTTAACGGTTTCTATTAGACTTACTAAATAATCTAAACATTGACGGAGTTCTGTGAAACTTTTGTTATTCTAACGTCGTGGTAATTTCGTCCGGCAAAATGCAATTTGTAGATGTACGATGGACGATGGAAGTTATCGTTGGACGACACGGTCACAGCATAATATGAACGACGCGGTAATAAATTGCTCACGTCATAATGTGAGTGCTTTTAATGAATTAGTAATTAGATTCTTTGATGCGTACAAGATTATTTCTTGCTTCATTTTAACGTTCTTCTTGATCACGAAAGAAAATCATCACCATCACCATTACCTCGGCCGTAGAATGTCCACTGCTATATTATTAGATCTTTTGTCGACTTTTGAATAGACGTCCCTGCACTTGCCGGGCTTGGTCTCCATTCGAGAACCTTATATTTTGATCGGCCATCAGTTCTACGTGCTATGTGCCCTGCCTATTCCACGTCAACTTGCTAATCCGCATGGCTATGAACTTTCGTTCGTCTATATCTACGGAAAGTTATGTAGTGAAAAAAAAACCCATAATTCTTTTGATGTGAATTCTCTTCATAAAATGAATATGCCATAATGTCACAACGATCTCATTAATTTCCCGTCGCATGTCCCATCTCTATGAAGCCAGGGCTGGCACCATACAGTTTTATGACGCGCGTCTTTTGTATGATAATGCCACCTCCTTTTACGATATAATATACCAACCATACTTCGTTAAAGTTTCAAAACTATAACTCAACGGAAATTTGAGCTTTATTATAATTTTTATAGAGACTATTTTTGAGACTGTAATGGTATGAATTTGCATTGTGACGGAACTTAACTATATCAAGTCCAAAAGTGGTGGTTGGTTTTGTTCGTAGAATGTATGCGTGTTTTGTTTCTTGCTATTCATAATTTTTATGATTAAAAGACACTTAAAAATGTCTAGACTTTTAAGGGTTTATATGAAAATTAATATTAGACCCGAGGGCAAAGATCTAACTATTTTACCTATTACTAAATTATATAACCTATGTTATTTTTAAAAATTTGGTACCTATTTATGGGTTCTAGAGTCTATAGGATTTATATTGCATACTCTATGTTATGAAACGGCCAAACCACATATTTTGACTGAGTGTAGAGTTTGTGAAGTTAGAGCTTGTAGAGTTAGGGCGTGTAGAGTTGGAAGCTTGGCTCTACATGGGATCTGATAACTTTTTGATAAACGTGCGAGCCGTATGGTCTCGTCTTGGCAACATTTTACATGAAATGGTTTTTAAGGATTTATCTTTTATTGTAATTATTTGTTCTTTTACAATGTGTACCACGCCACGCCACAAGACAACACAACAACAAAGCCACGCGTCTACTTTCATTTCAAGGACCGCTAAGGAGTGGAATTCTCTACCGGCGTATATCTTTCCACCTGAATCGATCGACCGACATCTTAGGCTCTTCAGATCAGTGAATAAATTTTCTATGAAAGCGTGCTCCATCTTAGGCCTCATCTTCACTTCTTTAATATAACTCACTTATTTAATATTAAAAAAACGTTTACAGTTCAAAGTAAAACTAACATAAAATGTAGAGTTCTTTATTTTAAAACCAAAGTAACACTTTATTACATCGATCTTAAACATTAAATTATATAATACTTTACGAACAACACATTCATCGCATAATTAAATTATTTTATTTATTACAATTTATAATACGACACTAAAATATTAGTAACAATCATACAATACGTGAAACTAACTTAATTTTTATTTGATGACTTATTTATTAATTCATTTATAAAATATTGAAAGTTTGGACACCAAATAAAAATAAGTAGGCTTGGAAAAAAACAATTAAAGCATGTTTATGAAAACCTAGTGCCCCACGGTTTCACCAGTGTAGATTTCGTTCCCGTGAGAATATCAGGGTAAAAAGTACCCTATGTATGTATTCCAGGGTCTAAACTATCTACTATAGGTACCAAATTTCAGCCAGATCGGTTTAGCGATTAACATCCATCCATTCATCCATCCTCACAAACTTTCGCATTTAAAATATTAGTAAGATTACGACAATTATTAATAAATAGAGATACTTTGCTCGCAAAACTGGTAAAGTTATTTCAACATATTATTTGGACACTGTTATTTTATCCATAGAATTAACAAAAAACTTTATACCAATAATAATTTTAACCTTTACAAAAATAGTCAAAGACAATAATTTTAATCCAGTGATATTAATAGTTTTAATAGCTCTATTTTTAAAGTGAGTTGCTATTTCGAGTGTTCAGAAAAATTTTAGATGAACGTTGATCAATCACAAGATCAATTTACTATATTAATAAGTATATCATAGTATATTTGGGTCAGTTCTAGATACTAATTTAATTCCATCTTTTTCAATAACTTCATAGGTCTTTTCTTGGCACAATATAATGATAAATTTAGTTGAAACCAGTATGAAATTTCTTAATACAGAAAATTGTAAGAAATATTATTTTTAGAATCGATACCTTGATTGGCAAACCAGCCAACTCCACATTATGTCAATATTTATATTTTTGACTGCCTCGGTGGCGTAGAGGGCGCATGCTCGACTGCCAATCAAGAGGTCCCGGGTTCGATTCCCAGGTCAGGCAAAGTGTTAAATATTGGATTTTTCCATTAGAAATTATTTCAATAACTGCCTGGAGTCTGGAACTGTGCCCGGTAGATGGCAATAGGCTCGCCCCCTATTAAATGGGACCAATAACATAGTGGCGAAATGTGGGTGTATCTACTATGGGACTGAGTCCTGGGTACACCTCTGCCTACCCCTTCGGGAAAAAGGCGTGAATGTATGTTTTTATGTTATGTATTATATCTTTGGGTAAGTGTGTATATCACTGAATTTTTATAGTTTAGAGAGACTCCATACGCAAACAATAATTTTTGTGCCATAGAATAGAAGCAAATTGTGCTCACCGAAATCTCAAAAAACTGAAAAAAAATTGAAAACTTGTGTGATATTAAAGATATACAAAAAATCATAGGTTTTATTATAATTACATATTGTTTTATTTAGTAAGACTTTCATTAATTATTTTGAATGATATCAAATCCATTATCAATTATTATTCTTCTTACTAACACCAATAATAAATGCTTGTTAATCAACGATATTTTATTTATAGAGACAACGACATTACCTCAGATTGACTTATGTTCATTATCATCATTATTTTCAGTCCATGAGTAGCCACTGCTGGGCATAGGCCTTATATTATGTTACTTAAGTCAAAATACCACCTAAGAGAAATTTGACACAATCCTATGAAAAGTACAATGTTTTAAATTTTAAAAGAAAACCACAAAGAGTTTATAAATGACAAAAATCATGTAGACATATAGTTAATTTTTTCATCAAATTTCGAATAGGTTCATTATTATTATTTTCAGTGAAAACAGAGGAATACAAGACATCGATTGGTAAATTGTTTATACACCTCTAGGATTGTGTCAAATGGCTCGAAGATTGTATTTTCTCTTAACGTCTCATGTCTAAGTCCACAATGACACGCGTATCAATGTCAAGTCGTGATGTTGGCATTAATGACTTCTCTCTAAATAAAATAGCATTGTTTTAATGCCTACCACTATTTCATAGAACCTTTTTGTAAGATCAAAAAATATGTGATCTTTTCACATCTAAAGTGATATAATATGTCACATGACAGTTTCGACACTTGCATCGAAGAAGGAAGTAATATTAAATTTGATAACTTTTCAGATAAAAATCTATCGCTTTTTGGTATTAAGGAACTTAAGGCGCTGTCCAAAGCAAATTTGCCCACTCGCTCACACGTACCCACTATTTGGAATTATAAAAAAATACTACATGTAATTACCTAAAATAAAGACCACTAGGTTCTAAAATATAACAATACAAAGATTTAGTAAAAATCCAATTTAATCCAAACAAATTTCCAGTGCCTTTTTATTTTTCTAAGATTTTTTCTTTGTGCAGGTTATATACATAAAAACTCGTTTGGATTATATTAGATTTTTTACTAAATCTTTGCATTGTTATTTTCTAGAACCAAGTTAGTAGTCTTTACGTAAATACATGTAGTATTTTTTATATCTTCAAAAATGTGGGTACGTGTGAGCGAGAGGGCGAATTTGCTTTAGACAGCGCCTTAAGTATAATATTACTGTCTCCTTCGAGGTGTTGTCGTCTTTATCATATAAAATGTAAAACATAGTATAGTGTAAATGCATCTAAAAGTATGTACTTAAAGAGGTACATTTTAGGGTCATAAAAAAAATAACATGAATTAAATCCATTTAGTTATAGAGTAGGTATGTATGTATATATGAAACTGTACTTGTAAGTGTACAAAAAGATGTAGAAATACTTTAAAAAATAAGCTTCTTTGAATTATTTACTCAGATTCTAAAATTACTTTCTTTTTTATAATTGTTACAGTTTGCCAGACATCACCTAAGTACATTATACGAGTATCTCAAACAAAAACTGTAGTGATACCACTACAGTTTTTGTACACTTTTTAATAATATTTTGCTAACATTTATTGATGTAAGTTTTAACACCGGGACCTCATAATTTTTATCGCTCAAATTTTTCAAAACCCGTGCTTTATTTTATTTCATTATACATACACATTTAGGTAATTTTTAATAAATAGTTTACATTAATTGTGCAGTTATGTACAATATGATAAAAACATACAACAAAAAAAGATATTTAAAAAGTTGTACCCATGAAACTGAATACATAAAATTTCAAAAGCGACGAAAGAAAGTCGTAAATATTTTTGTGAAACTTGCAACTATTTATTTTGCAAGGTGATCAGTTTAACGAATAAAATCACATTATAAAGTATTGCTATATCTTTTTGGAAAATCCGGTATAATACAATAATAATAATGTTTTATTTTCAGAACCACAAACTACATAAGGAAGACATAATATTGTAAGTCAAATTATTATAACACAGTTCTAAAGTTCAAAGTAAAATGAGACTTTCCGAAGAACTTTTCATTAGAAAATACTTAGATAATAACGATAATATTATTATGATATTACTTAAAACATAATATTTTATACTTATTAAGCGTTGACATCTATATTTGGTAGAGTTCATACAATATTTCATGCTAAACTATATTATCTACACTAAAAGCACACCGATTTTATGTTCCCTGCTTAAATTAAAAGGATTGTCCTGCAACGTGTTCTCTATATACATGTATTTTTCTATTTTCTGCACGGATATCCGTGCTTCTAGAATTTCTAGTGTTTTCGCTTAAACGTTGGTAAAGTTGTTGGTGTTGCTCTACAGAAAAGGGCAGAAACGGAACTAATAATTAAAAGTGTAAGTGTTGATACAATGGATTTTATTGTTGAAAAATACAGTGGCGCCCCCATTATTCACTATTCTTTTCTGTCTATGCATGGGCAGCGTAAGGACGTCATTCATAATTCAATATGCACGTTTTATTTGCACGCTCATGATAGAGGGTATCAGATGCAAGGCTTTGCTAAAAAAATACGAAAAAGTTTGTTTTTAATTAAAATCTAATAGAATAGTATCTGTTGGCACGTCTCTGCAAATTTATTCATAATTTTTTTATGAAAGAAGAAAACTCCTAGAACAAGAATATTTAGTTTTTAGTTCCGATTTTTAAAATAAATAATTTATCAAATAATAATTTATCAAATAATAATTAATAAATTAATAATTTATAAAAATCGGAACTAAAAACTAAATATTCTTGTTCTAGGAGTTTGCAATGGAGTTCCGAAAAGTAACGCCAAATTCAATCAATTAGAAAGTAGAAAAGATTGCTCTAGACTTGTGCAATATTTAGAACGAAAATCATACGTTTTTATAAAGAAAGAGCTGCAGGACTTTTGAAGGACATTATGTTCTTTTATTAATTCACTTCACCGTTCATTTTTCAATTGACATAGGAATTAGAAAGCCGTTACGACGATTCCTAGTATATTTTAGTTCCTGTAATACGCGAGTAAGGTAATTCAGCTCACGTAGTCGCATTAGGTTTTCCAGCTTTCTCGTAACCTTCGATTAAAGTTTCTAGAATGAATTTTATAGTGATTTTGTATATGTTTTCGACGTTTGGCGTGTACCGGTCCCCTAGAGTTGACTCGACGGCAGCTAAGAACGGCGCCTCGATCTTCTGCAAATAAAAATAGATTTGCTGCTATATTTTGTTTGACGACTGAAGTTTTTATTATCGTAAAACTTGTACGCTTTTAGAATTGTGTAAATGTTACACAATGTAAGAGGTGAAGTTATATTTACACGACGTGTCAAAATTTTTTTTTTATAGTGAGTGACAAGACGGGCAAATCAGGTGCCTGATGGGAAGCATCATGATTGCCCATATCAGACACAGTGCCACCCAGTGCTTTAAAGCTCAAAATTCTGCGCGGCACTGCACTGCGCCTGTCACCCTGAGATATGAGTTGTTTAATCTCGTCATGCCCAGTAATTCCGCTGATAACATTGCCCTCCAGACCGGAACACTTGGCGGATGAATAACTTGGAAAGGTGTGGTACTTCCCCAGGCGGCACCCTGATAAAGAGAGGAGACATAAAATAGTCTCGAGTAATTGTCAGATTTTTTTTGACTATAGAACTATCCATACGTCGTAAGGTAGATGAGATACCCGTCAAAGAAGCAGTTAATTACATTAGTTTAGTAACTTGGTAAACAATAAACTGAATAAAGGTAAACACTTTATTCTTACAACTCAAATAAGAAACCTTAGAATTAAAAATACAATAAACCAGAAAGCTTACTGAGACAAGTTGCATAACTAATGTTACTGCCTTCTTCTATGCACAGGGGTCGAATAACTACGTAGACTGTATACAAACGTAGGTTGATAACATAACATAACATACATTTACGCCTTTTTCCCGAAGGGGTAGGCAGAGGTGTACCCAGGACTCAGTCCCACAGTAGATACACCCACATTTCGCCAGTATGTTTGGTCCCATGTAATAGGGGGCGAGCCTATTGCCATCTACCGGGCACAGTTCCAGACTCCAGACAGTTATTGAGATGATTCCTAATGGAAAAATCCAATATTTAAACACTGCCTGACCTGGGGATCGAACCCGGGACCTCTTGATTTGCAGTCGAGCATGCGCCCTCTACGCCACAAAGGCAGACGTAGGTTGATATTGAACAATATTATCATAATTTCAAAAGTGTAAAAGGGTTTTGCAAACCCAGACCGGATGGCAATTATGGGGAGGCCTATGTTCCGCAGTGAATGCCCTGCGGCTGAGATCACGATAATTATGTTATAATTAAAATATTCACCAGGCCTAGGACACTCCGTAATAAAGGTACGAAGCTACAAGTTGCTGGGACTGCCGTTTGGAAGGGAACTTTTCTATATAGGTAAACACAGAGAACAGATAGAGATGCGCGATAGAAAGAGAGGCAGCTTGTAAGTATGTTAATATAACGATAATTAGTTAGGTGCTTGTGCTAGTTTGGCAAACCCTTGTCAAACTATTCGTTCCAACATTAAACATCGGAAACAAACTGTAAAACATGAATAGAAGTTAACGAACGGGAAGGGACGCGACGGTCACAGGAACTTCAAGATGGCCACCTTTCCGGTTACTGAAACGTTACAAAATCTTTTATTTTCATGGTTTATCTATGACAGCCTGGAGTAACAAAAATATATGACTGGCGAAGTGCGGGTGTACTATGTCACTGAATTATCTGCCTCTGCGTGGTGTTATGTAATTTACGTACACGCGAGCTTAAGTAGGCTTAGTACCTAACCTAACCTTTAAACTACCTTTATATAATTTTCTAATCAAATATAATGAAATGAAGCTAAGCAAGTTGTTGTTAAAAGTTCTACGAAGGTACTTATAAAGTTTTTCTAATTAGGTTCATGTTTTAGAAGATAAAAGGAAAATGTTCTGTTTTACCCAGAAATCTGTAAGGTTCTTTTGTGCTCGTTCTATGTAGCTTTAATTAAATCTTTATTAATATAAGGACTACAAGTTAAATGAAATGAAATTAATATAAACCTAATTTGGAAGATTACTGAACTGCGTATGAGGCAGCCTGGGGTCAAACGACCGGAAATTGTTCAAGTGGAGACATGCCTCGAGTCGAGCGCTCATTTCTAGGCAAGGTCGAGACTTACCTTCTGAAATATTTATGCGTTTCCGTGGGTGGGACCGCAGGCAACAGATGGTTAACTACAAACCTTAGGGCCTGTTCTCTCCAAGATGGACCGTCTGTTTTCTTAGAGCTGTGTAAATATGAAATGTCATAATTTGTACTGCCACGGCCTCTTTATATGGACTGAGAAAACAGACGGTCCGTCTAGATGACAACAGGACCTTAAAAGTCGAGCACTAATTGTGTAAAATAATGAGTTCAACTCATTATTTTTACACCTGGCAAAGTATGTGTCGAGCAATAATTGGTTTCTACCATGGCAAACCAAAAAGCGTTATGTTTATAAAATTATAACATTTAACATACACCTTTGCCAGTTATTCATCCGCCAAGCAATAATGTGCAAACATTACTGTGTTCCGTTATGAAGGGAAATGTTACCAGCGAAATTACTGGGCATGATGAGATTCAACATCTCATATCTCAGGGTGACAGGCGCAGTGCAGTGCCGCGCAGAATTTTGAATTTGAAAACACTGGGTATGGCACTGTGTCTGATATGGGCAATCATGATGCTTACCATCAGGCACCTGATTTGCTCGTCTTGTCACTCATTATCATTAAAAAAAAAACAAATGATTTTTTTCTTATTTGTTTTATATGAACTGTGGCGCTAGTCGCAACCGAAAACATTTTTTCCATGAAATATTTGTTAACTAAGTCAAGGGAATAATTGATTAGATTGGCAGGGAGAGCCTTTCCCCCCTTATTATAGACGCCCCCACACTTTCTATCTGTCCCTACCGTACCGTTCTAATTTTCTTCAGAGACACCTCTATTATTATAAAGAATGAATAATTACGTCTTGTCTGTTTAAGACAGAGTTGGAACAATTTTGGGACACGTTTTTCTTTATTTGTATAAATATTTAGAAATTGAACGTTTAGGAATATTTTCTTAAGAAAAAAAATGCCTATTGTTTGAGGTTCCGTAATGAACCAGGGAGTGTTCGATAGACTTAATATATTTTTCCCATTTTCGCAAAGACAATTCCAGGAAAAACCTCAGCAATGGATATTATCAATCAAAACAAAATATTACAGGTATTATATTTCAGTAACTGGTTACAAAAATGTAACAAGAAAAGGCAACCCCGATCCGGTAAAAGGCAAATAATAAAATATACATTTTCAAGATAAAATTCTCGCAAATAGAAATTGATCATAAGTTGATAGACAATTTTTGCTCGGGAATATCGATACGCAAAGTTGGGGATGGAAATAGGAATATCTCGGGACTGTATGAACTTATCATAGTGCTATGAAACTTTCATTCATCCTTTACTTACCTACTTAGACACTTGAGTATTACTATTACATTTCTATAACATCTGTATACTATTTCTATAACATCTGTATACTAAAACGCGTTTAAAGGTGTAGTCATACTTGAGGTAATAAATATTTAATGTACATTTCTATACCATCTTATGTAACAAAATGTTAAGGTTAATTAATCATCATCATCATTTCAGCCATAGGAAGTCCACTGCTGAACATAGGCCTCCCTCATAGATTTTCATCTAGTCCGGTTGTAAGCGAAGCGGCCCGCAATTAGCGTGATCCTGCTGTCTTTATCAGATCGTTTGTCCACCTTGCCGATCAGTGGTCTCCATTCGAGAACTTTACAGCCCTATCGGCCATCAGTTCTACGTGCGATGTGCCCTTCTAATGCTCTGGATATGTCGGTAGTTTTCGTCGAAGGTTAATAAATGCATTTTCAATAGATTATTGATACCTGTTAAAATAATTTGGATATTACGGAAAAATATTTTGATTATTTATTCTCATTCTGGTATGTGAAGTTTAGTTTCTTATTATTATTATTATTATGTCGCTCGATAACACGGGATATACCCGGTCTTTTGATAGGCGTGCACGGAGACCATTTTTTTTTTAAGTCCAACGTGCAGAGGCCTCTTTGAGCTTTTAATCTAAAGGTAATGTATCGGGGTCTATCTTATTATTATTATTATGTAATTTCTTTTTTTGCTTTTAGTTTTGAATTTTATAATTAATTTTAAAAAACCTTAGATCATTTTTCCCATCAACTGTACCTTACATTGTTTTCATAAAATTTTATCAATCCGAGCAAAGTGGGCATTGAAGGGTATTTTACTAATACCTAAGTAATACATAAGGACTTAAGAACCGCTTCAGTATTAGGGAGGTACTAAATCTTATTGTAAAACGGTGTCAAAGAATAGTAACTATTATCACAGAATACTTATACTAAAGGGACAGAAGGGACACTCCTCAAAATCATTCAAATAAATAGCGAATCTAGCCCCGACGCAATAAAGTGCAATTTAGGTAGCGTACCTCGACTGCCTCGGTGGCGTAGTGGGCGCATGCTCGACTTCCAATCAAGAGGTCCCGGGTTCGATTCCCAGGTCAGGCAAAGCGTTATATATGTAATATATATTGAATTTTTCCATTAGGAATTATCTCAATAACTGCCTGGAGTCTGGACCTGTGCCCGGTAGATGGCAATAGGCTCGGCCCCTATTACATGGGACCAATAACATACTGGCGAAATGTGGGTGTATCTACTATGGGTATGGGTATGGGTAGGTGTCCTGGGTACACCTCTGCCTACTTCTTCGGGAAAAAGGCGTGGATGTATGTTATGTAGGTAGCGTAGCGCCTAACTAATTATCGTTATATCAACCAACAAGCTGCCTCTCTTTCTATCGCGTATCTCTCTATCTGTTCTCTCTGTCTAGCCCATAGAAAATTTCTGTCAAGACGGACGCCCCGGCTACTTGCAAGTTCATACCTTTATTGCGGAGTGTCCCAGGCCTGCTATTATGATGGTATGATCAAATTAATATACCAGGTGAATTTTCTAAAAGGGTCTTCAGGGCCATTTCCGCAGTTTTAGTTTTTTTGTATGCCATAGGTGGCAAGTAACCAGACGGTGTGCCTGATGGTGAGTGGTTACCACCGCTTATGGATACCTGCAACACCATGGGTATTGCCAGCATATTGGCGTTCACTCTCCTTCTGAAGAGCCCCATGTTGTAGCTCAACGGGAAGACCGCAGCAGGGAGATCATTCCACAGTTTGCACGTATGAGGCAGAAAAGAACGGGAAAATCGCGCAGTGTGCGACGTCCACGTATCAATCATGTGCGGATGAGCTCTCAAGCCGATGGCGGCTGACGCTGACAGGTTAAAAGTTCATCAGAACTCTCCCTGTTTTATAGGTTTATCAAAATTAGTCACAACATGAAACCTTTCAGCATTTCTCGAACGTTCGCCGTAGTTTCGGAGATGGCCCTGTAAACCCTCAAACACATTCTGTATAGGTAAACAAGACACCTACCCAAAAATATTCCACCTTAAAGCCCGGTATCCTCCGATGACTAGCCCCAACCTGGTATATGTACTGGAAGAAGTTGTCCAAGTCGTCCAGACCCTTGATACCCTCGTCCAAAGTATTCATCACGTTGTTGGCGTGTTCTGCTAACTCCATGGAGTTGATCTGCTCCTCTTTCGTACGACACTGACGAAACTTCTCGAACATGTTGAGCAGGTCTTGGTTCTCTTCGAATAATCTGTTGAAGGTAAAACAGGATTTAGGAATCTGTATTTTTCCCAATTTGTACATACTAATATCAAAAGACTGCCTCGGTGGCGCAGAGAGCGCATGCTCGACTGCCAATCAAGAGGTCCCGGGTTCGAAACCCAGGTCAGGCAAAGTGATAAATATTGGATTTTTCCATTAGGAATTATCTCAATAACTGCCTGGAGTCTGGAACTGTGCCCGGTAGATGGCAATAGGCTCGCCCGCTATTACATGGGACCTACAACATACTGGCGAAATGTGGGTGTATCTACTATAGGACTGAGTCCTGGGTACACCTCTGCCTACCTCTTCGGGAAAAAAGGCGTGAATGTATGTTTATGTAATATCAAAAGTACTAACTGAGCCCGCGGTTTCACCCGCGTAGAAATCGTTCCTATAGGAATATCGGAATAAAAATTACCCTATATGTTATTCCAGGGTCTAAACTATCTATATACCAAATTTCAGCTCAATAGGTTCAGTGGTTTTGGCGTGAAAGAGTAACAAACGTCTATCCATCCTTCCTTACATACTTTCGCATTTATAATATTAGTGGGATATGCAGGATATGGAAGGTTCTCTCTGGTTTAGCTGAAAAAATGGAATTAGTGAAAAATCTCCCTAGATTTTTTAGTGGATGGATGGATGGATTCGATTGATGTTACTCTTTCACGCCAATACTACAAAACCGATTTGGTTGGGAGCTGGAATAACACAGGGTACTTTTTCTCCTGGGTACTTACTTAATATTATTGGAACCTATATAAAGCCCATGATAACTCTGCAGATATAATATAGGTAAGTAGAAGACTAAACTTAAGTGAACAAAAGTGGGTTAGACAAACACTTTAAGTACAATAAACGAATAATTGGATGGAAGAATGTGTAGGCTCAAGATGGGATATAATTTTACTCCGCGCAATAAAGGTTCGCCTTTCGCGTCGCTCGGGGTAATGACGTCACGCAGGTAACGTGACGTCAGAGTTTCAGATCAGGCGGAAGTCGGAAGTTTAGGCGTTAGATAATATTGAGTTTGTAGTAGAATCACTTCAAGATAGGTATCTCTTTTCTTCAAGTTTTAAAATACGTTATTAACTGTTGAATTCCTTTTTAACCTCCAACCAAGATATATGTTTGTCGTGTCTTTGTATCTGTGTGTATATGACATCGTAGCTCATGAACGAATTGACTGATTTTGATGCAGTTTTTTTAAACTGATGTTATCGAAATAGTTTTTAATTTTTTGCTTCGCGGGTTTCTTGATTTTTTAATTCTATCATCTATTATAATTAATAAGTTTTACGTGTATTTAAAAATACATCAGTATAGGACACACATAACTAATATAGAACAATATAGAACCTAAATTATGAAGGATATAATTTTATAGGTTAGTAAACAAGCGCCTGCCAATAATTTTATAGCAACACACACCAGCATTCACGAATTGTTTCAGGCGCCACAGCTCTCCACATGATTTACATCCATTATCCGATAGTTTCTAAAAGTAAATAAGCCGTTAACATAAAACTTTCAATACACTTAAAGTGGCTCTTGAAAAACCTTTTAACGTGTATGTAAAGTCTTTCGACCGTAATTCTTAGGAATTAGAGGGGAAATTTGCTTGAGATCTCGCCTATGTTTTATTCAACCTTCTTCTATAAACAATTTTGTGGATTCCTAGCTATAGAGTTGTAGTAAATAATATGGAAAAGCGGTAGAGAGGTTCAATATTTAATAGGTAACGTCCATCGACGAGGAAATTGGATAGTTTATGGAGGGCACGTTTTATGTGACAGAATTGAAATGGAATATGATCGTCATGGCGTATTTGAGGAGGATATTTCAGTCAATAAGGATATTTCGGAGGTTTCTTTATCTTTTTAGGGTAGGTATACCTCAAAAGGAAAAAAAGGAACCCTTATTCTGCTGTCCCTCTGTCTGTCTGTCTGTCTATCTGTCTGTCAAAATACTATTTAACGGGAACACGTTTGAAATTGATATCAACTACTCAGATCTGCGGTCCCGTGTGGCTGTAAAAAATTATACTTCTAATTTAACGCAATCAAAAGTTATGGCCATTTTACTGCACATTCTATGCGCAAGGAACCAATAGATGGCGCTATATGCTTCCGTAGACGGATTGTTTTTGGGATTGGAAGCGTTTTGTTCAGGTATCAAGATATGGATTCCTACACTATGCATACATGTGTATATGCCTTAATAATTTATTTTACTTCGAATTGAGTATTGAATATTGAACGGTGTATCTTAAAAAATGATAGGGCGGTTCATTTCTGTAAGTCGCATAATAATATATTCATTCGACCACTTTTACAGCTAGATAAAAATCTCCTGTCGTCCCACGATATTATCAGTGTTTTGTTCTATAACATAATAAGTGCTTTTCTGACTTGTCTCCAACGAATAATAATAAGCCCTTTTCTTCAAATTTTTTTTATTAAATTCCTTTTGTATTTTTTTTTTTTTTGTGATAGCGGGTAACAAGACGAGCAAATCAGGTGCCTGATGGTAAGCATCATGATTGCCCATATCAGACACAGTGCCACCCAGTGTTTTAAAATTCAAAATTCTGTGCGGTACTGCACTGCGCCTGTCACCCTGAGATATGAGTTGTTAAATCTCATCATGCCCAGTAATTTCGCTGGTAACATTGCCCTTCATACCGGAACACAGTAATGTTTGCACATTACTGCTTGGCGGATGAATAACTGGCAAAGGTGTGGTACTTCCCCAGGCGGCCCCCTGCAAAAGAGGCCTACCACTACAACAATGCAATAATTTGCAATAATTGTTGCAATAATTTTTTGCAATAATTGTTTGGTCATGTCGAAGTAACTTTCCAAAGTCACGGTGGCACGGTGTATTCATTAGAAGTTAGCTTCATCGGCGTGGAATAGTGTATTTTGAGGCATACTTATTTGAATAAATGAATAAGATTTTTGATAGTTTTGAATCACATCGCAAATACATTCTTCGTTCTTTTCCGCCGCATACGTGCAAATTGTGGAATTATCTCCCTGCTGCGGTCTTCCCGTTGAGCTACAACATGGGGCTCTTCAAAAGGAGAGTGAATAAAGTGTTGAATAGTCGGCAACATACTGGCAATATCCCTGGTGTTGCAGGTAATAAGCGACGGTAATTGCTTACCATCAGACTCACTGTCTGCTTGTATGCCACATAATATTATGGCATAAATAAAATACCTGGAGGTAATAAAATAAAAATTTTCGTAAGGTCTTGAATTTTGAAATTATAAACATAACATAACATACATTCACGCCTTTTTCCCGAAGGGGTAGGCAGAGGTGTACCCAGGACTCAGTCCCATAGTAGATACACCCAAATTTCGCCAGTATGTTATTGGTCCCATGTAATAGGGGGCGAGCCTATTGCCATCTACCGGGCACAGTTCCAGACTCCAGGCAGTTATTGAGATAATTCCTAATGGAAAATCCAATATTGAACACTATGCCTGACCTGGGGATCGAACCCGGGACCTCTTGATTGGCAGTCGAGCATGCGCCCACTACGCCACCGAGGCAGTCGAAATTATACCCTACAAAAAGTAGCCAGGAACGTAATAAAATGCCTGATAGATTTAAGACACCAGAAAAGTCTGTAGACCTATGATTACTTCACAATTGTAGTGAGCACACAATATAAAGGAAGACGACCATCAGCCTGAAGGGTCGGCTTACCTGGCCCACATATAGGTCGAGGGCACGCTGCGATACAGTTCATGACATCATAATATATTTCTCTGTTGCTACAAATATCTTGTACTAAATTATACAAGACAGTCAATTCGTATTCAACAAAGCGATTTTATTTTAGCCTGCCCTGTTGCCCTGACTGCCTCGTAGCGTAATTGGTGCAAGCTCGACTGCTGCTCATGAGGTCCCGGGGTCAATCCCCATGTCAGGCAAAAGTGTTATTTGGATTTTTCCATTAGAAATAATCTCAGTGACCGCCTGGAGTCTGAAACTTTGCCTGGTAAATGGCAATAGGCTCGTCCCCTATTATATGGGTCATGGGACTAATAATACCTACTGGCAAAATGAGGGTGTACCTACTATGGGACTGAGTCCTGGGTATACCTCTGACTACCCCTTCGGAAAATCGGTGAGGTTGTATGATTATATTATTATTTATGCTGTTATTTTTTATTGGTTGTATTTAGTAATTAATTTTTTTACAAATTGATCTGTTATTTGATAGGAGCACATTCAGTTATAATGACATAGACAAGAAAACAGTTTATTTCTTAGTGTTCCGTATCCGAAGGGTGCCGATGGAGCCCCTTTACTAAATCTCTGTCGTACACATCCGTCCGTCTGTCACAGGGCTCTATCTCATAAACCGTAAAAGCTAGAAACTTGTTACTTATACAATATATGTATTTCTATTGCCTCTATAATAATACATTTTAGTAAAAATTAAATAAAAAACAACAATAACAATATTTTTAACGATTTTTTATGCCATAGGTGGCAACCAAGCAGATGGGCCGCCTGATGGTGAGCGTTTACCGCCGCCTATGGATACCAGCTCTCTTTTTAAAGAGCCCCATGTATGTAGCTCAACGGGTAGACCGCATCAGGGAGATCATTCCACAGTTTGCACGTATGCGGCAGAAAATAACGGGAAAATCGCGCAGTGTGCGACGTCCATTGCAGCAGTGTGCATGAGATCGTATTAATTCAAATAGAAGAAAGTTGATCATTGTCTCAACTTTCTTCAGTCCAAAGTCTCAAACACAAATATTTGACTTTATTTCGAGCTTAACTACTGTTTACCAGTAAATTGTCGATGGTTCAGATCCCTCGCTCAATGAAGTACATGAAGTACTTAGTAAATACGAGTACCGACAGCAACGGCCAACGGTAGTTGTTTATGTCGATCATAGAGGTTTCTCTGAATTCTGAACGGGCATGAATCTTGAATGATGGGGGTATGATTTCTAGAAGGGTGAGAGGGAATGCCTGTAGTGTTGATATACCTAACTAGGCCATTCAGAAAGTATTGCGCAAAAAAGTTTTAATGTCTGAGACACTGGCCAGTTCTATTTCTATCTATCTATCTATTTCAAAAACATGATTATTTATAAGTAAAAATAAGTACGTTCCAATTTCTAAATTTCCCTCCACATTCTTTGCGAGCTAATTTAAATTTTCGTGTCTCATTGAATAATGGATCTGCGCCGGGAACATTTTCGCGGTATAAAAGTTTATAAATTACCTATGAACTATGAACGATCAAAGAAGTCAAGAAAGTCCTATGTGGAGCCATGTGGCTGTAAAAAAATGAAATCAAAAGTTATGGTTCAAAAGTTATGAAAAACGGAATCAAAAGTTATGGCCATTTTACTGCATATTTTCATACTTTGCGCAAGGAACTAATAGATGGCGTTGTATGTTTATATGTATGGAACCCTACCCTTTGAATACATACGTATGTCTTCACAATTAATTTGATAAGATATTTGTTGATAAGTGAAAAGCATTAAATTTAAAACTTGGATCTCCTCTAGAATAATTTAAAAAAAAACATAATATTATGATATACCTACTTACTACTCATCGTGAAGTATTTAGGTAGGTTCTAAACTAGTGCTTTCCAATTACTTTTAGACAGAGTAAATTTAGGAACTGTACGGAAACAAAGTAATCTAACAGAACTAAGAACAAAGTAAAATAGGGTTAAACGCCTTCAGTTTCCACTTGAAAGCTCACTGGAGTGGATGAACGATTCTAGAATAAACAGTGTTTGGAAGTTTTTTAGTTTTCCGAAGGAATAAGTAAACAAACTGTTCTGTAAATTCAACATAATAACAATAATATATAAGAATATAGAAGTTATCCTTTTTAGGTACTTGTCGCTTGTCCCCGCACCTCCTTGGCCACTGGTGACAACTGGGATTTTTTAAATTCAGTCCCACTTGTCACCACTAGTGACGTCCATCGGTGATATGTGGGAATTCTCTTTCATACGGTTTCCAGCTTTACCTCCAGTTCACGTGAATAGACTTGTAGAATGAAATTGTATTAAGAGAATATAGAATAAAATTAAATGATAGGGACATCCTTTACTTCATAAAAAAAAAATCAGGATATTCATTTATCGAATCATCATCATCACGATCATCATTTTGTAGTGGTAGGCCTCTTTTGCAGGGGGCCGCCTGCGGAAGTATCACACCTTTGCCAGTTATTCTTCCGCCACGCAGTAATGTGCAAACATTACTGGGCATGAGGCGTAGTGCAGTGCCGCGCAGAATTTTGAATTTTAAAACACTGGGTGGCACTGTGTATGATATGGGCAATCATGATGCTTACCATCAGGCACCTGATTTGCTCGTCTTGTCACTATCATAAAAAAAATCTCAGGCGTTGATAATCCACTACTAAACATAGGCCTCCTCCAAAAAAGGGGCTTTTGCCAATTCTGGACACGTTTGGCAGGCGGGTTGTCGATCGGGTTGTTTGATGGTTTTTTGCAGAGGACGCTGCTGTCCGTCCTCTGGATCTGTTAACCCTTAGCCGGCTCTTATGGCCACGGGTAGAAAGGGTGAAGCACTATTCTAAAGCCGGTAATTTTACAGCGAATTTATCGAATGGGTTAATAATTATATTCCGAGCAAACAGTCCGGGAATACAAAACAGGGAATTGGTAAATTTTTCATAGGATTTTGTCAGTCTTCGTAGTAAGGATATCGTCTTAACCACATCAGCATAACCTTTGCAAAAACGCGATCAACTGGATGATATCTTCCTACACAGAACTTGTAGTGCACAGCGCGACCGCAAATGGTAATTACCACCAGATTGGCTCTCGGCAATCCAATAAATACACAATGGCCTGCTCATTGCCAACGACCGCTAACTCTCTATAACTCCTACTGGTTCACTACTGGGAAGATTTCTGTACAATTAGATAAGTATATAAGTCGATTAACGGTAACTGGCGCATTCACAGCACGCAATACAGTTTCAATTAATAGTTACAATAAAAAATGTCTTCTCCACGATTAGGTATGAAGGTGGTGATAGCATTTCCGCGAGCAGAATATCGAGCATACGCCGTTTTTTCAATATTATCGAACCGAACATCGAGCACGATGCTCGATTTTTCGCTCACTAGCCGTGAGCATTTCGGCGAGCGGAGCATCGAGTATTCACAAGAACGATACATTACATGGAAATGTATTGTACCATTCGCACGATTGGATCATTACTTACTAGGAAATGGTCAAGTCTATCACAACCTTTAGGTTGAACGCTTGCAAGAGATAGGTACAGAGAGACTTTTCACGATGTGATGTGATCATACTGAGTACACAAAGTTTAACACGGGCGCAGAACGGGTGACGTTGCATTCCATGTCTTTGTACGGAAGACAAGATACTACCAAAGAATAAATAATACTCTAACGTAACACTAGATACACCCATGCATGTTTTACTAATAAATAAACACAAAGTGAATGTGTTGTTCGTGCCAGCTTTTATTAATCTACTTGTACTTCAGTATAATCTAATCAGTATTATGCTAAGTTAAAAGTCAATTACCGAGCGAGGTTTCCAGCCAAAAACATTGTTCGACGCACATTCTCGTCTTCGAATCGAATTTAATTCAGCTCGCCTCGTATTTTAGCATTCCTCTCAAATCCGAACAATACTAAACACGTAAAACGCGTTCGCGAGTCAATAAAAGCAATCATTCGTAAATATTGCTCTCAGGGGAATTACACGGCCCCTCCTTCGGAAAATATTGTTATAGATTACTGAAGGCTAAAGGGGTATTTCATTACGGTGGTAAAATATATTGGCGAAATTAATTTGTAGATACGAGGCTCGTGCATAACTTTGGCGGTATTATGTGCCTTGATGGAATACATACATACATACATACATAAACATACATTCACGCCTTTTTCCCGAAGGGGTAGGTAGAGGTGTACCCAGGACTCAGTCCCATAGTAGATACACCCACATTTCGCCAGTATGTTATTGGTCCCATGTAATAGGGGGCGAGCCTATTGCCATCTACCGGGCACAGTTCCAGACTCCAGGCAGCTATTGAGACAATTCCTAATGGAAAAATCCAATATTTAACACTGCCTGACCTGGGGATCGAACCCGGGACCTCATGATTGGCAGTCGGGCATGCGCCCTCTACGCCACCGAGGCAGTTGATGGAATACATTGAGAGAATTATAGCGTTCTACAGCGACAAGCTTCTTTGAACCGTTTGTACAATCTCTTCATTAGAGCCTCTCTTTACTTGGCGTTTTTTATTATAGCCGACGCGATGCTGCAGCGTTGCGTGGTAGAGAACAAAAATAGTTCTAGATTGTGTTCGATTCGGTCCTTTTCCATGAAAGACCCAATTGTATATGAGGTTGTACCAATCGCTCTGAGCGCCAATTGTTACACATTTTCAAGTTTTATTATTTGATTTTATTGTTTTCGGTACTAATTGTGATACCAATAAAGAGTTTTCTATTCTATTCTAACTAAAAGAAATAGTTTGAAAATTAGCTGGCTGGAATGGAAAACAAACCGACAATCCAGTTACTTGACTGGATTGCTTACTGGAATAGGTACATTCCAGTGCCGGTTAACATTATTCCAGTTGCATTCCAGTGATGATTTCGAGCGCAGGACTGGAATAATGTGAACCGAGCATTATAAATAACGAGTTATTAATAACCCGGTATTGAATATAATAAAACCTCTAAAAAACCTCCAATAAAATCTTCCGGCTTCCGTCCTCTGGAATTAAATGAAACGAAGTAGGTACCTAATCTTATCGAATGTGGGCTTCTAAGATTTTATTAAATAAATTGTTAAGACATACGTATGTATGGATAGTGTAGGGTTCCATAGCTATCAGAAATCAGAAATCAGAAATTTTATTTGCTTATAAACATGGATACTATATAGGTCTTATAATATTACCTAGGTATCTAGGTATCTCTCTACCTGAACAAAATGCTTCCAATCCCAAAAACATCTTGCTTACTAAGAACATACAGCGTCATCTAGAGTTGCAAACTAGAGCAAAAATGGAGGAAGTAACCTAAAGCTTTTGGTCCCTTGCGCAAGGTACCAAGGTACGCAAGGTACCAAGGTACGCAAGGTACCAAGGTACGCAAGGTACCAAGGTACGCAAGGTACTTTCTACCTAACCAAATCTGAGTAGGTAATATCAATTTGATTTGATACTTCAACGAGTTCTTGTGACTTGACAGACGGGCAGACATAAAAACAGACAGACAGATAGACAGACGGACGGACAACAAAGTTCCTTTTTTTCCTTTTGAGATACTTAGTCATTACTTTCGTCAATGGACGGGTTAGGTATAAGTTCTATGATTCTATAATATAATCCCAAGAAAGATAACGGGGTTCTCAGAGGGTAAATTCAAAACCCATATAAAATCTACTTTTCTAAAGAAGGCTTATTATAATATCAATCAGTACATAGAGATCAACAATGCCTGGAAATTTCTGCATAGCCACCACGCGGCACCTTTCAAACCAAATTTTGTAAAACTATCTGTTGAAAAAATTAGGCCCTACAAGTTTCTTGTGCGTTCTTCTTGTAGACATATCTTTCCGAAAGTACGTTAGACTCATTACTGTTTATCTTCATTGACATGAGTGAGTGATGATGATGTGATGATGAGTGTCATATCATTATGAACAAATTGATGAATAACTTAATATGAACATATTTTTTGGATTGTATATACATACAATCACTCACGCCTTTGTCCCGAAGGGGTAGGCAAAGGTATACCCAGGACTCAGTCTCAAAGAAGGTACACCCACATTAGGGAGCGAGCCTATTGCCAGCTACCGGGCACAGGGCAGATATCTAAACTCCATGCAGTTATTATTCCTCCATGCAGAGATCCAATCTCTAATCCAATCTCCAATTTCTAATGGAAAAATGCAATATTGAAAACTTTGCCTGAGTTGGGGATTGTATTGTTATTAGTATTGCAAGTATTTGGTTATTTAACGAATGTTAAGCCTGAAGAATAAAAGCTCGTTTCCCTATAAAAAACACCAGCAAATTGCAAAATCAACTTCACAATATCCAACCACAGAATACAAAAGCGTAGAAGGACTTATGCATTGTGCACACATCACATCAAGGCTACGTAGGCCTCTGTTCTCGTTTCAAGCGACAGATGCCATTCAGTGTTCTATGTTAAGATGTTTTCACACTGGAGTTAAAAATGTTAGTAAACATTTCACGTTCTACTTTTGTAAAATAAATGTTATTTAATTTAACAATTTTTTACGGATTTAATTTATTATAAAATTGAGTCCTGACTAACACACACACACGCACACTCATAAGTGCCCAGCCCTATCCTTGGACATGTAAGCTGAAATTTAGCACATAATGTTTTGGTTAGAATATGAAAGGATAAAGGTGAAGTCGCGGGAATTAGGTACGCTAGTCGCGTACTATTTTATATACATATAAAATGTTGTTTAAAGTACCTGAGGTTTTGAACCCTAAAAATTATTAAATATTTTGTAACAGTTGCTAACCAAAATAAAGTAGCGAAATGTATTTAAAAATTAAAATAAATGTAAACTTTTATTAGAAAACATTAATAATTATGGCAACAGCGAGGTTTACAGAATCAGTAGGTATAAAATAAAGGCAGGTGAAAATATTTAAGGAATTGTTCGAGAATACGTTATGACTGTATGGAAGCTTTTAAGTTATTTTAAACATTAACATGTTACCGAATGTTAAAAACAGTTTTCGTGAAAAAATGTGAAAATCAATGTTTACTAACATTTATTATCTCCTGTGTGAAAGAGCCTTTACTTGTGGTGTGTGAAATACAGTTCTGTGTTATTTCTATTGTGCATGTTCACTTGTTGAAGGCTGATTGTCTGAGTTTTATCGTAGTTAATTCGCTATTCAGATAAAGTTATATTTACGTAATGTTTTCGAGGCCTTTGTAAAGCTTTAAATCCGATACTGAAAACATGATTAATTCTTAATACATGCGTTTTCGAATGCATAGTGAATTTATTTCTGTGATACCAAATTGTATGTACCTAGGTACTTACCTATACATCCTAATAGTAGAAAATTAGCAAATTAATAATTCTCATACAAATAGATTAATTAAGTTTGTATGGGAGGTCGATATATTGATTGCAACCTTTTAGAGTTGACTAACTTTTGTGTAGCTAAAAAGGGACAAAACTTATGTGAAGTTCGGTAACTTATAGAGAATGCCCGAAAGTTGTGTGTTTTTAGCACTTTAATTATAACTAGTGGCCCGCCCCGGCTTTGCACGGGTAGGTATAGATAACGTTTTATCAGGAGTAAATACATTTTATTTTTATGAATATAACTCTAATAATGATTTACGCATCGCACGCAAATTAATGACTATATCTGTTATAGAAGCTAAACCTTAACAGATGGACAAATTGCCCGTGAACCATTTTGTAAGTAGATAATTGATAAGTAGTACAAACCCCTAGATCATTACTTTTTTCTATCACCAATAGTTGACTGTCCTACTGAACTTATGTTACACTGAATTAAGCTTTCCATAAGTCAAAGATTTTTTTTATTCGGTCCAGTATTTTCGGAGCCTAGTTACAAACAAGCGGAGTTACAAACAAAAAAAAAGGTCTCTCTTTATTATATTATATATAGAGTATAGATAACAACTCAGTCGTAACACCTGGTTCATAGACCTCAACTATAATTAAAATTGATAAGAGTATCAAGAAAAAGGACAGCCCTAAACTACAGGCCATCTCTAACGATACAACTGACAACTAGCTAAATGGACCTCGTAACGATTGTTCGAAATAGGAAATAGAACCAGACTAACGAACAAATCTAGCTCGGACGAAATAAATACAAAAGTTGTACCTCCCTCGTGCTTCTTTTCATTGGAAGTCTAGACCACAGACAGTTACGTTATTCATGTGTACCTATGTTCATACATAATATGTTAGGGAAGTCTGAAGTGGTTGAGAAATAGAAGAGTGCATGGCTAGCCTGCTATAAACAAGTTCACAAGGTTAGATCTTAGTTGATCAACTTTTGTTGTTCTACCAAATTTTAAAACGAATTTGAATTTTGTTCGTGGAATTGAAAGAAGAATAATTGAAAATCTGTTTAGGCTTTCGAATGGATGTAGTTCCTGCGTTCAAAGAAGTTACAAAAAATTATGCCAACGGTGGCCATCAAGCAGACGGTGTGCCTGATGGTGAGCGGTTACCGCCGCCTGTGGATACCTGCAACACGCGGGGTATTGTCAGTATGTTGCCGACCCGACCAACACTCTATTTACTGTCTTATTAAAGAGCCCAATGTTGTTGTAGCTCAACGGGAAGACTGCAGCAAGAAGATCATTTGCACGTATGTGGCATAAAAGAACGGAATTTATAACAAAATAATTTTTTTAATCCAGAAACAATAAATAACTACGTTCACACGGAGACATCAATTTCCGGATCTGATTTTTGCAGTATACGGTTTAGTCACAATACTATAATTTATATGTTTGAGTTCACACGTGCATTCGGTTTTAAGATTCGATATATAACCCAAACGGGAAAAACTTGCCATTCGATTTTGCAACTGCAATCAGGTTCGGTTACACGGCAAAATACCTAGTACGAGTACGATTGGTAGATTCGGTTTTCTACCGAATGCAAAAAAACAGGTACGACTAGTCCGGTGGTTCAAGGGACCGATATACATACTTATATACGCTTATAACACCCAGACACAGATCAAATAGACAAGTTCATGCACACTAATGTTTGACCTGGCTGGGAATCAAACAACGAAGTTACTACCATCTGAGCCAACGAGGCTGTCGCTGATATAGAACAGTTGATACTTACTAGTACTATAATAATAAAAAGTTTATTGTTGGAACTCGTTATTATAACAGTGTCGTAACGTTTACGTGACGTTGCTTTATTCTATAAATCATAAACATTTTATAACATTAAGGCGCTGACTAAAGTATTTTTTTTTTCAATCTATTATAATATACGCGTACAAAAAAATATCTCGCCATATCTCACGTTACCATGGCAACCAGTCCACGAGATTGGATTAGTCACATTAAATACCAATATTCTAAGTAGATATAATAATTAAAGCAATAAATCTTCACCTTATTTAATTAATGTAATGATCTTTATAGCTAACAATAATTAATATGTTCTAGGTTAAATAATTTATAAAAAAATATAGTGAACTTTACATGACTAAATTGCTTACAATAATTTCTAGATGATAAAGTATAGTATATATTGTTACAGCATGGGTTAAAATACCCATTCTATACATAGTGAGGGTGTAAATAGAAACCGTTTTACAATGGATTTTAACTTAAGCACCGTGTGTTTATTCTTTATACTCTACTTTTGACTGCTATTGTGATAAAATATAATTATTAATATAATTAATCTATTTTGGCTAATATCCTATACGTGCGAATCCAAAAAAATTTAATGTCGTTGGTTTTTGTAGTGGTAGGCCTCTTTTGCAGGGGGCCGCCTGGGGAAGTACCACACCTTTGCCAGTTATTCATCCGCCAAGCAGTAATGTGCAAACATTACTGTGTTCCGGTATGAAGGGCAATGTTACCAGCGAAATTACTGGGCATGATGAGATTCAACAACTCATATCTCAGGGTGACAGGCGCAGTGCAGTGCCGCGCAGAATTTTGAATTTTTGAACACTGGGTAGCACTGTGTCTGATATGGGCAATCATGATGCTTACCATCAGGCACCTGATTTGCTCGTCTTGTCACTCACTATAATAAAAAAAAAAAAAAAAAAACAGATAAAAATTAAAAAGGAATTTACTTTATCTCCTAGACGTACTAAGTAATAGTTATTATTCAATGCTAGAAGTAGAATATTATGGTTGATTGATACAAAAGGGGCTACACTCCCGAGGTTTACCGATTTATAATGGGCTTTATCGCCGTGTGGTTAAAATCTACTTTTCACTACGATTATGAGAAAATAATATAATTAATTTCATCAAAACATTTTGGCTCATATACTACGTGCTGTTATATCGGCTCTCTGCTCTCCTATTTGCATACTCCTGACCTTTTCCAGCCAATTCATCAATTTCCTTTTAATAGAACTCCGTCTGCCCCCAGCTCCAAGTTAGTCTTCATCCACCTTCCAAATCCGACGGTTGTCTTAATTAATTTCGTGAATTTTATTTTCCTTTTTTTAAAAAGCCTTTCGATTAAACCCTTATAACATTGGTGGCAGCGGTGGGATTTTAAAAAGAAAAGTCCCCGGTACCGTCTCCGTTCCGAGTATACAGTGATACCTACGCGAAATTAACGCGAGTGTTGTGTGGTGCATAAGTGAGTAAGTGCCTAGTTACCGGCCCCACTGTGTATACCCGAATAATCCGGATATCCGGATCGCACTGAGTTGTGGTCCAGCTCATCGCGTGGAAGATCCACTGTTGCGCACTGTTCGTGCTGCAACCGGTCATCCCCAAGAACAGCTGCAGCCATACCCACTGTCACGCACAACCTAGTGCTGTGACCGGTAGTGGCCATCCGACGAGCGAGCATCCATCAGACGAGCGACGCGCGGGGCGCGACGCTTATCTACATCCTGCTACATCCCGTGAGCGAACTTCGAAGTAATGATAGCTTTCGTTATCACTCTGTCCGCACTCATGTAAGTGATTCTTGGTCATTGCGATTGTCAAACTTTTGCTAATATTGTTTTATACCTATAAAATACCTTGTTTAATTATAAGATATTGTTTATTGTGTGACCCGCTATTGTCATCAAAATGTCCGAAAGTAGAGCCCAAAGTCCAAAACCTGAGATAGCTGTAACAGATACAGAGGAAGATGGATTGTGCCCTCCGCCTTCTGCTGGTCCGACCACAAGGTCTAAAAAGAAAGCCGCCACTGCGGGTTCCGTTAATAAATTAGAACTTGACCTTTCGACTTTGCTGAAATTCATAAAACCATTTGACGGATGTAGAGAAACACTGAACTCATTTTTGGTCAACTGTAATAACGCTTACGAGTTAGCCTCAGAACCTCAAAAAGATATTTTATTTAAATACATATTATGTCAACTGCAAGGCAAAGCGCAAACCGCCTGCTCTACTAAAGAGTTCGCCAATTGGACCCAACTCAAAGAATTTCTCAAAACTCAGTTCAGTGAGAGAAAACACTATGCCCACCTACTCACTGACCTCCAAGAGTGCAAACAACAAACCAATGAATCTGTGAGCCAGTACGCTTTAAGGATAGAAACTTGTCTTTCCCACCTCCTTACTGAAATATCTATTTCACACGGCCATAAAAATAGAGAAATGATAGGACGCACAGCAGCCATGGAGGAATTAGCCCTCCATCATTTCCAAATGGGACTGATTACCCGTTTGTCGAACATCGTTAGGTGTAAGACGCCCAAGACGCTTAACGAAGCAGTAAATGTCGCGATATCCGAAGAGAAAATCCAACAATTTTTATTCAAGCAGAGCTCTAGCATCCGACAAGAAAGACCAAGTACTTCAAGGCCAAACTTCTCAAGGCCGAATTCCCAACCTATGCGTCGTGACCAGAATCCGCAATCGTCTACTAACCTTAACCAGTCTAAGCCCAACTTTAATTCAAATCGGCCTACTAACAATAACAATTCTTCTGCTCTGGTCTGCAGATATTGCAAAGCACCAGGGCATACCCTGGAACAATGCCGTAAACGCGAGTATAACAACAATCGCTTTAAATTAGATCAAAATCAGCCGAGAACACCTCAGCGTATCCATTTTGTATCTGATGCCCCTGAGAACGAATGCCCAGCTGGCTTCGAAGAGGGTAACGATTACGACACCGTCGACACCGAAACAAAAAACGAGTAACCGTCTCGTCCCGGTGTCGTACGGGACCTCACGATTTAGAAATCGACACCCCAAGACTCAATCCTAAGCCTGAACCAACTCCGCTACATGGAGGTAATTCTATAAATACGTTAAAACCTTTGCAGTCATCGCTACATGATGACCAGCCAAAACTCACTGTATCCGTGCAGGAAGTGAACCTGCCAAAAGCTAAGTCATCCACTGTATCCATGCAGGAAGCAAACCTGCCAAAACCTTCTAAATCCAATGTATTCGAGATAACCAACAACCCTGCATTAATGCTACTACCTCATGTACTCGTTGAATCTCCCATGTCAGATATCCCCTTGACGTTACTTGTGGACTCAGGATCCTCTGTGAGTCTCTTAAAGCATTCTTGTCTAAGAACACACCCCAAGCTTGTGAAAGAAAAAATCCAATTGAAAGGTATCGATTCAGCGAAGGAACCTATCCAAACCCGAGGTCATTTTAAACTTAAATTACAATTACCTAAAACCAGCATATCGCATCAATTCCACGTTATTGACAAGGTACATTTACCTTACGATGGTATCATAGGTTCCGATATGCTTAACGCATATGGCTGCAATATTGACTATACTAATAATTTGCTCCAGCTCGGCAAATCATTCTTGAAATTACACTTTTATGACCCGGCATACTTAATTCCTGCAAGAACTGAAACCATCATTGAGTGTTCTGTTCAAAATCCTGAAATAAAAGAAGGATTAGTCCTCGATCAGAAACTTACCGAAACCCTGCTAATCGCAAACTGTGTAGCCCGTGTTAAAGAAAATAATAGAATAAACATATCTGTGGTTAATACTTCTGAAGAACCTGTAACACTAAAATCAAACCTTAACCTAAAACTTTCCCCAATTGACCCCTCGATATACAGAGAGCAGCCTGCCAATTCTGTCAATCACATACATACCGCGACTACAACTGACTGTGCTACGCGAACAGATGAAGTCTTAAAACAATTACGTCTCTCACACCTTAATGCTGAAGAAAAGGAAGCTCTCCTGCAGTTATGTTCCGAGTTCTCTGATATTTTCCATCTCCCTGGAGAAAATCTGACCTATACGAATGCTCTAGAACACGAAATAAAAACAACAACAGAAATACCGATCCATAATAAAACCTACCGCTTTCCAGAAGTCCACAAAGCCGAAGTACGAAACCAAGTCGAAAAAATGTTAGACCAAAATATTATAGAGCCTTCTGACTCTCCTTGGTCGTCACCTATATGGGTTGTTCCAAAAAAACTCGATGCTTCTAATATACAAAAGTGGCGAGTCGTTATTGACTACAGGAAACTAAACGATGTCACAATCGGTGACACTTACCCCATACCTCAGATCACAGAAATCCTAGATCAATTGGGAAATAGCAAATACTTTTCGACCTTAGACCTAGCATCTGGGTTCCACCAAATCAAGTTGAACGAAGCCGATAAAGCAAAAACAGCATTCAACGTCCCAGAGGGACACTTCCAATTTCTGAGAATGCCATTCGGCCTCAAGAATGCCCCTTCCACATTTCAGAGGCTAATGAATTCAGCCTTATCAGGGCTCCAGGGCACCCGGTGTTTTGTCTACCTAGACGATATAGTCTGCTACGCATATGACTTACGAGCCCACATCCTAAACCTTAGAGCAATTTTCCAACGAATCCGAGACTTCAATTTAAAGTTACAGCCTGATAAGTGTGAATTCTTACGACGCGAAGTTTGTTACCTTGGTCATGTCATTACCGAAGAAGGTGTCAAGCCAAACCCAGATAAAATCAAGGCCGTTACCGAATTTCCAATTCCGACATCTCCAAAAGATATCAAATCTTTTCTTGGCTTAGTTTCATACTACCGCCGTTTCATCCCTGATTTTTCAAAAACCGCAAAGGCTCTTACTAACCTTCTGAAAAAGGACACGCCCTTTAAATGGGAAAATCAACAACAGCTTGCCTTTGACACGCTAAAGCGCAAATTAACGACAGCCCCACTGCTTATTTATCCCGACTTCTCAAAACCTTTTATCCTCACCTGTGATGCCTCGAACTATGCCGTAGGCGCCGTTCTCTCACAGGGACCAATTGGTAAAGACCAACCCGTGGCTTTTGCGTCACGCACTCTGAACAAGAGTGAATCCAACTATAGTACGACTGAAAAGGAGTTGTTAGCTATCCTTTACGGCTGCAAAACCTTCCGTCCCTACCTTTATGGAAATAAGTTCCAAATTGTAACCGACCATAGACCTCTAAAGTGGCTGTTTAACCATAAGGATCCCAGCAGCAAACTTCAACGTTGGCGGCTTAAATTGGAAGAATACGAATATGAAATCGTGTATCGCAAAGGAAAATTGAACTCCGCCGCCGATGCACTTTCCAGATATCCTGTGAACCCTGTTTATCCTGAAAATCATAGAAATTTGAACTCAAATCCTGCCCAAGACACCAGTCCTAGTACTGCGCCTTTGCAGGAATCGCCGCTTGCCGAAATTGATCACGAAACCCTTGAGGAGCTGATAGGTTTAGACCTCGATCCTGTGGATGGTATGGACATTGACTTTAGTCCACTAATTCCTCCTTCTCCCATAGCTCCTCCTATTGCCGTGAATCCTCCTACTTCCATAACTCCTCCTATTACCGCAGACTCTCCTGCTGAAGATCCTCCTTCTGCACAAACGAATCCGCACCCTGAAACAGAAATAGATCCTCAACCTTCAACTAGTTGGCAGAATCCTGAAACCTTACCTGCATCCATATCCGCGCACCGTGATCCAGGAACCCCTCCAATATCTGATAGCTTACCTTTACCCGACGAAACCTATAATAAATTCTTAAAATCACCTACGAAATTATACAATACTTACATTACAGAACATAATGAAGACCTACTGAAAGGAACACAAAAATTAGTAATAATACCTACCTCAATAGATATGGACGAATCCTTACCTCATGTTTCGGAAGTTCTCAGTGACTGTCCGAGCCCCGAACGCGATGAATTTCTGAAAAGGGAAAGATCCTTACATTCATTTCTGCCTCTTACAGTTGAAGATAAAACTTACCTTTTCTTATACACCAAAGTGCACCATTTCGATGATCACTCGTACCCAGACATATTTAAATGCCTGAAATATGTTCGCGATGAAATAATGATGTCATATCCCACAGTTAATGAAATAAGCATCTCAGATTTCAGGAATCCTTTTGACAGACACTCCTTTGCGAAGATCTATAACATGCTGGCTTATTTATTTGACGGCACTAATATAAAAATTCACATATATCATAACAACATTATATATCCTTCGCCTAGCGAAATTCCTAAAATCCTAAAGGAAAACCACGACATCCCCATTTCAGGACATTTGGGATCCACGAGAATGCTAAGCCGTATCAAAGAAAGATTTTCCTGGAAGAATATGCGCAGTGATATTGAGAACTATGTAAAGAACTGTCAGTCTTGCCAAACTAACAAAGCACTACGAAAAATAAATAGGGCACCGATGGTAATAACATCCACCTCTACGACTCCCTTCGAGAGGCTAGCCCTTGATATCGTAGGTCCCCTACCTGAATCCGGTACAGCTAAACTGAAGTATATCTTGACCATGCAAGACGATCTTACTAAATTTTCATTAGCATATCCCCTTCGCAGCAATACAGCAGCGGAAGCGAGCGAGTGCCTCCTTCATTTTATATCACTTTTCGGAATTCCCAAATACATACTTACTGATCAGGGTACTAATTTCACAGCAGATTTATTCAAGAAAACGTGCCAATTCTTAAAAGTTAAGCAATTATGGTCATCACCCTACCACCCACAAACGCAAGGTGCTTTGGAAAGATCACATTCCACTCTTAAGGAATACCTCAAATCATACGTGAATGAAAACCAAGACAACTGGCCCCAGTATGTGTATACATCCATGTTAGCATACAACACCGCAGTGCATTCAACCACGCACTACTCACCATACGAGTTATTATTCGGGCATAAGCCCCAGATCCCAAATTCAGTATATGACGATAACTCTGACGCGACCTATCCCGAGTATGTAAGACTCCTACAACACCGCATGAAACACGCGCGTGACAAAGCCTTAGAGTACATTCGGAAATCAAAAGAAACTTCAAAAACCTACTACGACGCACACTCTCGTCGTATCCAATACAAAGTCGGCGACTACGTGTACATAAAAAATCACCTCCGACTCAGAAAGGCATTATCTCCAATCTGGAAAGGCCCTTATAAAATTGTAAAAGTCCATAATAATAATACAGTTACCTTATTAATAAATAGACGTCATGTGAAGCATCACTATGACGAAATTAAACTCGCGGAAGTTCACGATGTACCCTCTACCTAAAACATATTCTGTTCTATATATATACATATTTTATAACGTATATACACGTATATACTTACGGTAGCGTAGCGTTAATATTAAAACTTATTAGTTACTAAGTTAGATACCTAGTTAAATAATAATTAAGTTAGATAGTTACTCCAACGTTTCTTTTATTACAGCGTACTGGTCCAAGGTCGCCATGATTATGTCCAACCAATCAACTCGAGCTCCGGAATATACTTTGATCCAATTGGTGAACTCACAATTAATATAGGACACCTAGATATCGTCACTCCATTCGATATCTCTTACATTGGACCTCATATACAAAACATTAATTCAATACTAGGTACAGTACGTTTTTTATGTAGCCAAATTGAAGTAGAAACGTCAAGTAAGTTGGAATGCCATAACGTACTAGAACCCCTCACAGTCAGGTACAATGACATCGTTTCCGAGTATTCCTCCATCGCTCACCTTACGAGTAGCAATAGATTCAAACGCGGAGCATGGATAGGTGGTATCGGCACCTTATCCAAAACCATCTTTGGGACTCTAGACGAGGACGATGCTGTCAAATATGATGATGCTATACAAAGTTTACAAAGTGGCGAGAAGAAACTGGCCTCATTGATTAAAGAAAACATTTTGGTTACAACTTTTACATTGTCTAAGTTTAATAAAACATTACACGAAATAAAAATGAATGAAGCCAGGCTTAACGAAGGTATCGACAACCTCGAATTAACATTAAAAAACATATCAATAATTACTAATGACTTAAACACAAAATCAAATATTAATTCAATATTGAAAAGTTTGGAAGCCTCTGTACTCACCTTATCATTCCGACTAGAAGATATAACAAACGCTATAATGTTCGGTAGTCAAAACATGCTTCACCCGGCCATATTGACTCCCACGCAATTATACAATGAGCTTGTCGATAACTACAGGTACCTACCTGCAGATCTAAAGTTACCTGTTACTCTAGAACTAAGCCACATTCATATATTAATGAATGTATCTAATGTAATATGTTATGGGCTCAATAATAAAATCGTTTTTATACTAAGAATACCTTTAGTATCACCTAAGAAATATAATTTGTACCACAATATAGCACTGCCTACTCCGCATAACAGTGTAAAACCAAATTCATTTAGTTTTGTCGTTCCTAGTAGTAAATACATCGCAATGACCAACGATAAGTCAGAATATTGCAACCTTGAATCACTGAAAGAATGCAGAGTGATAAGCCCTCGCGAGTTTATCTGTGACGTCATGACCGTGTTCCCAACTAGTGCAAATCCCAGCTGTGAAAGTGAACTTATCTCAAACGTCATAAGTACCTTACCAGTGCAGTGCCAAACCGATTTAATTTACGGACACGTTTTAGATGTATGGAAACCACTCAGCAATAATAATTGGATATATGTACAAACTCTAAACACTAAATTGTATATAGAATGTCCCAATCAAAAGGTTTTAGAAATAAATATTATTGGAACGGGAATTGTTAACATCCCAAATAATTGTATTGGTTATTGTAAAAGTACCAAATTAATACCTAAATATATAGATATAAAAATCAATGTCACCGCAACTCATTCTGACTTTAATATAATAAATGATTCATGTTGTACCTTGGACAAATTTAAAAAGGAAATGAGTATTGAACCTCGTATAAAATTACAAAATATTGACTTAGATATTTTCACCGCGGAAACCAAATTAAAACTAAAATCTATTTCTGACGAGACAGGCGAAATTTTAAACCAACATCAAATAATCAAATACGAGACTCATTACTCAGCTATATTAATTTTAATAATTTGTATAATCTCTCTATTTTGTATAATTAAATTGTTTCTTTGTATTAAATCGTACAACCGTCTTCCCTATCACTTTCCTGGGTTTTTCCGATCTGTTCCGATAAATCCACCCGTAGAACAAACGTCAGACCCAGAACCTCAGGTCGTGTCTGTAAAGATGAGCAGACGCCACCAGAAGCCGGAAGACCAGAAGCCGGAAGATGTTCCGTCTCCCAGTATTAGGACGAGAATATAACTCCTTTGTTTGTTATTTTTCCTAAACTTCGAAATTTCAACCCCGAAGTTTAGTCTACCCCTGGGAGGTGTTATATCGGCTCTCTGCTCTCCTATTTGCATACTCCTGACCTTTTCCAGCCAATTCATCAATTTCCTTTTAATAGAACTCCGTCTGCCCCCAGCTCCAAGTTAGTCTTCATCCACCTTCCAAATCCGACGGTTGTCTTAATTAATTTCGTGAATTTTATTTTCCTTTTTTTAAAAAGCCTTTCGATTAAACCCTTATAACAGTGCGACACCAAAAAAAATTAATGGCGTTGCTAATAACAGACAATCATTAAAGAGGAATCTAATTTATCCCCTAAACCTTGAAAAGTTATTTAAGCCGTGGGGCTTAACATGCGTACCAGAGTGGTCTGGTACGCAACAATGACGGACTTTATGAGCAAGAGGAGTGAATTCGTTATAAGTATTTATTGTAATGATGACAAATGAGCATCATGGCTTAAAATCAACGCTTAAAAGGGTGGTCATTAAATTCTGTCAGCTGAACGCTGACGATCGTAAAAAACTTTTTACTTTATGACGTCACTCGTAAAATAGTGAGCCAAATAACAAAACCGAACAATATGTGTGACAAGGATGTTTTGGCTCGTGGGACAAGTGTCTTTTGGTTTACAAAAGGGGACACTGTTGTATACAATCACGTATTAATCAAGGCAGGCGGGATAAGTTCTAATTTTGGCCACGCGCTTGAAGACGATTGTTGGATTGCCAAAAGATCTTCAGCCCCAAGTATACTGAATAAGAAAACCAAACAATATCTCTTAAGGGATCTAGAACTACCTATGCCAGTGTTTTAGTAATGAGTTTTGTTCTAAGCTAAGTCTAAGTTTACTCAAAGTTTCAGACACGTTCTCGGTCTACTTCTCTGTAAAACTTTCTTGCCACAAACGGGCGATTTAGCAGAACTCTAAATTGGAGCGAGGTTGAGTTTTCAGTTTACATCTTTTAATATGTATAAATCAAGATATCTTTTTTTTATTCTAGGTTGCCTAATGTGCTTAAGAGCGTACGCGGCCTTCTAAGAACACAATCCTTAACACAATCCTATGAAAAAATTACCAAATCGATGTTTTGTATTCCCGTGTTTCCTCCGAATATAATCAACCCATTTTATAAATGTATATCGTGATATTTTTATAGTGAAGTAGCCTATGTCCCTGTCGTTTTGATTTTTCTTATAAACCCTTGGTTTTTTCATAGTGAACTTCCGAAAATCCCAATTTTACTCTCGTGATTCGACGTTCATTACAAAAAAATGTAGAGTTTATAAACAAAAATAAAATGATAAGGACATACTTCACTTCATCTATAAAATATCAGGATATAAATATATTAAATAGGTTTACTAGTATTTGGAGAAAACAGGGGAATACAAAACATCAATTTAGTAAATTTTCCAAAGGATTGTGTCAAATTGCTTCTGTTAAGCACTAAGGTACATCCAAAAATTCGTTCCCATACCCGAAGGCCGCTGATATGACCGTCAGGACTATCCAACTAATATTATCAATGCGAAAGTTTCTGAGGGTGAATGGATGTATGGGTGGATGTCTATAACTCTTATCACGCCAAAACTACTAACTGATTGGGCTTATATTCGGTATGTAGATAGTTAAGACTCTGAAATAACACATAATCTCTGAAATAACTCTGAAATAACCCTCTACCAACCCCTTCGTGAAAAAGACGTGATATTATGTCACATTTTAATTGAAGGACGACCAAGTTACGGGTGCCAATTTATTTTCCATTAATACAAAGACAGCGTAAGTAATAAAAATGCTTAGTAGGTACTAAGGTACATGTCTGGTAACGGAAACAGTCACGTACTAATGAAACTACAGTGGCGTACAATAAATTGCACGCCTGAAGCCGGGCCGTGTATTTGGTTTAGATTAAGGCCAAATTGGCCTTTCTGTGGAGACTGGCTTTTAGGGTTGAAACGACGTAATTTGTTCGCAAGTACTATCGGAGCCATAAAGTTTAGTGTCGGTGTTAAAATATCGTTAGCAAGCTTATACATTATCCAAGCGAGTTTTAAATTATTACGTTACTAATAGTGTGTTTAATTTTTTTTTAAATATGATTAATTAGCTGTACCCCACGGTTTCGTCCGCTTAAAACGTACCCTAAATTTGTTTATTTTTTTATGATATTGAATGACAAGACGAGCAAATCAGGTGCCTGATGGTAAGCATCATGATTGCCCATATCAGACACAGTGCCACCCAGTGTTTTAACATTCGACATTCTGCGCGGCGCTGCACTGAGCCTGTCTCCGTGCAATATTAATTCCGAGGAATTTCGTTTCGTATTTCGTAATAAAAAGTTTTATGATGAAGTAAAACATGTCCCTATTTTTTTTCTTTTCTATTATAAATTCTTAGTTTTCTTCTCAAGTGATTGTTTTATTATCACACGAATAAAACTTGGATTTTTAGAAGTTCACTAAAAACACTAGAAAAAACTACTAACTACTACTAAAAACAGTTCATAAAATTATGCGGACATAGTTTACTTCATCTATAAAATATCAGGATATAAATGTATCAAATAAGTTAATTTTATTTGATAGGAAACAGGGAAATAAAAAATATCGCTTCAGTAAATTTTTCATAAGATTGTTTAAAATTGCTATAAAGTCGCGTTATCTCTTAAGAAAGTTTAAGTTTACTTTTAGTTGCTTTATTAAAATATGTTTTTTATCACGACTAGGCATTTTTTTTTTTTAAAAGGCAACTTGTTCCGCTGAAAAAATAATAAGCCAGCAAATTGCCAATAACATGAATTCTTAGTTTAGATATAACATTCATTATCTGTACTAGATTTACCACAATCTACCCGGTCAACGGAGAATAAGCTTCTCGTCCCTCGGGCGGTAACTAATCTGGACATCGGACGTTAATAAACCCTTGCTTATAATTCTGTTCATGCGAGTTATATCTCGTAATTTCTCGGTTTAGGATTATATACAACTAGCTGTGACCCGCGGTTTCACCCGCGTAGTCTTCGTTCCCGTGGGAATATCGGGATAAAAAGTACCCTATGTGTTATTCCAGGGTCTAAGCTACTTACGTACCAAATTTCAGCCCAATCGGTTCAGTAGTTTTGGCGTGAAAGAGTAACAAACATCCATACATACATCCATACTTACAAACTTTCGCCTTTATAATAGTATTAGGATTAGGATTAGGACTATTAAATGAGAAGTAAGATTATGCAACGCGTTACAAAAAGTTCTAGTAATACTTATGGGGGTACATCTACGCGTTAAACTGAACAACTTTCAAAAGAAAAAAGCGAAAATCGCATAAAAAATTTCGCTTATCGACGACTTTGAGAAATTTTAAAGTTTCTTTCTGTTGTTCAGTTTGACGGGAAAGTCTTCCTCCGTAAGTAATACCACAGATCGTTGTATGTTATGCATCGTGGTGGTATCGGTTATAGAATAGTACCTCTCTACCTGTAGTTGCCGTAAGAGCTGGGTAAGATCCAGCGTTTCTTGCGTGCTAAACTTCGAACTGCGCTCGCCAATCCATCTGCCAAGCGTACCAAGTATTGAAAACGCTCCCTCACAGGGTGAGATCCAGATGTCCAGAAATAGAATTTCTACGGTTGAGACGATGATGATGATGATTATGTTAAAAAACAACATAACATACATTCACGCCTTTTTCCCGAAGGGGTAGGCAGAGGTGTACCCAGGACTCAGGCCCATAGTAGATACACCCACATTTCGCCAGTATGTTATTGGTCCCATGTAATAGGGGGCGAGCCTATTGCCATATACCGGGCACAGTTCCAGACTCCAGGCAGCTATTGAGATAATTCCTAATGGAAAAATCCAATATTTAGCACTATGCCTGACCTGGGGATCGAACCCGGGACCTCTTGATTGGCAGTCGAGCATCCGCCCACTACGCCACCCAGGCAGTATGATTATGATAGTTGGTATTATCACTTTAAGGCATTCAACATGGCGAGGTGGAAGTTTGTTGTATTATGGATTGACCACACAAGCCAACCTATTGATTTAAAGTCAGTCAGTCTCTTTTGAAATATTAATTAAGAGTCACTTTTGCAAGTCAATGAAGTTAATGAGTAATAAATCTACCGTTTGGAAATGTATATCCATAAGAAGAACAAAGAACTTGTAGAACCTTTTTTTTTTCAGCCGGTAGTTTTACAATATTTGGTTTGGTTACATTTGTTTGTTCGGACTATAGCAGTATGCTGGGTGTGTGTTTTTGCATAATCATTTATTTTATCGCTTAGAACCTCTTCTTTAACAGATAATATATTCAAATAACTAATGAAGTACTTTCGATAAGAAAATTTAGAGAAATGTATCACACTGCTATAGACACAAGATCATTCACGCACTTTTCTTGCAATCTTAAAAAATGATACAAAAAGCTGTTTATACTTAGTTAAAAAAAGTTTATACTGAAAACCATTTCGTATACCTATTTCAAGAACCTTAAATTTTATGTGTATATTATACTTCAAAAAATATACTGCTGTCCTTAGAAAATAAATTGAAAAAGTGTTTGCAGAAATAAATTGAAAAAGTGTATTCTAAAAAAGTTTTCACTCCAATATAACCAAGATCAGATATTGGAAACCGTCGGCTTCTGTAATAAATCGATATTTTAATATATTATTAAGATCAACTCCGTATTTCTTACGAAGCTTTCTTCACCCTCGCTGTAAAATTTCCAGGAATTCTCAACCTTTTTCAACATTTTATTAGGTAACAAGCGCGGGAATATTTCGCTCGTAGAAGGAACTTGACCCAATTTCTTATTAACGCTATCAAGTTCTTAAGAGATACGCTTATTATGTAGGCAGATATATATAACTGATGTATTTAATTTGAAATGGGCTTAGCTTGAGCTCTCACAATCAGGGTAATTTATTATTTTATTACTCCCAGATTAAGGCTACTCGTATTCCGGCTCCTTCGTCGTTTCGTCCCATGACAGGTCCCGTCCCATTGGGACGAATCGATGAAACTTAAAATTAATGTATTTTTCGTTCGACGATTCGTTCCATTCTTGGTTTTTTCTTTTAAATACTTGATTTAGTATTATTCCATTATTATAATTTAATGTATTTTTACTAAACAACTGTACTTTTGTATGTATTTTTACAAATTGTTTATTTTTCGGATGTAAGTTTAAAAGATTTAGAAAAAATTGATTTTCTCAATCATTTTTTGATTATACGGATTGTCGAAGAAAGGAAATAAGGGACTATTTTTAGCAGTTTCATCATCATCATCATCTGTCGAAAGACGTCCACTGCTGAACATAGGCTTCCTCCATAGAACGCCATAAACTATATGGGAGATTTTTTTAAAATTGAAAATTCTGTTATGCAGAAGGCCCGATTGGTGGGCGGATGACGGTGTCCATTCTATTCGCAGAATTATTATCTGTTCTGTGCCATTACAATTGATATTATTCTATTATATATTATTATTATTATAAGAACCATAAATTATTATTCCGGCCATTTTATTACGGCAGCGATCGAAAGTGATGACCATGAAAGTTAAATTTACCTTCACTTGAGTTTGAAACTCGTCTAAACTTAGCTTAGCGCGTAGAAATTAAGGTACTTCGTTGAACTTATTTTTAAGTGATACGGAATTCGGAAATATCAGGAACGCCGTGAATTTTGCATCGTATAATTCAGTCCAATCTAAAAGTTTGATTGGTTTTGTGTATTTATGTACCAATGGCACAGAATACATATAAGGGACAGAAGGGACACTCTTCAAAATCATTCAAGTAAATAGCGACTCTACGAGTAGCTCCGACGCAATAAAGTGCAATTCAGGTCGCTCGGCGCCTAACTAATTATCATTTAAGCTGCGTCTCTTTCTATCGCGTATCTCTTATTCCTTCTGACGACGTTAGGTATGTAATCTTTTTAATTTGTTTATGTATTATGTTAATCTTTAGTAACAAGTTCATTTGCAAGTTCCTATTCAGAAACAGCATTAAGCCCGTCACACACGTAGCTATAATATATAGTAATATAAATCATAGCAAGGCATATTACGATATATTTACTATACAAATATTCGACAGACCGCACACGCAGCTATAATATATATTTCTATGACGTCACCAACATATACCGTAATATATATTATTGCATATTAATATAAACTACTGTATCAATGAAATGAAGGCTAAAATATATATAAGCATTGTCTCCGTCTGTGGTAGCTTGCTATAATATATATTATAGGACGGTATATTAATATATATTATAGCTGCGTGTGTGACGGGCTTTAGGCGTTTCCTTAATATATTATTACATAAAGATGCAGAGTAGAAGGGGCGAGGTCACTCCCGCGCCGCACCCAAGGAGCGGGGCGAGCCCAGCGCCACTTACTTCACTTTTACTCGGACGGCTGGAGTTATATGCTCAGTGGGCTGGAGCGTGCGGTTGTGATAGGGAACTTAGTTCTATACTTAATTTCGTCATAATTTGTAATTTTTAAAGATCATTAGAAGCAGTTATTTTTGTATTGCGTTGTTTTCTTCTAAAATAATTTTACCATTAGTAATAATATTTTATTTACGTAGTAATTTACCGGGTGGTTCCCGGCTATATAATAGGGCTACCTCTTTCTCATTCCGTGTAAGCCGTGAGACCCGGCAGAGGGACAAATGCGCAGCAGCGCTTTCCTGCACCAAGTATTCCAACTACTGCGATCACCAAGCTGCACAACAAGCGTGGTGATTACGGCAAAATCCCCACATATCAATAGCTTATGGTGTTTTATGGGGGAGGCCTATGTTCAGCAGTGGACGTCTTCCAGCTAATGATGATGATGATGATGATGATGGTCATGACGTAGTTATCCATAACCTGTCAATAATTGGGTACTTTACCCTTTGTTCTAAAATCTGCTGAAGACTGATACAGTTAGTCATTTCGTCCTCTACAAAGTTATCTAAACTAACGTCATTTCATGAGAGCGATTGAATTTTCGGAGTTGCGCTACGTAGAGAGAATAAGCTGAATAGTGATTAAGGACCTATAAAATGTACGGATCGGATGTTTCTCTAATCACTTTACTTTAGAACTGTACCTATACTCTATACCTAGTACCCATTTAAGTATATTAAATGTATTAATTTTCTGTGCATGAGGGTCCTAAATAGAATTTTGGTTACTCATGCACAAAAGTGTTATTAAATAGCGCTGTTTAAACCTTCAACTTCTATATCCAAAATTCCTCGCGAAACCAAGTCTTAATCACACCATTTCCAGCAGAAATTTCAAAGAGCATAACCTACTTCCCAGTTGCACCATATTTCATTCACAAAGACTTGAACTAGCCCAAGGGAAATATAAACCGTAAGTGGTTGGCGAAAGCACCAGTTGTTGGTTTCAAATAGAATTGTTACTCTATTTCACATCATGACGCTCCCAGCTGAGGTCGTTTGTGTTTTTACTACGTTGAATTATTCAGTATTATCGTGGACCCATTTTTGGTATAAATTCAAGGTTGTTATTTCGACGGGAGGAAACAATGAAACATTGTCATAATGACAGAGTAATTTGATATTGATAGGGTTCTACATATGGTGTACTATCATTGTTATGATATATTGTTATGCTGTAAACAGCTGGTCTACCAAGTAGCAAGCGAGATTTAATAAATATACCTATCTGTTTTCCTGTTATTAACAGGAAAAAATGATGATGAAGTACTGATGTATAGGTACTGAGATTTTCCATGAATCCGAACCAATAAGTTACAAATCGCCACAGTTTGAAAGGGTTGTTGTCACTTCGCCACAAAGTTATCTCGCCTCACTTTTGATTTTCCATATATATTCAAGTTATTTCGCCACAAGCACATAAATATTAATATATGTAACAGTACAAAATAAATATAATAAAATATAATACGTCGTTTGGTATGTGTACTTGTGTTAACCCCTTCAGGTGCCGACGACTCATTTTCTAAGCTAAAATCCTTTGTTAATCTTCAAGCTGTAAGAAGATTTTTGGTAACGTTATACTTCGCTGCAGACCAGATGTTGTTCTATTGTTCTATTATCACGTAATACCCGGCACCCGATCAGTGGCCAGTCGCTCCGGTGCATCAATATAGGCAACATCTACCTAACCGAGACGCGCGCGTAACGTCGTATCACTTTAAGATTGTGATTTAGTATATTACTTAGATATTAGAAGTGATTCCCGTGTAAGACGTTCTGTATAGTAAATGTGTCAAGTGAAGGAATAAGTGTACTGTCGGTTTCTCGTAACCCATATAAATTTGTTGTTCTAAATAAACGTGTGGAGCTTGAGAAAACTAACGTTTAACTTAAGCTCTCCCCTTACAACTGGCGCCTCAACTAGTGGCAAGAAGCGACATACACGAAAAATACCTACACACGCACAGCGTGCGCACACAGAGAGTAGCGACTCAACAACCGGCGTGAAAGATGCCGCCGAAGAAATATAACACTCGGCAGAACAGCGAGGGAGAAGATAGCGACGCGGACACCGACACCGTCGCCGGCACGCCGTTACAGATGCCAGCCGCGACGAGCTTGATTATGTCGGAAGAGCAGTTATCGTCCATCTTCGCCAACATCGCAAGGACGCAAGCCGAAGCAAACAGAGCTCTTATAGAGAGCTTAAGGTCTACATACTCCGCATCGTCACCAGTCGGACGTGCGTCGGACGTGAGCAGCGCCGACGACGGCACAGCCGCCGCGTCCGCTCCATTCCAAGCGCAACCCGCGGGCTCCTTCGCGAAGTGCACGGCCCGATTTAGCGGCGCCGTCGACGAGAAGGACAGCTCCGAGACTCTGGAAGCATTCTTAGACGCCGTAGAGACGTTTAAGGAATGTACCAACGTGTCCGACCATCACGCGCTGAAAGGATTACCGATGCTGTTAATCGGTAACGCCGCGTTGTGGTGGCGGGGCATCAAAGCGACGACGGTGACATGGACGGAGGCAGTAGCAGCGTTACGGGGCATGTACGGCACCCCGCGCCCCGCTTACAAGATTTTCAAAGAAATCTTCGAAACAGAACAGTCAGGTAGTGAACGTGCGGAAGTGATAATTACGCGAGTGCGAAGTTTAATATCTAAGCTACCATATAGCCTTACTGAGTGTGTGCAACTAGATATAATGTACGGTCTTTTGCATAGACGTATTCGAAAACGTCTACCGCGCGACTCGGTTACGAGTGTGAAGAGCCTTATACTTAAGGCGAGGTCTGTAGAGGAGGCAATCGCGGAGGTCGAGGTAAGCGAATCATCTTCACGTAGTGATAATCCGTTAATAACTAAAACAGTCGATCGCTCTAACCTAACTTCTAATCCGAATGTGTCGCACCCTAATACGTGTACCCCACAGCTCGATGAATCCGATAGTACTGATAATAATAATAGTACAGAGTCGAAACGCAGTAAGAGCAGACCAAAGTGCACTTATTGCCGCCGTTTCGGACATAGAGTTAACGAATGTCGAAAGGTCGAAACAACGCGCCTTAACTCTAGCACCCACGGAAATTCGGATATTCCGAAAGGTAGCGATAATAATATTAACACTTCTCATGGCGTCAATTTCGACGCTCCGACTTCAACATTACGGTGTTACGGATGCGGCCAACCCGGCGTAATAAGATCCCGTTGCAGTAATTGTAAAACCGATGCGGAGCAGTCGATAACAAAAGTCGAATTTAACGCGGTGTCCGTCATAAATAACAGGTACCCTATAGTAAGCGTCTCAATTCTGGGAAGAGAAGGCGTAGCTACCCTAGATACCGGCGCGTCTCACAGTGTTGCCAGCCCGGCATTGTATAAAGTATTGTCCAAGCACGGAGTAGGGTTTGTACCTGCCAGACGTTTAATATTTTTAGCCGACGGCACACAACGAGAACAGGATGTACTCACCGCTAGGGTCAATGTGACCATGCAGGGACGGTCCATACTCACAGATTTTATAATTTTACCCGAGTCTAATAAGACATTACTAGGCAGAGACTTTATAAAAGATTCAGGTATCGTTATTGATGTTCCCGGAGGAGTGTGGTTCTTTTCCGATGCGACCGAACGTAAGTTCCGTTTTGTACACTCATACGAGCTGACTGAGGAGACCGGTCTAATGCACGCTAGTGTCGAACTTAATAACCTAAGTTTAGTTGACGGGCAGAAATCGATCTCGAACCAAAGGTCACGACGTAACGAGTTTCCTTTGAAGCATGCCGAGCGCCCCATTACCGAAGGTCCGGACACTGAATATGCGGTTCACAGAATGAAGGTAAGTGACGAACAGGAAAGCATAGCTCGCCAACCATATAGGTTACCTCAGGCTATAAGAGAAGCCCTGAAGGAGGAGATAGAGAGGCTATTGGATCCAGGTAAATATCCTTTCATGCTAAGAACCGACAGCAACGGCTATGATCGCGGGGCATCTTTACTCCAGGGGGAGGGGACCGACGAGCATCCCATCAAACATGCCAGCCGTCTGCTGACTACGGCCCAAATGCGCCGCAACAAGTACGCGAATAAACATCGAAGGCCAGCACGCGATTATCAGGTAGGTGATTTAGTACTATTGAAGGCTCAGGGGACCAACGATGCGGGATGTGGACGAATTCCGAAATTGATTCCTCGTCGTGATGGACCTTACCTAATACGCGACATCGTGAGTGAAACTACTTATTCGCTAGAACGTACTCGTGACAATAGTGTCTTAAGCAAATATCACGGATCCGTGTTGACGCCGTTCGTGGGAAGCCCTGTGGTACCACTACAGGAGAAACGTAAAAGAGGTAGACCTCGAAAGTGCTAACCCTTGTTCGGGGGCGATACATTCGGGTTAGAGGGGGAGGTTGTAACAGTACAAAATAAATATAATAAAATATAATACGTCGTTTGGTATGTGTACTTGTGTTAACCCCTTCAGGTGCCGACGACTCATTTTCTAAGCTAAAATCCTTTGTTAATCTTCAAGCTGTAAGAAGATTTTTGGTAACGTTATACTTCGCTGCAGACCAGATGTTGTTCTATTGTTCTATTATCACGTAATACCCGGCACCCGATCAGTGGCCAGTCGCTCCGGTGCATCAATATAGGCAACATCTACCTAACCGAGACGCGCGCGTAACGTCGTATCACTTTAAGATTGTGATTTAGTATATTACTTAGATATTAGAAGTGATTCCCGTGTAAGACGTTCTGTATAGTAAATGTGTCAAGTGAAGGAATAAGTGTACTGTCGGTTTCTCGTAACCCATATAAATTTGTTGTTCTAAATAAACGTGTGGAGCTTGAGAAAACTAACGTTTAACTTAAGCTCTCCCCTTACATATATCTGTTATGGGCCTACAGGTAGGTAAGGGCTATTGTTACTTCGCCTATCAGCAAACCAAGTTCTAGGGAATTTAACTAGATCCTGTCAATTGCTTTTCTTTCATCTTTCTATTATTTTCTAGCTACCTTTCAATTATAAAATAACTGTTCCATACTTATACTGAGTTTATGGACATGAATTATTTAATATGGGAAAACACCTATTTACCTACATTCACAAATCTATAGGTCTATAGCAACGTCAAAAAGGTTTTATTCAAGGATTTTTACAAAAAGTGTTACATCTTGCAGAAGAATGATTCGAGACTGAAAGATTTCTCGTAAATCTTGCTATAATTGCTTTTTCAGTGTGTTCAGTTTGCCAAGTAGATCCTCCTTAAATATTGCTACACATTTTTGTAAAATTCTGAATTCAGGATAAAATTATAATTTGAAATCATTTATTTGCAGGAATGTAGGTAGTTACAAAGGTTCTTAAATAAAAATAGTCGAAAAAATAATAGTGCTAGTACTTTCTGCCTCCTAAAGGCGTGCGAAATAGGTACATTAATACATTAATGATATGAGATAATTAAAATACAAACTTACTTGACAAACATACAGATCCCAGTTTTCTCCATCGCTCTCGATATGCCCTTCCAGGAAGCCAACATGGAGTACTTCTGCTTAGCCGTCAGCGGTAATCTCGGATCCGTCGCTGGCGGTGGACCATCGGACAATGCAGCTGTGTTATTGCCTCTCCTTTCGGAGGCAGCCAGTTTCCCCAACTGACAACCCATAGTTTTTGACACTCACTAACACATTTCTTTAACTCACTATTGCATCTCACTCTACTTATAAGGTTTATAAGTTAGTGTTTTGTCACTGTCATTTTGCTTTTCGTTCACTGTTTTTACACGCTTTTTAAAACTGCATTTTTCACGTGAAGCGAAAGACGGTTACTATAACACTTGTCTTTGCGACTGTCAACTTGACTATAATAAAAACTACAAAAGAATGCTTTTCACTGTACTAATAAAAAATTTCTTTTACGTTACATGAAACATAGTTTTACTAACACTTTATCATTTATTCATATTATTATTTATTAATTATGATCACTAATTCGTGTTACCTCATAACGCGTTCTAATTTAAAATTCATTGTGATAATGATTTCTTCTTTTGGTGTAAATTATCAGTGTCCTTGTTTCATGTTTGATCTCTTATCTTATCATTGTACCTGAAACAGAAGATTGGAAAATTATATTTCATATGGGCGTTAACAATTTTCTTGAATATAAATTATAATATTATAATAATAACAATATATAATATACTTTTAAACCAACCAAATTCATCGCCATTCACTTCAAATTCCAGTATTATTCTATCGGTTTGACCAAAACTTTATCCACCTGTTATTTGAATAATGTCAGTCAAACAATTTCATTCATTAATTCCCTGACGAAATTTAGCATTCGTGTCTCGCAGAGATTGAAACTTTTAAGTGAGTAATATCGTTTTAAACAATTTTGCTGAATTTGTAACGACAGCATTTTGCACTTTATTTAAGGGTTAAGCTATCTGCTGTGAAATAAAAAAAATAGTATGTATTAATGCAGTAAATGCCATGGAGTTACGGGCTTTAGAATAGTGCTCCACCCTCTTTACCCGTGGTTCCCGTAACAGCCGGTTAAGGGTTAACAGATCCAGAGGACGGACAGCAGCGTCCTCTGTAAAAAATCCATCGAACTGCGCTCGACAACCCGCCTGCCCAGCGTGTCGAGTATTGGCAAAACCCCCCTTTATAAAGGAAGCCTATGTTCAGTAGTGGATTACCAACGGATGAGATAATGATGATGAACGTAGTAAAATATAGATAAATAAACACTTTATTGGTACACCACAAACAACAAACCTTAAAATTTTAATAACATATAGTGTAACAATTGGCGGTCTTATCGCTAAGAGCGATCCCTTCCAGACAACCGCGCATAGAGAGGAGAGGGCCGTAAATCTCATTTGGTCAGTGGTGTGATAAAAATAATTAACATGAAGAAATTTAATTTTAATCATATATACCTATATATAATTTACATATATATTTATATATGACTAAGGTATATATATATTTGTAGCTGCGCTCTACGGTTTCACCCGCGTAGTCTTCGTTGCCGTGGGAGTATCAGGATAAAAGTACGTAATAAGTAGGTATATACCGAATTTCAGCCCAATCGGTTCAGTAGTTTTGGCATGAAAGAGTAACAAACATCCATCCATCTTTCACTTTCATAATACTAGTAGGATGAGTTGATTAATTTTAATGTTAATAAACCATTTGGCTTTATATGGCGACAAAGTATTAATTCAAAGTCAGTCTCTACTTCTCAGTTGTTCTTTTTCTCTTCTTTTCTGTTTTCTCTACTTATTTGCCTAATTTAATGTTCAGCATCACTTATTTGCTTTTGACAACTGTCATTTATCTTTATAATAACTCCACTGTGGATAAAAACCGGGACAGCAACAACAATATTCTTTGACGTTGTAGAGAAACAAACATTTAACAAAATACGCAATGAATTTGAGTTATAAAATTACAAAACATAAAAAAACTATATTTGTGGTTAGGTGATGGAAATTTCTATGACATGTTTTTAATTATAAGAGATCTTAAATTTAAATTGATATTTATTTTTAATTGACTATATTAATAATGATAAGTATATTAAATTAATAACTGTATGATGTTGGTATTAGTTCAAGTCAAATGTTGCATGCTACAGATATTAGTTCTAATAAAACTAATAATTATTGACTTTAAAACTTTTTATACCATATTTAAAGCAAATAAATAATTATTCTATTCTATTCTATTCAATACCAAAACATTACTAATATTTAAATGACATTTCGGTTCGTAAATTTCCGTTTACTTTATTTACCTCTGTCATGTATTATGACTTCAAAGAGTTATTTCCATTAATCTTGACAAAAATACAAGCCTTAGGGGACAATCACAATTCTGGTAACAGAATATTTCGAGAGCCGTGTCGTTTGGAATCCTAAACAGTTAGTTTCCTGGTCGGCTTCGAAGTATTTCAATCTACTTGCAATTGAGCTGGGCGACCTGAATTTAATAATGTCTTATTTTGGGGAAAATTGTTTTTCTTTTTCATTCAGGAAGGAAGGTACTCGTATTTTTAAAGCTTTCATTTCCCGGCTTGAAACTTTTTGAAGCTAAAAATTACATTGAGGCTATGAAATAAAAAATCTGTTTCCCGCGGTTTCGGTTAGAACCGATCCGTTAAATCAGAATCTAAGATGTACCTCCTACCCACATATTAATTTCAGCCCAATCAATTTCGGCGTAAACAGTTAGAAGTTAATAAACTTTATCGAAATTTATAAATTCGTGAATATCGGGCTTGATCCAACACATTTCATACATTATTTTCTTTTAAGCTTTGGTCATACTTACAGAATTGTCTACGTAAAGTACCCATTTCCCTCCAGGAGTTAAGCTTAGTGTCGTTAGTTTTAGTGGTTTCTTTTTAACAACCTATCGTAAAGCTTGAAAGGTTTGTGTGGAACTTACGGTTTGCAGCTTGATTCTTTACAATTTATGGACGAAGAATTCAGTTTTGGTTAGATGGATGTTTGTAACACTTTCATGAAAAAAACTACTGAACTCATTGGGCTGAAATTTGGTATGTAAATGGCATAACAAGGCTATTCTTTATCCTAATATTCCCACGGGAACGAAGACTACACGGATGAAAACCCGGGGCACAGCTAGTGTATATACCTTTATAATATGACTAAAATTAAATTTTAGTCATAATTATATATTATTTTTGTCGCACCACTGACCCAATGTTATTTACGATACTCTCCTCTCCGCTGCCTGTGCGGTTGTGCGGGAATAACACGTAGATATTTTTATACATATATTCCCACGGGAACGAAGACTTTGTGGGTGGAACCGCGGGACACAGTATAATATAAGTATTTAGATTTGGGCACCTCTTTGTTTGTAAGTCTAAAATTAGGCATTTATAAAACTTCATCAAAATAGTGCACTATAATACAAGTGTGCAAAGTTGAACATTACGCACGAGGTGTGGTCAATTATTGGTGTAGGACGGCGTGTATGAAAACCACTTTTTGCTTGAATTTATGTTTAATAACTCTAAAACCAGTGTTTTTACAAAAGAACAAAAAAAGGCACCATCGCCATTACAATCCGAACACAGAGAGAGAGTAGTATTTTGACTTTGACAAATCAATCAAACTTCTTATTTTTTATGGTGTCACACGAGACTCATTTGCGTAGACATTCCGCCCACCAAGGATAAATTTATTTTATCCTTTAAACCGCCCACCATGACATGTATAATACCATATACATTGAATTAATGTTAACAAACCCTGTACTAAATCCAAAGTTAAATGAACATTTAAAACCAAATCACTAAATAAATTTTTTCCTTAATGGGCTGCGATTTATTAGTTAATACAAAAACAAATTAAGTACAAAACAAACCGTTCACTCAATACAAACCAAACTATTTTTTAAGATATAAATTTAAGTTAATTTAAGTGGACTGTATCAAAAACAAACTTGACATTATGATAACCTTACATCATACTTAACCTATTTCTTACACTATCATATAACCATAATACTATCAAACGGCTACAGGTAGAGCACACAATTTAGAAGTAGCCCGTTTGATGGTAGAGTTTTTAGTTCTCAATGTAACAACACGTGTCACGTTGTCGGCGCCGGGGTGTTTAGCTACCACACGACCAAGCAACCACCGGCAAGGGGGCAAGCCCATTTCTTTTACCAAAACTAAATTACCAATTTCAGGTTCAGGAATCTGATACGACCATTTATAACGATGTAGAAACTTATTTAAATATTCATGAGACCAACGTCTCCAGAAATTTTGTAACATTCTTTGTGTTAGCTGCCATCTGCGAAGGTTGCTAACGTTTGCAGACTCAAAGTTATAGTCGGGAACTGTCAACAGTGGTTCACCTACTAGAAAATGTCCCGGTGTTAACACATCCAATGCATCAGAGTCCGAATTGAGCTGTGACAGCGGTCTCGAGTTAAGGCAGGCCTCCACCTGGGCCAAAACAGTGGATAGCTCTTCATAGGTCAGCGTTGTCTCACCTATAACCCTTTTAAGGTGATGTTTTACTGATTTTATTCCAGCTTCCCATAACCCACCGAAATTGGGAGCATGTGGTGGAATAAAATGCCATGTGGTACCGTTAGTGGCCAGGGCTTCGGCTACTTCCTGGGCCATGCTTGACCTTTCCGAAGAAAACAGATCCCGTAATTCCTTAGAGGCTCCGACAAAATTCTTTCCGTTATCACTCCACATGTTTGTACAATGACCTCTCCTGGCCACGAACCGTTTGAACGCCGCCAAAAAACCTTGACTTGTCAAATCGCTCACTGCTTCAATATGTATGGCGCGAGTCGCCATACATACAAACAAGCATATATATCCCTTATACGCATGGTGACCACGGCCCTTCGTAGTCCTTATATTTATTGGTCCGGCATAATCAACCCCACTACTTTGGAAGGCTCTAGAAGGGGTGACTCTAGCAGCTGGCAATTGCCCCATTAATTGTGCCGAACTTGCTGCCTTCTGCCTAACACACTTAACGCATTTGCGTACAAACGCCTTTGCCAAAGGCTTAGCACCAATGATGTAGTACTTAGTACTTAAATATGTCAACATAAGTTGAATACCCCCATGTTGTGTTTTAGCATGAGCATCAGCTAAAACAAGATCCGTGAAGTGAGCCTTCCTTGGTAAGACTATTGGATGTTTGGCTTCTTCTCCAAGCTGTGATTTTTCCAGACGGCCTCCTACTCTCAATAAGCCTTCCTTACTAATATAGGGACTCAGAGATTTGAGTGGACCCTTGAGCTTGCTGAAGTTACCTTCCTTCCTTATGAGTTCCAATTCAGTCTGGAAATGCTCTCCTTGTACCTGTCTTATGCAGACTTGTATGGCTTCCTTCAACTCCTGTGTTGTAAGATAGCCGTGAGCTGATCGATTCTCCACTGGCATTTTTAAGTTGAGAAATCTCCGGCAATAAGCTATAACGCGCACTAGTCTAGTGAGTGATGAATATCTATCCCACACAGCCGTTTCCTGAGGAGTATCCTGCCTCGCAACATGCACCTTGATTTCCTCGATGTCAGTTTCCACATTCTTAGGTTTATTGTGCTTGACAACCTTCTCTTTCAAAAAGTTTGGACCGTTGAACCAGATATCATTCTTGATCAATTCTGAAGGTTTTATTCCCCGGGATGCTGCATCTGCTGGGTTCTGGCCAGAGGGCACATGAGACCACTTACTCGATTCTAGTGTGGTTAATATTTCGGACACCCGATTTGCCACAAATGTTTGCCACCGACTAGGGTGACTGTTGATCCACGCCAGGACAACCGTTGAATCCGTCCAAGCCCATATCTTGGATTTTTCTATACCTAATACTTCCGCCACCTCGATGAGAAGTCTAGTTACCAAAACAGCGCCACACAATTCCAACCGAGGAATGGACACCTGTTTTATGGGTGCCACCTTGGTCTTTGCCGTTACCAAAGTAACATAAATATTACCATCTTCGTCAATCCTTCTAGCATAGACTGCTGCAGCATATGCTACCTTTGAAGCATCAGCAAATCCATGAAGTTCGACTACTGCATCCTTTTTCAAGTGAGTGCCTAGCCAACGAGGTATGTGAATCTGGGATAACATTGGTAGTTCCTCTCGGTAAGTATTCCATTCGCCGAGTAATTTACTTGAAACTTCCTCGTCCCAACCGAGTCCCGCTATCCAAAGTTTTTGAATCAATATTTTTGCCATGATCACACTGGGTGCCACCCACCCAAGTGGATCATACAACCGTGCAATGTGTGATAATATTTGCCTTTTTGTTACAGGTCCTGAGTTTTCTGAGCAAGTCACCGTGTACCTGAAGGTGTCCGTTCTCCTATCCCAGGTAAGTCCCAACAGCTTGACAACATTATCCAATTTAAGTTTCAATTCTTCCTTAGCATCCTTGTCCTTGCTATTAATTTGTATTGCTTGCAACAAATCATCATTGTTACTCATCCATTTTTGTAACTCAAACCCTCCCTTTTTTAGCAGTTGGTTCATTTCATCATAAATAACCATTCCTTCCTCCACTGAGTCACATCCAGTTAATAAGTCATCCATATAGAAATTATTAAAAACCATTTTAGCTGCTACAGGATACCCTGCTCCTTCGTCCAGAGCAACCTGCAGGAGTGTCTTCACTGCTAAATATGGTGCAGCCGCCGTCCCAAAGGTCACTCTGAGCAATCGATAATCCACTGACGGGTCTTGGACAGTCTCCTTCCACAGCAGCCGCTGGAAGTTCACATCTTCTTCAGAAACCTTAACTTGACAATACATTTTTACTACATCAGCTGCTATGCATATAGGATTTAGTCTCCATCGCATCAATAAATGCCTAAGGTCTGGTTGAAGGGTAGGACCTGTCATTAAAGTATCATTTAATGAAACCCCATTTTTATATTTGCAGGATGCATCATATACAACCCTGAGCTTTGTCGTATCCTTATCGGTTCTCACCACTGGATGGTGGGGTAAGTATACTGCTGCTTCCATATTTATTTCCGCCTCTGGAACCTTTTCCATATAACCTAAATGAAGATATTCCTTAATCACCTCATTATATTTTTCTTTTAAATCTTCATTCTTTTTGAACCGTGTGCATAATCCGTTTAATCTTGTTTCAGCCACTGCTCTGGACTCACCGTCAACACATGGAGGCTTATCTGTTTTAAATGGAAGTCTCACCACATATCTTCCATCTGCCTCTCTAGTAGTTGTATCTGCATAAAGCTTCTCACACCGTGCCTCCTCTTCTGTCATAATTCTTTGTTGTGGTTTGGAATCTGCTTCGATTTCCCAAAACCTTTTCAACATTTCATCTTCCGTGCATAAATGCAATGCCACAATGTTTCTAGAAGATTGATTTGACTGGTGGATTATGCCCGAGATTATCCATCCCAGTGCTGTTTCTTGTGCCAAGGGATAACCCTTTGGCCCCTTTTTTACCCCTTCTTGGATTACTTGTCCATACACATCCGCGCCTAACAACAAGTCAATTTTGTTTGGCTTATGGTATTCTGGATCTGCCAAGCACAATTCCTTATCCAACCAATCAACTCGTTCAACCATACGATTAGGTAGAAATGTAGTGATTGACTTTAGCACATATGCTTGAACATTGATTTCGACCTTGCAACCCAATCGGGACCGTATCTTCAATTGTACCATTTCTTTGTATAATGTTTCTTTAGTTCCTTGTAGACCGGAAACGACTCCCCTTGCTGGATACCTTTTCAAACCGAGGTATTGTACCGTTGCTTCGGCGATAAACGAAGCTTGTGAGCCCTGGTCCAGCAACGCCCTGATGTATTGACTCTGACCATTACCCATGTCTGCTTTAACCACAGCTGTTGCTAGCACTATTTGGTGTGTTGCAGGCGTCTGACCGAAACATGAGACCACTGGCACCGCATCAACCGGACTGGAGATAGCTGCTGACTTTCCAGCAGCTGAACCACCGACACCTTCTCCAGATGTTGAAGAGACAACATTGCCTGTGACCTTACTAATGACACCTGAATCACCTGAACCGACCGAACCGCCCACCGTGAGTGGGTGCAAGAGAATATGATGCCTTCCCTTGCATATTCTACATAATAATTTACTTGGGCAGAACCTTGCCGAATGGTTGCTCCCCATACAGTTGAAACATAACCGTGTTTTAAATATAAAGTCACGCCTTTTATTTATTTCTTCCTGTGCAAACTTTTTGCAGGTATGCAATTTGTGATTTTCCTTACAAAATTCACAATTTGCATTTGCTACATGTAATGCCTTAGGCTTAGACTGACGAACTATAGGATTTAACGATTTTGTTGGTTCTATAAATTCAAGAGCCCTAAACCTTGCTTGCATAAATTCCTTGAATTGGAGAAAGGTAGGCAATTTACTAGAATGTTCAGTTGAAATCGTTAACTCCCACTGTTTCCTCGTCTCTGCATCGAGTTTGCTTGCAACAATATGTATAATAATAATATCCCATGATCCTACATCTACCCCAATATTTTTCAATGCATGCATACAATCCAATGTGGTGTCAATTAAATTTTTCAAATGTGAAGCCGACTCTAAATTATGTGCCTTTTGACTGAGGAAGCGTTTAAGAATACTATTGGCAAGAAAATTTATATTATTGTACCTTGACTCTAATTTGTTCCAACACTCCATATAATTGTCACTTGTGATGGGTATATACCTTATTAATTGCTCTGCTTCCCCTGTCAAATGACCCTTCAGGTAATGTAATTTCTCTACACTCTCCAAAGATGTGTTTGTATGTACTAACGCTACAAACAAATCTCTAAATGTCACCCACTCCGAGTATGTGCCTGAAAATGTAGGTATGGTAATTTTTGGTAACTTAATGCATGACTTAGAATGACTACCATTTGGTGTGGTAGAATGACTACCATTTGGTGTGGTAGCAGGTTTTGACAAATGCCTCATTAACTCACACTTATAGTTAATATAAACTTCTTCCGCATTGTCATAGAAGTTTTCTTTGACATAATTAGTCTCTTGTAACGTTACCCAATCAGAGTTTTGAAGAATACTTTGGTGAACGTTTGTGAACCGTTCCCATAATTTGTCCAAAATATCTAACCTAGTTTGCACATATTGCTCTGTTATTCTATCTTTGGGAGACTTTTTGAAATTGACCTGCGCCTTTAACATTCGGTCATGGGCATCTTGTTGCACATTAAAATTAGCCTGCATTTTGTTAAATTGTAAAAAGTCAAACTAAAACTAACCGAAAACACTAAGTTTATAAGCCACTGAGAATTTTTATCACTTTCAGAACTGACAATATTCACTTTATGCTTACACTTCACCTTTTTTAAATAAATAAATTGTATGTACCTTTGTTTTTCACAAACCTCACCAACTGTTGCTCACCAGACCACCAGCGACACCTTGGCGCCGCGTCTGACACCACGTCAGACGACGCAGCACGCTGCACGTTTGCCTCCCGCCTATGGCCACCAAAGGCCACGCGTGGAATGCTTGTGGTTCGACCACCGAACCGCCCGCCGAAACCTCGCCGCCCTCGTCTGACACCACGTCAGACGACGCAGCACGCCGCACCTTTGCCTCCCGTCTATGGCCACCAATGGCCACGCGTAGAGTGCTTGTGGTTCGACCACCGAACCGTCCGCCGAAACCTCGCCGCCCTCGTTTGACACCACGTCAAACGATGCAGCACGCCGCTCTTGTGGACCCCGCCGATGGCCACGAATGTGACTGGACACGCGTAGGGCACTTTGCAGTTCGAATTTCGAGCCACCCAACGATGGCACACCACACTTTTTGACAAACTTTTGTGAGGTTATCTCACACCACGCCGTCCAATTAGCACGTTTCACCTTTTTTATCCGACTACGCAAGGACCAACACTATGGTCAATTATTGGTGTAGGACGGCGTGTATGAAAACCACTTTTTGCTTGAATTTATGTTTAATAACTCTAAAACCAGTGTTTTTACAAAAGAACAAAAAAAGGCACCATCGCCATTACAATCCGAACACAGAGAGAGAGTAGTATTTTGACTTTGACAAATCAATCAAACTTCTTATTTTTTATGGTGTCACACGAGACTCATTTGCGTAGACAAGGTGGTATTGTTCGCGCGAGCCGAAGGCGAGCGTGAATAAGAGATACCGATTAGCGGAATGTTCATAGCACATGTGTTTCATACGATGTTTTTCAACACCCTTAGATTAAGATTGATATGATATGATAAAATCGGTAAGATCTCGTAACTGCTCTTCTTCGATAGAAGTTGACATTTTTAATAAGTAGTACTAATTAAAATCCACGCAATGAAAATTATATCATTTTCACACGTGCCGCGCTTTTTGTTGTTAAAAATATATAATTTGATGAAATTATGATAAAAATTATTGCATATTTTAATGAACTGGACATTGTTTATGAGTTATATTTATAATTCATTCAAAAAATATTTATTGTGTTTTGGCATATGAACTCTTTGTGGCGATTAAAAAAAAAACGTAAAGTAAAAAGCATTAGTGCGTAATAAGCAGTATAATGAACCTAAATACGTCGAGATAACGATCACGTTACAAGTAAGGCTGTTAAAAAAAATTATTGTCCATGCCATAATATAAATGGATACACCTAGAAAGCGATGCGATAAACGTAAAAATAAAGTGTTATAAAAACCTCGTTTCAGTAATGACGAGACAGCCATTAAGACCATGTTTACTGTTTACCACTTCACACTGTTAATATAATTTATTGCCTGAAATTCATATTTTGTGCACTAAACATGGTTTTACGACGAATACAATGTTGAGGCTGTTTCGTAATAGGTAAATAAAAACAGAAGGTCAACTCTTGCGACGGTAAAATATTTTTTCCGCCAGTATTCCAGCCACTCTCCCCTCCTCCAAGGTTTAAGCAGATCTAGGTTTTTAGTTAGGTATGTAAGTTTTTGTTCTACTTTAGTTTTGATTTTGTAAATGTTCATGGTTAATTATGGTCTTAATAAATAAACAATTTTGGCGCTGTTTTAATACAGTACCTCGGTGCCGTTGTGGTCACAAGCTCTACTGCCGATGCGATCGTGGGTTCGATCCGCAGGTCAGGCAAAACTGTCATTGGACTTTTCCATTCCACACACACATGACCTGAAGTCTAGAACTGTGCTCGTAGAAGGCGATAGGCTCACCCCCTATTACTTGGGACCAAAAACATAACTGGCGAAATGTGGGTGTACGTACTAAGGGGCTAGACCCTGGGTACACCTTTGCCTACACCTTCGGGAAAAAGGCTTCACGTTATGGTATCAGTGCATCAATTATAATCATTTAGAGGTTTTCATCAAGTTTCAGAGCAATGTACAGTCTAAATAGGTAAAGTTTGGGTTCTGTGGTCAAACCCTTAGTTAATTTTTACAATAGACAAACGAAGTGTTTTATTTTCATTGGGCCAGGATAGTCTTATGATCGGCAATCACCGTGGCAGTCATCACTGCATAGACATAAATAGCGAGCGTCGATGCTCTGATAGGTGTATAATAAAAAAAACCTCTTTAGTCTAAAAAAAGTGTTCTGATTCTTATTTTTGACATCGCTTGTGAGATTATGCTGATGTTATAAGAAAATATTACCATTACTCCCCTAAATACTAATAATAATAATAATAAATAATCGTTTATTTTCTCTCACAAAAGGTACAGTATGTATATTATGGTAGGTACATCGATCAGGTTTATTATCCCTGCCTTGTGAGAGACTGGTGACTGTTGTAGGTTTTGGTAAAAACCTGTGTTACAGCCACCAGTGCCCCCCCTCGACAGCGTGTACATATATAATGTAGCTAGTAAATACTTAGTAGAGAACTTAAACAGTAAACACTAAACCACTAAACTAAAATAAAATAACAATTAATTAACTAATAAGGTATTAACTAAGTAGAATAGTAAATTGAATGGAATGTGCAGAACTACATGAGATGGCAGGTAGTTTTAGTGTGTTTTGTGCGTGCGTGCATTCATGTGTGAGGGTGAGGGGGTGTGTATGTATATGTGTGTGTATGTGTGTGTGTGTTAAGTCACTACTATTAAGTCAGTACATCATAATAGTGTTCTTTTATGTAAATTTGATGTTTGTAACATAACAATCACGTTAGGTTGTGTTTCTAAAACTGTCTATGGTAATTAAGTTTTGTGAAACTTGACCTACTGTCAGCGTTTGTATAAGACGTCGTGCCTTGGAAATGGCGTGACGAGACAACCACCGTGGACATGCAATTTGTATATTTTAGCAAGTATAATATACGAAAATATCATATTTTTGCTAATGCGACACTAAAGGCGCTACTCTTGAGATTGGTTCCATTATTTATGACTTCAATAACCGTATTTAAGTATGACATTAATATTTTAGCTCTTAGCTTTTATTTTTAGACTTCAAAAGAAATTGCTCTACAAAAAATTTGAATGTAATAAAGAAGTAGGTATTTACATAATAGTATATTAGTCTCGAGGGTAAGACACCTCTTAGAAAGTCCAGTATTACCTAGCCTAAATACCTGAACAAACCAAACTTTAGAAGGCGGTATATGAATTCTAAAAAAAATACAGTGCTATCTACTTGAAAAATATAGCAAACATCACAATTTTTTTAAATTATAGTAATTTACTTACTACTTAAACATGTAGCTATGTTTTTTTTATGTGACTATGTTTAGGTGTGCATGATGTGGCCCCCAGTAAACGCTGGAGCACACTGACGTAATTCTTTTTTACTTCAAATTATGCATACCTAAGTATGCCCCGTTAGGAGTTCTAAATAAATAAATAAACACTGAAATTATACATACATACATACATACATACAGTCACGCCTTGTTCCCGGTGGGGTAGGCAGAGACTATTTCCCTCCACTTGCTACGATCCTGACATACAACTTTCGCTTCGTTTACTTTCATGACATTTTTCATACATGCTCGTCGGTTGTAGGTACTTTTGACTTGGCCTTTCCTAAGAACACGCACTGAAATTATAATAGTTTATATAGTCCTAATTATTAAACTATCTCTAATATAGATAGTTTATAAACTAAAGAATCTCTAGTAAACTTAGAAGTCTCTAATCTACCTAAAAAAAAAACAAATTAGTTGACAAAAAACCACTTAATTAATGCTTATTTGATTTTAATTTAACCGCGGCATATAAACTTGAAGCAAACTACGTACCCAAGTAATATTAGAAGAGGTTTATTTGATTTACGTTCATAAATTAACATTGTAATATACATTTCAGGAAAGAAATTGGCTGAGGATATTGTGCGGAGAACCGAGTCCATATCGTCTGTTTCTAGCAACTCACAATTAATTGGCTTCTCTCAATATAACGATCCGCCACTTAATTCTATGGTTCTTTACCCAATTAGTAATGAGGAAATCGATATGATAATTATAAATCTTAAAGAAAAATGCGCCATAGGCTGGGATAACATTTCTTCATTAGTTATTAAATCCGCTCGTCTTGTTCTTACCCCAATTCTTTCTCACGTTTTTAATCTCTGTCTCTCAAATGGCATTTTTCCATTTGCCTTTAAGAAGGCCATTGTGCACCCCATCTTCAAAAGTGGAGATAGAGGCAGTGTCTCCTACTATAGGCCTATCTCCGTACTTACAACCCTATCTAAGATTTTTGAGAAGATCCTCAACAAACGCCTAACCAGATTTCTTGATGACAACGCCATCCTAGCGGCTAATCAATTTGGATTTAGAAGTGGCAAGTCCACAGAAGACGCAGTCTTGGAGCTAACAGACGCTGTCATTAAGAACCTGGACAAAAAGCAGAAGGTTGTTGGTGTGACCTCTCTAAGGCATTCGACACGGTTTCTGTTCCACTTCTACTAGCAAAACTAGAACGTATTGGAGTTAGAGGGGTGGCTCTGGACATGTTTCGCAGCTATTTAACAAACCGATCGCAGCAAGTACTGATAGACTCTTTCGTCAGCACAGAAATGCAGTTAGAATTCGGAGTCCCACAAGGTAGCGTCCTTGGGCCAACATTATTTTTAGTCTACATAAACGATCTGTGTAACATGTCTCTCCCCTACTGCAAAATTGTAACGTATGCAGACGATACGGCTCTCCTTATCCACGGTAAAAGTTGGCGATAAGCTAAATTAAAATGTGAACTTGCGCTTAAGTCGGTAATGCACTGGCTGGACGCTAACCTCCTCACACTTAATGTTTCAAAAACAAAATTCATACCTTTCTCTGTTAATCAATCGTCTCAACCACCTAACACTTTTTCGATTTGTGCTCACGTCTGTAATTCCACCGATATAATCTCAACTCAATGTGATTGCGCATTAGTTGAACGTATTTCCGTCATGAAATACCTCGGGGTTATGATAGATAGTACCCTAAACTGGAATACACACATTGGAGTAACCACTTCCCGTACTCGTAAATTAATTTTTGTTTTAAAAAATCTGAGACACATCCTCGACCCAGATGCATTAAAGACAGTCTATTTTGCTCTAGGACAATCGGTTATCTCCTATTGTATTACTTCATGGGGTGGTTCAGCTAAGACCCACATGATTAAGATAGAGCGTGCTCAAAGAGCCGTCCTAAAGGTAATGTTTTTTAAACCTATACGTTTCCCTACTATCGATCTTTACTCGCTAAGTCGCGTTCTGAATGTACGGCAGTTATTTATTTTAAACACTATCCTTCGTAAACATTCGGAAACCACTTATGATCCTACACTTGTGTCCAGAAAACGAAGATCCGACTTAGTTTGCCCAACAGAATCTCGTCGTACTGTATTGGCTAGTAGACATTATTACTATATCAGTTCCAAACTATACAATAGACTAAACAAGCAATTAAATATTTATCCTCTCACTCGGGTTAAATGTAAAGAAATATGCATCGAATGGCTGTCTCTGTCATACGAAGCAACTGAAGATTTTATTCGTTAGACTTACACACATATACACACCCACACGCTTCACGCACACACAAACACTTCCTCCCTATAAATATAATATTGTTATGTTAGTTACATAAGTAATTAGTTTTTTAATAATTATGTTATGTAATATGTATTCCTATATTATTAAAATTATATAAAATCAAAAGAATCGGTACCAACTACTATCATTTTAAAAACAATTTCTACCCTCAACAGTCGTTCGAACAACAACTCGTTACGTTTTCTCCGCACATTTTTATTAAAATTAATAGTATTTTCGATTATTTTTCTGTTTTAAGTTATCAGAAATTGTGTTTTGAGTGCTTCGTCATATGGTGCAGTGTCTACTAATCATCAAAAACAGTGATATAAAGTGATAAACTCGTTATCTCAAACACCTACCTAAGATCCTCGCAGCTTGTATTAAAACGCGTAAGCGCCTCTCATCCCACGGCGCTTACGCCGTTCTGGTCGCGAGTTTTACGATCTCGGTACTGAGGGGCATTTATTGCTGTGCGCTCAGGGTAATTTATTACTGTGCTCACAATGAATAAACACAGTAAATGCGCTGGGTGCCTTACTGACGTTAAAGGTATATCATTTCTACACTGCAATCGTTGCCCGCACAAATACCACTATACATGCTTGAATATAAACAAAGAACAATTCAACGGATTTTCTAAAGATTTCAAGGAGAATTGGATTTGCCCTACTTGTCGCTGCAAGGAACCCAAACAAGGAGACAACTCTGACACGCCTATCCGTACTTCGGCCTCTCATTTACACACGACTCAAGTATCTCCATTGGATGACTCATCGCTCCAGTACGATAACGTTACATTACGGTCGAAAGCTCGCTGTTCTGGGGGCTGCGGTTGCGCGTCACCCGACGTTATTCGTGAGATAATAAGAGAAGAGCTTGATAGGAAATTCAACTCCCAAATCGAGGCTATTAACACGAGGCTGTCTAAATTCGACGATTCTTTGGCCTTCTTCAACACTGAGTACGAGACTTTAAGTCGCGAGAGCGTGGGACAGAAAGTGACCATCACTCAGCTGCGAAGTGAGAACGAAGAGCTGCGAGCCACTACCAAGAACCTAACACATCGCCTTCATCAAGTTGAGCAGCAATCGCGTTCGAACAACATTGAAATTCAGTGCGTGCCGGAACATAATAACGAGAACATCTACAATACAGTACAGCAGCTAAGTAAAGTAATCAAGTGCCCTGTTGCTGACTCTGATATCCAGTACTGTACTCGGATCGCGAAGCTAAACAACAAGAGTCCTCGTCCACGATCTATCCTAGTGAAATTCAGTAGCAAGCGCCTCCGAGATAATTTTTTAGCAAGTGCTGCGAAATTTAACAAGAACAATTCTAGCGACAAGTTGAATAGCAGCCATCTAGGAATCGGGGGTGCAAAGAGAAGCCCCATCTACGTGGCCGAGCATTTGACACCGGAAATCAAGGCCCTACATGCCGCTTCTCGTCAAGCTGCACGGCACCTCAATTACAAATTTGTCTGGGTGCGCGACGGAAAAATATTCCTCAGGAAATCTGATAGTACATCGTATATACACGTAAAAGACTCTGAGTCATTGAAAGCGCTGTCGTAGTGTATAGCTTAGTTTTTAGTACATCATATTATATTTTAAATTTTAATTGATTCTGTTATTTCCCTAAAATAGTTTGTATGTCTAAATTGAATAATCTTAATGTATATTATCAGAATGTCAGAGGATTAAGAACAAAAACAATTGACTTTTTCAACAACGTAGTGTGCTGCGATTATGATTTAATTGTACTTACTGAGACATGGCTAAATAAAAACGTTTGTGACGCGGAGTTGTTTGACGATCGTTATATCGTTTTCCGGAGGGATCGTGAAGATAGTGGTTTTCACAGTTCAAAGAATGGGGGAGGTGTTCTTGTTGCTGTGTCTAAACGGTTTTGCTGCAGACGTATGCTTTCTTTCGAGTCTAAATGCGAGGATTTATGGGTTGAATTCAGTATTCATGCTAGTAAATATGGTCTGGAGGAGAAACTCCTTGTTTGTGCTGTCTATCTTCCACCGCCCATACAACATCATATCCTTGCTGAATTTATAGAGAATTCCAATCGTGTTGTTGAACAGACTCAAACTGATAATATTGTTTTTATAGGGGACTTTAATTTGAGTTCCATTGTATGGAAATTCGATGATAATAACAATAATACTCAAACTATGGAAAATAATAATGGACTTTACGCCACTATGCTTAAAGACTTTGTCCTACTTAACGATCTAAAACAATGTAACTTTATACGCAATAACAAGGGCAAAATTCTGGACTTGGTATTAAGCTATCCATCAGTCACTAACTTATTTGAATGCACCGCCCCATTATCCGTTATCGACCCTTTACACCCTCCAGTAGAGTTCAGCATCGTGGTCTCACCTGAAATAACTCTCCCACCCAATACCAATTCTAGATTCTGCTTCTTCAGAGCGGACTACGAGGCGATTATTTCCGGGCTAAATAGTACCGACTGGGATGACAGGTTTTCTTGTTGCAACAACGTAAATGACATGGTGGCTATGTTTTACGACCGGGTTCATGAGCTGATCCTGTTACATGTTCCAAAATCCAGGCCTCGTTCAAAAAGACACCCTGTTTGGTTCTCAAGAGAACTTATAAATATGTTGAAAGAAAAGTACAAATTTCATAATAAGCTACGAAAGTTCAATAATAATCCGCGAGATAAACTCTCTTTTGATCTTGCAAAAGTTCGGTCAGAGCTTCTTTTGAAATCCTGCTACAAAAAATACATCACACGATTGGAATGCAACTTGCGTAGCAATCCCAAGTTGTTTTGGACCTATATTAAAAACAAGCGCAAAAATCATAGTCATTACCCTGCTGTAATGCACTCAAACGACGGGTCAGCTACTAGCACAAATGACATTTGTAATCTTTTTGCTCAACAGTTTGGTTCTGTATACAATAACATTCAGCCGGCGAGGTCTGACAATGCTGATGCTGTACCTGCTTTGACAAGTAACTTCCTTGCTCTTATAAAGTTCAAGGACGACCATATTATAAAAATATTAAAAAGACTTGACCCCTACAAAGGAGCGGGTGAGGATGGTATTCCTGCGGTGTTCGCGTCTAGGTGCGCAACTGCACTAGCTTATCCTTTGAGACTTATTTTTAACAAGTCGTTGTGTAGCGGCATTTTCCCATCGGCATGGAAGACATCCTTGGTAGTTCCACTACATAAAAATGGTGATCGGCACTTTGTTGGTAATTACAGGCCTATATCTATTCTGCCTGTATTTGCTAAAGTCCTTGAAAAGCTACTTTGTCCCATACTCTCTTGGCACTTTAAGCATCTCATAAGCAGCAAGCAGCATGGTTTCGTGAAGGGAAGGTCGACTGCTTCCAATCTCGTGTCTTTTGTAAATGACGTGACCCATTCTTTGGACCAGCGGTCGTCAGTGGGCGTGATATATACCGACTTCAGCAAGGCATTTGACACGGTTAATCATAAGATTCTTCTCTCCAAGTTATCTGAGTTTGGTGTGTCTGAACCTTTGCTGAGTTGGTGTCAGTCATACCTACAGAGTCGTAGGTCTAGAGTTGTCGTTAACGGAGAATCATCAGAGTCATTCCAAGTGCACTCAGGCGTACCGCAGGGCTCCCATTTGGGTCCCCTATTCTTCAACATCTTCATCAATGACATTGGTCACTGTTTTCTCCACTCCAGATTTTATCTTTTTGCTGATGATCTTAAATTTTTTAGGAAATTAGATTCTAGTGACGATAGAATTAAGTTGCAAGAAGATATTGATAGCCTAGCTATATGGTGTGATAGGAATGGCATGTGTCTAAATGTATCTAAGTGTTGCTGTCTACAACTTAGTAGAAAAAAACATGTCGATTGTCCCAGATTTCATATTAAAAATAATGAAATCGTTAATGTAAAACAGATACGCGATCTAGGTATTACGCTCGACATGAAGCTGCGATTCAATGTCCACATAGACCTCATAGCTTCTAAAGGGTTCAAAAACCTTGGTTTTGTACTCCGGAACTGCAAAGACTTTAAGTTGCCCTATACCAAGATAACTTTATTCAACTCACTGGTCCGCAGTATTCTGGAGTACTGTAGTGTAGTCTGGAGCCCATTCTATGAGGTCCACAAGAAGAGACTTGAACGCATACAAAAGAGATTTATGTGGCACCTGACCTACTCTTGTAATAAAGGTAAACAACTCTTGAGTTACGAAAGTAGACTTGCACATTTCAACATGTCATCTCTTGCGCATCGTAGGGATATGCTCGATAACATGTTTCTTTACAAAATTGTTAATGGAATCATGGCTACACCCGAGTTACTTTCCGAGCTGTATTTCTCTGCGCCTAGAATACTGCCCAGAGCCTCAAGGTTTAATTTGTTTAACGTCCCTTTTTCAAATTCCAACCTCGGCCATAATGCTCCCGTGGCCCGACTTGTACGAAATTTTAATAATATATCAAAAAACTCTGACATTGACATATTCTCTGACAAAATTCACAAATTCAGACGACATATTATAAACAATAAATAAATTGATACAATTATTATTGACATTGTTATATTTTTTCTGTATTTTATATTATTAATTATTTGCTATTATGTTTTAATTTTGTTTATTTTAATTTTGTTTATTTTAATTTTGACTACAACTAGATGTTTTTTTTTTTAAATTATTTGTTAGTATCATTGAAATTTTATGTTGTTCGATTAATATTAATATTTTAAGCATGCTGTCTTCATCCGTAAATATTGTGACATTTAGATTTAAGATAATGAATAATGTAACTAATGAAATAAGAATTAATGTACACAATGTGGATGATCTTAAATAAATAAATAAATAAATAAACAGCGTAATATAATTAGACTGTATCAGTTATTGTTAAACCTTGTTATTCATAATTAAGTTATTACTTTGGAATAAGACTTCTATTGTTCCGGAGGGGGGCGTTGGTGTTTGCGACACAGTCTAACGACTACTGCAGGCATCATCGTTCCTTTACCGCTTTATTTGTCTATTGGTTATCTGTTCCAAAATAGACGATTATTACATATGATATCCTACTTAATATTATTAATGCGAATGTTTGTGAGGATAGAGGAATTCAAAACTCTGCGCGGCACTGCACTGCGCCTGTCATCCTGAGATATGAATTGTTGAATCTCTTCATGCCCAGTAATTTCGCTGGTAACATTGCCCTTCAGACCGGAACACAGTAATGTTTGCACATTACTGCTTGGCGGATGAATAACTGGCAAAGGTATGGTACTTCCCCAGGCGGCCCCCTGCAAAAGAGGCCTACCACTAGAAAAGTTTACTAGTTAAACTAGATTACCTACTGGTTAAACTATAAATAGTTATTTGAAGTATGGGGCAATGCCGCCAAAACTAACCTATCAGAATTGCAAATAATCCAAAATAAAATTATCAAACTACTTTTTAGATATCCCTTTTTAATACCTAACACAAAAATATACAAAGACACTAAAATCATGAACATAAAACAATTACATACATACAACACCTGCATATTAGTACGCAAGTTAACAAAAAGTTCTCTCCATACTAACTTGACTTTCACATTTACGCACCAGATAACAAAGCGCAGCAGTCGTCGAGCTAGTTGGTTGGTACTTCCAAAGACGCGAACAAAGTACGGGAAAAAAATTATAACTTATGAAGGTGCGCAGCTTTACAACAAATTAGCGCCGCTAATTAAAAATTGCAAGTCATTGCAAACTTTTAAATCAAAGCTAGCAGAATATGTCGTAAACAATTATTTTTAATAAGTGTATTTAATATCATGAATGTTTAATACTTAACTCGCTGCCAAAATTTGTTACGAGTTGTTAATGTTGTTACGAATAATTACCTAATTTAAGATCGACCGACTACCCACATTTTTAGTTTTATACATTAATTATTTTCTCATGTAAGTGACTTCTGTCTTTTTGAGAAATAAATATCTTTAACAACATACATACATTCACGCCTTTTTCCCGAAGGGGTAGGCAGAGGTGTACCCAGGACTCAGTCCCATTGTAGATACACCCACATTTCGCCAGTATGTTATTGGTCCCATGTAATAGGGGGCGAGCCTATTGCTATCTACCGGGCACAGTTCCAGACTCCAGGCAGTTATTGAGATAATTCCTAATGGAAAAATCCAATATTTAACACTGCCTGACCTGGGGATCGAACCCGGGACCTCTTGATTGGCAGTCGAGCATGCGCCCTCTACGCCACCGAGGCAGAAATATCTTTAAACCTATATTTTAGACCCTGGAATAAAATAAAAAGTACTTTTTATCTTTTTATGCAAAATGGCAAAATGGCGTCTCGTCATATGACTGCCTCGGTGGCGTAGAGGGCGCATGCTCGACTGCCAATCAAGAGGTCCCGGGTTCGATCCCTAGGTCGGGCAAAGTGTTAAATATCTGATGAAGTCTGATCAATAATCCTAATCACATTCTGACGATTCTTTTAGCATAAAAATATTGCCGAAGAAATATTAAGTTCTCTCCTCTCCGATAAATGTATGTACATGTTGGAGATAAAACAAGGAATACTGAATTAAGGATTAATTCATTTTAAAGGTAGAAATTTCAACATTCAATTAGAAAATGTTCGACTTCTCTTACGAATTGATCAGCTGTCACATTTTGTATCAGTAGACGAATTTTCTTAGAGTATCTTGATATTTCTTTTACAACTTTGGCAGTTTGGCAGGTTTAAAGTCCCGACTGAGTAACTTACACACTGACGCAATAGATAACTGAATATTTGCATATGTATTTCTTGTATTTATTTTTTCGATTTAAAGAAAAGGGGAGATGAGGTTCTCCTTCTCGAAAATGGAAAGCTCAAATAAGGTCCCATTAGGTCCACGTACGTCAGTGAAGTTAATTGTTGTCTCGATCGGTACAGGTAGGTCTTTCTATCTTTGTTGTTTCAAATTGCACATGCCAGTTGTTGAGTAAGCGCTGAATGAACATACCATATCTTCCCTTTTCTTTAAATCAATGTATTTAATAAAGATAACATAACATAACAATAACATACATTCACGCCTTTTTCCCGAAGGGGTAGGCAGAGGTGTACCCAGGACTCAGTCCCATAGTAGATACACCACATTTCGCCAGTATGTTATTGGTCCCATGTAATAGGGGGCGAGCCTATTGCCATATACCGGGCACAGTTCCAGACTCCAAACTCAAACTCAAACTCCAGGCAGCTATTGAGATAATTCCTAATGGAAAAATCCAATATTTAACACTATGCCTGACCTGGGGATCGAACCCGGGACCTCTTGATTGGCAGTCGAGCATGCGCCCACTACGCCACCGAGGCAGTCAAGTCGAGGCAGTTTAATAAAGATAACTTATAAAATATAATTCTTAAAATTTTCACAACAAAGAAGTCGCAGAATTACTCTAGGCGAATATAATAATCTAAAAATAAGCTAGAATCTACAGCTTCGCTAGAATCCGATAAAAATTCATGAAAATAATCTGTACAAAAGATTTGCAACTAAATTATAATATGAATTCATTTAGTACTTCAAAGACTTCGCTCCAAGCGTTCTCTGCATAATACACCCATATTCATGGAAGACATTTCATTTTATTAAGGTTTTAGTATTGCTATCTAGGTATTTAAGACTTAGGGCGTTGATCCTTAGTGCAATGTTACAGATAATCAAGTAGGGAATGCAAATTGCAATAACAAAGCTACGTTCGTTTATTGGGAAAAGCTTCGGAAAACATATCACTGTGAGCAACATGCAGTTATTGCTGCTATTTTCTGTGATCGTACGCTATCGGGACAACACTGAATATTAACGGAAACTCAATATACTAGTATACGAATTTCTGTAATAGAAATCGGTATATGGGTGTTACCGGTTTCAAACCATCATACGTAAGTAAAAAGGATGAATGAAAGAAGATTGAAAAAGGAGATTTATAAAGCGATTGTGAATATGTCTATTCACAATCGCTTTTACATGACTATTTTTATACTATTTTTATATGACTTTTACTTGTCAGTAAATCATCTGTGAAAAATGTAATAAAAGTGGAAGAAGCGAAAGACGTAAGATCGTAGCAAGTGGAGAGAACTAGAACGACAACGGAGAGAAATAGTCTCTGCCTACCCCAACAGGAAAAGATGTGACTGTATTTATGTGTATAGGTACAACTCAAACTCAAACTCAAACTCAAAACAGCTTTATTCAAATAGGTCATAATCTGACACTTTTGTACGTCAATGAAGATAAACAGTACTGAGTCTACCGTTAACAAAACAAGCATCTCAAATATACTAGAGAAAAAAAATCTCATTGATAAATACCTAGTCGTAGCTAAACACTTTATTGTAACAGAGGATACAATTCATTGAAATGCACTGAAAGTGATTTGAGTAATTTATTGTATGCTTGTCAATAAATTAAGTACATTAGCTTAGTAGCGATAAGACCGCCGCTTGCACATTTAACTCATAGTTCCTGTGCCCTGTATTTTGTTTCTGTGTGATGATTTATAAAGTGTTAACCAATAATCTAAATAACAAATAAAGTTCCATTTTAACCAAAATATTTATTATTTATATCATAAACAACTTAACATAAATCATCATTAAAATATAATTAAAATGTTGAATAAATCGAAACTATTGTAATTAATTTAGGTAGCCATCGGGAACAGAGTAGAGCAAAGTCGGGCCAGCGGTAAGCCACAGTAATGTCACGCACAGAAACACAGGACAAACAGGGCACCCGGTCGATACTTGGGAACGGTACCAAACGAAATGCCAATTTAAATAGGCTTTGTTTACAAATACCTTTCGGAATTACTTGTGAACTAAACAAACAATTCCAAAGTGAATAGGATTTTATTTATTGTAAATGGTAACTTTTATTTATTTACCGTTATGTCTGTATTTATGATAAATATTCTTACTTGAAAACATGAAAATATAAAAGTTTAGATGATTGGCTACTTACAGATATCAGATTGGTTTATGTTGATATTATAATATTTACGAAAAGAGATAAAAGTCAGAAAAATCCCACGAAATCCTGCCGACTGCGCCAAGAAGCACAGATGAGTATTATGCTATTGAAATCACACTTATTAGTGTATTATTTTTGCTCTTACCATCAATCATAGCCACTAATATTATAAATCTGAAATTTAAATCTTTTTTGTAAACAGATCCAGTCTTCTATAAACCTTAAGTTCATAACACAAAATCCTCTCAAAGTCACTTATCAAAGATACCTCAATTTGGCTCAGTTTCTCAGTATATCTTGGCGAATATAGCTTTATTCGCCAATTTCGTTGAGTTTCCCAGTTCGTCAGTTAATAGTTGGTATAGTTCGACACAAAAGAGTAGAAAATAATGGGGGCGCCACTGTCTTTTACAAGAGTAAAAACAATTTCATCAACACATACACTTTAAATTAGTTCCGTTTCTACTCTTTTGTGTCGGACTATAAGTGAGAGGTCGAGACATTATGTTGGTAATTAAATTTAATTAGGGCCTTGATGGACGAACGTATTCCAAAGATTTTGACATGTTTGGTTGAAAATGCAGATTCTCAGTTTTAGTAGGCTTTAACTCAGTGTTAAAGTCGGACATGATGCACCGTTTTGTTAAATACTTTTTAAGGTGCACCGGGACTTAAATGATATTTATTTACTACTTGCATTAGCCGCGGTTAAGAGAAGACGCCGAGGTATAATATAATGTTGTATACCTACGTTTGGCCGTATAATACGAGTATGTTCGATTGATCTAATACTGATATATGGATAGATAAACACTTTATTGGTACATCACAATCATAACAAATAGTGTAACAATTGGCGGTCTTATCGCTAAAAACGATCTCTTCCATTGGTTAGTGGTGTGACAAAAGTAAATATGACTGAAATTCCTACATAAACTGCAATAATACCTACCCATATATTTATTTATTACAACCTTAAATAAAATCTCTCCACACAACGCCTCTTATACTTACACAAAACATGTAAATACAAGATAATGTTATGTAATGTACCTATCACAAAGCTTTAAAGCCTACAAGCTAGAGCTTTGTTCTATATAAGTCCCAGGACTCAATATAATTCAATCTACTACCCTTCAAGTTACATCACAACATTTTATGTGATATAACATAACAGTATTGAGAAGTTGCTAAACTTGAGCCGGCTTGGAAACCTCTCATTTCATTAAAAGTTTTGCGTACTTACGATAGCTCCACTACGATAAACTTAGACTTTTACATAGCAATACAGCCCTATTTCGCACAATACATTGTTTTTATATAACTCTATTGGTTTTTACAGCGCACGCAAATGAAACTCCCAGTTAACAAGATTTTTTCGACCTATTATAAATTCATGGTCATGTTTTAGCTAATTTATACCCAACATGTACGAGTATGTAGCGTCAGTGGTCCAGCGGAAATATGCCCGGCTTTAAATCCGGAGTTCCTGGATCGAATCTCACCATGTGGACATTTTGCCTCAGCGCTACCGTGTTTCGGATGGCACGTTAAACTGTAGATCCCGGCTGTTTCCTATAAGATATGTAGCGGGCAGTCGTTAGGTCATGTTGGAGGCCTTGTAAGAAATCTTGGCTACCTGAAACTCTGGCAATATGGGTTGTCCACATTAACCCATATGAATTGACTCGAGCAGTGTAATTGGGGTAACCCATTCTGTAAGAGCATAAATTCAAATTATTATTATTATTTATTATAACACTTTACCCTTCCTATTGAATAAGTCCATCTATTGCTGAAAACCGTTTAGTCGTTTTAGAGTTAATCGTGAATATAATAAGTTTTTGTGGATCAAGATTAAGGCATTGAGAAACACGCATTACCTTTCCTTGTCCTGCATTAGCTGTGATCAATAATTGCATGTATAATATATCTTTTTCTTACCCCATTTAGTTTTCCTGTAAGATACTGTAAGCGATAAGGCCATCCATTTCATGATCCTGTTTAATATGCCCTATAGGTTTCTTGTGCTTTCTTCTTGTTGATCTTCTTATGTGTTCTCCAAGGCACGGTCAATTAATTATTTATATTTATAAACATTCAGAGTATCTTTAGGCATATTTGAATAACAGCTCAATTAAATTGTTTGTGCTTAATATAATGTAGATTGGAACTTGGAAACTGTAGAGTACTTACTTCATATCAAATAATACAATAACAGATAATCCGATAGCGAGTAATAATCGCATAATCGATTCAGTCATACGTGAGAGGAACAGGCCTGCAATCGAGCGAGAACTAGCATAATCGGCGTATGTCGTACGTATTATATCGAGAGCCCACGTGAGCTCATATCGATTATACCGACCTTGTGCTATAATCGATGTGGGGCTACTCATGACACTTGATTGTAATGAAGAGTGGCCATCTATGGTACCTGAATCTTTTTGAATCGTTTCGGGGATGCCATTAAATTTTGTAGAAAATTTTGTTGTCATGATCTCTTCGGATGTATGTAACGTCTCGTATCATCATCATCATTTCAGCCATAGGACGCCCACTGCTGAACATAGGTCTACGTCATAGATTTCCATCTAGTCCGGTTATAAGCGGCCTGCATCTAACGTGATCTGTGATAGCGTGATGGTGTCTTTATCAGATCGTCTGTCCACCTTGTGGGTGGACGTCCTACGCTGCGCTTGCTGGTCTATGGTCTCCATTTGAGAACTTTACAGGCCCATCGACCATCAGTTCTACGTGCTATGTGCCGTGCCCATTGCCACTTCAACTTGCTAATCCGCTGGGCTACGTCGGTAACTTTCGTTCGTCTACGGATCTCCTCATTTCTGAATCGATCTTGCAAAGAAATCCCGAGCATAGCCCTCTCCATAGCTCGTTGCGTTATTTTGAGCTTACTGATAAGGCCCACAGTCCGAGACCACGTTCCAGATCCGTAAGTCATCACTGGTAACACGCACTGGTCGAAGACCTTCGACTTGAGGCACTGAGTACTCATATTTGTGTTTTCATTGAGAAATTTATTGATATAACATAGATATATAACATATATCACAACGCCAGATTTTTTTACTATTGTCGAAATAGTCCAAATTTTTTGTGAAAATCATGAGTAACACCCCAAAAAACGTGGTGTTAACCTGCGGGGGTGATTGTTAAGTTTGTAATAGAGGGCTTATCGAGCTTCGAGTCTACAGGGGTCAAAGGTTTGAGTAGGACGAGGCTGGGTCAACTATTGACTGTTTATTTTACTTTTTGTGTCATTTGCCACACTTTACAGTTAACGTGGTTGTTTTACAAATTTGTTAGGTGTTTCAGTCTTTCAGGTGAAATTTCTTGTTGATTTTCTATTATATTGCATACTCTATTATCCAATTCAATTAATTCTTTAACTGGTAATGAAGAGGTCTTTGTTGACAAATTTGATGTTAGTTCATTGGGGCGTGGTTATTTCGTTTTAGGTAATTGTTTTAAAAGGGTTGTATTTTAATACAAACTGCTTTTACTTTTTTATGTTTGTTCACTGATGTCGAAGTCAATTATTGTGAAGCAAACCTTTATAATTACTACGTACGAGTCACATCCATATAAAAATACTCAATTTACTAATAATAGGTACATAATTATTTAATATTTCGTCAAAAATCAAATAAAATATTTCTTTTTGAAACCGATTTCTTCTTTTCGTTTATTTATGTCTTAATAGGCTCGCCCCCTATTACATGGGACCAATAACATACTGGCGAAATGTGGGTGTATCTACTATGGGACTGATTCCTGGGTACACCTCTGCCTACCCCTTCGGGAAAAAGGCGTGATTGTATGCATGTCTTAAATTTATATTTAAATTTTTTTAAAGTTTGTTTCTTGTTGAAGCAAATTTCTTTGAGTTCAAGTATAAACTTATGTAGTGCAGTCAACTTAGTATACTCTTATCTATGGAAAGTTTACAATTAATTGGTGTAATTGTACACTTTAAGATAATTAATATCACCAAGGGTGGTGAAAGTCACAAACTCATTAATCAATTAGCCGTAACTTGGACAAGTTGCCTAATTGCCTTGCTTTACTATCGATCCACCTTATTATAAAAACTATGGAACTAAACCCACAATACAGTGACAGGGTCTGTTTCGAAAATAATTGCATTTCCCTCATCGACTTATATCAAAAGACGTGTGATTTGAATTGATTGGTGGGTCCAACTAAATGAATGTTGTCGCCTCAATAACATTCATATTAATTGACTTCAGTCGCACCTGAAAATATGTGAGTGACTGATTTGTTTTATACTCTAAAAATCATCATGCCTGGTTGTGTATTTCAAATGTGATTTATGTTACGGGCAGTCAAGCGTCATGTTTGTGTAAGTTTTATTTACATTTTAATGTGCTAAATTTTAATGACATCTTCTTATTTATTTTAATGACATTTTATCTTGTTTTAATTGTAATGTAATTTCTTTTATTTTTTTGTAGGCATTTATTTTTATGACATTTTAATCTAATTATTATTATTCATTTAATGTTATAGTCTTAATTATTTATGTAGTCATTGAAATCTGTAATTTTTGAATGTGTTATGGGTCATGTGAGCCTGAAAAAAATGAATATTTAATTTAATTTAATTTAATCACTCTGGGAAAAAAAGAATTAAGTCTCATTGGATTACTTTTGACGCGTAAAACTACGTGGTACTATTATCTGTTCCGTGGCGTAACATAACATACAATAACGCCTTATCCCGGAGGGGTGGGCAGAGGTGTTACCCAGGACTCAGTCCTATAGTAGGCATACCCACATTTCGCCAGTATGTTATTTGTCCCATGTAATAGGGGGTGAGCCTATTTCCATCTACTGGGCACAGTTCCAGACTCCAGTTATTGAGTAATTCACGCGTATTGTGAAATTATGCAAATTTTAATGGTGATAGAACAATAGGTAAAACAGCATAAAATATTATCTGCTAAAAATTAAGACCGTAGTTTTTAATTGCAATGTTAGAAGGTCACTCGTCTACCTCTCTTTAAAATTGTCATTGGTTTACCTGGAAATATTATTAAATGAGACAAAGTTTGCACAGCGGTACACCGTATTTTAACAATTTTGACATTTAAAAATAAATAAAGTTAATTAAAGTATTTTCCATACTTTCAAAATCTTTTTAAAACGTATTTGTTTGCTATTTCTCTCTACTACTAAACTCTTTCTAATGTCTCTTAAATCATATTTTCCTTTTGATATTCACGGTTATTACCTGCCTATTTTACCCCGATATTCAGTATTCAGTCTCTTAATTGGTTAATTATCCGTGCAAGAGTCGTAATTAGTCGCTATCGGTCCAGAAAGGCATATAGGCGGTGACCCTTGGGATTAATACCAGACTGATAAAGATATTATTACTTACTAATTTTAGGTCAATAGGTTTATATATCAAATTTTTCTAAGAGTTTTTCACGATCTTCTGGTTTGTTTTGTCAGTTTTAGGCCATAACTTTGGATTGCGTTAACTTAGAAGTATTTTTTTTTACAGCCATAAGGGACCGCAGATTTGAGTAGTTGATATCAATTTCAACTTAATACCTTCACGCGTTCCCGTTAAAAAGTGTCTTGACAAACAGACAGACAGACGGAAAACAACGTGATCCTATAAGGGTTCCTTTTTTCTTTTGAGGTACGGAACCCAAAAAAGGACGTTGGTTAAGACGACGAATTGAAAATATTGGCGGTAGATATCTCAATATTTCTCAGCAACTACAAAACATTTGGAACTAATGTTTATGTTTTTACATTTACCATGATATTGACATCATTTTGGTAATTGGTTTACATGATTGGTTAACTTTTACAGCAGAGAAAAAAATATCAAAGGCTCTATAAAAATAGAGATTCTCATTCTACAGGGAAATTAGACTGATTTATGCCCCTAAATTTTTTGTTTAAATTAATCAATGCACAGATTTCAATGTGTTAATTTGATTTTATTAAATTAGCAATAGTTTTTATTTTATTCGAGAAATACTGTTTTGGCGTAATATAAAGGAGTGTGAGCGGGTTGCGGGACTCAGCGCACGATTTTAGATTCATTATTTAACACTGCGTCACCTTAACCTGGTGATCAATTAGGATAATGATTGATCGAGCGAGAACGTAGCGCAAGCGAAGTGTCTGAGGTTCAGCTTGACCAAAAATGCTTTCGTGTGTCCGTCCGGCTGTTCTCTACTAGTCGCATTTCTGAACCGATTCTCGTGAAATTTTGTGAGCAGATTCGATGTTTTTTTTTGTAGATTTAGTTTTTGGAACCTCTTCAAGATAGGGGATTTATGTCAGTTGAAAATATTAAAATTGTAAAATATCCTGTGTCACATCAAACCACAAAAGCTTTCAAAGTATAACAACAATTTTTGGTTTTTAGCCGACTTCAAAAAAGGAATAGAATAATACTTTATTGCATACCAAAAAGGATACAATGTTACAAAATTAAAAATACATAATATAAAAGACACGGTAAACAACCGGCGGAGGAGGTTTTCAAATCAGTAAAACCATAAAATAGTAAGTACATTGTAATTGCAATTGCCATTCCGCCAAGGTATATATAGTGCTTGTCTTAAAAGAACACAGGGAATTAAAACATACTTTCTTTTGACTTCGCTGGAACCCGATATTTCATTGACAATTTGGCTTCTAATCTTAAATCTGGTGGAGTAAAAACAATCTCAATTTCACTCTCTGAACCGTCGGAACTCATTTTAATTATAAAATTTATATAAATTAAGTGTTTAAATAACAAACCAAGACGAATTTCAGGTTTGCCGCCAATTTTCTATTTATCATCTGTGCCGAAAGACAAACACATTATGGCTATACAGCCACATGAACGCAATTTGTACTAAGCAAAGAGACTTACTTTGGTATGCCAAGATTGATAAAAGAGATCCAAACAAAGAGTATTTAATAACTTCAGCACGCCGTTTCATACAACATTGTTGGAGTGTTGTAATGTTCTAAATTCAAAAAACGCTCCAGCCCCGGTAACACAGTGAAGTCCCAAGGGGGTTAGAAGAAGACCGCATATACTAATTGTTCGAGCGCGAAAGAGAGAAAAAACGGTGAAAACTAGTTATCCCCGTGCCATGCTAGCCGGGCAGTAATGGATTTTATTTTCTTTGACTGTAAATTCGATATTTCGCGTGTTCTTTTTTCTAAAATAATGACAATATTTCCATGCATGTTTGAGAAGAAATAGGTATGTAAGTAAAAATAGACGAGCGAGGTTCTACAGCTACTACAGCTTACCTACAATGACTTGTAATTTAGTATGTACACTACATATTGTAATTTAATATAGACGGCAAACCAACATTTACACTCAAGATTAAGTACATAAACTCAGGCACGCCTGTTAAATGTTAATATCCTTTGTTTGTTCGGCCGAATTGAATTGTCGACTTAAGCTTTAAATAGAACGAGTTGCAAAGAGTCCTTTATGAGTTTCATTTCGCACATAATAATATATTATGATAATGATTTTGATTTTTTTTATGATAGTGAGTGACAAGACGAGCAAATCAGGTGCCTGATGGTAAGCATCATGATTGCCCATATAAAATTCAAAATTCTGAGATAGTCACCCAGTAATTTCGCTGGTAACATTGCCCTTCAGACCGGAGCACAGTAATTTTTGCACATGACTGCTTGGCGGATGAATAACTGGCAAAGGTGTGGTACTTCCCCAGGCGGGCCCCTACAAAAGAGACCTACAACTAAAGAGCTGGAGTAATTTAGATAATATGGGATTGGATACACCTCTCAGCCTTCGGGGAAACAAAGGCGCGATGTTATATTATGTTTAGGGTTTTGATTGCTATATTGTGGAAGCAACTGTGCCCGGTAGATGGCAATAGGCTCGCCCCCTATTACATGGGACCAATAACATACTGGTGAAATGTGGGTGTATCTACATGGGACTGTGTCCTGGGTACACGTGAATGTAATGTGGGCGTGAATGTATGTTTTTTTTAATGTATTGTGGAAGCATTATCTCTAATCTTAATTGAACCTATCGTGTGATAACGTGGTATCAGTGGTAATATGGTGATATATTGTCAACAAATAGCTTTAACTTAGGCCAATCGGTTCAATAGTTTTGGCATGAAGAAGTATCTAACACAAACATGCAAAAATCCTGCGAAATTTGGTCTGTGTGCATGTTATCTCTTTACGAGAAATATGGTATGGAGATAGCTTAGACCCAAGAACACAGCCACTTTTAGCTATTGAAATAATAAAGCCCGAAATAGTAACAAGACTGGATGAAACATAGCTCACCGCTAGGAGTTTTAATTTTTCTTATAAACCCTTGGTTTATTCACAGTGAACTTGCAAAAATTCCATTTTTACTCGCGTGATTGGACGTTCACTACAAAAATGTCATGATTTATAAACAAAAATAAAATGATAGGGACATACTTTACTTCACCTTTAAAATATGAGGATATAAAGATATAAAATAGATTTACTGTATTCGGAGGAAACAGGGAAATACAAAACATCGATTTAGTAAATTTTCCATAGGATTGTGTCAAACTGATAAGAGATCCTCTTTTCTGTTAAGGTTGATGATAATCGCACCTTTTTCCCGAAAGGAAGGCTGAGGTGAACCCAGGACTCAGTCCAATAGTTGGTACACCCACATTTTGCCAGTATACACTCCAAAATATCATCCCACAAAATGTGGGAGTCCAGACTCCAGCATACTATTGAGATAATTCTCAATGGTAAGATCCTTGCAATACCTGGGAATCGTATCCAGGATTTTAAGCTTAGTAATAGCGACCATTATACCAACGAAGCAAAACCCCTAAATTAGCACCAATATACCATTATAACACCTGCTAACAGCAATACACATTTGTTTGGAGAAAAACCACACGTTCTGATGAAATTTAAAATTTACATTTTACGTATACCGTGCAGTATATCCTACTTGAAACGTAGTGTTAAATTATTCAGTTGAAACACTTAGAGCAGTTAACGAGACGAAAACAGTTGGGAATGGTCCACTTATGGTCTATAAATGTAGAATTATTGTGTTCACGACATAGTTTTATTCGTTTATCTGTCTGAGTTTCGGTATCCAAAGAAAACGAATGTAACCAAATCAAATATTGTGAAACTATCTGTTGAAGAAATTAAGCCCTACAAGTTTCTTGTGCGTTCTTCATATAGATGTATCTTTCCGAACGCACGGTAGTCAGTACTGTTTATCTTCATTGACGTGCAAAAGTGTCAGATTATGACCTATTTGAATAAATCTTTTTGAGTTTGAGTATTTTATTCAAGACTAGCTGTGCCCCGCGGTTCCACCCGCGTAGCCACCGTTCCCGTGGGAATATCAGGAAAAAAGTACACTATGTGTTATTCTAGGGTCTAAGCTAACTACATACTAAATTTCAGTCCAATCTGTTCAGTAGTTTTGGTGTGAAAGAGTACTTTGGTTAGATTGATGGATGGATGAATGTTTGTTAAAAGAGCACTACCGTCATATACACTGTCTCTGAAAGTGAAGTAAGGCACTTTGTTCGTGTGTTCTATATTTTATATGTGATTGAAAATAATACTTTCTCTGACAAATCAATGTAGTTACTCGTATGTATACAACTAAAGTTTCGTCTTACGCTGTAACTGGTTACGAATTAGAAATCCAGTTTCTTGTAAAGAAAAAATACGTAGCGTAAAATTACGTAGCTGGTATCGTACAAGGACGAATTATGTTTAGTTCGTTACTGGTTACGAAGCTCGGCCCCCTTATTACGAACAGCAGTAGAAGTGTGGAAAGCGTTTAATTGCTTAATGTCTGCTGTCAAACGGCATCCAAAAGTGACGTTTGACAGCAAAATTTATTGCTGTTGTTACGCGATTGCAAGTTCGTAATACCACCCCCGGTTACGAAGACGGCCGAAGCGGTTCTCGATAGGTAGCACTACACTTACATTTCACTGTCACTGTCTCAACTATACTAAACTAACTCAAAAAGCTTTTTAATGTGATTATAAAACTATTGGTACACCTAAATACCAAGTTCGTACCAAATTGGCTCCTAGTTAAGGTACAATAGGTAAGTTTCTTTGGAATGAAGGCTTTGAAGATAACTTTGAGCCAATTTATCTGATGAGCTCCTCGAATGTTCAATCGAATAAGTTAGTACCGAACTTTGGAGTTTGAAATTGTATCCACACTGCGATGTGTGACAGACGATTGAAATCGGCCTAATTAGAGCTGAGAAATTGAGGAAAATTTTGTGTGGAGATTAATAAATCAATATTATTATGACTATTTGTCTCAGTTGGTAGCAAACTAGCAACACTGCCTTCTGAACCGCAGGTTTCGGGTTCACACACATAAATAAAACTTTGGCATTTAAACGTACCTATTTACGTATTTAAACCACCGTCCTTCCAGTATATGCCTTTTCTCTTTCCGATTGTCTGAAAGAGATCGCTCTGATCGATAAGACCGCCAATTATTGTTACTCGTGTTTTAGTTTTTTAAGTTTCATATTGTTAATTTTCTGTATTGTGTTATGTGTATCAATAAAAGTGTTACCTAATCTAATCTTTACACAACTTATAAATAGATATAATATAACTTATTAATAATATATAACGTATACACATATTATACACATGTACTTAATTTTTTGTAGTCCTGTATTTTTTCTTTTTTTATTATTTTATATTAATTTTATTTTGGACAATTTTCATAATGTTGAATTAAAATTTTATTATTATACCTATTACTTCAATTAATTTGCACACCATAAGGAGGTAGAAACGTAATGGACCTTTAATTTAATTAAGACACAAAATATATATAAGGGACCGAAGGGACACTCTTCAAAATCATTCAAATAAATAGCGACTCTAGCTCCGACGCAATAAAGTGCAATTCAGGTCGCTCGGCGCCTAACTAATTATCATTCAAGTTGCGTCTCTTTCTATCGCGTATCTCTTATTCCTTCTGACGACGTTAGGGATGTAATCTTTTTAATTTGTTTATGAAACTATATAACTATCTTAGGTTTTAGGTGTAAGCAGTGTAAGGTAATACGAGTGCCGAGTGATATACATATATATATGATATCGTTCTTGAATACGGGTGATGGAATGGAAAAAAAACAAAACAAAACAATGGGCGACGCAACGCTACGCGGTATCGTGCGACTCAGCCGGCGCGCGCCTGTGCGCGACAACCCCTTGAATAAACCCGTCTAGACCACGCTCTCCGGGTACCTGTAGGTTCAAAGCAAAAACATGGAGTGTCACAGGCCATTAAGACTCTTATACCAACATCTTTGCAAATAAAGGATTATGATTATGATTATTTAGCTGTGCTCTGTGGTTTTATCCGGGTAGTCACCGTTCCCGTAGGAATATCGGGAATCCCTTTCTTATTCCTTCTCTACATTATAATTTTTGTAGTGGTAGGCTTTTGCAGGGGGCCGCCTGGGGAATTACCACACCTTTGCCAGTTATTCATCCGCCAAGCAGTAATGTGTAAACATTAATGGTTCCGGTGTGAAGGGCAATGTTACCAGCGAAATTACGGGGCATGACGAGATTCAACAACTCATATCTCAGGGTCACAGGCGCAGTGCAATGCCGCGCAGAATTTTGAATTATAAAACACTGGGTGGCACTGTGTCTGATATTGGTAAGCATCATGATTCAATCATGATGCTTACCATCAGGCACCTGATTTGCTTGTTTTGTCACTCACTATCATAAAAAAAAGTCTTTTTATTTGTTTTAGATAATCTAAAGCTAGGTAAAGCTATTTTGTCTTTATTCCTAGTATTAAAAATATGGAGGTCGATATTTAATTTGAATTTGTAAATTTTTACGCACATACATGATGTCCTCATAAATGTGTGTTATTTTATATAGGCTTATACAAGGCCATTGAATTGATCCGCTGTCCAGTTAAAATTTAAATATATAGGTACACAATACATAAGGTCGGGCATGCCGGCGCAAGCTAAAACGGAGGACCTTCACACATTCAATATTCACCCATCGGCCCAATTTCCGACACGTCGCTTCACGATTCTGAATCCTGGCAGAATTATTCATATTAGGGATTTACAATACCAACATAGGCTGTCTTGAAAAATTTATGAAATTCTTTATGGATAAAACCAGACTTCAAAAATAATTTTGTTTCCGTTCACTTTTTTGGTTCGCGCACACTCTTGCGCGTGTGCAAAACTCCATGTGGTCAGTGTCTGTAGTAGGTAGTTATATCGTGACTTTTGTATGAGAATTAAGTCGAGTGTCCGGGGTGTGGTGTTAGGTGTCATGAGAGTAGGTTATACAAAAAAAAAAAACAGTGAAAACACTGTTCTACATACAGGGTCCTCGAAAGACTGCAAAATTCTGTCACTTATCTTCACTTATTCTAAAAACTACTATAGTTAACCCTTAAAAGCCATATAGGATAACCGATCACCCTGTATAAAGAATTTATATAATATAATCGCACTAGGAATTCACGATTATCATTTATGTTTGGACAATTGGATTTATTGGTTTGTTTTCGGAAAGAGTTACGATCGAGTAATGGAACTACTCGTACGACATGGAAAGGCTTTAGACGTACTAATAAATAAACGAATTGGTACACGAGATAAAAAGATATATGGACCGAAACACATTTTATCGAATCTTTTATTAGAATTTTATTTTTATTTTATTTTATATGGGACAACTTCCACACACGGTCATCTGCACTCAAACTAGGCTAAAAGTCTGTTCTATGGTAACCAGAAGACTGATATACATACCTATATAAGCTTATAACACCCAGACACAGATCCAACAGACATGTTCATGCACACAAATGTTTGACCTGGCCGGGGATCGAACCTGTGGCACAGAAAGCAGAGTTACTACCATCTGAGCCATCGAGGCTGTCAATAAATGTTTGTTATATAGAAACTGGCATAGCGAGATAATATAGATAAACCGTTTTTGAAATTTGCTTAAATACCACGGAGATTAAATATGATAAGTAGGTGGTAGGTAATAAAGGAATAGTACCCTGCCCTCTCTACCCGTGGTTACCGTAAGAGCCGGTTAAGCGAGCTATCAGACGAGCGACGCCGAATACACACTTGTGTAGGGTTGATGTTATTTTGTGACGCGCATGCTACGGATTCTGTGAACATTTTGGTGGTTTTATGGAAAGTATGGCAACGTGTGGTTTAAGGAAGATCTATGGCATGTGCGAGGGCGCGATGGCCACACAGGGAGGTGGATGCCAACGCGACAGATGATTGCGAGATTGAAGAGGGTGGGCTTGGAATAAATCATTTAAAATATGCTGAAGTGTTCGAGTATTATTTAATAGAAAAGGCACGTCTACACTTGTGTATTCTACTGTTCTTTTTCATACAAATTAGCGCCCGATCAAAGCGCTGCGTTGATATTGACGTTACGCCGACGTTCGACGGAAAGCTCGCTTAGGGTTATTAGATCTAGAGGACGGGCAGTAGCATCCTCTGCGTAAAACATCGAACTGCGCTCGCCAACCCGCCTATTTTTTTTTAAACTTGTGGTTTTAAATGCATCTCCTCAACCCGCCTGCTAAGCGTGATGAGTATTGGCACTAATGGGCGCTACTTAACCCCCACTTATGGGGGTGGCATATGTCCAGCAGTGGACTTCCACACAGCTGAGATGATGTAGATTATTACCTATATTAGCTTTTAATTTTACAATTTCAAATAATATTTGATTGTTCAAATAACTTTACACTTCAGGTGTTTTAGAAATTCTGTCGAAATTTACTCAAATTCATTGAAAGTTGAACAAAAACGTGGAGAATACATATAAACAAATAAAGCCTAACGAATTGTTTGAATTCGAACCACTGTCAAATCGGAAAAATACGGAAAAATTGATAAAACATTTTCTTCGTTTTTATTCGAAGTCAGTGCAGTGAACCAGCTGGAATTAATCAGTGGAAACAGATTTTTTATTTACCTAACTACGGCACAATGGAAGAGAAAGGGGCTAAGGGTGAATAAGGTGTCTCGCGGATTCACCCGCGTATTCTTCGTTCCCATGGGAATATCGGGATAAAAAATATTCCATGCATTATTCCAGGGTCTAAACTATCTACATACCAAATTTCAGCCCAATCGGTTTGGGAGTTGTGACGTGAAAGAGTAACAAACATCTATCCATCCTCACTAATTTTCGCATTTATAATATTACTAGGAAGTAGGTGTACTAAGTAAGTAGGCGTAGGAAGTACTAATTAGTATCATTATTTTTATTATTATGTTAGTATGGCACTATTATTCCGTACCATACTAATCCTAGTATAATACGGATGCAACATGATTATTGAACAATGTGTTACAAAAACGTGTAGAATTAATACTGAAGCATGAATTATAATCTGTTGAACCCATGAAGGGGTTGCAACAGAAAAACTATAAACTGAAAAACTTTCAACAGAAGAATTGCGAAAATTTGCAAATATAAAATATAATTGTCTTCCTAACTTTACCGATCTACACACCTTTTTGTATATGTGTAGGTTAATTTTGATTTAAAGATTTTTTACCAATAGCTAGGCTACTGGATGTAGCAGGTACGGTCTGCTTTCTGTGGTAGTGTAGGTACACCCCACATGCTACAGCATAAGCCGATATTTTGATGCGGACATTTTTACGCGTTTGTAACTCTATGGTATCAAAAAAATTAAATTAAATTTTTATTTTTATTCATAAAAAAAATTAAAAATTTAATAAGAAACTTTATTTTTTTTTAACTAAGGGCCTTTTTCACCATCCTCGAGTAAAGCGCAGAGTAAGCTACTCTATTAAAGTGGCGAGTAAGGCGCAGTGCTAATTTCATAATGTCCGAGTTATGCTAATCGACATATAAATAATTATATTAGCCTTTTTTTGTGAAACTATCTAAAGTTACTTGTAATTGCCGAACGAATCGGCGAGTAGTTAATCACTCGAGAATGGTGAAAGAGGCCCTTAGTCTCAAAAATGATATTTTTTAATTAGCTTTATCTAATCTACCCTACTGAGTCCTACTTTATTTAAACAGCGTTACCGCGTAAGTTTTACCGTGTTTGGTAAATGACTACAAAAACAAAAAATTATGTATAGTTATAGGTTTTTTTATGTTAGTGAGTGAAAGACGAGCAAATCAAGTGCCTGATGGTAAGTATCATGATTGCCCATATCAGACACAGTGCCACCTAGGATTTTAAAATTCAAAATTCTGCGCGGCACTGCACTGCGCCTGTCACCTTGAGATATTAGTTGTTGAAACTCGTCATGCCCAGTAATTTCGCTGGTAGCCTTGCCCTTCAGACCGGAACACAGTAATGTTTGCACATTACTGCTTGGCGGATGAATAACTGGCAAAGGTGTGGTACTACTACTACTACCTATATAATTATAAATATTACCTATATACCTACTTATATATAAATATTTAAGTATACTTTAGTCTCATTTGGCTCATATGGCGCCAGTTTAGATATCTTGACCAAACAAGGATTTATTCTGAGCACGTTCTATCAAATACCCTTATCGCTTGAAGTTTCTCTAAGCTGTGCAATTTATACGATCCGAGCGAAGGTAGCTTTAATATCAGGGGTGGTAAAGAAAGACGAAAATATTGAGAAATATTTAATTGAAAACGTAACCCAACCAAATACTGTAAAACACAGTTTACCCTACAAGTTTCATGTGCGTTTTACTTTATATACCTATATGTTTAAAATAAAACTGTGAAAATAATTAGACATTACGTCCATAGCTTACGCACAAAATAGAGAATTCATAGAAATGCTTAATCATTGAATATTAAATAAATACATAAACATACATTCACGCCTTTTTCCCGAAGAGGTAGGCAGAGGTGTACCCCAGGACTCAGTCCCATAGTAGGATACACCCACATTTCGCCAGTATGTTATTGGTCCCATGTAATAGGGGGCGAGCCTATTGCCATATACCGGGCACAGTTCCAGACTCCGGGCAGCTATTGAGATAATTCCTAATAGAAAAATCCAATATTTAACACTGCCTGACCTGGGGATCGAACCCGGGACCTCTTGATTGGCAGTCGAGCACTACCCACTACGCCACCGAGGTAGTCAAATTAAATAAATAAATAAAAAGGTAATTAAATAAATAGTCATTAATTATAACATTATATTAAACGGAATCAATAATATCAATCTAAAATCATAATCAAAATAAAATTAATAAAAATTACAACACTAAAAAACCAAATAAAATATTTATCTAATATATAATAACTAATGAATATGCCGTGCGTCCGGCATATTCATTAGTTATTTATTTTATTTTTTATTGATTTATTTCACAAAATATAACTAAACTTGGACCATAGAACTTATAACTAAACTTATATAATCTATTAATTTAATTTGACGTCCAATAACGGATTTACACTATGTATTTAATTACATTTTCAGAGATGGTTTCTTTCTTGTTTCTTCTTTTATGGACCCACACGAATGTATTGCCAGCGTCAAGTTATATAAATTTTCAAGTTAATATGGTCAATTAGTCAATTCAGAGTCAGGGCAAGCCCATTCAAATCAAAGCTCTAGTGAAGTCTTAGTGGTGGTCTTTACAAGAAGCCGCCGGAATTTTCTCTCTCATCACTTGTAAATCTATTCAGGCCTCCACGACACGGGCCCGGAGCCCAGTGTGGGACCACAGAATCCTCCATGGGAATGTAAGGCAAGTACATAATGATAATGATAATTACAGAGTCCCAGTGTCCCGTGTTACTTGCCCAGAGACTTGTGCATCTTCAAAAACACTCAACACGTAGTATTCCACCATTACTACACGTTAAACACTTGAAAATGCACCGATAATTGATAAAGATACTACGGGACCCAAACTGTACTCTTCGGCTTCCCCTCAAAATTCCCTTATTATTTTTATTTACATTATTGACGTTTAAAAATGTCTTCTTGTAAGAGTGTATCCTAGCTACGAACAATTTGACACAATCCTATCTAAAATTTGACAAATCGATGTTTTGTATTCTCCTGTTTCCTCCAATTATTAACCAATTCCTTCAACTAATAACCCGATATTTTTAAAGTAAACTATGTCCCTGTCATTTTACTTTCTCTTATAAATTTTTCAGTTTTTTATAGCCTCTAAAAATCGCGTTTTACTCGCGTGATTAAACGTTAACTATACAAAGTTAACTATAGTTAACTATACAGAGTTCTTAAGAAAAAATAAAATCATAGGGACCTTGTTTACTTTATCTTCAAAATACTACGATATAAATATATCAAATAGGTTTACTTTATTCGTGTGAAACTGGGGAATAGAAAACATCGATTTGGTACATTTTCCATAGCATTGTGTCAAACAGTCAAACATTTTTAACTCTCATGACAGTCCCGGACACAGACTTCAGGCTGTCATTGAGAATATTCCTATTAGAAAGATCTTATAAAACTTTCTGCCTGACCTGGGGATCGAACCTGGGACCCTATGATCGGCAGGAACGCTTGCAAACCACTATGCCTCTGAGCAGCAGTATAGTAAGCACTACCTATACTGCCTTTATTGTTATAAATAGTATTTCTTGTGTGTTTCCGTCCTTATGGAAACCTTAGAAACGCTCGCGCTGGCTAAGCAATAGGATCTTTAAAAAACACCGATTTGCATAATCCACTCGGTCGGTGGAGAAATTTCGGCTATTTTGCTTATTTATCTCGTAAATTGTGTTTATAATAAACCTGCATTTTATTTTCCTTAATCTAATTTAGAAATGCTGAATCATTTTTACAGATAAGATATATTTTTATAATCTTTCCTTGGTTTGGTTTCCATATAAAGTGGAATATCACAATTATGGAAAAAGAGAGAATAATTTTGTACATAATTGTTTGTTTTATGGGATAAATTATAATCATATAAGAGCATACGTATTATGTTTTGCCGCAAATAATCACCAGATCAAGAGCCAACCACAAACAATGCTTGGAAAATTATTCCCTCTTTTTCCATAATTGGAAAATTTTATTTTGTATGGAAAAACAACCATTAGGGTTTTTTCTTAATTTCTGTGTATCTTATATTATCTTATATTTAGTTACCTATATAAGGTAAATTTAATTAGCTTTATTAATAACGAAAATGCCATTAATTGGAACGAAACCATGCTCAGAATTTTTATACTTTTAATTGAGCAACTTCTTAAACGCAACTTGCAACAACGCATTAAGTAGCAAGTCTGTAGAGACTTGTTCTTTCGACAAAGTTACATTGTTCACTGCTATGATATAACGAAAAGAACTCTTTCACAATAAACGCGAGTGTTTAGGTAACTGAGCGAAAAAAGTTGAAGTGTTTTTCTTCGCTTTTCGTGCAATAACAAAAAGAAAGTTGAACAAAAGTCAACGCCCTGTGGATATTGTTTACAAATTTAAAAATGTTATTCTTCAATTTGACGAAGGTTTGCACAAATAAATTTAAAAAAAGTTGCCGAGAAATAAGGCAATACAAACACTATAACCCTGGTGGGACGAAATCCATCAGGTTTTTCGAGAAGTGTAATCCGTCCCACCGAGTAAATTCAGTAGCGCATATTCCACTGCAAAATGTATAGCAGTCCACCTTGCCCCACCAGAGGGGTAGCTTGGTGGGGCAGGGTGGAACAACCCAATTGTAGAAAATCTTTTTCAATAGTTATCTTCACTAATGAAGGCCTGGACAATATAATATCGCGTTAGAATGCCTAACTTAAAATCTAGTTTCTAACCTCATTTCAATAGTTATCATAAATCTAAATATTTATAATATACATAACTTAATATACAGTTGAAGATTTATGTATATCAGTCCCGCATGATATTATGAATGTGCCCTGTCAGTCCTTTACAGATATAGGTACTCGTACGTGAAATTACTTCAGAACTATATCCAAATTCAGTAGGCCTTTGAGGATGATTAAACCGCATGTAGGGAAGAGTAGGTAGTTGATTTAGTTACCTATATTATAATATAAACTTTACTACTCGCGGTCTTTTCGGCGCAGGGAACTGTATTCTTTAGGAGTATTTTAAAAATTGTATTATATACTTTTTGAAAATAAACCAACTTCAAAAGAAAAAAATTTTTGATTTTCAACAGATTGTATCATTAAAGTTTAAATTGGTGGACGACCTTAGAGTAAATAATACATAATATTATAGTTTCTTTGTTCAAACAAAAAAAAAATGCTCTACAATTATTGACGGAAACAACAGTGAATTATAGGCACATTCATTACACATAAAATTTATCATTAACTTCCTTCTTTTGTAGTCTGATAAAAACGAGTTCATCAAAATCAAGTCTGTCTCTACAACAAACATTTCTCTGCCGTACAAATGAAAGTTCAGAAGAACAAATGTTAATTTAATGCAAACATTTTCCATCCACCACTTTCATGCCATAAATCATTTTGAAAAGGGTTACATTAAAATGATAAATGCACCTTCCTTCGCTGGACTAATAGTCCAGTTTGACTATGGTTAATAATATAGTCCGTATTAATCATAAGTCGGTCATACAATCATAGATAATTGAACCGTCTATTGACGGTCATACAATCATAGATAATTGAACCGTCAATAATCTTGACTGCCTCCAACCTAACCTAAACCTAAACCTACCTAAACCTGGGCGCATGCTCGACTGCCAATCAAGAGGTCCCGGGTTCGATCCCCAGGTCAGGCAGTGTTAAATATTGGATTTTTTTTTAGGAATTATCTCAATAACTGCCTGGAGTCTGGAACTGTGCCCGGTAGATGGCAATAGGCTCGCCCCCTATTACACAGGACCAATAACATACTGGCGAAATGTGGATGTATCAACTGCGGGTCTGAGTCCTGGGTACACCTCTGCCTACCCCTTCGGGAAAAAGGCGTGAATGTATGTTATGTTATAATCTGGGCAATTAACGAAGTAGCTGTTTGATATTGCAAGCATGTCATTAAGCTTTAATTAGGTACATAAATACTCTTTCGTACTACAAATAATGGTTTGGTTTAGAACCTGGCGGCAAATTATAGTTTATAAATAATGTTTGATTAAAACAAGGTAGAATTAAACATCGCATTCTTTAAAATTTCATCCCAATTGGTTGAGGACAACTGTTGGTTTGCAATTCAACATATCTATAGAATACAAACTTATAAAATCTTGTAAGATTCAGGTCAATAATTTCGAAAAAGTGGACTAAAACATACATACATAAATAATAATCACATCATCATCTCGGCCATAGGACGTCCACTGCTGAACATAGGCCTCCCCCATAGATTTCCACCCAGCCCGGTTGTAAGCGGCCTGCATCCAGCCGCATCCAATATTATGTATGTATTTATTATACATAAATACATACATAATTTATACACTACTTACTACAATAACAACAAAAGAAAATCTTGCAGAGTTTTTCAGATCATCATTTAAGAAAGGTCTTAAATGATAATCTTTAAACCACGCAACCAAGTAAGTATTCTTTCATCGCCATGATCATATTATATAGTATTTATAATATATGTTATATATTTACTAGCTGTACCCCGCGGTTTCACCCTCGTAGTCTTCGTTCCCGCGGGAATATCGGGATAAAAGTACTTTTTATGTTATTCCAGGGTCTAAACTATCTACACAATGAATTTCAGCCCAATCGGTTCAGTAGTTTTAGCGTGAAAACGGAACAAACCTACACACAAAAAACAGTGCTAGTGCTGTTTTTTTTGTGTTATCTAGATGGCGCTGGAGTTCAGTTAGAACTCGGTAGAGTTTTGTTCATCAAAAAACATTACTTTTTACATTTTACTGAGATTTGAGATTTATAATATTAGTGAGAGTATGATTATTCAAAATTTTTCATACATAACATATTCACATATGAATTTGTAGATTACATGATGCGATTTGAAATAATAAACAATTTTATCACAAAAATAAACATCGTTGATAAAATAATGACATAATCAGTTTGAAATAATAATATAAAGTCAAAGATTACACGCCTGAAAGAGGTTTATCTACGAACTTACCTATATGACAGCAGGGGTACCACAAAAGCACTAATCTCACAAAACGTGTTTCCTAGAATTTCAGTCACATTTTCCGAGCGACGACGACCTCGAGCGCGCGTCGAGATAGACTGGGCCGTTCGCAGATAAACGGCAAAGATTATGAACGTAGATGAGACACCTTAATGATCTAATATTTTTCTTTGGTCGTCAGTATGAATGTAAATGGTGGTCATGATTTTATACGCCTTCGTGCTATTTAGCTTATCATTTCAAGGATATTCCAAGGCTGATAAACAAAATAGAGTTGGTATAATAACGGGGACTTATGTAAAGAGCAGTATGGCAAGCAAATCCCGACGTTATAATAAGATAATACAATACAATACAAAAATACAAAAATTATTTATTGGAAAAAACAGTTTACACAAATGTTGGGTTCTCTACCTTTTGCTTTAGCTTACTAAGCTGTGTTGCAAAAGGTAGTCTCTTCCCCTATGTCTATGAGTACATTATATATTATAGACTTATGAAACTAAACTTATAAGTTTTATTTTAACATAAATACTTAAATACTTAGGTACCTACGAGTAAAAATCTTAAATATATTGTATAGTTAATTAAAAATAAAAAAAACATATATATTTACCTATATGTAGTATTATTTGAACGTGAATTCTTACCTACACAGATATTCATGGTATTAATAATAATACTAATAATAATAACAATAACATGGGACAACCTCCATTATGTCCTTATGTGTTGGCTCCTCAACCATCACTACCTGTCGTGTTTGGGATGGTGCGTTAAATATACGTTAAACTGACCGGCGATTCCCTATAATAATAATAATAATATAATGTACCACACCTAGGAATTATCTCAATAGCTGCCTGGAGTCTGGAACTGTGCCCGGTATATGGCAATAGGCTCGCCCCCTATTACATGGGACCAATAACATACTGGCGAAATGTGGGTGTATATACTATAATGGGACTGAGTCCTGGTTACACCTCTGCCTACCCCTTCGGGAAGAAGGCGTGAATGTATGTTATGTTATGTTATGTACCACACCTTTGTCAGTTAAAACTGGGTGGCACTGTATCTGATATGGGCAATCATGATGTTTATCATCAGGCACCTGATTTGCTCGTCTTGTCATTAACTATCACAAAAAAAAAAACTGAAACTTTGACATAATGGGACGTAGGTTGACCACAGAAGTCGCAGAAACCATAAATATATTCTAGCAATGTACTTAAATATTGGAAACGTTATATAAGAGTTAATAAACTGCGATAATAATAATTATAAGGTATAATATGTTATGCAGCGTAGGACATCCACCCACAAGGACAGAAAATCTGATAAGGGTGGCAGGAACACGCTTGATGCGGGCCGCTTACAACCGGACTGTATGTAAATCTGTGGGGGAGGCTCATGTTCAGCAGTGGACATCCAATGGCTGAGATGATGATGATGATGATGATAATATGTGAATGCAAAAAAAAAACTTGTTACATATTCGCATTTATTTACCTGTCTGCAAAAATAAAGGTTTTCACGGCAAAGTCGTTATTCTATGTTAAGGCTGTATCGTTTATCTCTTTTATATGGGTTGGAGATATCTTCCGTCTCCCTCTAGCACTGAAACATGACGTATAGATATAGTACTTAGAGGCGGGAAATCTAGACAAACTCAAGGATTTTGTCGTTTCATGAAACTATTGTGCGGCTGTTGCTTGCATTTTATTCTGTTTTTAAAGATTTGCATAATACTTATTTAAATTGCGTATGGCATCTATGTACTTACCTATATATAAGGTGTTAGAAAAAGTTATAGTTACGTGTATACATATATATATGTACACCTGTCAAACTCCATAATTTTCAAAAGATAGAAACAAAATTTGAGGAAGAATATTTTTACTTCTCATACTTAATAAATGTATTATTTAATTGAAAATGCCTTTTTTTTAAGAACTTATAGAACCTATTAAGGGCGACACTATTCCCATTGCCAATATTCATCGAGAAAATTTCTAATGAAAAATCCAATAACACTGCCTGACCTGGGGATCGAATCCGGGTCATCATAATCGGCAATAGCATTTGCGGACCACTACGCCACCGAGGCGGTCAATCCACTTAAAGCTTGTCACACAATCTACAATCTACTTCATGAAAAATTTCACGCAGGGACTTGCACCCACACGTTCCGCACCAATCTGCCTAGTGGACACTCTACCAATTAAGCTACCGTGAAGGTACTACTTGAGATTTACATTCAACGATTAACTAGTTCATAGATATGAACTCGATCGTCCAACATCAAAGACTCATTGAAATATCAAGGCAAACTTACAAAATTGCATGTAAATTTAACTTTCATGTTAATAGATCACGTTCAGTATCACACCATTGTTCAAATATACAAATGAATGGCAATCCTTGTAATATTATAACTTGTAACATTTGTAATTCTAAGTGGAGCGACCTAGATTCAAAGGGTTGGCAACATCGCTTCAACACAAAAGGGAATGCCTCTGTAAGCACTTTTATGGGAAATCTAACCGCGAATGTGATTTAGGGATTTTTTTGGAATTGATTCGCGGATCCATTTTCCCACGTTTGTATACTTACATCGAATGTAAAGGATTTACAAAAGCCTTTACATCTGATCAGCAAAGATATCTATGTTATACTAAACCATATTAATTAATTAAATAATTTGAATTTATACTCTAACAGAACGGGTTACTCCAATTACACAGCTCGAGTCAATTCATATGGGTTATATGGAGACAAAAATATTGTCAGAGTTTCAGGTCGCCAAGATTCCTTCGCAGCCGCTGACATAACCTAACGACTGCTCCCTACATATCTTAAAGGAAACAACTGGGACCTACAGTTTACAGTTTAACCTGCCATCTGAAACACGGTAGCGCCCAGGCGAAAAGTCCACATGGTGAGATTCGATCCAGGGACTCCGGATTTAAAGCCGGGCATATTCCCGCTGGACTACAGACGCTACAAAAAAAAAACACTACAAAATGAAAAAAGGTTTTCCATAATAAATGATTCAACTCATCTGTACCTCCTTTAAAGGAATTGTTGGTTGTAGGGCCACGTTGATCTTACATTTTATTTGATAGGTATAATAATAGGATTTTCAAATGTGCATATTTAATATGTTTTAGTAGTAATTATTCTACTAAAATTGGAACGGGCGTCGCCATTAAAAAATACTTTGTGCTTAACCTCACTTTTAAATTAAATGATAAATTAATCTAAACGGCGATATTAAGACGGTTACTATGTTTGGGAATATTATTGCGAATAACATTCTCTACCCGGCAATGTAGAATATATTATAGTGTAAGGTTTTGCGGGCCCAGCGTCCTTTGTAAGTCCTTCAAAGACCATTCAGGTATTGTCAAAATTTCCTATGTTTTTGGTTTTTTTAAAACAACAAACATTTTAATATGAGTTTGACGACTATAGGTCTATAATGCACCCAATCACATATATAAAAATATCAACGTGAAAAATGACTAAGTATAAAATAATACTTATTACAATAATATTTATGGTTGCCCCAAATCGTTTCAACCGAAAACGTCCTTGCTTTTGCAAATGCACTTGCCAACGGTTAGGTATTACTAGGTATAGTTCCATACATAGATACCGCAAACGTGTTAGTAATAATTTTTTTTAAATAAAATCTGTTTTGGATTTTTTTTCTTTATTTGTGACATAAGATCTTGCTTCTTGCCAAATTTCATAATGCTAGGCCAACGGGAAGTACCCTAGAGGTTTTCAGTCGGAAGTATGAAAATGTGCAGTAAAAATCATTGATATAAAAAAAAGGGGAGATGAGGTACTGATTTCTCGAAAATGGCAAGCTCAAATTCGGTCCCATTAGGTCACCACATACGTTAGTAAAGTAAGGTCGTACTAGTGACTAATATTGTTGTCTCGGTCGCACTTCGGTCTTAGGTACGTTTTTCTATCCTTGTTGTTCATTATATGTCACTGTGCAAACTTCACACTGAGCAAATTGCACGTGCCAGTTCTTGAGTAAGCGCTGGAAGAACGTACTCTATCTCCCCTTTTCTTTATATCAAAGGGTAAAATGTACGTATCTTTTTATTGAATAAATTTTTTATAGCAGCAAGAGGTTTGTAGACCTGGACAGACACAGACAGACAGACGGGCAACTACGTGATCTTATAAGGGTTCCTTTTCCTTTTGAGGTACGGACCCCTAAAAACGAAAGAGAATTATTTAACCACGCAAAATATGATGTGATCTCATTTCCACCATCGGCAATCGGTAAATTCACGAGAAATACAAAAATTACAGGTCATTAATCTCGTCTCGAGCTAAAAATAATTTAAAACTAACCTTGTTTCCATAGTTCACAGTTATACGTGCGACAGAATGTGAATGTATGAGCGTTTATAGGTTTTGAAGTGGTGACAAATTGTAACATTCAAATATTTCTGTGGCACGTGATCATGAATTTCAAATTAAAAAAAAGTCAAAATTTCTTTATTGGAACATAAAAAATTGAATATAAAAGTATGAACGATGAAGCCTGCGAAAGTTTGCAGAAACTGTGTTGCAGACACCATTGCCCTCAAGAGATAGATAGCGTTTTATATTTCGGTATCGCTATATTTCCGTTGTATAATTTTGCTTAAACAAATACTTATTATATATCTTATTAATTGTAAAAACGAAAAATAATCACTTTGTATATCATTTAAACTAGTTATTTATATATAATAAAGGTTTACATATTGCCAAATTATCAACTAACCAACTTTAGCAAGCGCCATGTACGGCGCTCTGTGCGACATGTACGTACTCTACTTGATATAACTCCTAAAGTTATTTCAATCCCATTATGCCATTGTTATGGTAGAATCTACGTAGAATAAACTCTTTTTTGTAGAAAAAAAAATTAAAATTAAAATGGTGGAAGTCATTAAAAAAAACATTTGAAATGTTTACTTCCGGTTTAACACTCAAAAAATTTTCAAATTTGGAATCTAAATTAAAAATCAAAAATAACATAATTTTTTCTAGGCAAATCACTACACAAGGTATTTTATTACCAATTACTTTAATATGAAAAAATAATTTCAAAAGAAGCCTTCCATCAATTAGCTAAATTTTTAGAGTCCCTCAGTTTGAGAACCAGAGCTCAAAAAACTTTTTATTTTCGTGTACGTGTTACATCGCCTAGAAGTACCAATATGCTTAATATGAACGAATTTCAGAATTTCACTTTATTTTCGTTGTCCGCTTCACGTGAAATGCCCCATATATTGTAATTATTTTGTGATACATGATATTATGTTATGTTTATTATAATTAATAATTGATTTTCTGAAGGGGTAGGCAGAGTTGTACCCAGGACTGAGTCCCATAGGATACACCCACATTTTGCCAGTATGTTATTGGTCCCATGAAATAGAGGGCGAGCCTATTGCCATGTATCGGGAACAGTTCAAGAATCCAAGCTGTCTTAAAGATAATTAAAGTTGAAGTAAAGTATGTCCCTATCATTTTATTTTTGCTTATGAACTCTATTTTTTTTTGTAGGGAATGTCCAAACACGCGAGTAAATGTGCGATATTTGAAAGTTGACCATGAAAAAACCAAGGGTTTATAAGAAAAATTAAAATGACAGGGACATAGTTTACTTCACTATAACAATATCAGGATATAAATATATAGAATGGGTTAATTATATTTGGAGGATACACGGGAATACAAAACATCGATTTGGTAATTTTTTCATAGGATTGTGTCAAATTCCTAGAAGCCCATGTATGCTCTTAAAGGCAAAATCGCCCCGCTTTTTGACTCTACTTGGCGAGGGCACTGCCGTGCAACCAGATCCATAGACTCCCGAACTAGTTAGAAACTGTGCTTCAGGAGCCATGGCCTTTCCATTCCATCTTACTAACTATTTATGTCAACAGCACATGGCATTAAAAAAATCATAAAATTATTTAATACTAGTAGTAGTAATTTTAATAAATAAAGATGCACGCATTATATATGGTAGTGTACGTGTGAGGGTGTGTGTGTTATTTTAACAAAGTATAAGAATGCCTCTGCCTAACCATTAGAGGTAATAAACGTTTTGTTATATAGTTATAATAGGCTAGTTGACTAAATTTGAAAAATTGGTTAATACATTATCTTACTATCTATTTTACCCTAAAAACTTATTATTTTTGAAAAATTCGATCATTTATATTGTGTATTTTTGGTTTTAAAAAATCAATTTGAATTTACCGCAAAAACGCTCCAGACTGTCATGGCGTTTTGAATGACGTCACACCGTGACAAACACAACAAAGGAATCGTGTGTTTTTCTGGGAGTTGTTAGTTTTCTCTAATTAAAAATGAATTCCTCTTATTACAAGAACTGTGTAGTGTGTAAAAGTACGACTATAAAAACGCCAAACAAATTATTCATTTATGTTCCAAACAATAAACATATACGAAAAAAGTGGCTAAACCTTGCGAGGAGAGATGATGCTAATAGTTTATCTGCAGTTTCGAGAATGTATTTTTGTGAAGATCATTTTGATGTAAGTAACACAATCAACATATTTACAAATTTAAAACAAAAATAATGAATCATTATTTTTCAAGTTTTTATTTACGAGTAAAGGTTATGTTATGTTGTTATCAGGTAGAATTTTAATTTAGTGTTATATTTATTATAATTAACCAATTATTTTCTTATTCTAGTTGCCAAATGACATGGTTAATTATATGGAGTAATAAATTAAATAATACTTAGCAAATCTAACCTCAAAACCAATGTCCGGCAACTTACATTAAGTATGACAAACTACGAAACAAATAATACTGTTTATGTTTATAATAAGTCAATGAACATGTATTATATAATTTACACATATTCATACTTACACAGAGGTTTTAGCATTGCGGAATTCCGATGAGCAAAAGTCAGTATTTGATGCGAAAAAATTGCCGAGCATGACGGCGTCAATTCTGGGTAAATTCGTACTATTTGCTTTAATAAATCCTGATTCCATAGCGAAATATATCTGTCTTTCAAGAAATAACTGAAAACCACTATGTTAACTTGTCAAAAATAGCTAAAAAACGAAAAACTAATTAAATAACTTGCTCTGTTTTATGGAAACGTCAACAACAACAATGATGTTTGCCGCGGTGTGACGTCACGCTTTCTGATTGGTGTTTAATATCACGTGATCGTACGCCTAGTTTTACGGAATTTATTTATTGAAAATATTATTAATCTTTATTTCGTTTTATAAATCATTTAGTTTTTTAGTATTTCTACATCTTAGTTAATAATCAGAAACAACCGTGCATCCGATTTATTTATAGTGGACACAACCCTATTAATTAATAATATCACGTGAACAACTATCGCTGGCGGCAAACAATCGTTCTCAAAGGTTCAACCGCTGGCAGAAACGCTAATACTTTGCTAACATTCAAATTAATGTAATTCCAGCATTTAAAATCCGATGACGATATCTCTGTACGGACAGTAAAACATCTTCAGGTTTTTACAAAATCTAACTCATAATAATAATTGTAAAGATAATAAAGTAAGTAGGTTTATTTTTTTAATATTATTGCTAATTTTGATTTTTTTAAATTAGATTACCAAGTAAAACATGCGATATTCCAGCCTATTGATACAGCACAGACTCTAATAACGAGTGACATTAGTTTTTAACTATCGTATGCTCAAAAAAATCCTATGTAGACGATGCCTCATCCCACGCCCCCTACTAAATATGATTTAAAAAACATAATTGACAAAGTGTGGGACTATACGACTGAGTCTTGGGTACACTTTTGCCCACCAGTTGAACAAAAAGCCGTGATTTTAGGTTATTTTAGACGATGTAGATAATACTGTATGATTGTGTTCTGACCGAAATAAAATAAAATCTATCTATAGAAGGCAGACTAATAATACTAAAAACATAATATGGACGCACACTGAGATACGCAATTTACAGAAAAAAAATTAAACATAGAGCTACGTTCTTCCCTTACTGCTACATTTCTATATTGATCGACATGAAAATGTAAAGTTTTAATCTGCGCTAACAAAGTTAGAGTTTGGTTATTAAAATAGTTACCTTCCGACATACGGACAGATGTTTGTCTTAATATACGGATTGTGTTTATTTTACGTTTAGGGATAAACAAGTATTCTGGCTCTGTGCTGGAAGGGAGAAACCGTCTTGACAATACAATTTAACTTTTTCTACGTTCTTCTTTTTAATGCATATTAAATTTGTTTTAATAAGTAAAAAGCTTTGTTATTAAGGATGATGAAAAAAACTTTTATCACTTCATTATTATCGCTAATCACTAACATTTTTAATTTGGATATTTTGAACATTTAGAAACAAGCAATATTTGGCTGTTTAGATGTTTGTTACTTAATTATACAAAAATTAATAACCGATTTGGCTGTGATTTGGTATTTAGGTAGCTTAAGAACTGAAGAAATATAGCAGATGAACTTTTAGAGTATTTTTATACGAATACTTTATTTATATTGTTTGTTATTGTTTATATTATTTATATTTTATACAATAACAGCTAATATAGAAAAGGATTTGTAATGAAATAAAAATTTATATTAAAATTCTTAAAGGAAACTGATTCGGAGTCCAAGGAAGCTGGGCCCAGACTTACACCTTACACTGTTTATCCTATAGCCGTGTAGAGAATGTTATTTGCAGTGATATTCCTAAACATAATAGTAACTCTTATTATCGCTGATTAATTTAATATAAGATTTTAATAAAGTGAGGTTAAGTACTCACCAAATATTTCTTAATGGATACGTGCGTTCCAATTTTAATTGAACATTTGCTTGATTTAGTATATTAATAAATTATTAAGTAATTATAATGCTAAAAATATTATTTAAGCTCATTTAAAAACATATGTTAATATTTAATATTAAAAACTTATTAGGCATATCAAATAAAACCAAAATTATAATGTCAAGTCGACGTGGCCCATCAACCATCAACTCCTTTGTATCAAAAATATTGACAGAGCCTACTTTCTGTACTATATTATTTTGTGTTTTAATCAATCTGGTATAAACCAAACATTCATATTTCAAACAAAAATTGATACAATATGAAAACAGAATAATCCGGTGTACAAAGATTTAGATCGAAATAACAAACCAGCAATTTGTGAATGAATTGTTACAGAATTTCAATATTAAACATATCCGAAGAGCTTTTAGATATTGACTCATGATTTATTTAAGACTAACCCTAACACACGGTTTTGCCTGCATGAGTTGGCCTACCTAACCTATTTTCCGCGATGATGACGTCACCAGTCAGGATTCTAGTTTCCAATTTCCCTAGAGTCTATTGGATTTTTGATAAGATTCTATAAATATCTAGGAAGATCGATAAAAACTTTCTTAGTTTTCATCTATCCCGTTAGAGTCTGGAACTGTGCCCGGTAGATGGCAATCGGCTCGCCGCCTATCACCAACATGGGACCAATAACATACTAGCGAAATGTGAGTGTACCTACTATGGGACTGAGTACCTGGGTACGCCCGCCTTTCGAGAAAAAGACGTGATTGTATGATATGTTTAGATTGGAGAGCGTCTTTTGTAGCGTCCATGGTCCAGCATATATATGCCCGGATTTAAATCCAGAGTCCCTGGATCGAATCTCACCACTCACTGTGGACTTTTCCCTGGGCGCTACCGTGTTTCGGATGGCACGTTCAACTGTAGGTCCCGGCTGTTTCCAATAATATATGTAGGGTGTAGTCATTAGCTCGTGTCGGGGGCCTTGTAGGAATTTTATACATAACATTCAATCACGCCTTATTTCCAAAGGGGTAGGCAGAGTTATCTCAGTCCCATAGCAATAGTAAGTACACCCACATTTCGCCAGTATGTTATTAATCTCATGTAATAGGGGGCGAGCCTATTACCATCTTACCGGGCCCAGTTCCAGACTCCAGGCAGTTATTGACATAAATCCTAATGGACCTTATGAAAGAATTTTGGTGACCTGAAACTCTGAAAATCTGACAATGTTGGTTGTCCACATAACCCATATGAATTGACTCGAGCAGTGTATAATTGCGGTAACCCGTTCTGTAAGCGAGCTTTCAGACAAGCGACGCTGACGTGTGTATTCTACTGATCTTTTTCATATAAATTAGCGCCCGACAACAGCCGCATTAGCGTCGCGTTGACGTTGACGTTACGCCGACGTTCGTCTGAAAGTTCGCGTAGAGTAGGTATAATTTCAAATCATTTAAAAAAGTAATTTCCCAATGACACGAAAGGACAATAATATGTGGCGGCCCCATTAGAAGAAGGTTAAAAATGAAACGTAATATCTATTTGTTTCTCCGTTCTCCAGCTTTTAGAAAGTAATATTGATCCATTTCTCTTGACTCTGCGTCTCATAGTACTTATGAAACAACAAGCAAATATTATTAGAAGATCATTAGATGTGAGATCCTTTTAGAATTCTTTGTTATATTAATCAGATGATTTCCTGAGCATTTCTTGAAAGTTTGCACATTACTCATTTATTTATTTACTTGTAAAATGTATCTTGTATGCGAAACAAAGGCGTGTGTTTATGCTGAAAATGTGTATAAAATCAATCAACAGTGGATCAAATACGTTATAACAAACTGCTTTACAAATATGTAGTAATACTGTGAGCTACGCACATAATATAATATGATTCATTTTTTAGGATAAAAAATAAAAATCCATTGTTCAGTTTGAGAACGTTGAAAATATTTTTCAAATTTCACCGTTCTGTATAAAGTATTTTTAATTATTACCCTGTACAAGGAACAAAAGAGGTTTTATACTAAAAAGCTGTAGCCTACCTATATTGTCCGGGTAATATACGACGCGCTCAGCAAAATGATTGATGCCTCTAAAGATGATCTAACTCATTGAATGTGTCGAAATGCAGAACATAAATAACGGCTCGAAGGGATAGAGAGGGATAGAGAGATGTACCTAGGACCCAGTCCCATAGGGTACACCCACACTTTGCCCGTTAGGTTTTTTAAGTCTCATGTTATAAGACGTCCATTAAACGAGGGCAAGTTCATACTTTAATGTGCCCGTCATTGAAAAAATTTCTAAGGCAAAAATTCTCATATAATTATGCGCAATGATCAATCAAGTGGCGGACGGATGTCTTATCTTTGAAACCAAATTTTTACGAGATGAAAATTTCATATTGTGCAAAGTATAATAATAGGTGTTCTTTTTGTACAAGCAAAAAAGTACCTAGTCCACTTACGTTAATTACTTTTGAAGAGCATAAAGCAGTATTGATATTTGCGACATAAGCTTGCAATTATTTTAAGCACGTTGAAAATTGACCGTAGAACCTTTTAAAAACAAAAAACTTTTGTCTGTATTTTTAGACAAACTATAGAGTGCACAATCGTGTACACAATCCTGTGCAAAACGAATAGTTTTCCAGTTGGTAACGTGAAATCATCCTGGTACCCGTCGGCCCTGGTTCCACTCCAATAGTGAACTAACGACCGTGCTATATGACTACTACAATCTAGGCGATGGGTCAGTACTCAAACTTCCTCCATAACTCTTAAGTGGATGACGCACGGCAGATTTTTTTTTTATTTTTTTTATTTTTTTATTTGTACATCAAAACATCTCCAAACCAAAGCGTTTGGACCTTTTTTTACATAATTAATTGCATTATTAGGCGTTTTCATTGGACTAACTTAAGACTATCTTGAGGGAGTCCATAGCGTAATATTTTTATTTTATTTACCTATTATTATACATACATATATAAATAAATATATAAATACATTATTTAACATAAATATATAAATACATACTTAATTAATTATAATACTTATACATATATACATATAGATCTATTACACCACAGAACAACTGGCACAGACCAACCCACGCTCGCAGCACCCGTTCACGAGTTGACGCACGTACCAGCGCCGTCCTCCTCAACCATATTAGAGGGAGGAGGGCGGCCCACCACGCGACGCCGCCGCGAGCTTGAGCAGTTTAGTGAGCATGACTGTACCAAATGTTCCCCGGTGCATTACATCTAAAAGAGAAACAAACCTTTTCATACTAATGGCTGAAGTGCAGATTTACCCCGATGGCCGCTGTGATTATTCAAGCTGAAACGCTAGAGCGCTCTCCTCACAATAGCCATATCACGGTGAGACATGGCCATGGCGATATTATGCTCCTGTATCTGCTCAGAAGTAGCTGCCCGCGCCGCTCTCACGAATCGCCCTATCGCGTCGTCATCATTGTCGGTGTAGTAGACACAGATGTTGGTGTGTCGCGACACTGCTACTACCGCGTGCGGGACGCTCTCATGAAGGCGCAGGGGGGACGACTTGGTCTGGATGATATAGACCCGCTCGTAGGTAAGTCCCTGAGCTTCGTGGATTGTTAGGATACGAGACCCTGTACCCGAACCGAACCCTTGGGTGCCGAGGGTTCCCTTTTCTTCTTGAGTGTGCACAAGGTATAAGGTTTTCGGGAGCTCCATAGGGATATTCGCATCCGTATATCTGACCAGCTCAAGGGAACGTACTCTAGATGACGATGAGTACATACCGGAGTAAACTTCTCTTAAGGCGTATGCGACGTCCATAGGGCACCGATGCGTGCAATACAGCTCCTTGCCGATACTGACCGTCTGATGAGGGCGATGATACTTCATCTCAAATAGATTCTCGCGATCAATATACGGCAGTTGGTTTACATCTCCGATGAGAACAACTTCTTCTGTTTGGGACAATCTGGCGGCCAAGATAATAGCTCCAAAGTGGTTCATGAGAGCCTCATCTACCATCAAGCGTCCGCATCTCTGAGGCTCCTTGAAACCGTTTGCAAGGATTGACGCCATAGTCCGCACTCCAATGAAGCCCCTCTTGCCCAATCTGAGTGCTAACTTTGACCTCAAGTCCCTGGCCGCCTCTATGGTCGTTGTCACAAGTACATCATTGTTCTCATCGAAGGTGTCTACCAAGAACGTTGTCTTGCCACATCCGGGAACCCCATTAACCCATGTAAACTTCGGTACCGCCCAATTTTCCCATGCATTCCCAGCGGCAGCATCCCCAGATATGGCGTCCATAATTCCAAGGATTCTGTCGTCGAGCATAATACGAGTACAGTGGGCGGTAACTACGACGGGGTCTTCAGGTGGTGTATAAAACTTCAAATTGCCCGTCCGCCGAGTCTCCTCCTCGTCCAATGCTACAAAACCGCCCGTGGCGTTATAGGCAGCCATATATCTTCCCGACATCGTGCCCTTGATAACACGACATGTGTCATTGTTGTATATGGCCGCTTCGGCTTCCTTGAGCTTGGCGTCTAGCAGTGCCAGATTCAGACGACTCTGGTACGCTGGCTGCAGGATGTTCTTGCACGTGGCCAAGTTTACCTCTCTGGTAGCTCTGATAACGGCCTGAAACTCGAGGAATGCATTGATTGCGTGGTCTCTTGCGCTAGTAGCTTGGATCAGACTCGGTGAGCTGACCTGTCCTCTATCAGCTCTCGATCGAGCAGTCCGCGGTGTTTCTGGCTTACTAGGGGATTTTCTCAGTAACTTCTCAGTGACCGCGGCCTGTCTGACGGATCGTGTGGGTTTAGAAAGTTGTGCCATTAGGGTGTTAAAAATTGTGTGGAGTTGCCTTCTTGTCTCACTCCTCTTTTCCTGGGCAACCAAACTGAGCTGATGTTTTTGCCTCTCTCTGGCATCTGCTATCCTATTTTGCAAGCGTTCTGAGCCGCTTAATGTACTTGAGGTCAAACTGGGGTGGCTGGGGCTTGTCGCTGTTGCTAAGTCGTGTTTGGGGGTTTTGAGGTAACTCAGATTTTCCCCTCTATCCTCATATACGACAACCTCGTGATGTTCCGAGGCCATTAGGCAACCGTATCTATCGGCGACTGTTCCTTTTTCGACTCCGAGTACCATCGCGTCTACGCTTACTTTACGAGGTCTACCGTCCGCGGCCTGAGTCGCCTCTCCCATCCTGGTTAACACTGTGCATACCTGTGCGAAAGCAGTCTCCGTATCCTGTTCGAATAATGCAACTATCTTGTCTTGTAGTCGCATTATTCGACAGGAGCGGCCAAGTACCTTCATTACAGGTAGTGCGCTGATTTTATCGCGCTTGATGCTTGTTCTGTGAGTATTCCCATTCAGTAGATTAGCGAATCCTGGAGATATGAAAATGCGGTTTCCGGTTCCCTCGCGACAGAAACATATGCCAAGGCTTTCCGTTTGGTTGTCCATGAACAGTGCCACCCCGCGGATTCTGATCCCTGGCACCCCGCCTCCCGCATACGCCAGTAGATCTAATCGTGGCTCGTTCTCGTTTGCTGGATGCCTGGATCTATCCTCCGCGGCCCGGGCTGTGAGGTCGATGGTTTGGACTAGTGTTTGTGTAGTGATTATCGGTGTTGTGTGTGTGTCACGCGATGGTGGAAGTTGGTTCGTACCTGCGCTGATAGTGTTCGGCTTAATCATTGTACTTCCGTTCCTCAAAGCAGCAACTGAGACCACCCTTGTAATGAAGTCCAAGAAAGGTGTTCTGGAGTTTGGCCTATCCATAATATTTGGGACAGCGTCTTTAGTAAGTTTGGCTTGGATTTGGAGCTCCAAGTCCATCCTGTCGCGGCCAAACCTTGGACATTCGAGAAGCAGGTGCCAAATTGTCTCTTCCTTCTCCGGATCGCAGATACAAGAGGGGCTATCCTTGATTTTGAATCGGTGCAGGTATGCCGCAAAACCTCCGTGACCGGTCACAGCTTGGACGTGTATGGGCGTAAGCGTCACATCTTTAAGTACGCGTCTCGCCATCGAGACGGTAGGGAAAAAAGCCTTGGTGACCTGACCAGTCGTGGATGACTCATATCGCTCCTGCCACATCCTGACTGTGTTCTCTCGTATCTGCCTCCTGATGTACGACATGGCTACGTTGCTGTAGTCTGGGGCTGTTCTCTTGGTTAACGCTGCTTTTTTTGCCAACTCATCCGCTCTCTCATTACCCGGGGTTCCAACGTGGGCCTTCAACCAAAAAAACCTCACGACTCTGTCCTCCTCTCGGATTACCTGTACCAGACTCTTAATCTTCAGGGCAAGATGGTGAGTGACCGAAGGATTCCCCAACAAATCAAGCGACGATCTTGAGTCACTCAAGATGTTGGCCGTCCTCACCTTTGATTCTTTCACCATCTTAACCGCTCTATAGAGTGCGTACATCTCCGATTGGAGATGTACGCACGGCAGATTAAATAAGTAAGAAAAAATTGTGAGTTGTGTAGGTTGTGCCATTGATTTAAAGAACAAAGGAGATGAGGTACTGGTTTCGCGGTTAGCTTAATAAGGGCCCATTAGGTCCACGTACGTCAGTAAAGTCCTACTAGCGACTAATATTATTGTCTCGGTCGCATTTCGGTCTTAGATACGTCTTTCTATCTTTGTTGTTCAATATATCGCACTGTGCAAACTGCACACTGAGCAAATTGCACGTGCCAGTTGTTGAGTAAGCGCTGAGAGAACGCTCCCTATCTCCCCTTTTTTAAATTAATGGATTGTGCCCAGGTTTTCGTAGTCAAGACGACACTCGTTCACCCTTTCGCACACTATTTAAAATACATCTACTATCTCCTTCCCACGTATATCTCTCGAACGTCGTAAGTTGCCCCTTAGCCCCGCAGACCACTCAAAATTATTCATCTTTTGAGCCTACACGTTGGTAGAGATCTTCAATACTGTTATATTAGTATACTAGCGTTATAAATACGCTGTTTGTAGCACGTGTTGAAAACCGTTTACCAACGTGTGATTCTGGAAAACCAAGAATATCTATAAGATTAAAAATTGTTTACATTTCGGATGTTTTAATAAAAATAGATGTTTAGAACACCTGTAAACAGATTTAAACTAATGTTGATTATATTAGAACCGAGTTTTCGTGTTAAAGATTGACTGCGGAACTGTGATTCCAATCTAAAGTTTATATTGCATAATCTAGTGTGGACTCAATAAAATAAGTTCTAGTTCTATTAAACGACTATCAATGAGTACAGTTTTCTGTATGTAGAGAGCTAAGGCCCTGTAACACAGTAGGTAGTTTTCAACAGGCATACTTAACTACGAGGGGAGCAGCTAGGTAAAATAATAAGTAATGCAAATACAAACAAAAAATGTGTTAAATATGCGTTTTATTAGTAATCAGTGAGTAGAATTTCAAGGGGTCAGTAATCAGTATGTATCCCTTTAAGGAATAGAATGGAATACTCTTTATTATTCCCAAAAAAAAAAGAACATTATACGACATATTAAACTCAATAATCCTACTAATATCATAAATTTCAAATATCTGAACAATGTTTAAAAGTTACGTTTCTAACAGGTGAATACAAACGCTAGCGAGTTCTAAGTCCTCTCCAGCGCCATCTAGCGCAGTTTTGTTAGATGGATGGATGTTTGTTACGTTTTCACGCTAAAACTACTGAACCGATTGGGCTGAAATTCGGTATAGATAGATAGATAAATTCTTTATTATTACACCACATCTTAAAAAACTAAAATGTAACAATAGGAATATGTCTAGTGTAACAATTGGCGGTCTTATCGCTAAAAGCGATCTCTTCCAGGCAACCGAGCAAGGAGAGGAGAGTAAAGTAGTTCACATAGATATAGATAGTTCATATAGATAGTTTAGACCCTGGAATAACATAAAAGTACTTTTTATCCCGACATTCCCACGGGAACCATGACTACGTGGGTGAAACCGCGGAGCACAGCTAGTATAAACATAACTCTTACATAATCTGTCATTCGGCTGTTTCATATAAGATATGTAGGAAGCAGTCGTTAGATCATGTCGGAAGCCTTGTAGGAATCTTGGCGATCTGAAACTGACAATATGGGTTGGACTCAAGCAGTGTAATTGGAGTAAAACCCGTTTGAGTATAAATTCAAATTATTATATTATTATAATTTTCTTTTAACAACCTTTGGAAAAACTTTCCCAATGCAGAAAACTCTGCTCTATTAATTTTGTTATATGGTTACGCTAATTTTTTTCGGTATATCAGAGTAGGCTTCATAGAGAAAGTTTTTCTAAATGCAGAATACAATGATTGTCAAGAAGATTGTTAGTTGTATATCTAATGTATAACTGTCTATATTTACTGACCAACTTTTATCACCTTATTAATGTAAGGTGTCGTGATGAATCTGTTAGATATTGCTCGCCATGTTTATATATTTTATAGTCCAAGGTGTCACAAGTGTTACACATATTGTGTCAATGTGTAAAGGTTTATGGATTCTTTTTTTTTATGGTAGTGAGTTGATTGCCCATATCAGACACATTGCCACCCAGTGTTTTTAAATTCTAAATTCTACGCGGTACTGCACTGCGCCTGTCACCTGAGATATTTGTTTTTGAAACTCGTCGTTATTAAAAAATTAAAAAAAAGAATTATGAACCTAAATCTAATCTTATTTTAAATCTAATATTATGACGTGATAGAAAATGGATTAGATATATGAATGGACACATTAATATATAGGTACATTTTTGTTAATCTCTTTCACTATTAACATCTCTCTCACAAACCAGGTGAATCTATTTTGCATCTTGTAGTGGTAGGCCTCTTTTGCTGGGGGCCGCCTGGGGAAGTACCACAACTTTGCCAGTAATTCATCCGCCAAGCAGTAATGTGCAAACATTACTGTGTTCCGGTTAGAAGGGCAATGTTACCAGCGAAATTACTGGGCATGATGAGATTCAACAACTCATATCTCAGGGTGGCAGGCGCAGTGCAGTGCCGCGCAGAATTTTGAATTTCAAAACACTGGGTGGCACTGTGCTAAACATAAAAATACACCTTTCCAATATCTTCGTACTTTCAACTTAACACGATGTTTTCGCGTGACCCAATTACTTAGTAGCGTGTTTGAAGCTAAACCGTTTCGGTAACGGTTAAGCATGCAGTTCATCGATTGGATCTACTGGTCGAACGGTGTGCCACTTATTAATCAACTTTTATGGAAAATTGCAACTTAATTTAGTGGTAAACTTCAAGTCCGACATTGCGCAGCGGAACTGCAAGTTGAAGTAGCAATGGGTGGCACATAGCACGTAGAACTGACTGCCGATGGGGCTAAAGTTCTCGAATGGAGACCACGGACTGGTAAGCGCAGCGTAGGACGGTACGAGAGGCGAGAGGTCAAAAAGTTCGCGGAATGAAAGGGAAGGGGGGTGAATTTAAATATGAAATTATTATTCCTTTTCAATATATTCTCCATTAACCCTAATAAACTTTTCAGACCTTTCAAATAATTTGTTTATACCTTCGAAAAAAAATGATTTGTCAAGGCCTTCAAAATAAGCAGATATTGCCGACTTCACTTCATCATCATCCGTAAATTTCTTTCCACGAAGCTCTTTTTTCATGTTTGGGAACAAATAACAATCACAAGGGGCCAAATCTGGACTATAGGGAGGGTGGTTTAAAGTTTCGAAGCCGCACTTGTGTAAGGCAGCCATCGCAACATGACTCTTGTGAACAGGTGCGTTGTCGTGCAAAAGGAGCACACCTCGAGACCATTTTCCCCTTCTCTTTTCTTTAATTGCTACTTTTAATTTTTTCAGTAGTGTAGCGTAGTACTTCCCCGTGATATTGACACCTTTATCTTTATAATCGATCAATAAAATCCCCTTGGAATCCCAAAAAACTGTAGCCATAATCTTTCCGGCCGGTTGTGACACCTTTAACTTCTTGGGCGGTGCTGCGCCTTTTTTGTGCCACTGCATTGACTCCTGCTTCGACTCAGGTTCATAGTGATGAACCCAAGTTTCATCTCCAGTCACAATTCGGTTCAGAAATTCATCCCTGTTTTCACTACACAGCTCCAAAAACTCGCGCGAACACTCGACGCGCTGCTGTTTTTGAAGCGCTGTGAGCATTCTCGGTACCCATCTTGCACTGACCTTAGACATGTCAAGATTGTCATGGAGAATATTCAAAATGGTCGTAGATGATACTCCAGTCATCTCTGCGATTTGTTTCTTCTTTAGGCGTGCATCTTCTAGAACAAGTTTTTCAACTTTTTCAACAATGTCTGAGGACGTTGCTTCAATTGGCCGACCTGAACGCTGATCGTCTTCAATTGAGTCTCTGCCTTGCTTGAAAAGACTATGCCACTTGTAAATCATTGTTTTTCCAGGGCAGGAGTCCCCGTAAACTGATGACATTTCTTCCATAATGTTCTGAGGTGTTTTTCCTTGATAAGTGAGAAACTTAATCACGGCACGATACTCAATTTTCTCCATAGTTGATATTTTCTACCCGATTGACTTGTTTATCCAGCGATATCTCAAAGTTTTATGAACCGATTGGGCTGAAACTTAGTATTTATGTATTGAGTCAACAAGTAAACAAGCGACAGGTAAAAATAACTACCCCCTTCCATCTCTAAACCCTCCATTCCGCGAACTTTTTGACCTCCCTCGTAAGTACGGCGGGAGCACGCTGGATGCAGGCCGCTTACAGCCAGTCTGGATTGAAATCTCAGGGGGAGGCCTATGTTCACAGTAGACATCTTCCGACAGATGATAATGATGACTATCTTGGAACAGGGTTGGAACAGGTTTGTGAAACGTAACAAACAGGCTTCTAATATTAGCTAGTAACGATAATACTATTATTTATTCTGTTCTAGTACAGACCAATTATCGCTAATAATAACCTAGTACCAACGTAGTTAATGAAACTGGTCGACATACACATTGCTTTGTATGAAAAGGGCATGTATAATTTGAGGATTAAACCCGTGTCGAATATACATTTTATATGGCTTAAGTGTTTTAATGGGACTTCATAGTTGTCTAAAAACCTATTACGGTTACGATTTGGCAGAGTCACTTGCGGTTGGCACCTATGTTTCATACATTAACGTCTTCAAATAAATGTTCAAGCTGCATTTTATGTTTTGTGCTATGACAGCATACATTTAATTTATTTATAGGTATACTCGTAATATGACGTTTTTTGATAAGCGCTGGGCTTTTCAACACGATAGAATTACCTACAATATATATATATATCTTTTTTTTAAAGTTAGCGAGTGACAAGACGAGCAAATCAGGTGCCTGATGGTAAGCATCATGATTGCCCATATCAGACACAGTGCCAGCCAAAGTTTTAACATTCTAAATAGTGCGCGGCACTGCACTGCGCCTGCCACCCTGAGATATGAGTTGTTGAATCTCATCAGGCCCAGTAATTTCGCTGGTAACATTGCCCTTCAGTCCGGAACACAGTAATGTTTGCACATTACTGCTTGGCGGATGAATAACTGGCAAAGAATATTAATATAGGAAGAAAAAATTCACCCTCGAGAGGAACTCGAACCTGCACCTTCCACTCTAATCCGCGTGGTGGCACTCTACCAATTGAGCTACCGTGGAGGTCGGAGGTACAAGTCATCAACTACTTAACGGCGTACATATGTATTTCAAGCGAATGAGACCGCTTAGTCTACAAAAATATACAATATTATGATAGATTTATTTATTTAAGTACCTATAATTATGTATACTTATTATTTCCCGATCTTATACCCACAAAGCTAAGTTTTCACCGCTTTACTAAGAGTTGGAACATGACTTGACTGAAGAGCTGTAAAGCTCGTCATGGCTTTGACTTGACTAGTTTGAATTGCGATAATTTATTAGTTAAGGCGCTGTCCAAAGTAAATTCGCCGTCTCGCTCACACGTACCCATATTTTTGAAGATATAAAAATACTACATGTAATCACGTAAAATAAAGACAACTAGGTTCAAGAAAATAACAATACAGAAATTCAGTAAAAAATCTTATTTCTTCCAATTTCATGTATATGCACAAAGAAAACAAATTTTAGAAAAATAAAAAGGCACCGAAAACTTGTTTGGATTAAATAGGATTTTTTACTGAATCTTTGTATTGTTATTTTCTAGAACCTAGTTGTCTTTATTTTACGTAACTACATGTAGCACTTACACAGGCAATGAAATACACACTTATGTGGGTCCATCAAAAGAAAAAAGTATTGGTACGAGCGACGTCTGACTGGTCAGCTGGTACGGTATAATAATATCTCCGACCTTGCCATCTGGCCAGGTGGGTCCAGGACACCTGTCTCTTCAGGTGATTCAAGTAAGTGCTAAGCTAAAACCCTCACGTACTGGCGTAAGTAGGTAAATGTTTTATTATATTTGTTAATTGGCATTTTTGTTCACTAAGCCACAGAATAATGGACAGAAGAAGACATTCCTCAAATCATTTAAATAAAAGAAGTACCATACAAGTTTTCAGTCCTTATATTTTTGATTGCGTTAAATTCCAAATTTGATTTTTTCACAGCAGCAAGGGACCCTAGACCCGAGTTTTTGATATCAATTTCAACTTGACACCTTTACGCGTTCTCGAGAAATATGTCTTGACAGACGCACAGCAAAGTGATACTATCAAGGTTCCGTTTTTCCTTTTGATGTACGGAACCCTTAAAATTATAAGTAAGTTATTGTACTAATTAGGATCACTTATTACGGGATATTTACCATGATATAAGATCCGTACTAATGCTTTCAACCATGATATTTTTAAATCACATATTATTGCACTAATTTAAAATAAAATAACACAGACTATTCGTTAGTTACCATTAACCACAGAACAGATAAATATAACTACGTATAGAATGGACACTCACACGCGAGCGAGATTGAGCTCTCGACGAGCCCCGCTTTGTTAGGAAATCACCTCACGCACACTTTTGCACGTGTACAAAACTCCATGTGTGCAGTGTCTGTGTAGTAAGTAGTTATATTTGGTAGGCTTTTGTATGGGATTTTGTGTGGAATTTTAAAAGAAGATGCTATTAGTTACCTAGTGCATGATTCTCACACTGCTATAGTTTTAATTGCATCACACATTACTCTTATAGTGTGCTATTGTTTTCTTTTTCTCACGGGGTCATGAACAGGTTTTCATCTAGTTGAAGGATTAAGTAATTTTCTTCATAATTTAATGTACCACCTTTAAAATATACCTACTTTCTTACTTACTTATTACATTATAATGTATGCCATCGCTTGGAGAAAATTTTAATGATCTCTATTTTATAATAAAGTTGAGTGTTAAGCCTCTGTCCCGCGACACGTCGATTGATGTCGGCGTCACAAGATTAATAATGTCACGCGACTTGTTCCTATTCATGGTGTCGCTTTAAAGACTTTTGTCTCACAAGATAAGGTAGGTATACACAAATAAGGGAGATCAATGCAAAGAAATCTTATTTTGAGAGGTATTTGACGAATAAATTCAAATATAAGTCTTTGCACCTACTCATTTATTAATTAATACTATTTAATAATCTTTCCTAAATAACTTAACATAATTAGCTTAGCAAAAATAAACACTAATTACAAAGTGCAATATAAGAAAGTACACAAAGAGGTCTCCAAATTATGTGTAGTCACTTTATAAATATACGCTTCAAATCTCAAAAATGGTGCCTTCAATTTTACAGTTATTAATAAGTCTCTAAATGAAGACAGCCTTGGAGTGAGACACACTCAAATCCCCTATAGTGAGCCAAAAGAACCCTTAAGGGCATTCTAAGACATTTCACGCTCCAAAATTTAAACCGTAACTTAATTTAGTATAACCGCAATATTTAATATTAAAATATAGAAGAGTTTGAAGACAATTTAATATAAAGTCTCCGAAGCGTAAGTAGCTACGATGTATATTACATTTACCAATGAATAGAATATTCTGCGAAGATTTGTTTTCTAAGAATTTACTTTAAATCACAATTTGAAGATATTGCTGAAATTTGACTTACAAATCATTGAAATTTGGAAAATCTGAAGCCATTTTTAAATAATAAAAAAAAAAAATAAACCATCCCGCTAAAGTGTACGAAGCCTTTCAACTCAATCCGCAATTAATGACCTCTACAAAAACAATACAAAAATAACAAAGACAAAATGTATTTAGGATATCTAATCTATACCTTTGTTTCACATTCATCCAAGGCAGCACTTTCTTAAGCTTATACTATATACACTCACTCACTTAAGTGTTACAAGGTAGATAAATATAAAGATCAGCGCACACTGAGGACACGCGAGCGTCGGTCGGTGGTCGCGCACACACTGAAACGGAGGCTTCAGGAGGGGCGGGGGCACACCGAGCTTTAATATCGAGCTTGTAATTGTATCGTCATGAATGGCATTTCTATTGAAACGGTGAATTATATTGACGCGTTTATGTGAAAAAAATAGGGGGATGTTTCATAAAATACTTTCGTATGTACACCTACGCATATATTTGGTGAATGTTATGAATAATTGTATTTTATACGTAGGAAATGTAATATAATTTTGTGATATTAATATTATATTGGGCTTCATTTATTTCGTCAAGCTTTTTTTATTAATTTTGTCAATATCGAGATTGTAGAAAAGCCTTTAGTGGTGTTGTAGATAGAGTGTTAACAGGCCTGGGATACGCATTATAGTAGGTATGACGCTATAATGTAACCGGGGCTTTATATAAAGCGATACACTTTCAATGGGCTAGAAAGAGAGAAAAGATACAGAGGTAGGAGATAAAAAGAGAGGCAATTTGTAGGTGAATATAACTGTAGGTTATTAGCGCTGTGCGAGGTGAATTGCATTTTTTTGTGTCGTAGCCAAAGTCGCTATTTATATACATGAATTTGAGTCCTTTCTGTACCTTTGGGTCTGTATTCTGTGGTCATAATATATCTCGCTCGGTAGCGCTGCTGTTTACGAAGACAAAAAAAATATAAAATTTGCTAAGTTAATGATATATCCCAATGTATCCCCAGCTCAAACAGGGCGAGTGAGCACCGGGGCGGAGTGTGCCGCCGCCGCCTGCCCACTGAGTCGAGAGCTCTGACCGACGACCGAAGCTTATTGTACACTCATCAAATTATCAACTAAGTGAATAGAAAAAGAAGCAGGACCTATTAGATGGTCCGGAGACCTGCTCAAATTTGAGGGCTTTTTTGACGCGCCACGGCAGGCTTACGTACATTATAGTAGCGTCCCAAGGGTTCTCGTGGACGTCCGCAGGTTGATTTACGTTGACAATAAAAACAATAGTTTAACTCTAGTACTCTAGTAGCTTCTTTTGTTAGAACATCGCAATCGAAACGAAATGGTTTCGCTGGTTGGTGAATTTCCATACATTGTTGATAGATAGCCTTTAGAATTCGACTTCAACTTCAACTTCAACAAATTATTAATAAACCAGCGTCGCGTCTCAGTTTCAAGATTAGCCAAAAATGCTTTTGTCCCGCTGTGAGTCTTTCAGTTTTCGCCAACAGGTCGCATTTTTCAACAGATTTTGACGAAAATTGGCTCACAAGTTCCTTGATTTACATAATTTTTTTTGTCTATTGCAAAGTAAACAAGGCAGATGAAAATCACTTTAAGTAATTCATTCGCCAATTCTGAAATGGCTTTGCTAGCCAGGGGAAAGGGGAAGTGTCGGTTTCACTAGTATATTTTTTTTTGTTTTTACATGCACTACGAGTAAGACAACATAACATACATTCACGCCTTTTTCCCGAAGGGGTAGGCAGAGGTGTACCCAGGACTCAGTCCCATAGTAGATACATCCACATTTCGCCAGTATGTTATTGTCCCATGTATTAAGGGGCGAGGCTATTGCCATCTACCGGGCACAGTTCCAGACTCCAGGCAGTAATTGAGATAATTCCTAATGGAAAAATCCAATATTTAACACTGCTTGACCTGGGGATCGAACCCGGGACCTCTTGATTGGCAGTCAAGCATGCGCCCTCTACGCCACCGAGGCAGTCAAGACAAGAAGATTAAGACAAGATTCTATAATAATCTGTTGAATACATGATAAATATGTCGTCGGTAAGTATCGGTTCTTCTGTTACCGCCGCGATACCCTTGGGTTTAGTCTAGCCATGCGCTAAATGAATACACAACTTTATATTAGTAACCCCAATGCACCCCCGGCTTAATGCGTACCAAGTTTAATGAAATATTAAGCTAAACGTTGTCGGTAAACCATGATGAAAATTCGAGGTTTGAGGTCACCACAGCGTTCGGATTTTTCATTTTCTTCGTATATTTTCCCTTTTCCCGCCCTTCTCTGGTTACTTTTGGTTCGTTCAAGGGATACGAGCGTGTTAAATAATTAATTAAATTCCTTTGTATTTAATGTTGATATATTGCCTACTTTGTTAAGCAGATTAATAAAATTTAATTTATTTTATGAAAATACACTTAGTGTTATCAACTGAATGAAGCATCAAAGCCTGTTCATTTATCTTTTTCCTTTTTTTTTAACAGGGCTGCATGCCTTTATTGAAAAAAAATACCAAACAATAGCAACCTACTTACTATCTACTCTAACTAAATACACTATGCCATAGAACACTTCAAAAATTCACAGGCCGACATGTCAACCTATAGAAAATCCAAGTGTTCTGTCACTGTCACTTGACACTGTCAGATGGCAGCGTAGGTACACAAGATTTTTTTTATCTTTTTACTGAATTTTAAATTAAATATCATATCCAGGCTTATATTAGTTATTATTAACAGGTCATCCGCGTCGAGCTACTAGATACCGCTGTCATACTTGTCAAATTCAGCAACTAAAACTACATCAAAATTGGCGTACCCAAGCCTGTTCAACACAATTTATTCACGCACCCAAATCAAATCAATTTATTACACTCCACATATTATTTCAGATAAAATAATAGTAATAAAGTAGCACATATGTGGACCTCGTTGGGTGCAGCAACTAGGTAAGAGGGAACACTCCATACGCACACTACTACATATTTGAAAGTTGCCGCATTTTCGAAGACTTTGTTTTAGGTAGTGCGGTATATCTGGTTGGAGCGCACGCGAAGACTTAAACAATTTAACCTACTAAGTATTAATCATATTATATCTCTATAATAACTTATACCATCTGGCCCATTAAGTTCAATTTTCCCGGAAACTTCGTGATTAATTTTAATTTTTTTTTTCCGCTCACTGGCCGAAAGTCCGCAATGAGTCATATCTACGCAATATTTTGTTGAAAAAGTTCTAGAAGCTTTGGGTAAAAATCTTATCATTACTTTGTCTTAAGTGAAATATTTAAATTAATCGATCGCCGTAGAATTTGTTGTTGCATGGTTGGTTGTATATTACTTAGTCGTACTAACTGTAACTGTATTAAATTTGCAATCTGATTGCAGTTTTAATGCAGTACGTCTCTCTATACTCTGGACCCTAAAAATGAGACTAACATTTACTTAATAAATAAAACATAATGTGATGTCGTCTGTTGCTATGCGAACACACAACAGACGACTACGGAGCTGAAGCTGTCACCATGGTCGAAACCGGCCGGATCGTCATCACTTTCTTGCACACAAATGATTAAGCTGGCTTTTAATTTTGTCAGTTTGGCCCATGGCCTTTAGATATAATATATACTTGACGCGCAAAGTCGGGCGTCGTGAGAAATTTGTCCATTAATAAATATGAGGCTTAACAGGAAAGGGGACCCCTTAGAAGTTTGACACAATCCTATGAACAATTTACCAAATCGATGTTTTGTATTCCCCTATTTCCTCCTAATATAGTAAACCTATTTGATATATTTTTATATCCTGGTTTTGAACATGAAGTTAATTATGTGCCTATCATTTTATAAACTCTCAATTTTTTTTGTAGTGAACGTCTTATTATGCTAGAAAAACTGGGATCTTTAGAAGTTCTATATGAAAAAACCGAGAGTTTATAAGTGTAATTAAAGTTACAGGTACATAGTTTACCTCACTATAAAAATATCAAGATATATATTTATAGAATAGGTTAATTATAATCCGAAGAAACGCTAATAAGAAACATCGATTTGGTAATATTTTCATAGGATTGTGTCAAATGTCTCGTAGCTAGGATACGCTCTTCGGCAACTCAAACTCAAACTCAAACTCATAAAGATTTATTCAAATAGGTCATGATCTGACACTTTTGCACGTCAATGAATATAAATAGTACTGAGTATACCGTGCGCGCAACAGATTAGATTCTCATGTCATTATTTATATCATTATCATAAGCCATAATAAAAAGAAGACATTTTAAATCATTTCATAGATAATTCTCTTTTACAAACAAAATAACGTACTTCAACATATGTACAACATGAGAACGGCTGAAGTGATCCGTTCGAAAGGGTCGCTCTTAAGGGATTTACACAATAAGGTTACTAATGCGAAACGTCTACTTCTGCTGACTACTAAAATGGTCTAAGTTGTAAGATACTAGAGGTCTTCAAATGTGATGGAAATAAATAATAATTATTGTCTAAACTATGTCGATTGTATTAACGCCCGTGCAACAAGTGTTACTCGATGGGAATTTTTTTTTCCAACGAGTCACACTGTGACTCGTTTAGTGTAACTCGTTGGGAACCCACCCCTTGTTTTAGCACTTTGCACCCCACTAATCTCTTAATTTTGTAAGTGTTGTTTCTATGGACTTTGGTTTGAAATAAAGATATTTTATTTTTACTTATTAATCTCACTTACCTTTAAATTATTATTTAGGTACATACAAATATTGTGAGTGTATGTGTTTCTTGTTCTTTACGCTATTTGGTTTTATATACAAACCATTTGTTTAGACCATTTTAATCAAATTTTGTACAGCAAATTTATTTATAAAATTGTAGAGGGAGTTATTCTGTTTTTAATATTGGAGTATCTTATCACTTAATGCTAGACAGAATCAAATGCGAATGTCGTCAGGAAAAGATGAACTGTTTGGTAATCCAGCGAGAGTTTAGGATACACAATAGGCTGTCTATACAGCCTATTAATAAAGAACAAACTATTTATAAAGAACAAGAAACACACACACAATATTTGTATGTACCTAAATAATAATTTAAAGGTAAGTGAGATTAAAAAGTAGGTACACGTAGAATACATTATTGGAAGTAAATGGAATTCATTTCATTAGCTTGACGATTTTTATTTAGATTCTGGTGAGGTGGGTGTTCGGTTGAAGTGTCGTACGTATAGCATGAAACAGGCCTTTGAAAAGTTAATATAAGACTTGAAAACCTACGCAGGATAGGTATACGAGTAGATTTTTTTTATGATAGGCATAAGTGACAAGACGAGCAAATCAGATCCCTGATGGTAAGCATCATGATTGCCCATATCAGACACAGTGCCACCCAGTGTTTTGAAATTCAAAATTCTGCGCGGCACTGCACTGCGCCTGCCACCCTGAGGATAATACCTCTTCGTACATTGATTCCCGTGTCATATTTTAATACAATTATTTCATTCCTTGTTCATCCAAAGAATGCAATCCGTTGGTGTAGATATAAAAATCAAAAACATGTTAATGTTCGTATTAAATATCGATTGATTAAAACTAAAATATTGAAAATTATCTAGAGCCATAAAATTCTCCTTAAAATACTCAGGTAGTGTAAGAAGCTAGCAAGACTTTTAGAAAAAGTAGGTAACCTAGGCTTCGTACCCGTACAGCGAGTCTCATGTCAGTGAGCTGCAAACCGTGCAGTGCCAGAACGTCGAGCCCGACAACGGTGAGTCTCCTAGCGACTACGAAGGAATATCCATACTTTTCTGTCATGGTACAAGCGATACAACTTATCATTTTGTATTATTTGTACCATCTATGGAACAACTCCGATGGTACTACTGACTACCTTAGTATCTTTTATAACCTATTTTGCCTTCATAATATTGTATAATTTAGAAATAAAATAAATATACCAATAATAAACCAAGTAAATATTTTTTTATATAATTATTATTTACGGTAAATCGCGTGTATGCGATTTTCTAGTAAGATATTTAGTTAGAGAAGATGTGTAAAATACGAGTACTTATATCATAATATGTTATTATTTTCATGTGTCTTTATTACATATATATTATTACACATTTAATATTACATTATATAGATATTAGTTAAGTTTTGTAATCTTTTGAAGGCAATAAACAATTTTTATTTATTTATTATAAGCCATGCTATCTCTTCAGTGTTATAAGCGAAGCTCCATCCACATGTTTCTACTCTATTAAAACAATTATTCTCTAATTAAGATAGCAATTAAGGCATAATTAAACACTTTCTTTAGAAACGTGTAATTTGACACAGATTCTCACAGAAACTTAATATTATCAGATTCAATTTGCTATTGTTTATTAATGTTGATTAATATCAATATGGGAAAATAAGTACATCTATATGATTGTCAGTGTTACTACCCTTAGATTATTGACAGCTCTCCGCTCGCGCTCTGACTAGATACCATTGTCATACTTGTCAAATAAATGCAAAGTAACTATGTAATACTACGCCGAAACGATACGGCTACGGCTCCTCAACTTACAGGTAGCGAGTCAGGGAAGTACCGTCACTACCCAAGTGAAAGCGTCGATGATTGACCGACAATTGAACCTTTTCTTAATAATATATATACAACGTGTTAAAAAAAGTGTTAATTAGTAATACTTAAAGGAGTGCATCTACCTGAACGATATAACTTTTAAAAGAAAGAATTGCGAAATTCACCGAAAAAATTATCGACTTCCCATACAAAATTAATTAGCTGATCGGCAAATTAGGTATATATTTTAACAACATATAACTTTAGTTTATAAATTAAAATAAACAATAAAACTACCTTAAAAGTAAATATTAAAAACTAGACTTAAAAACCTATATATAAAACCTATATATATATATATATATATAACTATAAATAAAATAATTCACCAAAATCGCCGTCAAATTTGTATCGAGAGACGAATTTTTTTTGCGAATTTCGCAATCCTTTGTTTAGCCTATTGTTTCGGTTGTCGAGGTATTACTTCACCTTTTTGTAACACATTGTATAATTTTGTACGCCTATATTTGCTTTTATTCTTCTCACCATACAAAAACAGAATAGGCAAGCAGGAAGTCACAATTCAAATTGACCACATCAGTTTTAACGTAGGTATACATACTCCTTGCAAACAGTTTTTACGCACACTAAAATTTGAAAGATGCCGCATTTTCGGAGCTGTTGTTTTTAGGTAGTGCGATATTTGTCAGAGCGCGCGCGGAGATTTTTATCAAAAATCTAAGACGTAAGCCCATTTAATTTACAAGATTTTATTTAGGGGCTTATACGAGTAGAATCCTACAAGTCGATTTCTTTTGTTTTGGATGTTCTGTACCGGTGTCGATTTAACAATACAAAAATGAAACTGTGACGAGACTACATATACACCAATGTACCAGCTTGTAATTTGATATAAATAATAATATTAACAGCTCGTGGGGCGATTTCGTAGAGTGGAGTACCATAACCCACTTTTTGTGTGACCAGCTAACTTTGTGACGAAGTAACAACAACCCTATTTAATTTCTAAGCTGTTTTTAAACATAGATACAATGCTGACAGATGACCAATTGACAATGCAACACCTATAAGTACCTACTATAAGCCAAGCACAGATAATCATATAATATCCTACATAAATAACGCATTAATGAACGCAACGAACTTTTCCAGTCCAGAAAAACAATCCGCCTACAGAACATACAGCGCCATCTATTATTAGTTCCTTGCGCAAAGTATAAAAATATGGAATAAAATGGCCATAACTTTTGATTGCGTTAACTTAGAAATATGATTTTTACAGCCACAAGGGAGTAGTTGGTATCAATTTCAACTGGATACCTCCACGCGTTCCTGTTAAAGAGTGTCTTGATAGACGGACAGACAGACAGAAAGACAGACAGTCAGACATATACAAACAGACAGACGGACAACAAAGTGATTCTATAAGGGTTCTTTTTTTCCTTTTGAGGTGCGGAAATCTAAAAACCGTGTAAAAATAAAAACTATACTTAATAAAAACTATGATAAAGTTGTTTCGTAATAAAACGCGGAAATGTCATTCGATATAAACAGGAAAGTGCGAATGAGTGGAAAATTTCATTGGACATCAATTCCCCGGGGTGGTAAAGTTTATTTTTATGACCAACACGATATGTCAATTTGTGTTTATTTCCCGTGCTCCATGTTTTTTATTTATTATTCTTTCAGGTTTTTTTAATCAGATATTTGTTTATTATATCACTAGCTGTTCCCCGCGGCTTCACCCGCGTAGTCTTCGTTCCCGTGGGAATATTGGGATAAAAAGTATCCTATGTGTTATTCCAGGGTCTAAACTATCTGGGGCAGGCCCCAAGTGCGTTCAGATACTTCCTCGTAGTCTGCCCTGGACCCCGTCCTGACCACCGTAACGGAGTGGCAGGCGGGTGACCAAATTCTGAGCGCCATACTTGCGGGCAACATTATAAGTCGTAGTTATTTCATGCGGTCAACTGCGACACCTGCGGAGGCTATGCCAAAACCCTCGCGGGACGCCTCCGGGCGATTCATTAAAGGCCCTTCTCAGGGCCACAAAGGCCCTTCTCAGGGCCAACCCAAAGGCCCTTCTCAGGGCCAACCAGAAGACGCTTTGGAGTTGGAGGCCAGCCGCGCGCCGTCTGCGACTGGCTTCTATAGCAGGGCGGACGAACTGTCGGACTCCGACGAGTCCGTACTCTTTATGTCGGAGGGAGATACATCGGCGACCGAGGGTCACCATGGATCTCGGAAGCGGGCTTTCGTTAAGAACGGGTCTGAGGGCTCCTCGGACTCGACGAGGAAGCCAAAGAAGAAGGCGAAGGCCAAAAAGATACCGGCAGACACCCACGACGTGGGTCTGGCTGACGCCCAACGTCAGCTAGATCTAGCTCAGCGGATGCAGTTTCAGCAAGACCTGGAGGAGCAGGTTGCTGCAAAGGAGAAAAGGACGCGCGTCGCCCGGGCCAAGTCCGGGTACGGCGCGTCCATCGTCTTATACGCAGACCACTCACTAGCTGATTTGGAGCGGATGGCTCTGGAGGACGAAGAGGAGATTGTCCACGTCGCCTCTAAGTCCTCCAACCTAAAAGGAACTTTCCAGAAGTCCCTTAAATGTAGGGCGGCGAGCATGCGCGGCATCGTCGGTGAGCTGGTGCAGCGCACAGCGACCGAAGAAACGCGGCAACTGCAGGCGAAAGTTGATCGCCTGCAGTCAGAGAACAGCCAGCTGCACCAGAAGCTGGCTGAAGCCACGGCTCAGCCGAGCCAAGCCGAGGCAAGACCGGTGGTTGAAGACACTCTATCCACCTCCAACCTTGAGGATATTATCCGCAAGGTTGTGATGGAGGAGAGGGCCTTCACGAGAGCCTGCTTTGCGGCTATAGAGGACCGGCTCTTGCCGGAGAAGCGCCTTCGACCGCCGCTTGCGGCAGACAAGAGGCAAAGCCAGCCGGGGCCGTCCTCCCAGAGGGAAGACGTTCTTCTGCCTTCCACTACCCCGTCCAACGAACAAAGTTGGACGAAGGTGGTCGGCAAGGGGAAGGACAAGACCAAAAAGAAGAAGGTGGCGAGGGCAGCGACCAACCCTGCCGCTCCCGCCACCACTCCTGCCGGCCCGTCTCAGATGACAGGCAATGGAAAAGGGAAGGGGAAAGGCAAGAAGTCTACCCCCAAGCCCGCCACCGCTGCTCCCGCAGCCAAAAATGTGCCCGCTGTCGCGAGGAAAAACCTTGTTCCGCCCAAGACCGCAGCCGTTGTGGTGACGCTCACCGCGGAGGCAGCGATACGGGGGGAGACGTACGCGTCTATAATGACGCGAGCGCGTACCAACGCCAATCCAACCGAACTGGGGATTGGCGCAGTCACGTGTCGCCGGACCCAAGCCGGGGCTCGAATTTTCGAGTTCCCGGGGGCTCAGGGCGGCGCCAACGCGGATCTTTTCGCAACAAAGTTGCGGGAGACCATCGCGGACGCAGCCACAGTTGCAAGGCCAGTGAAGACCGCGGCCTTGGAGGTGACCAACCTAGATGATTCGATCACCAAGGAGGACGTGGTAGCGGCGGTCGCAGAGATCGGAGGCTGCGACGCCACAGCGGTACAAGGTCGGGCCATTAGGCCCGGCCGCGGCGGCATGGGCACCATTCGCCTTACATGCCCAGTCGCCGCAGCTAAAGCCGTCCTCGACAAGGGACGGCTCACCGTCGGCTTCAGCTCGGGTATGGTCCGGGCACTTGTAAATCAGCCTCTGCGCTGCTACAAGTGCTTCGGAATCGGACATACCCGGCCCCTCTGTCCGTCTAAAGTAGACAGGACAGAGAGCTGCTACCGCTGCGGCAAGGACGGGCACAAGTCCGCCTCCTGCAAGGCCACCACACCGCACTGTGCGGTGTGTGCAGCCAGTGGCCGCCCGGCGGGCCACGTGATGAAGGGGAGGGATTGTAATCCTCCCCTTAAGAAGGGCAAAGAGCAGGCGCCGCTGACCCAGCCTGCCGCTGCCACCGTCGTCCCTGAAGCTGGAACTTCAGGTGCGGCGACTGAGGAGGTGGATGCGATGTCCGATTGATGGATAGGGTTGAATATCGCATCCTCCAGGCGAACACCAACCACTGCAGAGCAGCCCAGGACCTGCTGATACAGTCGATGGCTGAGTGGTTGGTGGACGTGGCGGTGGTCGCTGAGCCGTACTCGGTCCCTGGCCGTTGGCTGGGTGATCGTGACGGCTTAGTGGCATTGGTGTCGCGGTCTTCCACAGACTCCCTTCCCCTCTCGCTCTTAGAGAGGGGACCGGGATACGTGGCCGCCGCGTGGGGGGGAGATATAGCCCTGATTGGAGTCTATTTCTCCCCAAACCGCCCTCTCTCAGATTTCGAGAATTTTCTCGAAATCCTCACCGCAGTGGTCGGGAGAGCGGCGCCGCGCCAGGTCGCCATAGTGGGTGACCTGAACGCCAAGTCGGTGGCCTGGGGCAACCCGGCCACCTCCTGCAACGTCCGCGGACGAGCCGTCGAGTTCTGGGCGGCATCAACCGGTGTGTCCCTCCTAAACAGAGGGACAGTCCAAACGTGTGTGCGGCAACAGGGAGGGTCGGTGGTCGACGTCTCGTTTGCCACCCCTGTGCTAGCCGCACGCATCGTGAACTGGCGGGTTGAGATGGCGGAGACCATGTCCGACCATCGATATGTGCGGTTTGACATTTCCACCCAGAGCCCCCGGAGGATGGTCCGCTCAGGTCAATCTCCCTTCCCACGATGGGCTCTCACCCGCCTGGACAGAGAAGCAGCCAAGGAGGCGGCGTTCCTCCAGGACTGGCTTACGCCTCCTATAGAAGTTCTGGACGTGGACGCCGCAGCAGTCCAGCTGAGGCGGTCCCTGACTGAGGTGTGCAACTCCAGCATGCCTCGGTCTCGCCGTCCGCCTCCAAAGCGCGCCGTCTATTGGTGGACGCAGGAACTGGCGGGGCTCCGGGCCGACTGCGTGGTAGCCAGGAGGGGGTACACGCGAAGCCGCCGGCTCAGCATCAGAGACCTTCCTAACGAAGACCGCCTCTACGCGTCTTACGTAGAGGCAAAGAAGGTCCTCGAGTCGGCAATACGCGCCGCCGACGCCTCGGCAAGGGCCGAAATGCTGGAAGGTCTCAATAAAGACCCGTATGGGAGACCATATAAGGCGGCACGGAACAAACTGCGCCCCTGTGGTCCCCTATTGACGGAGACCCTCGAGCCGGCATTGCTGGATGAGGTGGTCCGGTCCCTGTTTCCGACTGGGACCGACTTCGCGCCACCGGTAATGGACCCTCCACGGGGTGCGACTCAGCCGGATGAGGAGGTCCCTCCGGTCACGGCAGCGGAATTCACTGTAGGGACTCTTCGCCTCCGTGCGAAGAAAACGGCCCCAGGGCCGGACGGCGTTCCAGCTCGGGTGGTGGCCATCGCCGCCTCCCAAATGGAGGACAGGTTTCGGAACCTCTTCAGTGCGTGTCTCACGACTGGGAGGTTCCCGAAACCTTGGAAAGAGGGGCAGCTATGCCTCCTTAGAAAGGAAGGACGCCCGGCGGACTCACCCTCGGCATACCGGCCCATCGTTCTGCTCGATGAGGTCGGTAAATTGTTCGAAAGAATCGTCGCCAGCCGGCTAAATAACCACCTGCGAGTGGTAGGGCCGGACCTGTCGGACGCCCAATTTGGTTTCAGAAAGGGGCGTTCGACGGTGGACGCTTTGGCCGTACTCAAGGGACAAGTGAAGGAGGCCATGGAGGCGGGGGACGGAGTGTGTGCAGTGTCATTTGACATAGCCAACGCCTTCAACTCCGTCCCCCACTCTACAATCTTGGAAGCACTCCGCCACCACGGAGTGCCTCAGTACTTGCGCCAACTGCTGTCCAGCTACTTGGAGGACCGACCTGTCCTCCTTGTAGACAGGACGGCCACAGTCAGGCGATACGGTGCGGAGTCCGGTGTTCCACAGGGGTCAGTCCTAGGACCACTCCTGTGGAACATCGGATTCGACTGGCTCCTGCGGGGAACCCTCCTCCGCGGCACGAGTGTCATCTGCTACGCGGATGACACTCTCCTCACTGCCCGGGGGAGGGACTTGAGGGAGGCGGCGAGTCTGGCCTCGGCTGGCGGGTCCTTAGTCGCAGGGAGGATCCGCCGCCTGGGATTGAATGTGGCGCTGCACAAGACCGAGGCCGTGTTCTTCCATGGACCTCGGCAGCGCATCCCTCCTGACGCCCACATTGTCGTGGAGGGTGTCAGGATCGGGGTCAAGACCCAGATGAAATATCTGGGTCTTGTTCTGGACAGCAGGTGGCGCTTCGGCCCGCATTTCAGCGGGCTATCGACGCGCTTGCTGAAGACCGCAGATGCCCTCTCGTGGCTCCTTCCGAATTTGGGGGGGCCTAAGGCACGATGCCGGCGCTTGTATGCCGGCATCTTAAAGAGTATGGCCCTTTACGGGGCCCCCATCTGGGCGGACTCCCTCCACAGGAGGGAGAACTCCACCACCATCCGCAGGCCTCAAAGGGCCATTGCATTGCGGGTGGCGAGAGCCTATCGATCAGTAAGCTTCTCAGCGGCGTGCGCTCTGGCCGGCACCCCTCCATGGGAGCTCGAGGCGTGGGTGCTCGCCAGGGTATACGAGTGGTCGGCGCGGCGTAAGGCGCTCGGAGAGTTCCCCGCCGCGGAAGAGCGGGAGGCCGTGCGGCAGGAGGCGAGAGACGCAATCGTCCACCATTGGACGGAGGATCTCGCCACTGCTACCTTTGGCCGTCGAACGTTGGACGCGCTCGGGCCAGTTATGCGGGAATGGCTCGAGCGGTCCCACGGTTTCCTCTCTTTCCGTCTGGTGCAGGTGTTATCTGGCCATGGATGCTTCGGATCACACCTGCACCGGATCCGGAGGGAGGAAACCCCGTCGTGCCATGACTGTGGCGCGGCGGAGGACACGGCGCAGCACACCCTCGAGGTGTGCCCAGCCTGGTCCGAACCGCGCCGCAGTCTTATCGCGGTAATTGGGCAGGACCTCTCGCTTACCGGCATGGTCAACTCCATGCTAGGAAGTGAGGAGGCCTGGACAGCGGTCGCCTCCTTTTGCGAAGACGTTATGTCCCAAAAGGAGGCGGCGGAGCGTGCGAGGGAGGACGATCCTCTCGCGCCGCCACTCCGCAGGCGAAGAAGGGGAAGGAGAAGACGATTATATAATCAACGTTTTCTCCTTCCTGGTGGTGAATAGCGGAAGACAGACGCGGGGGCGCCTTCTTCCGCATTGCAACTTTCACCACCACGCCGGGCGGGAATGGCCGAGCACTCGCGGTTATTCCCGGGCCCCTCCCCACTGGGAGGGGCATGGGGGCCCTGCTGTATAGGCGGGCGGTCGTCGGTGGGGGACTGGATGTAAAGGCTCTGCCGGTTTCCCAGTCCTCCTCCATGCAGACGATGCGGGAGTGTCGCTGGGTCGTTTTAGTGGGTATACCGGTAGCAACCGGGGAGTCCCACATAACCCTTCCATCCCCCGATGGGAGGGTATGCGTAGTGCATTTTTTCCCAGCGTCAACAAAAAAAAAAAAAAAAAAAAAAAAAAAGGGTCTAAACTATCTACTACATACTGAATTTCAGCTCAATCGGTTCAGTAGTTTTGGCTTGAAAGTGTAACAAACATCTATCCATCCATGCATCCATCCTCAAAAACTTTCGCATTTATAATATTAGTATGATTAGTGCATAAAATATGGTCACTGATAATCAGTCAGCGTCATATAAAGAGGTCATTGCGACTAAAGACCTAACCTACCTAATATTTGTAACAACTTTCACCATCATCATCATCATCTCAGCCACAGGACGTCCACTGCTGAACATAGGCCTCCCCCATAGATTTCCATTCAGTCCGGTCGCAAGCGGCCCGCCTCCATCGTGTTCCTGCCGCCTTTATCAGATCGTCTGTCCACCTTGTGGGTGGACGTCCTACGCTGCGCTTGCCGGTTCGTGGTCTCCATTCGAGAACTTTGCAGCCCCATCGGCCATCAGTTCTACGTGCTATGTGCCCTGCCCATTGCCACTTCAACTTACTAATCCGCTGGGCTATGTCAGTAACTTTCGTTCGTCTACGGATCTCCTCATTTCTGATTCGATCTCGCAGAGAGATTCCGAGCATAGCCCTCTCCATAGCTCGTTGCGCTATTTTGAGCCTGCTGATAAGGCCCACAGTCAGAGACCACGTTTCAGATCCGTAAGTCATCACTGGTAACACACACTGGTCAAAGACCTTCGACTTGAGGCACTGAGGTATTTTGGACGAGAAGACATTGCGTAGGTTTCCGAACGCTGCCCAGCCTAGTTGGATTCGACGATTGACCTCTTTCTCGAAGTTTGACTTACCGAGTTGGACTGCTTGTCCTAGGTAAACGTATGAGTCAACAACTTCTAGAATCGAGTTCCCAACCGATACTGGGGTCGGCACAACATGGGCATTACACATCACCTTCGTCTTCTCCATGTTCATTTTAAGACCGACCCGTTGAGAAACTCGATTGAGGTCTTCGAGCATCGTGCCGAGATCTTCCATCGAATCTGCCATGACTACGATGTCGTCGGCAAACCGAAGGTGAGTGATGTATTCGCCATTAATATTGATGCCGTGTCTTTGCCAATCCAGAAGCTTGAAGGCGTCCTCCATTGCGGCAGTAAACAGTTTCGGAGATATGACGTCTCCCTGTCTTACGCCTCTTTCCAACGGGATCGCCTTCGAACTCTGGTCCTGTACTCGAATCGACATAGTGGCGTTACTATACAAGCACTTCAACACTTCGATATACCGATAGTCAATATGGCATCGTTGGAGAGACTCGAGCACCGCCCATGTCTCGATCGAATCAAAGGCCTTCTCATAGTCCACGAACGCTAAACATAGTGGCAAGTTATACTCTTCGGTCTTCTGTATAACTTGACGCAGCGTGTGGATGTGGTCTATGGTACTGTAGCCTTTTCGGAAACCGGCTTGCTCGGACGGCTGGAAGTCATCGAACCTGCGACTGAGACGATTCGTAATGACCCTTGAAAACAACTTATAAACATGGCTCAGAAGCGAGATGGGTCTGTAATTCTTCAACATGGTATTATCACCTTTTTTGAAGAATAGGACCACCACGCTTCTGTTCCATGCTTCTGGCGTCACACCTTTGAATATGACAGAGTTAAAGAGCCTCTGGAGGACTTTAAGTACCGGTGTTCCACCCGCTCTCAGAAGCTCTGTTGTAATGCCGTCGTCACCCGGCGCCTTGTTGTTTTTAAGTTGTTTCAGGGCCATCCTAATCTCGTACAGGCTGATGTCCGGGATATCTTCGGTATAGTGTCGGGTCAGCTTGGCTCTTGGATCTTTGGCCGTGCTGCTAACAGGCTTTGCGACCGAAGCGTATAGCTGCCCATAGAACCTCTCGATCTCCTCTAAGACCTCTGATTTTGTCGACGCTATGCTGCCATCTTCTCTCTTCAGCTTTGTCAGCTGGCTTTGCCCAATAGACATATCTCTTGCGAACACTTTGGAGCCCTTTTTCCGCTCTATTGTCTCTTTGATATTATTAGTATTAAAGAGACGGATGTCGTGCCGCAAGGATTTGGAAATTCGTCTATTGAGCTGCCTATATGACTTAGCATCATCGGGAGATTGCAGCCGTAGCGAGCGTCGTTCAGCCATGAGGTTTAGGGTGTGATCAGATAATTTTTGAGGTCTATTTGTACGGCGGGGTTTATAGAACTTAGAGCCCACCGTTTGGACAGTTTCTACAAGCCTGTTATTAATTTTGTCCACAGACGCATCAATATCCTCCAGGCAATCGAAGCGATTAGAGAGTTCGAGTTGAAAGCTTTCGGGGTTTTGTATATGGGCGCGAGTAGGTCGGAGCGTGGACTTCATCAGGCGTGACCTCTCATGTTTGACGTCAATATTCAATGTGCCTCTTACCAGTCTGTGATCACTACCGGTTTTCACCCTGTGAATCACAGAGACATCATTGAATATTTGCCTCTTGTTGGTCATGATGAAATCTATCTCGTTTCTCGTGGAACCATCGGGACTCAACCAGGTCCATTTCCTGTGAGTATAATAGGTATGTTATGATATGCTAAATTAAATAAGTACCTACCGTTTGACAGTTGTTATTTTGCCTTGTTTGAAGGATTTGAATTTATATTTATTGATTATAAATTATACATTTGTTGATAAAGATCATAATTCTATGGTTTTACGGTGAAGGTTATTGAAATTGTTTGAGTTACGCCTATGCAAAGTTATTTATTCTCTCTCAAAGCTTAAAAAGATGAAACGTCACACGGTACTTCAGATTTGGTGGGTTAGCAGAGAATGTTATTGTTCAAATAAATAGGGGTAGTTTGGAAGCCGGGGTCTTATTATTTTCAATGTATTTTTGTTACCTACCCAACATTGAACTGCGCTTGTCACCATGTGGCACTATTAACTCTTGTATGTCCAGTTATCTAGCCATGCCACCGTCTGCCATCTGCCCTTCTTCCCAGTGAGCTGCCGGCCCTCACTTGATTTTTCAACGCTGATATGATTTATCTCTACTGCACGGTTCACACGGTTAAATTTTAGTTGATCAACTGTTAAAACTCTTTCGATTCGAACCGTCTGAATAGACTTTCAAATCCACAAACAAAAATCAAAATATCTGAGCGCACACAAACAAGAATGGTCGAGGCGACACGTGATCAAAATGCTGGCGTTTATCTGGGCTAATGTATCGTGGCAATGCCGCCAGCATCTTGGGTACGCTTCCATCTGACAGTGGCTTAGACCACTTGGATTTTCTATAGGCTGACTTGTCGGATTGTGGATTTTCGAAGTGTTCTATGGCATAGTGTATTTAGTTAGGGTAGATAGTAAGTAGGTAGCTCTATTATTTAGTCTTTTTTAAATAAAGGCACGTTGTACAGTTAAAATAGTATTAAAAATAAAAAATAAATGGTTAAAACAACAAAAACTGATCAACTAAAATCTAACCAAGTCAACTCGCTAATCCCCGACACACCGATTTCCATTTGGATATCATTTCTAGATTTAAACTGGAAACTTCAGTTTACAACTTTTCAGTTATTCACTATTAATCGAAGAAATACAAAAGATGAACTGAACATACAATTTGGGTAAAAGTAAACATAGTAACTGTGATAATATTTACGTCACGGCTTTCGTGCCGCGCTTCACCGATTCGGCAGAGATATGAAAAATCTTGCGGAAATATCTAAGCTTTACGCTTGTGTCACAGATAAGATTATGCAGCGATGAAACTTCTGATTATAATTTCATTATTGTAGGTCCCGTAAATTATCTCGTACTATAATATTATCTCGAAAGATCGGTGATTTTCAATAAAAATAAATTGTTAAGGCATACTTGGTAAGTATGTGGTATGGAATTTTAATTTTTTGTAAAATATAAGAGTTTTGGAATTTTTTACTTAACTTGTGATATAAGTTAAGATCTTGCTTATTGCCAAATTTCATGATGAAAGGTCAACGGGAAGTACCCAAGAAGTTTTCAGTCCGTTGCGCAAAGTACGGAAATGTGCGGTAAAATCAGGTTGAGGCAGGCCTGTGACACTCACGGGTCTAGGCGGTGAGTGCGGGGGCATTCACCGCCGAATATATTAGACCCGAGAGGTGGCGCGCGCGCGGAATCCTCGGAATCGTGCGCCCCTTAAGATGTGGGGGCGAAGGCTCCTCTTTGCCCCCCGCGGTGGGGTCCTCCCGGGAGGACCAAACGCCGTCCGGGTTGCGGATGAGTGCTTCGGCGTACCCGCAGCCCCGACACATGGCGTCCCGCAGGATATCCCCCAGGGTTTTAGTCAGTCGGGAAGATCCCCTTTAGGGACTTCCCATCCTGACATAACCCGGCCCTGCCCCCCGGCATGGCCGGGTATCTGTATGCAGATTTCCCTGGGTCACAAAAAAAAAAAAAAAAAAAGGCCTGTGACACTCCACGTTTTTGCTTTGAAGCTACAGGTACCCGGAGAGCGTAGTCTAGCCGTACAAATTCAGTGGTTTGTCGCGCGCAGGCGCGCGCCGGCACAGTCGCACGTCAATTGTTTTGTGTTCCTCTCTGTGGCAATGTTGATAATTTGTCTCGGTACACATTTTTCGGTGTTTTAATTTCTTATTTAATACATAAGAATATTATTTATTTTAATGGGTCAGCTACTTCGTGAAAACTGACGTTTTTATTTCATACGCAAATCAGGCAAAAACGGACCAATCATAATATTGTATTATATCTGTAATCGACGCTGTGCTTTCGCATTTCGCATAGATTGCTATGCAAACGGTGAATGAGATGGCCTGCCGTGATGAAAGCAGTGAGAAATCCCTTAATTTGCACAGTGTTGCTTGCTACCTTACATAAGTTTTATTCTTGAATAATGTAAATGTATATAACCTATATCCATCCTTCTATTCTTCTCATATTATTGATGCGAAACTTTGTGAGGAAAGGATGGATGAATGGATGGATGTTTATTACTACCCTATAGCTCAGTAATAGCTACCCAGACACAGATCAAACAGATATGTTCATGCACAAAAATGTTTGACCTGGCCGGGGATCGGACCCGGGACCTGCGGCACAGAAAGTAGAGCTACTACCATCAGAGCCAACGAGGCTTCACTGCATTCAGATGGTTAAATTATTACAAGAGTCTGAACCCCACGAATTATCTTAATTACAATGGCCATCGAAAGGTAATAATGCATGTCTATTAGTAAATAAGTAGATACCTACAACTGCCAAATGTTAAACTATTCTTAATTCTTACAAACATGTCACCTGCCACTCTATTACCTTACACTGCTTACACCTAAAACCTAAGATAATAATATAGTTTCATAGACAAATTAAAAAGATTACATCCCTAACGTCGTAAGAAGGAATAAGAGATACGCGATAGAAAGAGAGGCAGCTTGAACGATAATTAGTTGGGCGTCGTGCGACCTGAATTGCACTTTATTGCGTCGAGCTAGAGTCGCTATTTATTTGAATGATTTTGAGGAGTGTCCCTTCTGTCCCTTATTAGTATTCTGTGGTTGAGGTACGAAACCCTAAAAATAGGTAGGTGCTTATTCATTTGTTATAATCATCATTTTGTTTAAACATGCCTCGGAAGCGTAGTGGGCGCATGCTCGACTGCCAATCAAGAGGTCCCGGGTTCGATCCCCAGGTCAGGCATAGTGTTAAATATTGGATTTTTCCATTAGGAATTATCTCAATAGCTGCCTGGAGTCTGGAACTGTGCCCGGTATATGGCAATAGGCTCGCCCCCTATTACATGGGACCAATAACATACTGGCGAAATGTGGGTGTATCTACTATGGGACTGAGTCCTGGGTACACCTCTGCCTACCCCTTCGGGAAAAAGGCGTGAATGTATGTTATGTTATGTTATGTTGTTTAAACATATAAAATTAAGTCATGGTAGCGTTATTTTTTCATCATCCCCTAAACCTATATTGAAGTTAGTAGGGTAGGGCGGGGCTAGTTGAGCATAGGGGCAAGTTGGGCAATCGAAATATCTCGAAAACTATTCACCGCACGCGAAGGCATCAAATAACGAAAAGAAGGGGTTGCGGGAGGGGAACTCATCACGAGATCGCCAGTGGCGACTAGTCGATCGAGTGAAGTACACGCGCGCATTGTTTATTTTGTAACCAAAAAGTAAAATAATTATAAAGCGGAATATTTCGTCTGTAATAGTTAAATGTTATCCGATTTTTATCAGGTAAGTGTTAAACTTCCATAAATTTATAGTACTTTTGATATATATAAATATTTTGGGTATTATTCTAACCAGTTTTTTATAACCTCACTTTTGTTTTAAAATTTCGGGTTGGGGTTAGTTGAGCTATAGTTGCTCAACTAACCCCACGACTTAGAACTAAAGTAATATATGCTTTTTATTTTTTTTTAGGATGCGGATTTATAAAAGAAAGACTACGAGATGTTCTTACTCTACTCAAAACTTAAATGATGCTGCAAAGGCGGTCAACGATGAGGGAAAAAGCGTGAATGCCGCCGCAAAAGAATTCGGTATCAAACGGATGACTTTGACCAGATTTTTGAAGAAATTAAACGAAGGTGGTGATTCGTCCATGGGTTATGCAACACCCAGGCAAGTATTTTCTCCCACGCAAGAGGACTCTTTAAAGAAATACTTGTTACAAATGGCTTCAATCTTCTATGGATATTCCCCAAAAGACGTTCGTCGCCTTGCCTACGAGTGTGCTGCTAAATTTGACATTTATATTCCATCCTCCTGGACTGCAAATAAGATGGCTGGAAAAGAATGGCTTACGATGTTTTTAAAACGACATCCGGAGCTATCCATTCGGAAGCCAGAACCCACCAGCCTTGGTAGGGCAACATCATTTAATGCTCAAAATGTCAAAGTTTTTTTTGACAAATTAGCTGAAGTAATGGACAAATATGGATTTAGTGCTTCAGACATTTGGAATGTAGATGAGACAGGAGTGTCCACAGTGCTGAAGCCAAATAAAATTGTAGCTGCCAAGGGTAAGCGTAACGTTGGCGCCATGACTTCTGGGGAACGAGGGACTAACGTTACAGTAGTAACTGCTGTATCTGCTTATGGAAATACAGTACCTCCTATGTTTGTGTTTCCCAGAAAACAATTTAAGAGTCACTTTCTTAATGGTGGTCCCCCTGAATGTATAGGAGCAGGCAATGCCAGTGGATGGGTTACAGACGAAGAATTTTATCAGTTTATGCAACATTTTATCAAACATGTGAAACCGTCCATGGAGCACCATGTTTTGTTAGTATTAGACAATCACTCCTCTCATTTGAATGTGAATACACTAAATTTGGCCAAAGGGAACGGAGTTGTAATGTTGTCCTTTCCACCGCACTGTAGCCACAAACTACAACCATTAGACGTCTCAGTATTTGGACCATTCAAAAAGTATTGCGCTGCTGCTCAAGATACATGGCTACGGAACAACCCGGGCAAGACCCTAACTATTTATGATATACCAAAAATAGTCGCTGATTCATTGCCGTATGCTCAGACAAGTATAAATATTGTTAACGGTTTCCGAAAGACTGGCATCTTCCCGTATAATGCAAACATTTTTAGTGAGGATGAGTTTTCGCCATCATTTGTTACCGACCGTCCAGATCCACAAACTGTCGAGCTGGAAAAAGATCGTTCAGAGCAAGCTATAATGTCCAACACTGAACCTAATCCTACTCCTTCTACTTCAACCAGTCAAGCTGAACCCGAACCTGGTGCAAGCAACAAAGAAAACGAGCTGGTCGATCTAACGCATGCATTTTCCCCAGAAATTGTTCGACCATATCCAAAGGCAGGCCCTAGAAAAGCAACCAAAACTAATAGAAGAAAAAGGAAAGCTGCTATTCTAACAGACACCCCCGAAAAGAACGCATTAGAAGAGGAACAAAATAAAACTGCTAAAAAAGTTAAAAAGCCCAGGAAGAAAATTGATAAAAAAACAAAGAAGAGAGTTTCTAAAAAAGTACTCCAGTCAAGTGAGGAAAGCAACGCTGAAGATTATTCCTGTTTGATTTGTTGCGAAGCCTATTCTGAAAGTTTACCAGGAGAAACATGGATCCAGTGTCAAGTTTGCAAGGAATGGGCACATACAAAATGTGCGCCAGATGCTGGTCTTACTTTCGTTTGTGTCAATTGCAACAGTGATAACGACGATTAAGTTTTCTATATCTCATTAATATTTTCTTTTATATATTAATATTTTCTTATTAAGATAAGCTTAATTGATAATTATATAAATATTCAAGTCTGAATTTGATCAGAAAGACTGAAACTAATTCCAAAGTTATGTTTAAGATACGTTGATGTTTTTTTGATTTTATTTTTAGTTTATTATTCAAAGAAAATTACGTTGTGTTGTCACTAAAAGACTATAAATAAAAAGTTGATTATGAAACAGAAATTTTATTTAATGTCTAGTTAACTTTCAACCCATCTTTTGGCTAGACATTCTAAGTGCTCAATTTGCCCCATACCCTTGCTCAACTTACCTCACCTATGGGGTACGTTGAGCATACCTGACTTTCTGCATTTAAACAGCTGTAGCTCTTAAATTCAACTTGTAAAAAATAAATTATTATGGACACTTTTGCAAAGGGATAAATTCGTAATCCTTCAGTATGCATAGCAAGCCATTAACAGTTATCGTTTAGGAGCTATAACCGTTCAAGTGAAAAAGTGCTCAACTAGCCCCGCCCTACCCTACTTCTAATCCTCGAAGTTTTTTCATGACACCCAAGGTAAGACATTGACAGACCCTAGACCCTATTTACGAGTTCTTCTGCAATTGTTACATGCTATAACATAACATCACTCATTATCCCCGCAGGGTTAGGCAGGGCGACCCTATTGCGATAAACCGAGCGGGCACAAAGCAAGACTCAAGTTTTTATTAAGAATAGTCCTAAAATGTAATCAAACTGTGGAATGATCTCCCTGCTGCGGTCTTCTCGTTGAGCTACAACATGGGGCTCTTCAAAAGGAGAGTGAATAGAGTGTTAAATGGTCGGTAGCATACTGGTAATACCCCCTGGTGTTGCAGGTATCCATAGGCGGCGGTAACCGCGAGTTTTCACCGCATACCGTCTGCTTGTATGCCACCTAAGACATAAAAAATACTTTACTGCAATGCTTACACTGCATCATATTTTGTTGTACCACTTCGCCCACCTTCGGAACGTGTTTGGTTTATATCGGCTGCTTTTAGGAAAGGTCTTTTCGTATTGTTAAAATATAGGTCTCGCATATCAATACTAAAGACTATTTGCATATAAAAGGCCTAGTTGAGGTTGTTAGATATAATGTATAGGTAGGTATCGCATTAGCAAAAATTTCCCGCATTTTTTTGCTTAATTGTTTTCTTTTTTCTTAAGATTGTTTTATTTGTTTGTTTTTTTATTATTTTGCTAGACTAGCTGCGTACCACGAATTCAACACTGAAAAGTATTTTGTAGACAATTCAGTAAGTACATATTATTATGTACTTAGAATACCACGGATTACTACGGATACTAGAGGCCGGCAAGAGAAGGGTAGTCAGACAATCTAATAAATACAGCAGAAACAAGCTGAATGCAAGCCACTTACATCCGGACTAGATGGAAAACTATAATTCAAATTATTTGATTTGATTTGATTTGATTTGAACTATAGGGAAAGCCTATGTTCAGCAGTGGACGTCCTTATAACTTAGTTACTTAGTATAAAATTCAGTAAGTAAATACCAAACACCCCAATCGGTTCAAAAGGTAAAGTTTAGTGTGAAGAACTAACAAACGCAGGCCCATTCAATCTTACGTAACCCTACCTTATATTTGAAGGAAGTTCTTTAAGCCCAAAGAGGTCATTGTCTAAAAGTAGGCAGGTAGGCAGTACAGGCAGGTACTCAAAAGGCGGAAAATCTGTAACCGAATATTCAGTGTGAAACGTCAAGGGACCGAGTCCGCACCGAACAATAGATAAGGGCGTGTCGAGAGCCCTTCGTAGGTTCAGGTGAATGTAGCATTCGCTTTATATTTAGAAATACTGTTGAATATTCGCGTATAACGGTAAATACGGAATTTTATGAGCAGGCCGCGTTTAACCTTCGCAGCGGATTGTGCCTCTTTTTAGCCAGGAATGTAATTTGAGAAATGCATTGACGTATATTCTACGATAGACAAGTACGTTCTTAAAAAAATATTTGCTCAAATTTTGTTACTTAGTTCATTAAAAGTGTGTTTATTTATTAAGGTTAAATACGTAAACAATAGTTTATAATCAAATCAAACGAAAAATCAATACTCGATTTGTTTTCCCGTACGCGTTCCAGTGGATGAATGTCAAAGCTAAAGTAAGGTGCATGGATTGAAGTGCAGTTTAGTCGAGCAAAGTGAGTGTTCGGCACGCGAAATCTAGTACGTAGTACATTAATATCGTTGGATAAATGTATGTAATGACATCTCATTACATACATTTATCCAATAATAATAATTATATAATAATAATAATAATTTATAAAATGCCCCATCGGGCATTTTATTAAAACTTTAAAGCCGTTTTTGGACCCCTTTGACTGCGAACTTTAGAAATACCTTTTACGAAAAATAACCAGTGAGTCTCTACTCTCTATGTTAACCTATGCGTCACTGCGACTTTACTTACATGCTGACGTAAGTACTGATACTTAAGTCAGAATAGAAATCGAAAATGTTAATCACGGCAAACTTCCACTCATCATCATCATCTCAACCATAGGACGTCCACTGCTGAACATAGGCCTCTCCCATAGATTTCCATCTAGTCCGGTTGTAAGCGGCTTGAACCCAGTGTGTACAGTATAACTTTCACTCAATCTTTCCAAAATTCACTCCCACATTGTCCGTATACTTAATCTATACTATCTATACTAATACTAGCTGTGACCCGCGGTTTCACCCGCGTAGTCTTCGTTCCCGTGGGAATATCGGGATAAAAAGTACCCTATGTGTTATTCCAGGGTCTAAGCTACTTACGTATCAAATTTCAGCCCAATCGGTTCAGTAGTTTTGGCGTGAAAGAGTAACAAACATCCATACATACATCCATACTTACAAATACATCCATACTTACAAACTTTCGCCTTTATAATAGTACTAGCGACCCGCCCCGGCTTCGCACGGGTAGCAGAAGTAGGTATTCTTCTTCTAAGTCGGGCACTCTTGACAGAGTGGTCGTGGTTACTATGCGTGTTCTTCACTTTCGATCCCTCGGGTGGCCTTTGCGATATTACGCCATTTCTGGCGATTTATAGCGTTGCGGGAGCACTGAACCATAGATGACTCTGACTGAAGTAGGTATAGTGGACGTTTATCAGGAGTAAATTCGTGATACATTGTATTTTAATAAATATAACCCTAATGGTTTACGCAGCGCACGCAAATTAATGACTATTTCTGTTACAATGACCAAACCTTAACACATGTTATAATTTATCGTGGGCTATTTTGAAGATATTGATGAGTACTACAAACCCCTAGTACATTACTTTATTCTACCACCAATACTTTTCACACCACATGAAAAATAATCACTGCTTCGATTATTGTGACTAAACCAGAAAAGATGGATATAATCTATGTATACTGTTTTGTAGGTATTGATAAGTACTACAAACCCTAGTACATTACTTTACTCTACCACCAATAGTTTTCACACCGCATGAAAAATAATCACTGCTTCAATTATTGTGACTAAACCAAAATAGATGGATATAATCTATGTATACTGTTTTGTAGGTATTGATAAGTACTACAAACCCTAGTACATTACTTTACTCTACCACCAATAGTTTTCACACCGCATGAAAAATAATCACTTTTTCGATTATTGTGACTAAACCAAAAAAGATGGATAGAATCTATGTATACTGTTTTGTAGATATTGATAAGTACTACAAACCCCTAGTACATTACTTTACTCTACCACCAATAGTTTTCACACCGCATGAAAAATAATCACTTTTTCGATTATTGTGACTAAACCAAAAAAGATGGATATAATCTATGTATACTGTTTTGTAGGTATTGATAAGTACTACAAACCCCTAGTACATTACTTTACTCTACCACCAATAGTTTTCACACCGCATGAAAAATAATCACTTTTTCGATTATTGTGACTAAACCAAAAAAGATGGATATAATCTATGTATACTGTTTTGTAGGTATTGATAAGTACTACAAACCCCTAGTACATTACTTTACTCTACCACCAATAGTTTTCACACCGCATGAAAAATAATCACTTTTTCGATTATTGTGACTAAACCAAAAAAGATGGATATAATCTATGTATACTGTTTTGTAGGTATTGATAATTAATACAATCCCCTAGTACATTACTTTAATCTACCACCGATAGTTTTCACACCGCATGAAAAATAATCACTGCTTCGATTATTGTGACTAAACCAAAAAAGATGGATATAATCTATGTATACTGTTTTGTAGGTATTAATAAGTACTACAAACCCCTAGTACATTATTTTACTCTACCACCAATAGTTTTCACACCGCATGAAAAATAATCACTGCTTCAATTATTGTGACTAAACCAAAATAGATGGATATAATCTATGTATACTGTTTTGTAGGTATTGATAAGTACTACAAACCCCTAGTACATTACTTTACTCTACCACCAATAGTTTTCATACCGCATGAAAAATAATCACTTTTTCGATTATTGTGACTAAACCAAAAAAGATGGATATAATCTATGTATACTGTTTTGTAGGTATTGATAAGTACTACAAACCCCTAGTACATTACTTTACTCTACCACCAATAGTTTTCACACCGCATGAAAAATAATCACTTTTTCGATTATTGTGACTAAACCAAAAAAGATGGATATAATCTATGTATACTGTTTTGTAGGTATTGATAAGTACTACAAACCCCTAGTACATTACTTTACTCTACCACCAATAGTTTTCACACCGCATGAAAAATAATCACTTTTTCGATTATTGTGACTAAACCAAAAAAGATGGATATAATCTATGTATACTGTTTTGTAGGTATTGATAATTAATACAATCCCCTAGTACATTACTTTAATCTACCACCGATAGTTTTCACACCGCATGAAAAATAATCACTGCTTCGATTATTGTGACTAAACCAAAAAAGATGGATATAATCTATGTATACTGTTTTGTAGGTATTAATAAGTACTACAAACCCCTAGTACATTACTTTACTCTACCACCAATAGTTTTCACACCGCATGAAAAATAATCACTTTTTCGATTATTGTGACTAAACCAAAAAAGATGGATATAATCTATGTATACTGTTTTGTAGGTATTGATAATTAATACAATCCCCTAGTACATTACTTTAATCTACCACCGATAGTTTTCACACCGCATGAAAAATAATCACTTATTCGATTATTGTGACTAAACCAAAAAAGATGGATATAATCTATGTATACTGTTTTGTAGGTATTGATAAGTACTACAAACCCCTAGTACATTACTTTACTCTACCACCAATAGTTTTCACACCGCATGAAAAATAATCACTTTTTCGATTATTGTGACTAAACCAAAAAAGATGGATATAATCTATGTATACTGTTTTGTAGGTATTGATAAGTACTACAAACCCCTAGTACATTACTTTACTCTACCACCAATAGTTTTCATACCGCATGAAAAATAATCACTTTTTCGATTATTGTGACTAAACCAAAAAAGATGGATATAATCTATGTATACTGTTTTGTAGGTATTGATAAGTACTACAAACCCCTAGTACATTACTTTACTCTACCTCCAATAGTTTTCACACCGCATGAAAATAATCACTTTTTCGATTATTGTGACTAAACCAAAAAAGATGGATATAATCTATGTATACTGTTTTGTAGGTATTGATAAGTACTACAAACCCCTAGTACATTATATTATTCTACCATCAATGCATTTCACAGCGCACGCAAATTTATGAATATGGTAATTATATTATGTAACACCTTGGTTCACAATATTGCAGTTTTCTTACGGATCCCCATTTTTTTTCAAAATCTCATATAGCCTATGGCACTCACACTGAATTAAGCTATCCATAAAAGAAAGAATTTTTAAAATCGGTCCAGTAGTTTCGGAGCCTATTCGTTACAAACAAAAAAACAAAAAAACAAAAAAACAAAGTTTCTCTCTTTATAATATTAGTATAGATTAGGATAGGATTATAAAGAGAGAAACTTTGTTTTTTTGTTTTTTTTGTTTGTAACGAATAGGCTCCGAAACTACTGGACCGATTTTAAAAATTCTTTCACTTATGGATAGCTTAATTCAGTGTGAGTGCCATAGGCTATATGACATTTTGAAAAAAAATAGGGATCCGTAAGAAAACTGCAATATTGTGAATCAAGGTGTTACATAATATAATTACCATATTCATAAATTGGCGTGCGCTGTGAAATGCATTGATGGTAGAATAATATAATGTACTAGGGGTTTGTAGTACTTATCAATATCTACAAAATAGTCCACGGAAATTTTATCCATTTTGCTTTAGTCACAATAATCGAAACAGACATTATATGCAAGCGCTGTGAAAAGTAATGGTGGTAGAATAAAGTAATGTACTAGGGGTTTGTAGTACTTATTAATACCTACAAAAAAGGATACATAGATTATATCCATCTTTTTTGGTTTAGTCACAATAATCGAAAAAGTGATTATTTTTCATGCGGTGTGAAAACTATTGGTGGTAGAGTAAAGTAATGTACTAGGGGTTTGTAGTACTTATCAATACCTACAAAACAATATACATAGATTATATCCATCTTTTTTGGTTTAGTCACAATAATCGAAAAAGTGATTATTTTTCATGCGGTGTGAAAACTATTCGTGGTAGAGTAAAGTAATGTAGTAGGGGTTTGTAGTACTTATCAATACCTACAAAACAGTATACATAGATTATATCCATCTTTTTTGGTTTAGTCACAATAATCGAAAAAGTGATTATTTTTCATGCGGTGTGAAAACTATTGGTGGTAGAGTAAAGTAATGTACTAGGGGTTTGTAGTACTTATCAATACCTACAAAACAGTATACATAGATTATATCCATCTTTATTGGTTTAGTCACAATAATCGAAAAAGTGATTATTTTTCATGCGGTGTGAAAACTACTCGTGGTAGAGTAAAGTAATGTACTAGGGGTTTGTAGTACTTATCAATACCTACAAAACAGTATACATAGATTATATCCATCTTTTTTGGTTTAGTCACAATAATCGAAAAAGTGATTATTTTTCATGCGGTGTGAAAACTATTGGTGGTAGAGTAAAGTAATGTACTAGGGGTTTGTAGTACTTATCAATACCTACAAAACAGTATACATAGATTATATCCATCTTTTTTGGTTTAGTCACAATAATCGAAAAAGTGATTATTTTTCATGCGGTGTGAAAACTACTCGTGGTAGAGTAAAGTAATGTACTAGGGGTTTGTAGTACTTATCAATACCTACAAAACAGTATACATAGATTATATCCATCTTTTTTGGTTTAGTCACAATAATCGAAAAAGTGATTATTTTTCATGCGGTGTGAAAACTATTCGTGGTAGAGTAAAGTAATGTAGTAGGGGTTTGTAGTACTTATCAATACCTACAAAACAGTATACATAGATTATATCCATCTTTTTTGGTTTAGTCACAATAATCGAAAAAGTGATTATTTTTCATGCGGTGTGAAAACTATTGGTGGTAGAGTAAAGTAATGTACTAGGGGTTTGTAGTACTTATTAATACCTACAAAACAGTATACATAGATTATATCCATCTATTTTGGTTTAGTCACAATAATCGAAACAGTGAATATTATTCATGCGGTGTGAAAACTATTGGTGGTAGAGTAAAGTCATGTACTAGGGGTTTGTAGTACTTATCAATACCTACAAAATATTATACATAGATTATATCCATCTTTTTTGGTTTAGTCACAATAATCAAAAAAGGGATTATTTTTCATGCGGTGTGAAAACTATTGGTGGTAGAGTAAAGTAATGTACTAGGGGTTTGTAGTACTTATTAATACCTACAAAACAGTATACATAGATTATATCCATCTTTTTTGGTTTAGTCACAATAATCGAAGCAGTGATTATTTTTCATGCGGTGTGAAAACTATTGGTGGTAGAATAAAGTAATGTACTAGGGGTTTGTAGTACTTATTAATACCTACAAAACAGTATACATAGATTATATCCATCTTTTTTGGTTTAGTCACAATAATCGAAGCAGTGATTATTTTTCATGCGGTGTGAAAACTATTGGTGGTAGAATAAAGTAATGTACTAGGGGTTTGTAGTACTTATTAATACCTACAAAACAGTATACATAGATTATATCCATCTTTTTTGGTTTAGTCACAATAATCGAAGCAGTGATTATTTTTCATGCGGTGTGAAAACTATTGGTGGTAGAATAAAGTAATGTACTAGGGGTTTGTAGTACTTATTAATACCTACAAAACAGTATACATAGATTATATCCATCTTTTTTGGTTTAGTCACAATAATCGAAGCAGTGATTATTTTTCATGCGGTGTGAAAACTATTGGTGGTAGAATAAAGTAATGTACTAGGGGTTTGTAGTACTTATTAATACCTACAAAACAGTATACATAGATTATATCCATCTTTTTTGGTTTAGTCACAATAATCGAAGCAGTGATTATTTTTCATGCGGTGTGAAAACTATTGGTGGTAGAATAAAGTAATGTACTAGGGGTTTGTAGTACTTATTAATACCTACAAAACAGTATACATAGATTATATCCATCTTTTTTGGTTTAGTCACAATAATCGAAGCAGTGATTATTTTTCATGCGGTGTGAAAACTATTGGTGGTAGAATAAAGTAATGTACTAGGGGTTTGTAGTACTTATTAATACCTACAAAACAGTATACATAGATTATATCCATCTTTTTTGGTTTAGTCACAATAATCGAAGCAGTGATTATTTTTCATGCGGTGTGAAAACTATTGGTGGTAGAATAAAGTAATGTACTAGGGGTTTGTAGTACTTATTAATACCTACAAAACAGTATACATAGATTATATCCATCTTTTTTGGTTTAGTCACAATAATCGAAGCAGTGATTATTTTTCATGCGGTGTGAAAACTATTGGTGGTAGAATAAAGTAATGTACTAGGGGTTTGTAGTACTTATTAATACCTACAAAACAGTATACATAGATTATATCCATCTTTTTTGGTTTAGTCACAATAATCGAAGCAGTGATTATTTTTCATGCGGTGTGAAAACTATTGGTGGTAGAATAAAGTAATGTACTAGGGGTTTGTAGTACTCATTAATATCTTCAAAATAGCCCACGATAAATGTAAATGTAAATACATGTGTTAAGGTTTGGTCATTGTAACAGAAATAGTCATTAATTTGCGTGCGCTGCGTAAACCATTAGGGTTATATCTATTAAAATACAATGTATCACGAATTTACTCCTGTTAAACGTCCACTATACCTACTTCTGCTACCCGTGCGAAGCCGGGGCGGGTCGCTAGTACTATATAAAACACTAACACTTTATATAAAACAATATATTATTTACACTATTGATATACAAATATTATATATAATATATATTTAATTTATAAAGATGCGCCACCGTCATTTTGCTGCAAATGAATCCTCTCCATCCATCGGTTGTCTGGAAGAAATCGCTTTTTAGCGATTATACCACCGATTGTACATTTAAGTATAGTTTCTCTGTATCCTTCGTGTTGGTTCTATAAGTGTGGTGTACAATAAAGTATTATCTATTTATCTATCTATCTATAACACTCTACTCTATTCCTTACAAAAGCCACGATAAAACTACCTACTACACAGACACTGCACCCATGTGTGCAGTTTTGCACACGCGCAAGAGTGTGCGTGAGGTGATTTCCCATAGAAGCGGGGCTCGACGAGAGCTCAATCTCGCTCGCGGGGTGAGGTAAGCCGATTGGTGGGCGGATGACAGTGTCCATTCTATATGTAGTATTATTATCTCTTCTGTGCTATAAGTTACCATTGCTAAGTTAATGCGGGCGCCACACTTTCGCCATATTTGCGCCAATGCAATGCTAATATGTGTACAAATATGTCCTAGGTTTGGTCATTGCATGTCTTAAAAAATTGCTACTAATCATTGAATTATACAAAAGGAGAGATGATTTTTACTGGCTTCTCGAAAATGGGAAGTTCAAATTAGATCCCATCAGGCTTACGTACGTCAGTAAAGTTAATTGTTGCCTCGTTCGCAATTCAATCTTAGGAACGTCTTTCTTGTTTAAAATTTCACGTGCCAGTTGTTTCCCCTTATCTTTAAATCAATACAAAATACAAAAAAATATTAATTGGTAAAAATAGGTTACCCAAATGTTGGGTTCTCTACGTTTTGCTTTAAAAGCTTATACTAAGCTGTTTCGCTAAAGGTAGTCTTCTTTAGTCCTCTATATCTAAGAGTATATTATATTTTGTAGACTTATAAAACTAAACTTTTAAGTTTAAATTGATTGAATTTGGCGTTACTTTTCGGAACTCCATTGCAAACTCCTAGAACAAGAATATTTAGTTTTTAGTTCCGATTTTTTTGTGTCAAAAACAACAGTGAGGCAACATCTCGAGGAGCGGCGTCGTACTAACATTTGTCGCCCTTACAGCGGAGTCAGAGTCTATTTTCTGATGATGCGTCGTGTAGACGCGAAACGCGTGACGATATATGAATGGTGTCACTAACAAATATAATACCTAATAGCATTTCCTCTTTGCATGCAATTTTGCGTGCGGGAGGGCGGTGCACTGTGTACCTATGTTGTTTTTGACACTAAAAAATCGGCACTAAAAACTAAATATTCTTGTTCTAGGAGTTATAAGTTTTATTTTAACATAAATACTTAGGTACCTACGAGTAAATGCACCTAATAAATACATTATACCTACATGTCCTGTCCATATCTACCAACCCCTCGAGCAGACAGACTCGCCTCGGCCACAGATAAATATAATAGTACTCTCAGCTACTCTAACAACTATTATTTATTCTGTGTCACAGCGACGCGTCACTTACTTATTTGATTTTAATTAACGACCCTCGGAGCTAAGCTTATTAAGTTACCTTACTTATATTCAGCCTCTTTGAAGGACTACTACTTCTGCTTGAGTGCTTCAAGTAACAGACCTGAAACTTTCTTGCGCAGAGTGCATTTATTATGTCGCGTGATGCTGTGGAAATATCCTGTTTTTACCCTCGGCCAAAAGAAAGGGGTGATACAAGTTTGTACAGTAACATGGGAAACTTGACAGTGCTAATTCTTTTTCAATCTACAGGCGGATTAGGTGAACATTGTCACATTATAACATAACATACAATCACGCCTTTTTCCCGAAGGGGTAGGCGGAGGTGTACCCAGGGCTGTTCCATAGCAACTGTATTCTATAACTGTATATACAGTAATGCAGAAATTTGCAGTAAAATGGCCATAACTTTTGATTGCGTTAACTTAAAAGTATGATTTTTTGTGACAGCGACAAGGGATCGCAGATCTGAGTAGTTGGTATCAATTTCAACTTGTGTCTTGATAGACTGACAGACAGACAGACCGACAGACGGGCAACAAAGTGATCCCTTAAGAGTTCCTTTTTCCTTTTGAGGTTCGGAACTCTAAAACAAGGCCATGGTTTTCAGAGTATCACTGAAATATTAAAATTAATTCGGTTTCTAAAATCATTATATAGGAATACTTATAAAGTACCTACCAACTTATAATTTCTTCCTCAACAACCAAAATATTAATTATATATTTCCTAACAATCTTGCAAACAGCAATACAACTCCAGAATAATGAACAAAACACTTAATTAAGTATATAAACATAACATTATCTAAAATTCTGTTATTTTTTCAACTGCGAACCATTTACCAAATTGTCTGTTTATTCTTTAAAAAGGCTCTTTATACAAAAAACCGTGGCGCTTCAATTATAATTACCATTACCCTGTCCGTAAACGAAGGGGAAACTTTACAATCTGTTTGAGTTTTTTTAATTTCAGTGAGGGCGCTATTGTTTATCTGTTAGCGTATTTTGACAGATACTTATTAACACGAAACGTTAATTCCTCTTTTGGCCACGTTCAATATGATCGTAGAGTGACCTACTTATCGAATACAACTGGATTGTTCCTATTGGATAATAATTTTAATCCCCCACATTTTAAAAATTGAAAAATAAAGTTATAAATACGTTATGTAGAAGAGTGGCTGTGGATGAATAAAAAAGAAAATAGTGTGTCTGAAGTCAGGCCAGATGCTTTGTGGTCTTTTTTTATAGGGCTTTTATACAACAAAAGTCCCTTGTTTTCTGGCAAACTTATGACGATTTGACAGCCTCGGTCGCAAGCTCGACTCAAGTGTATTGGTCTTAAAGCCCAAACAGATCTAAAAATCTATTTCTGCGCACTCAAGCGCACCTCGCGACGCCCTGTAGGTACTATGATAGATAGATAAATAAGCACTTTATTGTTACACCACAAAGAAAACCTTAAAATAAAAAAAATGTAGTGTGTAACAATTAGCGGTTCGCTAAGAGCGATCTCTTCCTGACAACCGTGCAGGGAGAGGAGACACATGTTATATTACTTATGACACCCTCATTGGCTCAGATGGTAGTAACCCTGCTTTCTGTCAAACATTTGCGTGAATATTTCTGTTTGATCAGTGTCTGGGTGTTATAAGCTTATATAAGTACTAGCGACCCGCCCCGGCTTCGCACGGGTAGTAGAAGTAGGTATAGTGGACGATTAACAGGAGTAAATTCGTGATACATTGTATTTTAATAGAATCTATTACAGATATAACCCTAATGGTTTACGCAGCGCACGCAAATTAATGACTATTTCTGTTACAATGACCAAACCTTAACACATGTTATAATTTATCGTGGGCTATTTTGAAGATATTGATGAGTACTACAAACCCCTAGTACATTACTTTATTCTACCACCAATACTTTTCACACCGCATGAAAAATAATCACTGCTTCGATTATTGTGACTAAACCAGAAAAGATGGATATAATCTATGTATACTGTTTTGTAGGTATTGATAATTAATACAATCCCCTAGTACATAACTTTAATCTACCACCGATAGTTTTCACACCGCATGAAAAATAATCACTGCTTCGATTATTGTGACTAAACCAAAAAAGATGGATATAATCTATGTATACTGTTTTGTAGGTATTGATAAGTACTACAAACCCCTAGTACATGACTTTACTCTACCACCAATAGTTTTCACACCGCATGAAAAATAATCACTTTTTCGATTATTTTGACTAAACCAAAAAAGATGGATATAATCTATGTATACTGTTTTGTAGGTATTAATAAGTACTACAAACCCCTAGTACATTACTTTATTCTACCACCAATACTTTTCACAGCGCATGCATATAATGTCTGTTTCGATTATTGTGACTAAACCAAAATAGATGGATAAAATTTCCGTGGACTATTTTGTAGATATTGATAAGTACTACAAATCCCTAGTACATTATATTATTCTACCATCAATGCATTTCACAGCGCACGCAAATTTATGAATATGGTAATTATATTATGTAACACCTTGGTTCACAATATTGCAGTTTTCTTACGGATCCCTATTTATTTTTTCAAAATCTCATATAGCCTATGTCACTCACGCTGAATTAAGCTATCCATAAGTGAAAAAATTTTTAAAATCGGTCCAGTAGTTTCGGAGCCTATTCGTTACAAACAAAAAAACAAAGTTTCTCTCTTTATAATATTAAGTATAGATGTATATCAGTCATCTGGTTACCATAGTACAGGCTTCTAGCCTAGTTTGGGACCAGATGATCGTATGTGGAAGTTGTCTCATATTATGTAATAAATATACCTATATAAATAAAGAAAATTAGTACGAAATAAGAATTTTTCAAAGAAAATAATATATTATTATGGGCCAAACTCGGGATACAATATGGGACAGTAACAGTAACTGGTATCGTACGAGAAGGAAATATGACTGCCTCGGTGGCGTAGAGGGCGCATGCTCGACTGCCAATCAAGAGGTTCTGGGTTCGATCCCCAGATCAGGCAAGTGTTAAATATTGGATTTTTCCATTAGGAATTATCTCAATAACTGCCTGGAGTCTGGAACTGTGCCTGGTAGATGGCAATAGGCTCGCCCCCTATTACATGGGACCAATAACATACTGGCGAAATGTGGGTGTATCTACTATGGGACTGAGTCCTGGGTACACCTCTGCCTACCCCTTCGGGAAAAAGGCGTGAATGTATGTTATGTTTAGGAAATATGATTAGTTCGTAACTAGTTACGAAGCTCCGGTTACGAAGACGGCCGAAGCGAACACGGCAACCCCTCGGCGGTGTCAATCAGCAATTCGATTTTATTAATAAACTCTGTACTCTATAAAAATCTAAAAGCTATTTTACTTATAAATTACATTATTCGTTCGGAATCAAATAAAGTCGCAACAGGACAAGTCCAACAATTTCATTAGGCGCCATTCCTTTATCAAGTGGGGTCCTGTGGGGTGACGCCAGGGCCGTAGTCAGGAATGGGCTTTATAGAGCCTAAATGCCCTACCTTTAAACAATAGTTAAATAGATACAAACTGTGCCTCAAATCGATCGCTCGTCTCGTTAAATAGCTGTATTTAAAAATTCACAATAATACTAATTTTTTTTTATGATAGTAGTCAATATGACAAGACGAGCAAATCAGGTGCCTGATGGTAAGCTTCATGATTGCCCATATCAGACACAATTGGCACTGTATTTTAAAATTCTGCGCCGCACGCCACTGCGCCTGTCACCCTGAGATATAAGTTGTTGAAATTCGTCATGCCCAGTAATTTCGCTGGTAACATTGCCCTTTAGAGCGGAACACAGTAATGTTTGCACATTACTGCTTGGCGGATGAATAACTGGCAAAGGTGTGGGCTTTCCCAGGCGGACCCTGCAAAAGACCTACCACTACAAAATTTAAAATGTGTGGTATTAACTATTGAGTACTTAATATAGGTAGGTCGATACAGAGTTTCAGTCAGTTATCGATCAAAATCGATTGAACAAATCAGATCATGGATCATTATTACTTCCACCCTAGCTGTAACCACAGCTGCTCCTACTATCTAACTCTGGCTACGGCCCTGGCTGACCCCCGATTTTTCACGCCCTACCCCCCGATATCATTCACTCGAGCCCTGTTGGTTTTTCATATTATCCCACTTTTTCTTTGCTCAGGCCGTTTGAAATTTCATTTTATTACGGAGATATCGTCTCTATTTACTTGTTTTATTGGTCTAAGTAAGAAATATGAGTTTTAACGCGTGTTTTTTTTTTTTATCGCAGTATCTTGCTGAAATTATTGTTTATATCGTCCAGTCTAAAAATGCACATCCTGGGCATGACGAGTTTCAACAACTCAGGGTGAAGGGCGCAGTACAGTGCCGCGCAGAATTTAGATTTTTAAAACACTGGGTGGCATTGTGTCTGATATGGACAATCATGATGCTTACCATCAGGCACCTGATTTGCTCGTCTACTATCATAAAAAAAAACAATAAAGAGTTATCATTCATTCATTTAAATACAGACACTTACCTGGCGTTGTGTGGGTTGCACACTTGGTGAGTTTTCCTCTGACTAGTCCCTTCGGTAAAAAGTCATGCTGTTATATATAACAGCATGGTAGCACGTAATATATTACGTTCGATTCATAGACAGAGCTTAAAAAAATGGGAACAAGGCCAAGCGTTTAACTCAATAAGCATTTTAGCTAAATAGACTACATGATATTCTAGACAAAACCCATTTCAGCACTAGAATATTATATATAAACAATCGAGATGAAATAAATCTAGATATACTTAAGTGTCTGAGTACAAAGACCTTAACAATTTACTTATTGTCAAGTCAAGGCTCCCATAAACATTTGTCATCTTCTGCTTCTCTTTCTTATATTTCCATTTATAAAAGTAAATATCCTGACTGACTGACACATTCACTCAACAAAGCCCATCCTTAACCCTTGGATCTAGCTGAAATCTGGCACATTAGTTTCTATTGTGATCTACATCACAAGGAATAATAAAGGAATTTCTGATATTCCCACGGGAACGGTAACCACGCGGGTAAAACCGCGGGGCATAGCTATTATAATATTATCTGCAGTAGCGAAATGGGAAGGATTTGCGTATTATCATAAAATATAGCTGCCCATTATTTTTCTTTTGGCAAAGAACTTACGTTGTCGCGCCTGATGAAATAAAATGAGACCTTTATATGATACAATGTAACTTCATATTTATATAAAATAAACATGTACCGCCTAAAATATTATTTTACTTAGTAGTATTAACTAAAATGTTATAATTTATGCATAGCCACCATCAACCGGACTCGATGGAAATCTATCGGGGGAAGACAACGATCAGCAGTGATCGTGACTTGGGACGTGCTTGCCGTGGAGTTACCGGCTTCAGAATAGTGCTCCACCCTCTCTACCCGTGGTCGCCGTAAGAGCCGGCTAAGGGCTAACAGATCCAGAGGACGGACAGCAGCGGCCTCTGCAAAAAACCATCGAACTGCGCTCAACAACCCGCCCGCCAAGCGTGTCGAGTATTGGCAAAATCCCCCTTTATGTTCAGTAGTGGATTACCTTTGCCAGTTATTCATCCGCCAAGCAGTAATGTGCAAACATTGCTGTGTTCCGTTATGAAGGGCAATGTTACCAGCGAAGTTACTGGGCATGATGAGATTCAACAACTCATATCTCAGGATGACAGGCGCAGTGCAGTGCCGCGCAGAATTTTGAATTTTGGAACACTGGCACTGTGTCTGATACGGGCAATCATGATGCTTACCATCAGGCACCTGGTTTGCTCGTCTTGTTACTCACTATCATAAAAAAAAATCTGGAAAAACAATTAGAGTTTTTGTGCATTCGTATTGGGGTATCTCTCCGATCGCGCGGTAGATTCATTATTTATAACATTGATTGACTTGCAAAAGTGTCTTCTTGTGATCAATCTGGATAAAAGTTTGATTTCGAATACACAACCAGCTAAAACAAAAAGTTGGTTGTTAGTTCGGTTGGTTAATAAACGCCTGAAATATAATCGAGAGCAATTTAGTTGATTAATTGCTAAAGTAATCTTATCAGGCGCTCAGTTACTGATACTTGAGAGAAGTCGGGGAGAGGAAGTCTCAACAATCAGAACTTTGGCCAGCTACTAATTGGATAACACTCTTTTTAAATTATGTACCCCACCCTCTACCCGTGGTTGTCTAAGGCCTATGAATGTCTTGCAGTGTACTTCCGCCGGCTAATATGATGATGACGATGATGATCAAGTAGGTATACATTTATTTTAAATAGATCTGTTCTGAATCGTATACTGTTATCAAGGTCAATCGAGTCGAGGTCAATTGAGTCGAAGGTCAATCGAGGTACCGCCTGTAGGTACACTCCCAGAGAATAATTTCGATTTATTTAATAATGTCAATTATGTAGGATTAATCTTGCTTAAAAGTATTTTTAGCAGGTATGGGTACTTAATTAAATTTGACCTGGACTTATAGTAGGTACACACACAATGCCAGTTATGTTTTTTAAGTCCTGTAAAAGCAAATAAGTAGTAATGTAATAGGAGGCGAGCCAATTGCCATCCACCGAGCACAGTTACAGACTCCATGATGTCATTGAGAAAATTCATAATGGAAAAATCCAATAACACTAACTTTTTGCCTGACCCGAGGATCGAACCAAGGACCACATGATCTCAACTGAAGTACCTCTAGGGTATTTAGCTAGCATTGCCCTAGCATCATAAAATTTGCTAAGAAACAAGATCTTAAATCACAAGTGTAAAGGAAAAAAATCCGTAAACCGTAAAATTTTACAAAAATAAAATAAAACAAATAAATAAATCATTTATTTGAAACAGTTAACAAAGGTACAGACGTAACGGCAAAGGAACGATGAAGCCTGCAGTAGTCGTGAGACTGTCGTAAACACCAACGCCCCCCTCCGCAACAATAGATGTACCTATTCCAAAGTAATAACTTATTTAGTAGAACTAAAGTCAAACAAAATAATTTTAAGTTTTATTGTAATTTAATAATAATTGTTATTCTTAACTTTAATTATTGTAATTGGACTTGTCCGTTTTAATTAAAGTCAAACAAATAAATAAATAATAAATTAAGAGCACATAAACTTTTAAAAAAAAAGCTTTTATTTAAACGCTCTAAAAAGAAGAAAACAGCTTGGAGCTCACTCTTCAATTTACTCTTAATGAGCCCTTTCATTTGATACCCATACACAGATTATAACACCCAGACACAGATCAAACAGACATGTTCATGCACACAAATATTTGACCTGGCCAGGGATCGAACCCGGGGCCTGCGGCACAGAAAGCAGAGTTACTACCATCTGTGCCAACCAGGCTGTCAAATATATGATTTAACAGAAATAATTGGTACTAATTTTATTTTATATAATTTAGGGCAAGATCATGAGAACGTAGAAACATAATATCGGTTTACCATAGGTAATAAATAATGTACAACCAGAACTATCATAATAGATCTATTATTTGTTTGTATGATCTGAGATTATAACATTATTCTGATGTGTTTTGTAGCAAGCGTGGAGAGTGATGAAAAACATTACTAACATGTCGTTTGCGATATCTAGGCACCCTAAACTATAATAAATAACATAACATAATATAACATAACATACATTTACGCCATTTTCCCGAAGGGGTCACTAATAGATAAAATAGATAATAATATCATTATCGTCAGTCATTATACACATACCAAGTATTAACTTTATTATTACAATGCGAGTTATTTTGTAATGTATATATTCCATCTCAACTCCAACCAAAATTTCTTGAATTTCAACCAAATCACCTTTTTAATGAGGGCACACCTCGAGTGTCTAATTAAGCAGTATTTACATGTCGTTAATTATTACGAGGGGATACATTTAATAGCAGTCCAATTTCCTTGCAGGTGTGGTTCCCACAGTTCACAGATTATATCCTACCACAGATAACTTAATCTAAAAGACGACGCCTAAGAACGTATCATAGCGTACGAGAAAGACACAATCCAATGAAAATATACTAAATTGATATTTGTATTCCCCTCTTTACTCCGAATAACCTTTTCTTTAAATTTATATTCTGATATTTTTTTAGTGAGGTAAATTGTCAGTTTAGTTTCTTTTATAAACTCTCGGTTTTTCATAGTGAACTTATCGAAATCCTAGTTTTACTCGCGTGATTAGACGGTCACTACAAAAATAAAGAGTTTTGATACTTAGAGAGAACAAAAGTTTTTGTCACACCTGTCGTTTTTTTGGGTCATAATAGTTACTTATTATTTTTACCGCCTTTTTACTATCATCATCTCAGCCGTAGGACGTCCACTGCTAAACATAGGCCTTCCCCATAGATTCGCCATAGTGAGCGGCTTGCACTAAGCGTGTTCCTGCTACCTCATCCTTTACTTCAAAAGATCCATAATAAGATGATAGATATGCAGAAGCCTTTGACTATACCTAGCCTTGCAGCCAACATTATTCCCTTTATTTAGGAGACTACTACAAACTACTTGCCTACATACAAATATTTCATGAAGTTATCGCCGAACAAACACAGATACAAAAGCCATTTTATTTGCGTTGCCTCGATTCGTTTGGTTCCGAAATTTGATAATAAAGCCACAATATTTACTTATATATAAAGTTGGTACCTATTCAGTGTGTTAGACGACGTAATGGATGGCTGATTTAAAAAAAAGTACACGTGTTAAAGCCACGCTATAAATTTTCCTAATTTCTTGGCGGTTTGTCTAGAACAATACAAATGCTTTGGTTCTCTCTACATTATTATATCCTTCTAATTATGAAACGTTGAAAACCTCTTTCGCTGATAATAAATCAAACAATTTATAGTAATGGACTGGCTTTCTGACTGGTTTCACCCGCGCAAACATCGATCCCGTGGGTATATCGGGATAAAAGTATCTTATATGTTATTCCAGAGTCTATCTAAGCTATATAAGCATAGCAAATTTCAACCCCAATTCTTTTAGTATTTTATTACGTGAAAGTGTAATAAACATCCATACATCCTAGGATACAAGATAATTATAAATATGCACAGGGTTTTGTTTTTTAATAAAAGTATTGTTTCTTTGCAACACATGTATGTATGTCTATGTATATGATGCCATTATGGAACCAGATATAATTGCTGTAAAGTTGGACGCGTAAGATATTCCACCTTGAAATCAGTGTTCAAATATTATGACGGCCTTTTCACTTTCAAAGGAACCCTACCGTCTTTCAGCTACAAAACTTAGGGTTCCCAGTTATTTGATCGGGCCAATTATGAAGGCGCGGAACTCTGTAAACGACTTTTTGTTGTCGTAGTTGGCCATTTCTTTGGGAGTTTGCATTAGTTGGCCAACTCCTAATTGGACTAAGTCGTTTCTTTGTTGAACTGGACGTTGGCCCTGACTGTTTTCTGCAAAAATTCTCAATATTAAAGTGTTTGATTATCATCTAGACTCTAGACTCTAGAGCATAGACAGTAGCGCCTTCGTTTATATTTTATTAAGATCGTAGACAGAAAATAATTTGATTTTCGTCAGTAATGTCGGTATAATCCGATAGCTCGGTGATATGATAGCGTGTACTACGCTTAATTGAATCATGTACCTCGGCCATGCTTGGCCGTGACATGAAAATCTTGTCATTTATTCTGGAATACTCTACGAGTACCGTTGATTTAAAGAGAAGGGGAGATGAGGCACTGGCTTCTCGAAAATGGAAAGCTCAAATTATGTCCCATTAGGTCCACGAACGTCAATAAAGTTAGGTCGTACGAGCGACTAACATTGATGTCTCGGTCGCACTTCGGTCCTGGGAACGTCTTTCTATCTTTGTTGTTCATTATATTGCTTTGTGCAAACTTTACACTGAGCAAATTGCACGTGCCAGTTGTTGAGTAGGCGCTGGGAGAACGTACTCTATCTTTTCTTTAAATCAATGGTACCTACTTATATCTCATCATTGCTATTATTTTTGTAGTGACAAAGATTGATAATAGAGTGTTCAGATGGTTCGGATATGTGGAGAGAATGGATAAAAGGAGATCCTGTTGTTGATCTCCTTGTTGATATTTATTTATAAAAGCGAGTGGTTGGTCAAGTGAAGGAGTTATCTCTATGACAGCCTGGAGTCTGGAGGAACAAATCGATGTTGTACTGAGGAAAGGCCAGGTCAAAAGTACCTTCCTACAACCGACGTGTATATATGAAGAATATGATGAAAGTAGAAAAAGCGATAGCCGTACGTAAGGATCGTATCAAGTGGAGTGACATAGTCTGGCTACCCCAACGGGAACAAGCTGTGACTGTATATGTATTTCAAAATAATATATACTTCAAGTTGCCGTAGAGTTACCGGCTTTAGAATAGTGCTCCACCCTCTCTAACCGTGGTTGCCGTAAGAGCCGGCTAAGGGTTAACAGATCCAGAGGACGGGCAGCAGCGTCCTCTGCAATAAACCATCGAACTGTGCTCGACAACCCGCCTGCCAAGCGTGTCGAGTATTGGCAAACCCCCCTTTATGGGGGAGGCCTATGTTCAGTAGTGGATTACCAACGGCTGAGATGATTATTATTATATTATTTTTATTAGTTAATACTAGTGCCAACGATCAGACAATGTGCAAAGAATGTACTATTTAAACTTGCATGAGCAAACAGGAGAAACCCAATCTATACGCATGTTTTCAAAATGCATCTTATCATAGTTCAAAATGATCATATTTTATAAGGGTTGATTCCGTTTTTCAAAGTAGGGTTTTTGATGCAAAAAAGAAAAGAAACTTAAATATATACTTCAGTAGGTACCCAATTTGCCGTGGGGTTACCGGCTTTAGAATGGTAACCTACCCTCTCTTCCCGAGGTAGCTGTAAGAGCCGGCTTAGGGTAATCAGATCCCGAGAATAGGCAGCAGAGTCCTTTGCTTAAAACTATTGAACTGCTCTCGCCAACCCGCCTGCCAAGCATAGTGTGTATTAGCAAAACCCCCACTTATGCTGTAGGCCTATGTTATATACCTTCCTATATTATAATGAACTTGAAAAGCTTGCGTAAACCACTCCATAAGTTGCCAATTTATTCAAATGGACATTGAATGGCATAAAACTTCCATTAAAAAAAACTTTAGTCAAATTAGATTGAATACGTCATCCCCAATTCTGTTCGTCAACAATTTTCCGGAGCGTGATCTCAACCGGTACTAAAGGAACTCACGCAATATTCGCATAATATCTCGTAATTAATCACTTCCTTCGAGATACTACACTTTGATTTGAGATGCCGAGGAAATAGAGATTTAGGTGAGGTTATTAGGCTGAGTGATGCTTTAAATTTTAAACAAACAGGTACGGTGCTCAACAAAATAAGACCCTATCAAGGAGATCTGTAGGTACATCACCTGTATATGATTCGTATTAAATCATTATTAATCATTTCCATAATAATATAATCTCCTGCCGTAATATTTCACCATGAAACGGAAGAAGCAGGTGTCGGAGTCTCTAGCAATAGCCCGGTATACCATCCATCTAGAAATCACACCTATAGCACAGAACAGATAATAATACTACGTATAGAATGGATTTTATGAACAGCCAGAAAGTGTCTAAAAAGGCACGACTGGCTGTGCATAGAGGGGTGCTTATCCCCACACTTACGTATGGTAGTGAATGTTGGATCTGGCAGAAAGGATTGCTTAGATGGTTCGGACATGTGGAGAGGATGGACGAAAGGAGATTAACAAAGGACATTTATAAGGCTAGTGTGAATGGTCAAGTCGGTAGGGGTCGACCTAGGCGTACCTTTCATGAACAAGTTGATGTTATCTTAAGGAAAGGCCAGGTCAAAAGTACCTACAACCGACGAGCATGCATGAAGAATGTGATGAAAGTGAAAGAAGCGAAAGTTGTATGTCAGGATCGTAACAAGTGGAAAGAAATAGTCTCTGCCTACCCCAACGGGAACAAGGCGTGACTGTATGTATGTATGTATGTATAGAATGGACACTGTTATCCGTCCGCCAATCGGGCCTTCCTCACCCCGCGAGCGAGGCTGACCTCTCGTCGAGCCCCCCGTGAGCTCGGAACGCACCTCACGCACACTGTTGTGTGTGTAGATAGTTACATCGTAACATTTGTATGGGAATTGAGTCGTATGTCCGGGGTGTGCCTATAGCCAAATCAAGTAGTTTCCATCTATTTACTTGTGAATGCACCTAGCGGGAGCTGTCTGAGCTCATTTTCATCTTCATCAGATGGACCCCGATAGGTGCTCAGTGGATAAGAATTTTTTTTTTTGTGAAAACGGATGATCTTGTCAGTGGATACAAATCGTCGTTATCCGTGGCTAATATGATCTGATCTCGATATCCGTGGATACAAACCCGCTGTGCATTAGTATTAGTCGTTCGAAATATCACGGTCCTAGCGAATATTATTTCCTTTTTATTTGCAAGTAAATTAAACATCTAGAAAAATTGGTACAATACTAAAATTTATGCGCACAAAATGTTTGTGTAATACATTCGATCTCTGCCTATATTACTTTTTTCCCAGTTTTGGATAAAGCCAGC